>JAHLJT010002406.1:71279650-71876601 GCA_031308135.1 Acheta domesticus | reverse complement strand
GAGCGGAGAGCGGAGAGCGGAGAGCGGAGAGCGGAGAGCGGAGAGCGGAGAGCGGATGAGCGGAGAGCGGAGAGCGGAGAGCGGAAGAGCGGAGAGCGGAGAGCGGAGAGCGGAGGAGCGCGAGAGGCGTCGAGGAGGCGGAGAGCGGAGAGCGGAGAGCGGAGAGCGGAGAGCGGAGAGCGGAGAGCGGAGAGCGGAGAGCGGAGAGCGGAGAGCGGAGAGCGGAGAGCGGAGAGCGGAGAGCGGAGAGCGGAGAGCGGAGAGCGGAGAGCGGAGAGCGGAGAGCGAGAGCGGAGAGCGGAGAGCGGAGGAGCGGAGAGCGAGAGCGGAGAGCGGAGAGGCGGAGAGCGAGAGCGAGAGCGGAGAGCGGAGAGCGGAGAGCGGAGAGCGGAGAGCGGAGAGCGGAGAGCGGAGAGCGAGAGCGGAGAGCGGAGAGCGGAGAGCGGAGAGCGGAGAGCGGAGAGCGGAGAGCGGAGAGGCGAGCGGAGAGCGGAGAGCGGAGAGCGGAGAGCGGAGAGCGGAGAGCGGAGAGCGAGAGCGGAGAGCGGAGAGCGGAGAGCGGAGAGCGGAGAGCGGAGGAGCGGAGGAGCGGAGAGCGGAGAGCGGAGAGGCGGAGAGCGGAGAGCGGAGAGCGGAGAGCGGAGAGCGGAGAGCGGAGAGCGGAGAGCGGAGAGCGGAGAGCGGAGAGCGGAGAGGCGGAGAGCTGGAGAGCGGAGAGCGGAGAGCGGAGAGCGGAGAGCGGAGAGCGGAGGAGCGGAGAGCGGAGAGCGGAGAGCGGAGAGCGGAGAGCGGAGAGCGGAGAGCGGAGAGCGGAGAGCGGAGAGCGGAGAGCGGAGAGCGGAGAGCGGAGAGCGGAGAGCGGAGAGCGGAGAGCGGAGAGCGGAGAGCGGGAGAGCGGAGAGCGGAGAGCGGAGAGCGGAGAGCGGAGAGCGGAGAGCGGAGAGCGGAGAGCGGAGAGCGGAGAGCGGAGAGCGGAGAGAGCGGAGAGCGGAGAGCGGAGAGCGGAGAGCGGAGAGCGGAGAGCGGAGAGCGGAGAGCGAGAGCGGAGAGCGGAGAGCGGAGAGCGGAGAGGCGGAGAGCGGAGAGCGGAGAGCGGAGAGCGGAGAGCGGAGAGCGGAGAGCGGAGAGCGGAGAGCGGAGAGCGGAGAGCGGGAGAGCGGAGAGCGGAGAGCGGAGAGCGGAGAGCGGAGAGCGGAAGAGCGGAGAGCGGAGAGGAGGCGGAGAGCGGAGAGCGGAGAGCGGAGAGCGGAGAGCGGAGAGCGGAGAGCGGAGAGGCGGAGAGCGGAGAGCGGAGAGCGGAGAGCGGAGAGCGGAGAGCGGAGAGCGGAGAGCGGAGAGCGGAGAGCGGAGAGGCGGAGAGCGGAGAGCGGAGAGCGGAGAGCGGAGAGCGGAGAGCGGAAGAGCGGAGAGCGGAGAGCGGAGAGCGGAGAGCGGAGAGCGGGAGAGCGGAGAGCGGAGAGCGGAGAGCGGAGAGCGGAGAGCGGAGAGCGGAGAGCGGAGAGCGGAGAGCGGAGAGCGGAGAGCGGAGAGCGGAGAGCGGAGAGCGGAGAGCGGAGATGCGGAGAGCGGAGAGCGGAGAGCGGAGAGCGGAGAGCGGAGAGCGGAGAGCGGAGAGCGGAGAGCGGAGAGCGGAGAGCGGAGAGCGGAGAGCGGAGAGCGGAGAGCGGAGAGCGGAGAGCGGAGAGCGGAGGAGCGGAGAGCGGAGAGGCGGAGAGCGGAGAGCGGAGAGCGGAGAGCGGAGAGCGGAGAGCGGAGGAGCGGAGAAGCGGAGAGCGGAGAGCGGGAGAGCGGAGAGCGGAGAGCGGAGAGCGGAGAGCGGAGAGCGGAGAGCGGAGAGCGGAGAGCGGAGAGCGGAGAGCGGAGAGCGGAGAGCGGAGAGGCGGAGAGCGGAGAGCGGAGAGCGGAGAGCGGAGAGCGGAGAGCGGAGAGCGGAGAGCGGAGAGCGGAGAGCGGAGAGCGGAGAGCGGAGAGCGAGCGAGAGCGGAGAGCGGAGAGCGGAGAGCGGAGAGCGGAGAGCGGAGAGCGGAGAGCGGAGAGCGGAGAGCGGAGAGCGGAGAGCGGAGAGAGCGGAAGAGCGGAGAGCGGAGAGCGGAGAGCGGAGAGCGGAGAGCGGAGAGCGGAGAGCGGAGAGCGGAGAGCGGAGAGCGGAGAGCGGAGAGCGGAGAGCGGAGAGCGGAGAGCGGAGAGCGGAGAGCGGAGAGCGGAGAGCGGAGAGCGGAGAGCGGAGAGCGGAGAGCGGAGAGCGGAGAGCGGAGAGCGGAGAGCGGAGAGCGGAGAGCGGAGAGCGGAGAGCGGAGAGCGGAGAGGCGGAGAGCGGAGAGCGGAGAGCGGAGAGCGGAGAGCGGAGAGCGAGAGCGGAGAGCGGAGAGCGGAGAGCGGAGAGCGGAGAGAGCGGAGAGCGGAGAGCGGAGAGCGGAGAGCGGAGAGCGGAGAGCGGAGAGCGGAGAGCGGAGAGCGGAGAGCGGAGAGCGGAGAGCGGAGAGCGGAGAGCGGAGAGCGGAGAGCGGAGAGCGGAGAGCGGAGAGCGGAGAGCGGAGAGCGGAGAGCGGAGAGCGGGAGAGCGGAGAGCGGAGAGCGGAGAGGCGGAGAGCGGAGAGCGGAGAGCGGAGAGCGGAGAGCGGAGAGCGGAGAGCGGAGAGCGGAGAGCGGAGAGCGGAGAGCGGAGAGCGGAGAGCGGAGAGCGGAGAGCGGAGAGCGGAGAGCGGAGAGCGGAGAGCGGAGAGCGGAGAGCGGAGAGCGGGAGAGCGGAGAGCGGAGAGCGGAGAGCGGAGAGCGGAGAGCGGAGAGCGGAGAGCGGAGAGCGGAGAGCGGAGAGCGGAGGAGCGGAGAGCGGAGAGCGGAGAGCGGAGAGCGGAGAGCGGAGAGCGGAGAGCGGAGAGCGGAGAGCGGAGAGCGGAGAGCGGAGAGCGGAGAGCGGAGAGCGGAGAGCGGAGAGCGGAGAGCGGAGAGCGGAGAGCGGAGAGCGGAGAGCGGAGAGCGGAGAGCGGGAGAGCGGAGAGCGGAGAGCGGAGAGCGGAGAGCGGAGAGCGGAGAGCGGAGAGGCGGAGAGCGGAGAGCGGAGAGCGGAGAGCGGAGAGCGGAGAGCGGAGAGCGAGAGCGGAGAGCGGAGAGCGGAGAGCGGAGAGCGGAGAGCGGAGAGCGGAGAGCGGAGAGCGGAGAGCGGAGAGCGGAGAGCGGAGAGCGGAGAGCGGAGAGCGGAGAGCGGAGAGCGGAGAGCGGAGAGCGGAGAGCGGAGAGCGGAGAGCGGAGAGCGGAGAGCGGAGAGCGGAGAGCGGAGAGCGGAGAGCGGAGAGCGGAGAGCGGAGAGCGGAGAGCGGAGAGCGGAGAGCGGAGAGCGGAGAGCGGAGAGCGGAGAGCGGAGAGAGCGGAGAGCGGAGAGCGGAGAGCGGAGAGCGGAGAGCGGAGAGCGGAGAGCGGAGAGCGGAGAGCGGAGGAGCGGAGAGCGGAGAGCGGAGAGCGGAGAGCGGAGAGCGGAGAGCGGAGAGCGGAGACGAGAGCGGAGAGCGGAGAAGCGGAGAGCGAGAGCGGAGGACGCGGAGAGTACGGAGAGGCGGAGAGGCGGAGAGCGGAGAGCGGAGAGCGGAGAGCGGGAGAGCGGAGGAGCGGAGAGCGGAGAGCGGAGAGCGGAGAGCGGAGAGCGGAGAGCGGAGAGGGAGCGCGGAGAGCGGAGAGACGGAGAGCGGAGAGGCGGAGAGCGGAGAGGCGGAGAGCGGAGAGCGGAGAGCGGAGAGCGGAGAGGGGAGCGGAGAGCGGAGAGCGGAAGCGAGAGCGGAGAGCGGAGAGCGGAGAGCGAGAAGCGGAGAGCGGAGAGCGGAGAGCGGAGAGCGGAGAGCGGAGAGCGGAGAGCGGACGAGCGGAGAGCGGAGAGCGGAGAGCGGAGAGCGGAGAGCGGAGAGCGGAGAGCGGAGAGCGGAGAGCGGAGAGAGCGGAGAAGCGGAGAGCGGAGAGCGGAGAGCGGAGAGCGAGAGCGGAGAGCGGAGAGCGGAGAGCGGAGAGCGGAGAGCGGAGAGCGGAGAGCGGAGAGCGGAGAGCGGAGAGCGGAGAGCGGAGAAGCGGAGAGCGGAGAGCGGAGAGCGGAGAGCGGAGAGCGGAGAGCGGAGAGCGGGAGCGGAGAGCGGAGAGCGGAGAAGCGGAGAGCGGAGGAGCGGAGAGCGAGAGCGGAAGAGCGGAGAGCGGAGAGCGGAGACGAGAGGGAGAGCGGAGAGCGGAGAGCGGAGAGCGGAGAGCGGAGAGCGGAGAGCGGAGAGCGGAGAGCGGAAGAGCGGAGAGCGGAGAGCGGAGAGCGGAGAGCGGAGAGCGGAGAGCGGAGAGCGGAGAGCGGAGAGCGGAGAGCGGAGAGCGGAGAGCGGAGAGCGGAGAGCGAGAGCGGAGAGCGGAGAGCGGAGAGCGGAGAGCGGAGAGCGGAGAGCGGAGAGCGGAGAGCGGAGAGCGGAGAGCGGAGAGCGGGAGAGCGGAGAGCGGAGAGCGGAGAGCGGAGAGCGGAGAGCGAGAGCGGAGAGCGGAGAGCGGAGAGCGAGAGCGGAGAGCGGAGAGCGGAGAGCGGAGAGCGGAGAGCGGAGAGCGGAGAGCGGAGAGCGGAGAGCGGAGAGCGGAGAGCGGAGAGCGGAGAGCGGAGAGCGGAGAGCGGAGAGCGGAGAGCGGAGAGCGGAGAGCGGAGAGCGGAGAGCGGAGAGCGGAGAGCGGAGAGCGGAGAGCGGAGAGCGGAGGAGAGCGGATGAGCGGAGAGCGGCGAGCGGCGAGCGGAGAGCGGGAGCGGCGAGCGGCGAGCGGCGAGCGGCGAGCGGCGAGCGGCGAGCGGCGAGCGGCGAGCGGCGAGCGGCGAGCGGCGAGCGGCGAGCGGCGAGCGGCGAGCGGCGAGCGGCGAGCGGCGAGCGGCGAGCGGCGAGCGGCGAGCGGCGAGCGGCGAGCGGCGAGCGGCGAGCGGCGAGCGGCGAGCGGCGAGCGGCGAGCGGCGAGCGGCGAGCGGCGAGCCGGCGAGCGGCGAGCGGCGAGCGGCGAGCGGCGAGCGGCGAGCGGCGAGCGGCGAGCGGCGAGCGGCGAGCGGCGAGCGGCGAGCCGGGGCGAGCGGCGAGGCGGCGAGCGGCGAGCGGCGAGCGGCGAGCGGCGAGCGGCGAGCGGCGAGCGGCGAGCGGCGAGCGGCGAGCGGCGAGCGGCGAGCGGCGAGCGGCGAGCGGCGAGCGGCGAGCGGCGAGCGGCGAGCGGCGAGCGGCGAGCGGCGAGCGGCGAGCGGCGAGCGGCGAGCGGCGAGCGGCGAGCGGCGAGCGGCGAGCGGCGAGCGGCGAGCGGCGAGCGGCGAGCGGCGAGCGGCGAGCGGCGAAGCGCGAGCGGCGAGCGGCGAGCGGCGAGCGGCGAGCGGCGAGCGGGCGAGCGGCGAGCGGCGAGCGGCGAGCGGCGAGCGGCGAGCGGCGAGCGGCGAGCGGCGAGCGGCGAGCGGCGAGCGGCGAGCGGCGAGCCGGCGAGCAGCGCGAGCGGCGAGCGGCGAGCGGCGAGCGGCGAGAGGCGAGCGGCGAGCGGCGAGCGGCGAGCGGCGAGCGGCGAGCGGCGAGCGGCGAGCGGCGAGCGGCGAGCGCGAGCGGCGAGCGGCGAGCGGCGAGCGGCGAGCGGCGAGCGGCGAGCGGCGAGCGGCGAGCGGCGAGCGGCGAGCGGCGAGCGGCGAGCGGCGAGCGGCGAGCGGCGAGCGGCGAGCGGGCGAGCGGCGAGCGGCGAGCGGCGAGCGGCGAGCGGCGAGCGGCGAGCGGCGAGCGGCGAGCGGCGAGCGGCGAGCGGCGAGCGGCGAGCGGCGAGCGGCGAGCGGCGAGCGGCGAGCGGCGAGCGGCGAGCGGCGAGCGGCGAGCGGCGAGCGGCGAGCGGCGAGCGGCGAGCGGCGAGCGGCGAGCGGCGAGCGGCGAGCGGCGAGCGGCGAGCGGCGAGCGGCGAGCGGCGAGCGGCGAGCGGCGAGCGGCGAGCGGCGAGCGGCGAGCGGCGAGCGGCGAGCGGCGAGCGGCGAGCGGCGAGCGGCGAGCGGCGAGCGGCGAGCGGCGAGCGGCGAGCGGCGAGCGGCGAGCGGCGAGCGGCGAGCGGC
This sequence comes from Acheta domesticus, assembly GCA_031308135.1. NCBI lineage: Eukaryota > Metazoa > Arthropoda > Insecta > Orthoptera > Gryllidae > Acheta > Acheta domesticus. Next base: position 71,870,540 of record JAHLJT010002406.1, on the reverse strand, counting down.
GAGCGGCGAGCGGCGAGCGGCGAGCGGCGAGCGGCGAGCGGCGGCGGCGAGCGGCGAGCGGCGAGCGGCGAGCGGCGAGCGGCGAGCGGCGAGCGGCGAGCGGCGAGCGGCGAGCGGCGAGCGGCGAGCGGCGAGCGGCGAGCGGCGAGCGGGCGAGCGGCGAGCGGCGAGCGGCGAGCGGCGAGCGGCGAGCGGCGAGCGGCGAGCGGCGAGCGGCGAGCGGCGAGCGGCGAGCGGCGAGCGGCGAGCGGCGAGCGGCGAGCGGCGAGCGGCGAGCGGCGAGCAGGCGAGCGGCGAGCGGCGAGCGGCGAGCGGCGAGCGGCGAGCGGCGAGCGGCGAGCGGCGAGCGGCGAGCGGCGAGCGGCGAGCGGCGAGCGGCGAGCGGCGAGCGGCGAGCGGCGAGCGGCGAGCGGCGAGCGGCGAGCGGCGAGCGGCGAGCGGCGAGCGGCGAGCGGCGAGCGGCGAGCGGCGAGCGGCGAGCGGCGAGCGGCGAGCGGCGAGCGGCGAGCGGCGAGCGGCGAGCGGCGAGCGGCGAGCGGCGAGCGGCGAGCGGCGAGCGGCGAGCGGCGAGCGGCGAGCGGCGAGCGGCGAGCGGCGAGCGGCGAGCGGCGAGCGGCGAGCGGCGAGCGGCGAGCGGCGAGCGGCGAGCGGCGAGCGGCGAGCGGCGAGCGGCGAGCGGCGAGCGGCGAGCGGCGAGCGGCGAGCGGCGAGCGGCGAGCGGCGAGCGGCGAGCGGCGAGCGGCGAGCGGCGAGCGGCGAGCGGCGAGCGGCGAGCGGCGAGCGGCGAGCGGCGAGCGGCGAGCGGCGAGCGGCGAGCGGCGAGCGGCGAGCGGCGAGCGGCGAGCGGCGAGCGGCGAGCGGCGAGCGGCGAGCGGCGAGCGGCGAGCGGCGAGGCGGCGAGCGGCGAGCGGCGAGCGGCGAGCGGCGAGCGGCGAGCGGCGAGCGGCGAGCGGCGAGCGGCGAGCGGCGAGCGGCGAGCGGCGAGCGGCGAGCGGCGAGCGGCGAGCGGCGAGCGGCGAGCGGCGAGCGGCGAGCGGCGAGCGGCGAGCGGCGAGCGGCGAGCGGCGAGCGGCGAGCGGCGAGCGGCGAGCGGCGAGCGGCGAGCGGCGAGCGGCGAGCGGCGAGCGGCGAGCGGCGAGCGGCGAGCGGCGAGCGGCGAGCGGCGAGCGGCGAGCGGCGAGCGGCGAGCGGCTGCAGATAAACAAGACAGAGTGTATATCTAATTTCTATTGCATAATCGTTTTTGGATTTGTTCGTACAAAATTAAAAATTCTCGCAAAAGCTAACAAAACTACGGACAGTGGTTTCCATTAAAATCTTGAGAAATATATAAAACTCTTTTTTGTATAACATCATTATAAAGTTATAAATGAAACGAAGTAAGTGTAAGTAAAGTTTTATAGTTGCCAACATGGACGTTGGTATTATGACGTCACAACTGTGACAGCGGAGAGCCGATTCACGCGCGCACTCGAATGAAAGATGGCGTCGTTACCAATGTTAGTTTTAGAAAAATCCTCGAAGGCAGAAGAAAGTTTAATACCTAAAAAGTCGAGTGCATTGTATGAGAAGGAATATATAAAATTTAGGAAGGGAATGGAAACAAATAATGTAAATATTATATGCGAGACAGTTGTTCTGGCATATATATCTGAGTTGGTAAGTTTGTCATACTTTTTATGATTAATACTAGTGTCGAGTTCTCATTTTCTAAATTATGTTATTTTGAAGTCTGCAGTGTGCAAGGCATCATCTTTGTGAAGCAGTCATTCAAAATTGAAGACTATGCTGAAAATTAAAGATGGAATTGACATCTCTGCTTAAAACAAAGTTCAGTTATATATGGAACAAGCTAATGTCGGCTGTGAAGCTGAAAAATCTATGATATTTTTCGAAAGATGATGTGAGAAAATTTTTAGTGGAAGCAGATGATGTGAAATATCTCTTAATGTAGGTAGAGTAATAATATTTTGTAGAAATATTTATTTTAACTATTGAAAATATACAGTCTACTTTCTGAAACCAGTTCTACAGATCTGTCTTTCTGTGAACAGTAGAAGTTCGTCATGACGTCATGTCGCGTTTAATAATGGCGATGACGTCATGTAGCGTGCGATAAAATACTGGATTATGCACGATTCGGGGTATCGAAAAGGGTCGTTTATAATGTTGGTATACAAAAAAACTCTTTATGGTGTATTTGAGATTTACCAACGTGAATAACAGTGTAAATTGCGCTGATGAAAAGGCACTTTTAGGTTATTTGCGTCTATTGTTAGTTAGAATATGTCATAACAACCAAAAAATAACATTTAGAGGATGTTAGCCGATGCGCCTTATGAATCTTATTACTATTACGAGTACCGTTACTAAAGAAGAATATAATTGTCCTCTAAAAAAGGTGAGACGTAACAGTGAAATGCGAGTGAATGATGGCAATTATAAGTTTACGGAAACATTTCAAAATTTCAATTTTCATATATAAGTAAGCAAAGTAAGGTTTATAACAATTTATTTTATTTATTTAAGTAATTATGCCATTTATTTATTGTATTTGCTTGCATCTTAACTTTACAAAAATCGAATTTATAACTAAGTTCTATGTGTTGTTGTTGGTATAAGAGCGGGGCCATTCAAAAGGCCCTTGGGCATAAAGAACCGAAAAGGCTCGCAAGGGTATTAAGTATACCGTTTACGTGTTTTGTTTCTGGTCTGTAAACACCCAACAATGAACTAGTAAACCATAATAGTTATTTATATATCAAGGGCGTTAAGTAGATGTTTTTGCCCCGAGGGCGACTTCCAAACCCGAGGGCCTCTGGCCCGAGGGGTTGGAAGTCGCCTGAGGGGCAAAAACATCTAGTAACGCCCGTGGTGCATACAAAACTTTATGGTTTACTAGTTCGTTGCTGAATAAAACAAGAATTCGAAACATTTATAATATTTCTAGCGTCTAAAGTGAAAAGACGCATTGTAACAGTCATTTGTCAATATGACGTCAGATAAACAAAACAGAGTATGTATCTAATTTCTATTGCATAATCGTTATTGGACTGATTTGTTCGTACAAAATGAAAGAATATTGTGAAGTTCCTGTGGAAATTCTCGCAAAAGCTAACAAAACTGTGGACAGTGGTTTCCATTAAAATCTTGAGAAATATATAAAACTCTTTATGGTGTATTTGAGATTTACCAGCGTGAATACAGTGTAAATTGCGCTGATGAAACGGTACTTTTAGGTTATTAGCGCCTATTGTCAAACGTTATTTAGAATATCAAAAAATAACATTTCGAGGATGTTAGCCGATGTGCCTTATATATCTTATTACTATTACGAGTACCGCCACTAAAGAAGAATATAATTATGTCACTAAAAAAGATGGTACGTAACAGTGAAATGCGAGTGAATGATGGCAATTATAAGTTCACGGAAACATTTCAAAATTTCAATTTTCATATCAAATAAGCAAAATAAGGTTTATAACAATTTATTTTATTTATTTCAGCATTATGCCATTTATTTATTGTATTTGCTTGCATCTTAACTTTACAAAATCGAATTCATAACTAAGTTCTGTGTGTTGTGTTGGTATAAGAGAGGGGCCATAAAGTATTCAAAAGGCCCTAGGGCATAAAGAAGCGAAAAGGCCCGCAAGGGTATTAAGTATACCGTTACGTGTTTTGTTTCAGGTCTGTAAACACACAGCAATGAACTAGTAAACCATAAAAAAAATTATTTTGCTAAATATATAATACACATATTTATAGAGGAAATGTTAAATTGACGTGATATTAGTCGACACGTATCCCGCATTATTGTCAACTTTTGTTTTCCTTGTTAAGGATTACAGAGATTTCTATTTTCGTTCCAAATCTATTTCGTTTTCAAACTGACTGAACTGTATCTAAAAAATACACGCAAACGATGTGTTACTCAATTCACGCAGAACGAATAGCAAAAGTGGGTATTAGATCTAAGTTGTAAACATATACTTTGAAACAACCGTGCAGGTTAGTCTTTTTACCATTCTGCTCCTATTGGTCGAGAGTTAAACAGTTGGAGAGTCACTCCGTCATTCCCATCTCGCTTCTCTTGTACACCGCATCATAGCTAGAAGGCCTATTCCGAAGGATTTGCAACATTTAATACCAAATTCAATTTATCAAGTCAGCGAGCTGCTGAATCTGCGATGCACTACGCAGCTGCATGTATCAGCCAGTCAATCTACATACTAATTGCTTGTGTCGCTTTTTCCGGCATCAGGGAAGGGGTAGAGGGTGAGGGGGCGGAGGGTTGGGCGGCAGATGCGGCCGCTCTCACGCCGCTCTCCCCCTCCCCCTCCCCGCCGCCGCCACCACTTCCACCCACCCCCGCTACCCGCTCTGCTCGGGGGCTATCTTCCTACTTTCAAACAACTTTTTTCACTCTCACTTTTTTAATTTACGACAAAAATCATTTAATATAGAAGTATTGAATAAGAAACTTAACTACAGAGAGTATTCTGTCTCGAGCTCTAGACGGATTTTCTCCCTTGATTGAAATTCATAACAGTGTGACAATTTTACTGAAAGTGAAAAAGTGCGTCTGATGTCTTGACTCGAATTTTTAAGTAACTTATTCACAATTTGTTTAGAAAGGTGCATTTTATTTCGAATGAACATGTATGCATTTCTTTAATATTTCTAATATTATTAATGATGTTGTTTACTTTACAATGATTTGATGTGTAAAATTTGCAATCGATTGAAATTTATAAAAATGATAAAATGAACCAGATCCGAGATAGTGGGACAACAATAATCCACATAACATGCAATTTCACCACAGAAGAGAATTTTTAAAAATATTTCAATGTTGTTACCATCCAAGCTAGCTACTTTACAAGAACTCCTAATACTTCTTACAAAAACGTAAACTACAATATATTTTATAAAAATACAAAAGTTGTATAAATTATTTTTTTAAATCTGTTAACGTTTATTACAATACTTAATTGAAATGTCATCACCAATACAATGTACACTATCTTCTTTAATTACCCGTTTTTATTTAACCCGCTACCACATAAAATTGTCTCAATGGGCTCATGTCATGACCGCGTACTAGATCTCCAATCCTCGCCGAAATTTTTTTAGGTTAATGGGAATGAATTTTCTAAATTAATGAGAATCGAGAATTCGTCCATTCTGTAACCACAGGGGTATAAATGGGGACAAAATGAAGGGAAGATTGCATGCATTACGAACAGCCATTATCTCTTTACCAAGTACTCATTGTTAATTGTTATCGTCTGGCGATTTTTCCAAAGCAAACTGTTAATGTCGGGTCCTGGAGTTTGTGTTTCTTGTTCTCTTCTCTGGTGTGAGAGAGTACCAAGAGAGTGCGGTCCAAGTTCGCACTGCGTTGCTGCAACCGGCTCGGGTAGAGAGACAGTAAGACACCAACTGCGGTTGACAGCCGTTCATTTCAAATGAAGAGTACAGAGCCTGGTTACAGGTTACAGCTTACAACTAAGGGTACCCCCACCTCACAGGGCACCTCAGCTTCTATACCCGCTGCCTGGCGGGTGACTGGCACGTGCCGCCGGCAGGCGCGGTGCAATCGCCTGAGGGGCGATCAGCTCTTAAGCAGTTGTTCTCACTTTTGCGAGACCTTCCTGCGTGACCTCAATCGTACACTTGTGCATACGTCTCCAAGTGTCCACGCCTTTAAGTGGAGTACCCAAATATCCACGTGTTTGAGTGCATTGGCAATTGCCTGAGTGCTGTTTATTATTTAGAAATTATAAAGTGTTTTCCAGCTGCTCAGGATGTGATACTTCGGGTGATGTCACAGAGCTTTGAGGTAATTCTGTAGGATATAATTCTGGTACCAAAAGCATTGATAAATATTATTCCTACATGTAGTAAATTATTTTTCTACCACGTTGTATAGTCAGAATTTACGTTTTGTTGGTTCTTGTTACAAAAAATCGATTAAAACCACTATCTGTCCGTCTCTCTTTTTGTTCGTTTGGGACCATCGCTATACCTTAAACTGTTCAGATGACTTTCTTCAAAACCGGTATTCTTCGATCAGTCTGAACAAACTCGGGGCCCTAAAAGTTGAAACGAATATTTTGATTTTGGGGGGTACATTAGAAGAAGCCTGCTGCCTGATAATGCCATGGAAAATTTATTTCTAGATATCAGCGGATATATAGTTTTTTTCTTTCAAAACACCCGTCAATCTGTCCATCTGGCTTCTCTGCAGTGGGAATTACGACAGGGTCTCTCAGGCAGAGACAACCGGTCACCCGGACTCCGTGCTTAACGGCGGGACTCACGACATTAGTCTCTTGCCACCGACCCTTGGATGGGATCTGGCGTGGGGTTTCTCCAGTGAGCATCCTCTGTGCAAAAGGGCAACAGGCCTCAAACGTATAAAAGTCCAAACGGGGAACATGGACTTCTCTGACAGGGTTGCCTAAGTTTCGGCGGTACTCACTTCAATTGTCTCAAGGTGGAGGAGACGGGTTGGGGGTCCCGAGTCCCCTGGGTCTCGACCTGGGGGCCCCTAGTTGGACTCTTGGGGTCGTCGTGGCAGTGGACACTCTGGACATAGAGGAGGGACTTGTCCGGGCGCATGTGAGTGGCGAATTGATTAGACTCAGTAACCGGCCTGAAAAGCCCGTAGCTCTGAGCTAGCAGAGTGATCCGACCCAGGCATTGAATAAGGAGGTTGCCGTGAGGGCAAACTGCGTTCTGGCGGGATTCGGATACCAGACCGCGACGGCATACTTGTGTGTCCGCGCTCTCTGTATCTGAATCAGTGAAATTGTCGCTGATACAATCAGTGAGAAACGAAGTCACTGATATCTTCAGTCGAAATGTGTGATTTGGCTGACAATCAGCGAATATGCGAACCTTTTCATAATGACCGCCAGCATTTCACTGGTCGTCAGTGGTAAAAGTGCCGCGCCACCATCGCTCACTGATCGTTCAGTCGTCACGTTCAACTAGTTGTCACAGATTTCACTGATTCAAACTGGGACGTTTCACTGATTCAAAAAGTGCGCCCGATTTTCACTGATTTGTTCAGTTCAATTCACTGATTGTCAGTGGCAGGGTTATAACTGACACCATCAGTGAATAGTCACTGTCAATCAGTAGTTATTCACTGATTCAGACAGAGAGCGGGAGGTGAGGATAAAAGGGAAAAATTTAGGTGCCCACCCCGAGGGTTTTCCTCCTCTGGTAGAAGTCATTGTGTGGTGTGGTAGACCACACAGGGTTCATACTGTGGTGTTCTACCTTCTAACAGTCCGTTCTTTTGTGAACAACATTACTGGCAAATTTATTCATAGACTTTTGAAAATGAGGAATATTCCTCAATCGATCTGCCTTTGACTTCAACCCTGCGATTTTGAAGAAATTTCTTCAAATTTGAAGGTACTTATATGACCCAGATATATTTTCAAAATTTTCCCAAAAATATTCCTAAATTTTTTCTTAAAGTATGTTGTAGAATCCAGTGAAATACATACATAAAGATGACATAAGTCCGATTTCCACTGCTAGACCTGCATTTTTTTAAAATGCAAAAATGCTATTTTTACCCCCAGAACACCTAGATATTATTGAACATAGAGATTTTTCGTTCACAAATTAAATATATTCAGCACAAATAGTTATTTAATGACTCTCAAATAAATTTTTAAAAAGTAAAAGTAGTTTTCGTTAAAAACAAGGTTTTCTTAGAAATTTCTCCATATATTTTCTTTCTTGTTTTACTACTTTAATGTAGTAAAGATAATGTATTGTAATGCTACGGAGGGAAATCGGCTATTTTTCTATAGAAGAAATCATATTGTGGGGACTTGGTAACAAAAAGGGGGGTGAATATTAAGAGCGTAGGCTTACGCGGTCGGAGTCAGAAGCTATTTGTCCGCCCGGGAGACACCGCGTTCTAGGCACAGGGGCCAAAGTTTCGGCCGCCATTCCACGACCTTCCTCAGGGCGATGCATTTCGTTTTGAGGGAGATCGCAGAATGGCGGACGAAATGGCACCCGTGCCTAGGACGCGGCGTCTCCCGAACAACCTAGCAGCTACTGGATAAACATTGTTCTTACACGTAGTAAAGTATTTCACTATCACGTTATACAACCAGAATCCATATTTTGGGGGTCCTTGATATTAAAAGAACTGGCAAAAAATCTGCCCGTCTGACCGTCTGTGAACAATACTACCACATGAACGTAGTAGGGATTTTGCAAAAATGAATAAATCCCAGTCAATCTGAACTGGCTCAAAGCCCTGCGATTTAAAAAAATACATTACATTTTAGGGGTACTTCAAATGATACCCATTACCACATTCTGTATTCGCATCCATTTTAATTTTGGCGCCTAACCTCTAATAGACAATTATAAGTTCTTCTTGAGACAATTTCAGTCTAAGCACGTACATTTTGCTTTCCCGTATACGTACGTATACACGGAGTGATATACGTAGTATAGGGAAAGTTATGTAATGCTGCGCGAAAAAATGGCCAATTTTTGGGGAAAAAATTAATTGCCAGGCCGTGAAAAAGAATAATTGGATAAAACCAGTAGCTAAATTAAGAAAAAAAACCTAACACGTGGTGTAGCCAGAAACCCTGTTTTCTAAGTTCTTGATACCGAAAACCCAATTGAAAGGAAAACGTCTGTCCGTCCGTCCGTCTGTGAACACTGCTAGCGCCTAAACCATACGTACGACTTCTTCCAAAATGGATATTCCCCGATCGATCTGATTCTAGTCAAAGCTTTGAGATTTTGAAAAAGATTCTTCAAAATTTGGGGGTACTTTATATAAAGCCCCCCGGGGATTTTCAAACTTTTCTCAAAAACGGCTCCAAATTTTTTCATAAAATTTCTTGTATGAATAGAGTAAAATACACTTATTAACATGGCATAGGTCCTATTTTCGCGGATAATCCTGAATTTTAGAAAATTGTGAAAGTTTTAATTTTTTTCGGCGTTTTTCACTAACTGCAAAATTGAAGATAGAGATTTTTTCTTCAAATAAAATTTGTTCTGTATATTGAGTTCTTTCATAAAGGTCATGAAAATGTTTTTCAAAATTTTAGTAGTTTTCGTGCAATATTGCGTGCAATATGTGCAATTTTAAAAAATTACAGAAACAAGATTTTCTCAAAAACGGCTCCAAATTTTTTCTTTAAACTTTTGGTAGGGATAGTGGTAAATGTACTCTATCAGATGACATAAAAGCCATACTGGTCTATCGGTTGGTATTTTCAAAAATTACAAAAATGTAATTTTTGTACATGTCTTTCACGTCGTTAATATTTACACTATCGGCGATTTTTTCACATTATTATATTTACGAGTATATATGCTTTAAATATTGTCAAGTAAAGTTCCTCGAAAACACAACTGTGAAAAGTAGATCAAATTTCGGCATTTTCAGAAATGCTCAAACGCCATTTTCTCGTATATGGTTGCAAATTTTTACTTGAAACTTTTGTAACGGATAGTGCTGATTACACTCTTTAGTATAGCGTAAAGTTTATTTTGAGCTATTTTTTTGTTTTTTCAAAAATTACATAATTGAAATTTTTTTGAAAGATCTCTCATATCTTTAATATGCACATTACCAGCAATTTGTAAACATTATTATATTTGTGAGTGTAAGTGCTTCAAATAACTTCTAATAAAGTATTTTGAAAACTCAATCATTTTCAGTGAAAATGAGCTTCAAATTTCGCACTTTTAGTAGTGCTAAAACGCCATTTTCTCTTAAACGGCACATAATTTTTAAAAGAAAATTGCTATTGATGACTAGGTTTTTGTGTTCTTTAATATTCTAAAATTAATATTTCCGTTCTACCAATAGGAAACGGAAATATTAAGAAAATGACAATAGCATATTATGCAATTAGTTTATAACTTTAGTTTATAACTCCTTTTTTTACACGAATAAGAAGATATTACCGAACGAACGACGTTAGAAGTGAGTTCTGTAATATCTTCTTACGAGTGCAAAAAAGTAACATTATAAAGGAGTTGCATACACTATTTTTCGTATAACAGTATTCTAAGGATTTAAGGAAGCGAAATTAATTGTGTTAAGTTGTAATTCGTAGTTGTAGTAGATCTCAAATTCATGTTTTGTCATGAATACTACCTAAGCAACTAAATTGTTTACTAATGGCAATTAGTTTGAAAGTCCTGAGTCAAACGTAATGGATTTGCCTAGAGAAATTGTGGAAGAATGTGCAAAAGCAGAAAATGCTATGATACCGAAAAAGTCTTGCAAACTTTATGAGAAAGGGTACTTAAAGTTTGGGAAATGGATGGATAAAAAAATATGCACATTTATTATGCAAAGCTGCTGTTCTTTCGTATCTATCGGAGGAGTTTGGTTAAGTTAGTATAATGCACATGATAGAATAAAGACGTTTGTTAATTTAATGCATGCTTCTTTAAACATTAAGTCCACAGCATATAAAGTGTCGACACTATGGTGCACTTATTCCAAATTCAAGGAAATGCTAAAGATCAAAGAGAATATTGATATTGGAACTTTTGATAAAGTAAGTTTACTTATGAAACAGGGAAATGTGGGATATCAACCTATAAAGGCAATGGTATTTTCCCAACAAGATGTAAACATATTTCTTACCAAAACTGATGATGAAACTTTTCTTTTAATGAAGGTATAATAATGACAGTGGCAATAATAGTTAAGTTTTATTTATTAACTGGTGTATTGTGTTAATAACTGGTATGATTTTCAGGTTGTTGCTATTTTTGGCATATTTGGTGCTTTTAGACGTGTCGAAATGCACAATTTGTGCATCAACGATGTGAAAGAAGAAGGATCTGTTTTGATAGTAAACATTAAAGCGACAAAAAATGACAAGCCCGGAATATTTACTATCGTATTCAGTGAAGAATTTAATTATGTTGAAGTCTGTGAAAAATACATTTCCTGAAGACCCTTACATGTTACACACAAAAAATTTGTTTGTTTTCCAATCATGGCAAATGCAGCTGCAATCCATTTGGTATCAATACATTTGCGAAAATACCAAAAAATATTGCAAATTTTTTAAAATTACCAAATGCATAAAAGCACTCTGGTCATTCGTTTAGGAGAACATCCGCGACTTTTTTCGCAGATAAAGGTGGTGATACCACTACACTTAAACGTCATGGAAGATGGCGAACTACAAGTGTAGCCGAGTCATACATCGAAGAATCGGTGAATAACAAGATTCAAATAGCTAATAAGTTATTGGTTAGAGCAGAAACCTAAGAAAAAACAAGATATAAATAGATATAAATTAGACATAAATGCATGTTCTGGAGTGTCACTGACCAATTTATCAAATTGTACACTTAATGTACATATTCACAAGAATTAATTTGATGTTTTTTTATTGTTCTTATTATGTTGTTCTTGTTCTATTACCAAATAAAAACAAAATATAATTTTAAAGGAGTAATAAATTAATAAATCAGTTTTTAAAAGTAAGTTTTTTCATAACGTATTTGAATTTACTGCGAAAACTGCAATCTATTTATATGGTACCACTGTCTTCTTTAAACTCCATAACTGAAAATATATAGGGGCCGTGACTATTACGTCAGTGATGCCTCATATTTCGTGCAGAAAAAGCGATGACTTAATGATTCGTTTAATAAATGCCATATTATGATTTTGTTAATGTGAAAGGGTTGTTTATAATACTGGTACACAAAAAAAATGTACTTTTGGCGGTGATAGATGGCAGCTGGCAAGAAAGAGTATGAGGCAATTCCATATTGTGGCGGCACATTAGCGGTGAGTTTGTAATAAAATAGAATTTTAGACACAAGGGTAGTGTTCCCCGCCCTGGCCGACACCCCCGGCCTGGGAACACCAAACAGTGACCCAAATTCAAAAGGAATTTATGACCTGCAGCTGCGCGCGGACGTACCCGCCCGGAAGAAAGAATCCACTCTCCTTTGGGCGCCCCTCATAAAAATAAACGAGGTTATTTGCTCCTCACAACAAGCGTTCATGTCTAACTCAATAAGGGAAACGAGGGAACATTAACAAGCTTTCGTTATCAAAATGGGTATTTACACGACCAGCATGAATGCCATTGCGCACGTTCAAGTGCTTAAAGCAAGAGTGAGAGAGAGAATGAATGCATATGGAAAATTTTAGAGAATTCCTATAGCTGATTGGTGTAAAATTAAATACGACGCCACAGATCTAGACCAATCAGGCAACATATACCAGAGGAAGGGGAGAGTTTGGAAACGAGTTGGGGGGGGGGAGCGAGAGGTTCATGCGAGGAGCGTACGTCGGGAGATGAAGAGAACAAGTGGGGACAAGGGAACTCGAAGGGAAAGGTTCAGGCAAGGAACGCTCGCAGGGGACAGTTATTAGACTCCACATAGTTCCACAGGAAAAGTATAACTTCCTTAATTCCGAATTCTCACTGAATCTGGGCAAAGTGAATCCGCCATGTAGATCACTGTTAATGTTCTCGAGGAATTTATCCAGCAAGTTAAAGACCCGCAAGATTAGCGACAGGCGAATGTTCGCCATTCAACCAATACCCAGAATTATCTAAGCTACACCGTGATCTGACGCTACTGCCACCGCCTGGACGGGGCGAAGACGTCTGGGAACTTCCGAGTCTACAAGCCGCCGTCCCTCAGCCCAGCCTGTGTCGCCGCCCCCGCCGCCGCGGCCCAGCCCAGCCTAAGCCGCCGCCCCTGCTGATGAGGTCAACGACCGGGGAAGCTTCTCCGGTGGCGATGCTCCGCTGCTACCCTTTGTAACATAAGTCGCCGAACAGGCAAGACCCACGCTAATGGGTTCTTTCTTACGTTCTTCAAGCGCAACGAGGACTTTATTGGTCATATTATTGTACAAGCGTTGCCGCGCTCTGGCATAGATTGTAATCAAAATTAACAACCAAACTTGTTAGTAATTTTAGAATTTAATTTTTTGATTTTTTTAATTTTAAACTTTCTTTTAAATGAGCTCCGTAGGTAGGGTCCTTTCTTTAAATTTCTTTCAATGTAACTTCCCTGACGCTTGTCAGAAATAAATTCAGTGCTTATCATTTTATTTTTTTTATCATATGAAGTAGTGACCGCCAACCTTCTTCCACCGCCCAATTCAAAAAGGAACAGGGACCTGACTGAGCTACCGCCGGGCCGGCGCAATTCACATTGTGTCGTTCCCACGAGAACGCCGTGCGCTGACAATATAGCTAGCGAAAACCCAAGAGAATAGAAAACTAATACGGGAAAGTCTGTGCCATTCTGTAGCACCACTAATTGAGCCTGATGCGCTGGAGATTTTTTCTCTCCAAAACTGTGACACTGACGGTAGAGGAAACCCTGTCAAATCATATTGTACATTTAAACGAGAGTACTTCTTTGCACAGCTGCCAGAGCGCAGCACTGGCTGGACAGGTGCGAGGCGCTACAAATTCAAGGAATTTCAATTCTTCGAAGAAGCTAATTTCATACAAGCGTTGTTGAAAAGCGAGCCAAGTTTAATCATTGGTTGCTGTATTGGTTCTGCTTGTGTCAGACAATGTTTTTGGCCTAATGTGAAGAGTTTTTATTCGTCATAAAAATTCTTAGCCAGCTTGTAGCGATGCATTATTGAAAATCTTAGCCGACCACATAATCTGTTCCATTTCAATGCTGCCACGCCCGCACCAAACGGTATCAGTTGATGTGTTCACTTGAAGACCTAATAAAAGCACGTGAACAAAGCCTAGCAGGAAAGAGCCGTTGGTTGCTGTATTGCTTCTACCAGAAGCGCGTATATCATCACACTACTCTCCCAAAATGTGACAATTGTTATTTTGTAGACTTGACACTGGTGGTAGGAAACCCAGGACATACCGAAGTATGAAGTCTAGAGGTCTATGATGCATTGAACTATTTTGTATTTATTTCAGGAATAACGATAAAGAAATGTTAAACGATATTCAAATAAGTAAACAAATATTCACTTCTCAAGTTTCAAAGACAGTAGAGAGTAAGAGAGAATCTTTCATAAAACCACTTAAACCAATGGTGATGCTAGACTAATGAAATGTTATGATTTACGTTAGTTAACATTTACCTGACAATGTTCCGTAAACGGTAAGTAAAACTAAAATGGAAATTATTAGATTCTGGGTCAAGTAGAATCTAAAAACAGTTTCAGAAGTAGATCACCCAAATTTAGAACGCCATTTACAGAGAAACATTGAGTTGTGGTATGATTTCAGAATAAAGATGATCTACGTTATTAAACAAGGTGGAATAGATGATTTAAATCCCATTTATGACGATTTAGAAAGCAAATATTTAAATTTTAAATGTAAATTATTTATTTTCTATTTATTAATTTAATAATTAAATGTAAATTATAATTAATTTTATTAATGTAATTATGTAAAGAAACATAATATTGTTCTTTTTCCAGTGGTCAAAATTCCATCCAACTCTACGACATTCAATATCACGATAGTAAATAACACTTGACGCAGTGAAATAGACAAATATATTCAAAGTGAGTATTCAAGTGAGACAAAATATATATATATGTTGAAACGTAAAATTTACACTCTGAACGTACAGAGTGAGAGTTTTAAAATAGCAGCTTTTCGTTGAAAGTTATTTAGGCAAAGTAGAGATAATAATTGATACTCACGTTAAGACTCTATTGCATTTACCACAAAGTAAGATTAATAGCAATACAGCTGTTTACAATTCCATTTGAAGTGATATGAGAAATGAAATAAGACCATCATTTCTCAGATCACTTGAAATGGAATTGCAAACAGTTCATAGCATTGAAGGTTCTTCAGGTGAAATAGTTCTACAGCATTTAAAACTCTCAAAAATAGATTTCAAAATTAGAGAATCTTGGTATCTTAGTAAATCTCCTAAACGCATGCACAATTTGAGAAGTATTAAATTTTCTGAATCATAAGGCAAATGCACCAGAATTCAAAAAGGATATTTGTGTGAAATTCCCTCAATTTATGATACAGCGAGGTCTGTAAAGGTGGCTCAGCCTGTTTCGTCGAAGATGTTTGCTATAAAAGTATCGTCCATTTCTAATTTGGAGCGTAGGGCCTTCGAGTGACAAGCACACTCGCTACAAGGGTGCGCAGTTTCAACATTTACCAGTTCAGGTGCATGAATTGTCTATTCAGATCAGTGTCGGAACACACGTGGAGTCGAAGTCAATGTTGTAAGTGCAACAATGCAGGTCTTTGTTTTATGCATTAACCAATTACAGTAAAACTTGCACAATGCGCATTGTCAAGGGACCAATTTTTTTTCTAGACAAGATTTCGCATTATGCAATGTAATACTACAGACTATACGTTTGCCGGGTTCACACTAGATTTCCGTATTATACATGTTCCGCTTTGAGCAAGTTTTACTGTGTAAAAGGCAGGGTCAATCATTAAAGCAAATCGTACAGTCTAAATCGGTGTATTCTTACCAAACATCTAAATCAAACTTAGTATCTCTAATTAATGTACAATCTGACCCTCCTCAGAATGTAGAATAGTGGTCTAAAAATAAACCTGATTCAAACAATCCTGGAAAGTATTCTTGATGTCTTCCGGGCTGTTCGACCGTGGTCCAATTGGCTTGGAATTGCCAAACGTTTAGCCCACGACTGCGGTGGGCATCTTCAGTGGCGAGGTCTCGGGCGAAGTGTCCGGGACAGCGGCTTACTGGCGAGCAGTAAGCTGCCAGTCGCCTGGTCGCCAGTAAGCTGCTGTCCCGGACACTTCGCCCAAGACCTCGCCACTGAAGATGTCCACCGCAGTCGTGGGCGAAACGTTTGGCAGTTCCAAGCCAATTGGACCACGGCCCATCAGCCCGGAAGACATCAAGAATATTGACTCCGGCCGTGAAAGCCTTCAATGCTTTATAATCCTGGAAAGGTATTATCTCCCTTAGCTTTGAGTGGAAAAACACGATTTTGGCTTCCCAGTGCTATCATTTATGTCGTGGATAGGGGAGGCAAAAACATTTCAGTACGTGCACTGTTGGGCTCTGAGAAAGAAGTATGCTTCATTACAAAAACCCTCAAGAAGCAAAGTCTTAGAACTAAATGAAAGAATGAAATTCACTCAGCTATCTAAAATCCAGATCTAATTGGAAGGTGCATTTAAGAATTAAATCTCACTTCAGTAATTGTCATACTGGAATCGCCATACCTACAAGTTTGCCTCAGACCTCTGTCGACATTTCAAATCTAAAGTTTCCTTCGCATCTCAAACTAGCCGATGATGAAATATTTCCAACAACGTCGATATCATATTAAACACTGCTTTTTTCTTTGAAGTTTTGAAATCTAAAACTTCATACCATAATTGTATTCCTGTTATATTGACACACTTCTAGTGTGCGAGATAGCCGGAGAATTGTGAATTAGTCAACTTGAGGCAAGGTCTATTGCAAGCCGCTGCTTTGTATTACCTCGTTGATGAATGATGTAGAATCCGAAATCCAGAGCATTTGGGAAAAGGGAGTAATAGCTGTGGAATGGCATTACCCTGCTGAAGTTCATTTTCAAGCTTCAACTTGCAGGCTCCCGAATGGGCATTTTTCAGCACTACTCGCTTTTAAAACTAAACCCACAGTTCTGAGGAAGTCTTCTCACGTAGCCAAACAACTTATGTCTACTCTAGAACAACACTTTAAAAGCTGTGAAGGGCTTAGAAACCATAACCAGAAGACTAGAAAATAAAGCTCTTCAATGGTACGGACATGTCCAGAGGATGCAAAATGAGAGATGGCCAATTCAAATTTTAAACTGGATACCTGAAAGAAGGCGTAGAAGAGGCAGACCTGTTTTGACCTGGGAGGCGTATATACAGGAAGTAATGAATGAGATAGGACTAGAAGAAGGTCAATGGAATGACCGAAAAATATGGAAATCGAAAACGGCAAACTCTTATGGGTAGAAACCGTCGAAGAAGAAGAAGGCTTAGAAAAAACAATGCTGCATTTATGAAATAATATATAATGCTAAGTCATGCAGAAGAATGTTATGAATCTACGAATCCAATAAGTAATTGAAATATGCATTTTTGTCTACAAAATCCTAGTTCACTTACCACAAAATTGAGTTGTTCACCTCTCCTCTGTCATAACAATTTCCGCATAAATTTTAAATGATATTTTGAGGTTTGTATCCATTATTCAATGTAAATTAATGTATATTATTTTGCGGGTCAGAACATTTAGATTTGTCTTCGCTGCAGACAGAAGAAATGTATCGCAGGATTCGCTTAAACCAAGAACATATTGGTTATCTGCGGAGAGACCATTCTTTGTCTGCTCTAAAGACATACAAATTAATTACTTGTGACTTGGGCTCATCAGCATTTCTGACAACACTTTGCCTGAAATAAATCGTTCTTGATAATGAAACCATTTATCCTGAAGCTGCATTTAGCATAAGGAACTCATTTTATGTAGATAATTTGTTGCATGGTGCGGAAACTGATTTCAAAGCACACGAATTATTGAAACAAATTTCGAACCTACTTTTAGTTCTTTTTTGAACTCAGGAATGTCAGAAGCTATGCTGACTTATAAATAAATTTCGAGGAGAATTCCTTGGTGATCGCCTGGTAGCGTTAGGTTCGGATCAAAGAAGTAAAATACTCCGCCTATTCTCTCATATTAGAAATGAAACTTTAAACAATCTCATAATTTTCAGATTTTCCCTCTTGCCAACTCTTGTGATCGAATTAAAAGAAAGATACTAAGTAATCCTTCAACATTCGTGAGAGTTAGGTTCTCGTAAAGCATCGCGAATGTAAAATCCACGAATGTGGAGTCTATCTTTTAATGAGAAAAGGTGGGTTAGGTTCCTGGATATTGAAAAATTGTTTAAAAAAGAAAGAAAAAATATCTGGCAAACAATTGCAGTAGAGCGAAGAAAGCGCGTCTACTGCCAGAATACACAATTAACATCCCAAATATAAGAAATAAAACAATATTTGAAAGTTTTCAAAGCTCAAAGTGATTGGATATAAGATTTGATATTTGTTTGTTTCATCACCCTCCTCGTTGGTCTTATACCCAAATATGGAAGAGTTGCTGCTTATATTTTTCTTTTAAATTTCGAAGTTATTTCTACGTTCAGGTAACGTTCGAATGCACTTTCCACCATAGCTTGTTGAAGTTTTAGAACGCTATTAACAGTTTGAACATTGAAGTTGCTTCAGGACGCAGTTTCGCTTCCGTTACTTCATTAATACGTTCGAGAAGGTTTTCTTCGCTGATGATTTCCTGAAGGTCCGCTTCAGTGAGGTCATTAGAATGAAAGTTGCACAGATTCTGAATGGCTTTTTCTGTTCGTGTGGCCAAAACTCTTTCCTCCAATTTGACTCAACGGAATTTTACAATTCTGTTATTCTGTTAATGTGAATTGATAATCCAACCTTAACATTTTTGTAGAACGTAATATTTTGAGCTCGCGTGTCTGCCGAGTTCGTTTTTCTGACGCTGATAAAGGAAATGAAATGTGCTTGCTTTCAAAACAATGTAGTACAACCAAAAGAGGAACTCGCGAATGTCGAAGTCGCGAATGTTAAAACCGGTAGCTTTTCTCTAATCGCGAATGTTCGGAACTCGCAAATAGCAAATTCGCAGATATCGAGGGATTACTGTACTTATAACAGTATTGCTGCATTATTCTGTGGGTCTAGACACGTTTGTGATGATAAGATTTAAAATGTTTTTGCACTTGAGATGGGAACGCAAGATAAAATGCCACTCATACCTCAGACTTTCTTCATTAATTAGAAATATTGCTACAAGCGGTTCCTTGGTTGGCAAAGGTTTTCTAGGAAGGAGGTCCTCATTGGAGCTAGCAGCATATTCTTAGTAGGTATCGATGATACACTTTCCGGCATTCATTATTTGAGAGGGGGATTTCGTTCGCCATTAAATACAGGCGTTAGCGTGGTCCAGAAACGGACAGACGGTTTACCGTCAATCGATTTTGCGGTATCAATGACCGACAAAATATGGATTCTGACTGTACAACTTACTAGAGGAAGTAATTTAGTATACACAGGAAAAAGATTTATCCACTCTTGTGTTACCAGGGCTTGGCATTTCTCTTTACACACTACTTTCGTTGTAAGAGGCGAAAGTGAAATTAAAACTTTGCGCGTGTAATAGTTTTAGTTCACACTTATACTCCAGAACATATGTATATGCACATATATATATATATATATATATAAGTATATATATTATTATATAAGTATGTGCATATATTAGTATATATATGCATATATATATATATATATATATATATATATATATATATATATATATTAGCGAGAAATCTATTAGGTAGATGTAGGTCTCTCAAAATTCATTAAATCACCCGACACTAAATGTCAACAAAATTAAACCTGTTCGCTGACGGAAGGACCGAAATTACTCCGGGTGGCCGAATTTATCTGGTTGACGGTACCTCACCTGTGGGGTTTATTTCAATTTTGAAATTTCACGTCTACACTTAATTATATTTCAGGTTTGTATCGCGAATTGGAATTGAAATAAAAGGTAATATTATTAACATTTTCTCAAAAATATTTTATTGAAGATATTCGCCTCAAAATATACAGAATGAGTTACAATGAAAAATGTAATATAATTATAACATTTATTCAAATATTTTCTACTGAAAAAAACTTGATCATAAAGCTAGTTAATATTTTAACGGTCTACTTGATTTTTGTCCGATTAATTTGATGCGTGGCAGTGTTCGAAGTGTGTGCTGGTGCCTGCGTGGACGAGTTCTGGGGCGGTGCCTGCGCGCCGAGGCAGCGTCGGTCTGCCCTGCATTGCCCGGAGCCTCTGCTCTGCGCAGTACGAGCACGAAGCAGCGCACAGGCAAGCAATGTTTTGACGACATGCCGGCTCATGTCGCAGGCTAATGAAAGGTACTTTTCCCAGATAATTACGCGCTTGCTTTATACGTGGACTTGTGAATTTAAATGTCACATATGTTAATTTCGTTTTGTGGTCCTTCATTTTTTGCCATGCCAGAAGTTTAGAGGTGAATGTCGTGTGCAAACTAGATGTACTCGCAAAACTAGTGGTTGGGGTACATTGAAAATACATTTCCTTTTAACTATTTCTAACTCATTTTTCGATTTAATGCTGTTGTTAGAGACTCAGTAATTTTATTATTGAACTTTTTTTGGCTTTATTAGTTTGGCCACTTTTTACGAGAGAGTCATTGAGAAAGAAACTTCTGTTACATTATATTTTCAAATGATATAAAGTGTCATTAATAATTATTAACTTTAAAAGTGGGCAATGGGATATAATGGTCTGTTTCCCACATGTAATGCACGCTTTATCATATCCAATTGTCTTTTTACTTTCCCGTATACGTACGTATACACGGAGTGATATACGTAGTACAGGGAAAGTTATGTAATGCTGTGCGAAAAAATGGCCAATTTTCGTCGGAAAAAAAATTAATTGCCGGGCCATTAAAACGAAAAAGTGGATACAACCAGTTACTAAATTAAGAAAAAATCCCCTAACACGAGGTGTAGCCAGAAACCCTATTTTCTAGGTCCTTGATACCGAAAACCCAATTGAAAGGAAAACGTCCGTCTGTCCGTCCGTCCGTCCGTCCGTCCGTCCGTCTGTCTGTCCGTCTGTCTGTGAACACTGCTAGAGCCTAAACCATACTTATGATTTCTTCCAAAATGAATATTCCCCGGTCGATCTGATTCTAGTCAAAGCTTTGAGATTTTGAAAAAGATTCTTCAAAATTTGGGGGTACTTTATATACATATTGGGGGGTACATATACTTTATATGAAGCCCTCCGGGGATTTTCAAAATTTTCTCAAAAACGGCTCCAAATTTTTTCTTTAAACTTTTGGTAGGGATAGTGGTAAATTTGCCCTATCAGATGACATAAAGCAATATTGGTCTATCGGTTTATTTTTTTCAAAAATTACAAAAATGTAAAGTTTTTTACTTGTCTCTCACGTCGTTAATATTTACATTATCGGCGATTTTTTCACATTATTATATTTACGAGTATATATGCTTTAAATAATGTCAAGTAAAGGTTCTCGAAAACATGACCGTTTTCTGTGAAAAGTAGCTCAAATTTCGGCATTTTCAGAAATGCTCAAACGCCATTTTCTCATATCTGGCTGCAAATTTTTTCTTGAAACTTTGTAACAGATAGTGATAATTACATTCTTTAATATGACGGTAAGTTTATTTTGAGTTATTTTTCGTTTTTTCAAAAATTATGTAAATGTAAATTTTTTGAAAGATCTCTCACATCTTTAATATGCACATTATCCGCAATTTGTAAAGATTATTATATTTGTGAGTGTAAGTGCTTCAAATAACTTCAAATAAAGTATTTTGAAAACTCAAAATTTTCTGTGAAAATGAGCTTCAAATTTCGCATTCTTAGTGGTGCTAAACGCCATTTTCTCTTAAACGGCACATAATTTTTAAAAGAAAATTGCAATTTACGGCTAGTTTTTTGTGTTCTTTAATATTCTAAAATTAATATTTTCGTTCTACCAATAGGAAACCGAAAAATTAAGAAAATGACAAAAAAAATGTACTTTTGGCGATGATAGATGGTAGCTGGCACGAAAGAGTATGTGGCAATTCCGAAAAGCTAGCGAAGACCCAAGGAAACAGAAAACTAATACGGGAAAGTCTGTGCCATTCTGTAGCACCACTAGTTTCACGCAGCAATACATAAATTTTCCTATACTACGTATATCACTCCGTGTATACGTACGTATACGGGAAATTAAAAAAGAAAGCACAAACCTCAAATGCAATTAAACCTATTTTAGGCTAATATGCATAGATTAGATTGTGAAGAGTACAAAGAATATGCTTTCCAAACTATGTGGAACATTACAACCAAAGTTATTTAGAAAAATACTTTAATGTGTACACACATGTGTTCTATCCATTCGAAATTTTCAAATCGCGCTGCTAATTCGGCTTGTACATCTTCCATTTCAAATACTTCCACAAAATAGCACGACGTGGAAAATCCAACTTCCTACAATTATAATAATTGTGTTTTTAATAAATGTTCTTTTGAGAAGCTTAGCTGTAATTGTTTTTTAATGTTTTATTATCATAAAATCCAAACGTATTTGAAATTATTTTCTGCATTAATATGTTATTCATAATTTATTTGATTATAAGTTGTTTCAGGGGGCAGTGATAATTTGGATCTGAATGATAGTTTCACAAATTCCGATAGCAATTCTGATTAATATTTATTTTTTTGTAATTCCTGTGATTTAAATTATCCATTCGATTCATATAATGTGTTTACTCGTGAAATAGTCACACTAAATATCACTCGAAGTACAGTGATATTACTTATGATAATAAATTGACTTTTTGGTCGATTCCCTGCAGTCTTTTTTATTGCTGACCTAAACCTTAATTATCAAAATATAATAACCTACAAATCCGAGTTAATAAGTTTGAAAAATTAATTTATTCAATGTAATTAAATATTTTTGAATTTTTTTAAAGTCATGGTGAATTCTCTATACACTGAGAATCCTGGTTATATTTTTCTAGTAAATTTATATTTTTATAAAATGTGGAGAACAGAATAGTCTTCATCACACCTTCGTTGGGTTTAAGAATGAAATAGTGATTAATTCTAACCCCTTGAAAATAAGGGGTATGATGGAATCTTTTGTTTTATTTCTGCGTTTCGATCTCCATTCTCTACTCTCTAAAAGTACGTTCTCTTTGCTCCAGTTTTATACTTGTTTGAATTTGATTCTCGTACGGTGATTGCAAGCTGGATCGCGTTGCTAATCGTTTAATAGAGCCCTCAAATCAGTCACTGGGTTCCTCTCGCAAAGAAATGCCATTCTGCAGAAATTCCGAAGTGCCGTATCATTTCTGCCATATCTTGGAAATTTTTCGCCAATTGGGTGAATGATGGTTTACTATCTACACTGGTGTTTGTGTAAATTGCAACACAAAGAAGGAGGCATACTATTACAAAGAAATTTATTCCACAGATTAGGAATATCACAATATGCAAATGATTAGAATTACAGTATTGTACCTTGAATATTTAGTACGGTGTGAACCCGCCACGCACTGCCATCACAGCCTCTCGACATCGTGACAAGGATTCAAAGAGAGCCTGGATATGCTGCTGGGGAAAACACTGCCACACTGTTTCTACAGGAGGACCAGAATGAACAAGTTGCCGACCGATCGTATCCGAGACATGCTTGATGGGCGACAAGTCAGGCGAACGTGCAGGCCAGGGAAGCAGTGGTTGCCGTCGTTCTTCGCAGAAAGCTTGGGCATTTCACGTCACATGCGGTCTAGCATCGTCCTGCTGAAACATAGCACGCGGAGCTCCTTGAAGGAGGGACAGTTCCTCGGGCTCTAAAACCGCCCTGAAGAAGCGGTTGCTATTCATTTTGTCCTAAATACGTATGTGGCGAGATCGCACCCTGTATCTAAAGGCGTCGCAAACCATCAAACTTGGCGTGTGTCCGCTATAGAGCAGAACAATGCAGACTGGCAGGTTGCGGTCGCCCTATAGCGTCGACCACGTACGTAGCCATTGCTGTAGCACAAATTGAAACAGGACTCGACCGAAAACATATTTTGCCACTCAGCACACCAGTGAACACGTTCACGTATCCATCGCTGTCTGAGGCGTTGGTGGTTTCTGCCCAACGGAATCTAATGCGGTGGTATGCAAGCCAACAGTCCAGCCCACAGAAGATGGCGTCGAACCGCCGACGAAGACATGACTACACCCGATGCAGTGCTCCACAGTCGAGCCAAAATTGTGGACGAAGCCATTCTGTCGGTTACGGCCATGTGAACAAGAGGCGGTCATCTCGCGATGTGGTCACATTGTGTGGTCCTGTACCCACTCGTCGCTGTGTACGATCCTCCTGTATCCACTGGTTCCACACACGCATTACTGTCGTAGCACCGCACCCCATTCAAGCCGCAATATCACGGTAAGACAAACCCACTTCCCGGACGCCAGTGATTCTGCCCCGTTCGAACAAACTCAGATGCTAATTTTGCGCCCTTTGGCGTCGACGTGGCATTCCGGCACTTGCACGTTTTCACGTCCTTTGAAGGCTCTACATCGACTGAGGATGGCGTAACGCTGAACTGACATGTCACACAAAGGAGGGCGCTGCTAGGCCAACGTGCACACCATCCCTATGCAAATTTAATCACTTATGGACACACTGTTCTACACCTTTGCCGATTTTAAGTGATTCCGATCATTCCGTCTGAGTGTTGCAATTTATAAAAACAGCAGTGTGTGTCCATTTAACCAATGGTTCATATTCTTCAAAATATTGAATAGAAGACGTTTAAAAACGCTGAATCTTGCATTTGACGTTGCATGTTGTTTATATAATTATTTTTTCTTGGTAATAATCTTCCAACGACATTTCCGCCACAGCTTTCTCATAGTTTTCGTACATAGTACATAGGTTTCCATTTCGCAAACAGTATACAATACAAAGTGTTGTGAATCTGAAAATTCAAAAAAAAAAAAAAAAAAAAAAGAATTGAAATAATACTAAGAATTAGTGGCTGTAATATTCAGGTTTTAGATAATTTGATAATAAAAACAACTACATTTTTACAGGTTTTCTTAATTATTCATGTTCCTCGAATAGAAGGCTTTGGAATCTATATTAATAGGAGGCACGATTTTTCTGTGCATATTGTGAGAACCATCGACTCGACAGATTGACTTAGAAATGATCTTCCATCAAAGATTATGTTTCACAAGCACAAACAAACTACTTTAATCATAAATATTTTTGCTTTAAATATTAAAAGCTTATGCCGAAAAAAATGTAATTTTGAAACGGCCATGAGCGCCCGGCTTGATCTGTGCTGCGCTCTGCGGCAAGCAACGAAGACGTCCTTTCCATCCCGGGCGATTCGTGCGTCAATGACAGCAAGGGCGGTTCTACACACATGTGGTGAGAGGGGGGCAGGGCAGGTTCTTTGGAGGCTTGGGCCGGGTGGGTTCCCAACTGGAATGGGCTGGTGGGTCGTGCGCTTAGCGTAGGGGTAGGTTGTCATAGGGCTGGACCCAGAAAGTATTTCGAGGTAGGCCAATTTTAATTTGGACACCGATAAATATCTTTGAAATATTTTTACCCTATAAGCTTACAGATGCCTGGGCAATCATTGTCACGTAAGTGCTTGCGCGGCGCGTAAAGTACGCCATTTCGTTTGCTTGGTGTAAGTGGAACTTACACCATATAAACTGCTGTACTGTATGCACCACTTACTGTGTAAATAAAGTACTGTAAATAAATAAACTGTATAAATAAACACTTTCAAATTACAAATTAATGCACGATAGTTTGTGCGGTGTAGTAGAAAAGTTGCTTTTCAGGGACTGTTTCCCACTTTACATCTACAGTAATAATAATAATAACAACAACAACAACAACAACTCCACCCAGGGAGTACGCGAACTGGTGGTGGAGCTTGAGCATCCCCATGAGCCTGAGAGCCATGTCAGTGGTAGCCTAGCTACCGGTAGGGCCTCCCTTGCTGAATAGGTTGAAGGTGAGGGGTCAGGCGAAGAAATACTCCATCTTGAGGAGAGTGGGAAGTAAGTAGAGAGGGAAGGGTCATGAACCTTTGGACTTCCTGTTACCGGCTCATGGAGGGTACAGGAGAGAAACTGGATTGGCACACCAAGCCACTGTTTAGAGTGGAGGCTCGAACTTTGCATTAGCCAGCGAAGGAGGCTGCCTTCGGCAGTCAGTGAAAATCCCGTAGGGTTTATATAGTAATGCCGACGGGCGATCGGAGGGACCCCTAGCTGGGCCGTGCGGCGGGATGCCCCGAGGCCACTATGGGTCGCAGTAACGGATGGCAGGAAACAACCCAAGGGTTAAGTGTGATCTGTCAAGCACCGAAAACACATTTAGTAAAATATATACGTAAATACGTGATTGATATTTCCCGAAAGTTTGAAAATATTTGTTGTAAGAAAATATTTTTTATTACTTGAGTTAGTAATATATTTCGTAAAAATACTTTAAAAACTTTGCCAAAGCACGTTTTACGGAGATGAATTGAGTGGAAACCAGCTGAAAATTTATTTTGGATATAAATAAAAGGAATAAAAATATTTTTTATAAAAAATTAACAATGCTTGAGTAACTAAAGAAATTTTGTATGTTTGTTTACAGTAAATTAATATTCTCCATAATAGACTCCACGAAATACTAACGCGTTTATTTTGTCCAATTTCATGCCGCTTCTCACTGGGAACTCACCTGTTCCACGGTAGACAACGGGTGTCTCAAACCGTTCTGAAGGCCACTCGCTTGCCCTTTCGTCAGAAGGCGCTGCCTGCCCAGTACTTACTCTACTTCTTCCATCCCCACCACAAGCGACCCTGACCCCGCGAAAACTCCCGTCTCTGCACGAAGTTCGTTTCGGAGTCAGCACGAGCGCTCGCACTCGTTTGAAGCTGGGTTGGCAGGCGTGGGGCTTCAGGACCTAGAACCTTCGTGGGCAATCAGGCAAAGGACTATAGAGTGATTGAAAGAGAGGCAAAATAGAATTAGAAACGAGAACCCAGAGAACATAGTGCGGTACCTACAAGCTAACCCTCGCCAAAAAAGAATTAAAAAACGATTGTACCAACTTTGTCCACACAAACATCTGACCTCTAAAATTACACAACAAAGATCTGTTGATCAGAAAAGAGTCATAGTACGAAACAATTTCGTCATCCCAGTGATAGTAGACCTTTGAGCACAATTCAAAACCAAATCCTTGTAAAGTGAAAAAGGAATACAAAGCAGAAGAGAGAAATTCCGAGCAAATCTCCGAGAGACCAAAGGGAAATGAAAGAAGCACTGACAAAGAAACTAACTCTGAAAGTATAAAAAGAGAGCATGTGCTGCAAAATGAAGAAAGGTGCCGAATACGGGTAATTATGGGAGCATCACTGAGGCACCTGGAAAACCTTCAAGCTATAACTAAGAGAGCAAAGCTCTAATTTTCAACTGCCCAAAAAGTGGATTGGAAATTAACAAACAGCCCCCTTTATACAGATTGGAAATTAACAAACAGTCTAAATCATCAATGAGGAACACTGATTCTTACAACTTTAAGCTACGACCACAAACTTCATTAGTTTCGCAATGCATTCCGTATGTTCTAACAACTATTGGAAATATTTCGATTGATTTGAGAACTTTTGCCAAACCACAATGACAATCCTTAATATTAGTCAAAACAATCCTATGAAAAGTACTAATATTTTCGTAAGATAGTTTTTATACACAATGCTAATGATCACATGTTGAAATAATGATATAACTGACAATTATCTAAAATGCAATCATCTTCTTTCAAAATATGAAATTACTCTCTTTAAATTAGTTTTCTATTACATTGTATTTTCCGTGACATATTTTGCGTTTAAATATATTAGGCAATAAAATGCCTTCTTATCGACTGGATCGAGTGTTCGAGCGAATTTACCGAAGCAAACCCACCCAATTAAGACGACGCGAGCAAACGTTCGCACAGATACAGTTGTTGTTTTCTCGTATTTACTTGTCCCTTTAAACAGCACGCAGCGACTTTTTCTGGTGAGCACTGGCAATGGCACTCGACGCCCTGGCTCGGCTCTGCGGGCGACTGGGGTGGCCTCTGGGAGTGGTGGGCGGGAGCGACGGGAGGGGGTGGAGATGCAGTGCGCGAGCAAGGCGGAGAGAGAATGGGAGGAGAGGGCGCGAAGGCGTGGGGGAAGGGGCGGGGAGAGGAAGGGTAGGGGCTTCGTAGGTGGCATGGAGACAAGTAGAGACGGGGCATGGCAGTGAAAGGGGCAGAGATGCGGGGGCGAGGCGTGAAGGGAAGGGAAGGGGAGGTGAGGAGAGGGCGAAGTGATGGACAGAGCGAACCGGAAAGGGCTGTGGAGGCGGCGGTGGAGACACCGGTGAGAGGGGTCCGGAGATGGCGGGACGGGGAATGGCGGGGAGGGGCGAGAGGGTTTGGAGAGGGCAAGGAAGAGAAGGAGGTCTGGAAGCGGGAGGGAGACAAGCAGGGATGGGGCGCGGGGAGGATCGGGGAAAGGCGTGGAGGGCCGTGGAGTAACGGGGAAGGGAAGGTGCCTAGAAAATGCTTGTGATGACAAATAGAGGCGGAGGGCGCGGAGCGGTAAAAGGGGTCTGGGGGTGCAGGAGGAGAAGCGCGAAGGGGAAGGGAGGGGAAGGAGCTCTGGATGCGGCTTTGGAGAAAAGCGCGGGCGGAGGGCACGGAGCGGCAAAGGGGGTTCGCAGATAAAGAGGCGAGGGGGCGCGGAGGGTCGAGGAGGGGAAGGTGCTCTGAGGGTGGCTGTGGAAACAACCAGGGAGAGGGTAGGGAGTGGTGCGAGGAGTCCGGCGATAAAGGGGGAGGGGCGGGGAATTGCGTGGAGTGACGGGGAGGGGAACAGGCTTTGGAAGTGTGTGGAGAAAATCGGTGGCAGAGGGCGTGGAGCGGTGAGAGGGGTCCAGAGTTGCAGGTGGCGTGGCGGGGCAGGGAGGATCGGGGAGAGGCGAGGAGGGTCTTGGAAAGGCGGGGAGGGGGAGGGGCGGGGTGCGAGGAATCAACTCTCTCACTCTCTCTCGCGCACCGCGCCGCACGCCAGCTTGCTCAAATATTGAATCGTCAATTCCTTTCCGCTCGCTTGTCACCAAGGAAGTTAGCCAAGTGTGACATCAAAGGGAATAGACAGAAGCAGGCGAGCTAGCTCCGATGCCTCCACGCATGGCCGGATTCGTTTCTGCATGGGATATATTCTACACGACTTGAACGATAGACCTGAAAAGAGATCGGGATAGAGAGTAACGCCAGAGGAGAGAAATTCGTACTAAACATTAGCGAACGCGGAATGTACACGAGATACGGCGAAGTATTACAGCTTATGTACATTCGCGTTATTCGCGCAGAGAACGGTTCACGGAATCTTCTGAAAAAGTGTTAGCAAAATACCGAACGTGGTATGAAAAAGGAGTACGAAAGAACCACTGAGAAAGGAGGAAAGCAGCGCTCTCCCAGTTTCCCATTAAAAGAAATTTGGATTGCATTCGTCCTTTGAGGCAGGCGAGAGGGCAGTGATAAAAATAAGCAAATTATTGCCACGAATGCTCGAGTAAACCAGAGGATTTCTTTCATCCGCCTTCTTCCCTCTCCTGCGTTCTTCTTTGGTGCCGTCCTCGACGCTAGCGGCGGGGGCGGGGGCGCCTCGCGGCCAAGGAGTCTAACGAAGTCTCGCGAACCTTTGACGGTGTAATTCGTAAGATAACTAAATCTGTGCAGCGCCCACACTCGCGGACACGGCATAATCCCGTTGGCGGAGTTTATAATTCGCGTTACCTTAAATCCCTGTGTACACGACGGCGGCGCCGAGACGTCCCGACGCGGCCCCCGGAGGGCTGAGCCGCCCGCCGCCCGCCGCGCTGCTGTGAGGAGCCGCGCCGCGCCAGCGGAATTCCGTAAGGCGAATGAATGAGTTTTGCTGCAAAAGGAGAGAGAACTTTCCTCATAAATTACGCATTAACACATTGTCCGACGATACAATTTACTCTGCAATTATTCTTGGTTAAAAAGTTGATATCGATGAGAGATATAAAAGGAAAATATTGCTAATGACTCATCTTGTTGTTTGTTGTTGGACACGACATTTTTCTTTAAAGAACTGCCCGTGTTGATTTCACTGGTAATGAGAAATAATGTAATAAATTAATACCGTCCTGATATGAGTTTTCTTTAGTCCCATGAATTACGGAAATTAGTAATGGAGTCTTGGAAAGTTGCGGAATGTTTTTACGAAAAATAAATGAAAACGACGATGTTATTGAAGTTATATTCTGTTCGCTCACGCTAAGATGTTATCTTCCTCTTTAGAAATACGTCCAATTATTCCCACTGCAAACAATGTTTTTTTTTTAAACAGAAAATGTCAAAATATTTTATAACTGATATTTGAAAAAAAATCAAATTTTTAGTCAAATTGTGAATAGTAAAGGAAAAAAGTAAAGCACATGAAACATTGATATTTTCACATTTTGTGTATGGAATGTGTGTTAACTATCATATAAAATAATTTGTGACTTTCCGATCTCTGTATGTTGTAGATTTCGACTAGGCAGTTTTAGAATAGACCAAATGAGTCGAGACTTTTAGAATAGAACAACTCCATACATAAAATGATTTTTTACACGCCAGCAAATGCAAAAACTAATGGTTCTACAACAGCACATACTTTCCTCAAGATTGGTAACATTTGCAGTTTTCGAAAATTTACAGAATTCAACGAAAATGCGATCTGCGACCAGTTTTTAAAGACTTTTCTCTATCCGCGAAGAAAAAATATTCAAAAAATTCCCGTGATAAATATTCACCGCACTCACGGGACTAATGACCTAAGCAGCTAACGTGTCTGTATTCACTAATCAATCGATCAATCAGTTGATCAAGTTTGGAGAAAATCATCGAAACGGTTTAGGTGCCAGAATGACCATGAAGGCATACGAACTGACGGCCAAAGAGTCATTTCACCGTAAAACAATTTTTCGGTATCAAGGACCAACAGAACATGGATTCTTACTACACAGTGTGTTAGAGAAAGTAATTTATTACAAATAGAAACACAATATATTCACTTTTTCGTTGTCAACGTTCCACAAAAAATTGTTTCTGTCGATAAATCACCGTTTTATGCCGTAGCATTACATATATTCTACGAAATTAGTTTTTAGAAATTAAAAAACATATCCTCTCAACAACAATCAACAACCTTCAGAACTTTATATTACTTTTATGTCTGGTAAATTATGTAAAAAGTTTTATTA
Organism: Acheta domesticus; assembly: GCA_031308135.1. NCBI lineage: Eukaryota > Metazoa > Arthropoda > Insecta > Orthoptera > Gryllidae > Acheta > Acheta domesticus. The sequence goes on along the minus strand of JAHLJT010002406.1, from coordinate 71,839,585 downwards.
AGTAAAAAGTGATTCCATGAAAATATTCTATGAAAACATTCCATTTTTAGTGGAGTGAATATGCGGGGGAAATAATTTCAAGTTAACACAGCCATTAAAATAAATGCTAAAAGATTTCAATATCCAACATTTGTATATTACATATTATACTGATATTTCCGAAGGGAGCAGTAAAATCGCTGCAGATGCCTCTAAATCGCTGATGCTGAATACATGGAGTACTCTGCCACCCTTTCAGAGTCGATCCCTCAAGCTCTGTACCACGATTTTCCTAACTGTGCCCCTGAAAGGAATCAACTGTTTAGCTTCCATCCAATCGGAAGCTTGTATGTCGCCACAGTGACTTCACTATGGTGACGTTCAAGCTTCCGATTGGATGAAACCGTGAACAGCTGATTCCTGTCAGGAGCACAGTTAGGAAAATCGCAGTATAAGGCAAATGATCTCTGTGGTGAATTGATATTTCTTTGTATAATTTTATTTCAATGTATTTGCTCTTGGAATCGGCGCGACCTCTTCAGGAAGTCTGATATGACTCCATCGATCGCTGTCCTCCGTGAATACTTTTAACATAATTACGTCCTCCGTCAAAAGAACTTAATACTCGGACTTTCACAGTTTCTTACGTTTACTTTTCGTCTCTATGTTGACTACTGTACTTACCTCACGTTACTACACTACTGTATTGGAATAACCCTAAAAATATAATCTCGAATATCCGTCGTAAAATCCGTTAACCATTCCTGAAATCATCAAGATATTGTAATTTTGTAGGGAACTTTACATGAAGCCCCTGAACACTATTGAACACTATTTTGGCTGAGACTTTTTCATTGATGTCTTTTTATTCGTATAGAAGAAAGTGAATTTAAAGTATGGTATAATTTCGCTTTTCAGTAAACCATCTGATGTTTAGAAAATTGCAAAAATATTATTTTTATATTATTAAAACTCTCAAGATTTTCGTTTAGAAAAAAGTTTGAGCTTTCCATCCAAACATATTTCGTGATTTATCATGATAAAATTATTAGAACAAACGCTTTTTTATCTTCGTTTGTTAATTATTTCATTTTGTGAGTTATAATAGATATATTGCAAGCATTGGACATTTCCTCTTTAAGAAAATGTGAGAGTGTAAGGTTGTCAGCGAAGCTAATAAATCGAATTGTCTTAAGTATGAGGAGTGTTTTGAAATACAAAGGTCAGTGAATGTAGGTAAATGCAATGTCGATCCTTTCACAAAATCGTCTGTCGTTGTATAAAAATATTTAGTGATTATAATTATATATAGTTTCATTACGTTTTAAGGAAAGGTTAAACAAAAGGATTTCTTTGTCGTATTTCCCTACAACGTTCACGTACCGATCTTGGTAAATTGAATATTTCCAATACAGTTGTTAAACTGATGAACTCTGGGTTCACAGTGAATAGTGATTGTCTTGTTCGACTATGTGTAAACCTTTATTATTTGATTAGTCTTCGAGACATGATGTCGTGGAGGAGTGAGGAAATCTTAAAGCACATCTTAATTTGTATTTTAATCTGTAAAAAAAACATTGAGGAAATAATGAAGGAGATACATTTTAAAATTCTAGTTCAGTATTTGGGACTTTTATCAAGATTGAAATTTGAGGGGACATACAATGATACACTCCACCCTCTACCCACATCTCCGGCGGGTGGGGGAGGGGGAAGAAAAAATCCTAGGGCACCTTTATTCACTGACGCACCCGATCCCTTATAGATGCGGGTCGGTGATGGAGTTGGATAATTGATGAAGCCATCTAAAAATCAATTTTCATAAATAATAAAATCGAAACATTCGATTTGGGTCTGTAAAACCAAGATTTGATTAAAAACATTGGTTTCCCATTGAAGATTTTGAAATAATTTCCACGTCCACAAGTGGGGATGAGATGCGTCGGTGAATAATGGTGCCCCAGGCTATCTATTTTAAAAATATCGTTTATATTTACTTTTATTTTTCTGATATGTGTTTTTCTCGAAATATTACCATTTTTGATGATTTTTTTTAACCAATTTAATTTTTGTCGATAACAGCGCCATCTGTCAGCCGAAATGACTTTAATTATAGGTCAAATAGAGGTATTTTCTGTGGGAAATCCAAATCTACTATAAAAAATGGAGGTTCCTATTTAATATTTTTTCTCTCCCCCCTCCCACTCCCAGAGGATGGGGGTGGGGGTTACTTTAATTACCCATTTTTTTGATCCGATGTGTAGTTTTCGAGATATTTGCTCCGATAGATAAAAATGGACCACCCTGTATATAAGTGAAAGTTGCAGGATAAGTTTACTACGTGTGGTATGAAGAGTTGAGCGTTTTGTTCCTTATGTAATTGTTTATTTGTTTACGATCCGTACGGCGTTTGTTATTGTTCTCGTATTGGTTTCGCATTATCTGTAGTTCATTCATGTTAGTTTCAGCTGCGCCGTACTTTCCTCTGGCAATCACAAAAGGGGAACATTGCCCCTTCAAAGCCCTTCTCCACCAGCGCTTCACTCCGCGCCACGCCGCCCCGGGCCGTCGCGTCGTCCTCACTTGTGTCCTCCGCTTTCCCTCCCTGCGGTGGTTGTACGCGCCCCCTCTCTCGCCCTCGCCCTCGCCCTCGCCCTCGTCCTCGTCCTCGCCCTCGCTCCAGCTTCTGTCCATTGATCACGTTCATTTTTCTTGCCCTGCGCGCCTCTCTCCAACACCATACAATCTGGGCGAAAGAACGCCGTCTCACCTCGCCTTTGCTCTTGTTTTTCTCACTTTTTATCTTGTTACGGTCGTTTTTCCGTCGAACGAAAGAAATAAAAGAATGGCTTTAGGCGTGTGAACCGGCGTAAATAGAAGAGGAGGGAACGTTTTCGCGTGAAGAGTCTGATGGGTGTGAAAAGAATGCTGTAAATGGTGCTTATAGACATTAAAGAGGAAGTTGCATGTGTGTTTTTTCGGAATTTTGATGTTTTTGTCAGTATTTTACGCCAACAGACTATTGTTTTAATCTTCCTGCTTCTGATTCTCTTCTAAATCTTCAATGAAACAGCGTCTCTGAGAGGGAGATTCTAGGGTTTCAGACTCGATAGAAACTGAATTTGGCACCAGATAGACCTAGACAAACTTGCCAAATAGATATAATCTCAGACTGGGTTCGAGAAAGAAGAAAGAAATGGAATGACCATATAGACAGAATGGAAGAAGACAGACTGGTGAAAGTGACTAGAGATAGAAGACCGGAAGTAAGGAGAAGAGTAGGACGCCCAAGAACTAGGTGGAAAGACATTTTGTGAAACAAGACAGCATGAATATAGTGCCAATTTATAAATATAACTACATAAATGTAATGTATCAGGTTTTTTAAAATTTTGATTAAGTATCCTTTGTAAAGAAACAGGCTCTAGCCTAAAATAAAAGTAAGAAGAAGAAGAAGAAGAAGAAGAAGAAGAAGATAGACCTAGAGAGACCCCGACCTAGATAGCTACCAATCACAGTCAGGAGGAGAATTCTAGTGGCTTGCTGCTATGATCGGAAGCTTTTCAAGGTTTCTCCGATCAATACCAGACAAATGTCGAAGTATTGCCCTAACAAATGGGCCAAAGATTGCGCGAGATCATATTATTCCTTGTCCTATCCAATCCCCTTAAGGGGACCACACCCTGGTTCAGGTCGAAAAAAATCGATTTTAGGTTTTTGTCAAATTTCGATAGGTTATGGTGTTTTCTAAGTGTCCTTAAAAGGATTTGGCTGAAAAAAAATTTTTGGGTCATTTAAATAGCATTTTTTCTAACACGTGCGTTTTGGTGCCACGCCCACTTTTCTGTCACTTACATATTTTGGACTTTTTATCTTAATTTTCATTAGCTGATGCACTTTAGGGAGTTTTTTTCCGACTCCTGAGTGGGTTGGCCATACTTGGAGGAGAGCGCGGTCGTTGTTCGCTTGTTTCTGCTCTTGGTAAACACGTTTGAAATTGTTGTGAGTTTTGTTTGTGTTTTGAGTGCGGGTAGCTTGTGAGTACGTGTTGTATCCTTACGTTTGCGGCGTTTTTTACGCGTTTTGTTGTGTTTCTTGAAGATGACGAAACCTAAAGGTGTTTTCAAGAAACGTAACTTTAGAGGAAACAGATTTAAAAAGCCTCTGCAAGAGGTTATGTCGTTTGGTGACAATGCTCGTGTTTCTTGTTCATCAAGAAGTGCTTCGTCTAAGAAGCTCTCACCATTTGAAGACAGTTATAATGAATTTACTCCAACTGACAAGGAGTGCAGTAATATCATTATAAATTTAACTATTTTATCTGATGCAATTTGTAAATTTGTACAGTGTAAACAGTGTGGTGAATCTGAGTGTGTAAAGATTTGTGAAAGTGTCAGTGGGAGAAAAGGCCTAGCAATATCTTTAGATATAATTTGTGCAAAGTGTTTGACTACGATTTCATTTATGAGCTCTTCAAAACCAGAAGCAAATGGCCCTTATGAAATCAATACAAGATTAGTTTATGCCTTACGTTCTATTGGCAAGGGCATGGCTGCAGGGAAAACATTTTGTTCGGTGATGAACTTACATCAACCACCGAATAAATTTCATAAGCTGACTGCAATGTTAGAGAATGCTGTGTCAAAGGTTAGTGAGGAGAGTATGAAATTGGCTGCCAGGGAAGCAGTAGAAGAAAATGATGGATGCACAGATATTGGAGTTGCACTAGATGGCAGTTGGCAAAAAAGAGGGCATACTTCATTGAATGGAGTAGTGACTGCTACAAGTATTGATACGGGGAAAGTGTTAGATGTGGCAATTATGACAAAATATTGCCAGGGTTGTAAACTAAAAAATGGCAAAGAACACAACTGTGTGGCTAATTTTAGTGGGACCAGTGGTGGTATGGAAGTGGAAGGAGTACAAAAAATATTTCATCGCTCCCTGGAAACAAGAGGTGTACGATACATCAAATATTTGGGAGATGGTGACAGTAAGGCCTACAACAGTGTGGTGAACTCTAAGCCCTATGGGGATATAAATGTGACAAAAATGGAATGTGTAGGCCATGTACAAAAACGTTTGGGAACAAGGCTAAGAAAATTAACTATTGACATGAGAGGTCAGAAGTTGGAAGATGGAAAGTTGTTGACTGGGCAGGGTAGATTAACAAAATCTGAAATAGAAAATTTACAAATTTACTATGGACAGGCCATTAGAAGAAATAAAGAAAATCTGGAGGCAATGAAGAGAGATGTATGGGCCATATTTTTTCACAAGTCCTCCACTGATGAAAAGCCATGCCATGGATTGTGTCCAACAGGGGAAAATTCATGGTGCAAATTTAATAGAGCTCAGGCAACTGGAGAATTGTATTCTCATAAACATTCACTTCCTGCTGCTGTTATTAATGTAATTAAACCTATTTTTAGAGACCTAGCTAATCCTGATCTTCTAAAAAAATGTCTGCATGGACAGACGCAGAACCCAAACGAATGTTTTAACAGCATCATTTGGAACCGCCTTCCTAAAACTGTATTTGTAGGCATGCATACAATGAAAATAGGGGTTCATGATGCTGTTATAACATTTAATTGTGGGAATATTGGAAAGTGTTGGGTCATGAAAAAGCTGGGCATTAATCCTGGCAAAAATATGATCACTGGGCTGCAATATTGTGATCAGCTAAGGATTGCCAGTGCAGACAGATCTGCATCCAATATGTCTAAAAAAGCAAGACAGACGTCCAGAAAAGTGAAAAGGAAGCTAGAAGACATCCTAGAAGCCAAAGAAGGGTCATCATATGCAGCAGGACAATTCTAATTAACTGTAAGTGATAAAAATTGATAAGATTAACTTTAAAGGCAATTTCCCGAAAACTACAATTTTCAGTGCATATGCCCCATTATTTCAGAAACTATCAGAGATAATTGAATGAAACTTTCAGTGAATCTGCATGACATAAAAATACATCTCTGGTACTACAAGTTTTATTGTGCATTAATTAGTATGTTCACAAAAAAAAGTTTTCTTCAGAAAAAAATTAATTTTTTTGTTAATAATTTAAAAAAAATAATTTCTTAAAAACTAGTCAACAAATAAAGTATATAATAGTACAGTAGAATCTACTAGATTTGTGTAACATACTGTAAAAATTTCAAGTTCCAGCATGTAATAGTTTCTTCACAAATGGGTCAAAAACTTTCATAAATTTAACATGGTTTTAAATAGGCAGGGAGTGGTCCCCTTAAACACGCACTTACAAGCACTACACTACCACGTATGTCAGGAGACCAGTCCCGCAGGGGGAGACACACAGAGGGTAAATTTCCGACCATCCGACATGTATGTCCACGTCAAATTTCACGCAGCAGCGGGGAAAGATCACAGTTTCTCTCGGGATGCGCATTACAACTACGGGACAAACGGTAATAGTAATTGAAATTGTTAAATGCCATTGTCAACCTTGACAAGACACAAGCTGAATGAGCGAAACTCTGAGCTGACAATAAATGTATATAATACGAAAGTTTTAATTCCTGGAATCGACTTAGATTGATCCTATATGGTCAATACATATCGTACCATGTACTTATGTACTGGTAGTAGTAATTGACATTCCTGGAAACATCAATCTAAATCGCGATTTTGCTAGTGTGTTTTTGAATGCGAATAAAAATACAAAATCTGTTTTGCAAAATAATGTTCTCGGTTCGTTCCGATCGTAATTATTAACATAAACAACTATTTAATTGTCAATATCTTCGTGTCTTTCTTGTTTTCTATGGAGTCATAATACAAGGGAACTTCCACTTATGCTGTGATATACAAGTGTATTGAACATTAATGAGAATAGTCACATACTAGTACAAATAATTTTAAATTTTCCATATGGATATATTTTTTTCGCGGTCTTAGCTTCAGATTGGAAATATTTAAGCTACAGACGAAAGAAGAAACGAATTTACTTAGTCAAGTAATGGATCCTATACACTTAATCTCTTCTGTATTGTTGCAAAATTGTTTACAATTTTTACCGTAGGTTGCGCCAAAATGTATAACGGAACTTCTCTACCGTTATTAAACTACCCCTTTCTCACGTTTTCTTTCGGTTAATAATTGAATTTAGGTTTGGCGTTATGATATAACGCAAAAAATACAGGCAAGAATGGAACAAATGACAGTGTCGTCTTTCGAATCTGACTTCTGACAGAGAACGCGAATAAACATTTCTAATCCACCTATGAATAAATATACAATATTACGGCGTGAGGCAGCAGCCTTCTTATTCTGCTGCTGTAATATACTTCATGTTTAGTACACCTATCTGGTCGCTAGTCTTATTCCTGGCAGCCTATCCGCAAACAATATTTGTTTATTAAGTCCTTGTTTTAATCCTAAAATCTTCTACACTGCCACCAATCTGCGACTTTGCATTAGGAAGGTTCTTCACTGTTCTTTGCACTCATATAACCACACATTTCTATCTGTTCTTCTCGGTTCCTAAAGCGCGTAAGCCATTCGAAAAATATCCATCTCTCCCCTGCTACATGCTCCCAAAACCTGAGCAAAAGGTTTGCTGGATTTATAATTTCTCAAAAGCTCTACCGAAAACATAGAGTGATAAAGTGAATGTTGCGACCATCACATCGTTATGGGTGGAGAAATTGTACATTCGCCGGGAGATTTCTCTACTCAACAAGTCCCGCCACGCGGCAGGTTCCGCTCGTTTAAATAACGGGAATTACGTGACAGCAAAGGTAGAATATGTGAAGAGCTTTTTAATAGATTTCTGGATATGCAAGGAAGTTAGTGATGCATTTTCTGAGATAGAGTTGGTTGCAGAATTTGCAGAATTTTCAGAGTTGAAAAAAGGAATTGTTTGAGAGGGGGTGGGGAGAAGAGAAAATTCTTTAGCAACTGGAATTGTTCATTGACTTGTGGTTCGTGGTGTTATTTATTTGTACTGTTTAGTTTATTAATATATTTTTGCTGTATTTGCCACGCTTGTATTTGGATTGATGAAATCGTGAGCACAGTGGTCAAGTGGCCGGCTGTGATTTTTTGTATAATTTATTAGTTAAATACCATTCTACACATCCAAACGTAGTCGTGCAGTAAGCTCTTCTATGACAATTTTCTTAGCAACAATGACATTGAATCGGTATATTCTTTTTATAAAGTAGGTCAGATTTGATGATTGCGTTTAGAATTTTTTTTGATAATTGGCGTGTTGAAAAAACACGCGCTGCAGGTTGTATTCTGTGAGATGTTTAGGGGCGGTGTGGTGCGGGATGGGATAGGGTGTGGGGTAGGGTGGGGTGGGGTGGAGAGCAATTGGGGTGGTCATTGTGGTGCGGGGTGGAGTGGCGAGTGGCTGGCGTGGGGCGAGGTGGGGGTAGAGTGTGATAGGGGTGGTGCCGAATGGGACGGGATGGTGCGGGATGGGAAAAGGTGGGCTGAAGCGTGTGGTGATACGGGTGGTGGTGACAGATGGAACGGGATGTTGAGGGGTAGTTCCAGGTGGTGCGGAGTGAGATGAAGTGACGGGGTGGTGCCGGACGGGGTGGCGAGTGACTGCGGTAGTGCGGGGTAGAGCATGACGGGGGTGGTGCCGAATGAGACGGGATGGCGAGGGGTGGGCTGGAGGGACGGGGATGGTAGGGGCGGGGCGGGGTGGGGTAGCGTTGGCAGGCGCAGTGTGCACCGCGCGTCTGCCGAATCTTTCATCGTCATGCGACTCACGTACGCCGCTCCCACCGCCCAATTTTAATTTAAATTCACTCTAGTCATCCCGGCCCATTCGAATCATTTGTTACAAGCGTTGTTAAATGAACCTCCGGTAGGCGATAACCCCATTGGAAATTGCATTTGCCTAAATTGAAGATTTTTTTCTCTTTTCCTTTCATTCTCTCCAACGGAAAAACTCCACCTCTTCGCACTCTTGGTCTGTCTTTTAGCCCTTCTTTCCGCTCTTCTGAAAGCTGCGTTGGGATAAAGTGTCTTGATGGTATTTTATTGATGGGCATAGGGAATTCTAATAGGAAATTCCAGACTTAAATAATGGCAATCCTGATCCTTCTCGCTTTTCCTCCAAACTTAGGAGGTCTCGGTGGAAGGAAGTATTTGTCGCCACATAATGTTCCGAAGTTTTAGACTTCCTCAAGTAGGTGGGGGCGAGGGAGAGATGAAGTTATAAACGCGTAACTCAATCAGCATCCGACGCTCGGCTGAGGCGCGTGCTGAAGCCCTCGAACCAGGACGCTCGGAAATTGCATTCGGAAGGAAATCTTTAGACGCTTTTCGCCGCCACTTAGCCGTGAACAGCTACGAGGGCTGGTGTGTGTTTCAAGACGGAATATCTGCGTGCGTACAACTAGAAAGATATTGTGAAGGACAAACTATATTCAAACAGATTATAAAAAATTTATATCAAAAGTAATAATTAATTTTAGTTCTAAGATACAATATGACGCTACGAGATTCTAAAGTAAGAATATAAATATTTGGAAGTATTTTTAAAGGAAAATAAATTTCAAAAAAGAATGAACGCATTTGGACATAAGACGTAGAATTTTGTGCGCATTTCTTATTTAACTTCGCAAAGATTTTCTGGAGCAATTAGATGAATATTGTAGAATTTTGAAGATATAGTATTCATTACAGATTATTAAATTATTGAATTTAATTAAATTGAGGACAACCCTCGTCCTGAATATAAGACAAATAATTATGGTGATATATCCTGTAAGGCAAAAGGCGAAAAAAAGTAAAGATAATCTGAATTGATGATCATTTAAAATGTTATACAATTCTCTTTGACTTTCGCTATCGGTCCCTCCGTTAGTACTGAACTTTGTTGATTCAGAAAAATAAATTGAATATCTAAATACAATTCGTATGAACATGTAATGAATAACGATACACGCGACAGAACATTGTATTTTATTTTATTCACTAGAAGTGATCGGCCAATTTTCTGAAGACGCGTAAACCGTGAGCCTAAGCGCCACATACAGCAAACCGAGTACACACGATAGTCTCTGAGAGTAAAACCAAATGAGACAAAGTATGTGGAGGATCATGACTACCGTTTTTCGTATGGAATGGCGAATGGGAAACGAGAAGTTGGCGTGTGGAGGCACCGGTTATCTCATGTTTGAATAATCCGTTATCGTTAGAAGCCCTAAAACAGCATCATTCGGGAAAGGATGTGTCGTTTCATTACAAACTCAACAAATTACCATTGAAAGTATTTTACCAACTACGTTATGCATTTTATTGACTTATAAAAACTCTTATAGCTAATTGTAGCAAGTTAGTATGTTCCACAGACAGACGGGTAGACTACACAACGTATTCGACGAGGTATTTTATTACAGATAAAAAGACACAAGAAGTAGACCCATTTTCGTTTCCTGGCTCCAATACGATTTTTTTCTCTAAAAAAATTGCCGATTGCCTTCTCAGTATTTACAGTTCTCTCTCTTTACTATGTAAATGTAGTAATGTAAGAAAATAAAAATGTCTTTAGGCGCCACTTGATCACACGTTTGTAGGACAACACTGAGAAATGGAGACGGACGAAACTTGGACGATATGGCCCGGATGGAGACGGACGAAACTTGTGACGATAAAGTCCGTGCTATTCTGCGGCATCATTATAATTATTATTTATTTATTAATTGGCTTTAATATCAGTTAAACTCCTAGAAACAATTATGTAAGTAATAAACGATAATTTAATCAATAAGAATACATTTTCTCAAAAACATAAAAACTTAAAACTAACAACATTTCAACATATTTACATTACATTAATTTTAGCAACATTCACAAGTAATAAATGTTTGTAAACAAATCTTAAATTTAATTCAATAAACTTATATATTATGTTTTAATAAACCATCATGGCCGAATCAGAAGAAAATAACATACTTCTCATAACTTACATGAATTATACGTTCTACTCGTTTTATAGTTGCTTTTCATTCTTCCGTAAAAATACATGTAGAAGGAGTGTAAAATATAGGAAAATCTGAAATTATCCCTAGAGCACAAAGAAGCAATCCCTTGACTTTCTTCATTTTTAATTAGATTTATTTTGGATCCATCCCTGAAAATAAGATCAATTTTATCAATGTGAAGAAATTCTATTTTTCAAAGTCACAATTCAGCGAGCATAACTCAATCTTTCTTCCGCTTTCCAATCATCAAGAAGGTTTGTAAGAAATATTTTAAGACGCCCATTGTCATCTGTTACAGGGCGTTTTAAAAATCCATGACTTTTTATACCATTCTACCATCAAAGATTACCAAAAATTATTCACGTACACAAAATGTTCTGCATCTTTAGCACTTCTAAATTGAATATTAATTTATTATTTTCTTTTGATAAAAATTTCAAGATGTTGAAATGTTCACAATATTCACATTCTCATGAATATCAGATGTAATCTGCTATTCAATTTAAAGATAAGACAAAACACATTTATTCAGATAGAGCAAATCATAATTTAAAACAAGATTTAAGAAAATAAAACTACTGGTGCTAAAACAGAATGTACTTTCTCGCTCATTTTCTCGCACAATTGCGCGAAAAGTTCGAGAATTTACGCAAATCACGGAAAATTACGCGAATACCAACGATTCACGATCCGTATTTTTTCCGTAAATAAAACTATTGGTTTTTATTAATGCGAAAAAAGGCAGCCGTCGTTATGACCTTCTGTTATTAGTGCGGCGTTAAAACAATGAGTTACAAGCAACAATGACCGTTAATTTGTAAGCTATACACATTTGGCCAATTAGCATTGTTGATACCGCTAGCAAATTAATTAAAATAGAAAAAATATAATAATGAAATATTTTTATTTACATCAAAATTACTCGTTTGTTTCGTGCATTACTGTTTAATCCCACGTCTCATTAAGCGAAGCAAAATCATCTATTCCTTTTCACATTTAACTCAATTAAAGGACGCAATTTAAAATAGGTTTTAAATAATTTCTAAAAGATTAATCTTAAAACTTATTATAAATGCTCCAAAAAGAAACGGACAAAGAAATAATAAGTAATATACAAATTCTAACCTTCAATGCATCCAACTACTTAGCAGCACTATTAATTTTACGTTCAGGAAGCGCAGTAAATTGGGAGCTGTCGTCTATTTTTGTCGCCAAATTACTCAAAAATACTCATATTTTTGTACAATTCAACATGACCTTATTTGAAGATCCGTTTTTGATGAACACATTTCACTAAGAAAAATTGTATCTTCATTGTAGTTGTAGGAAGACGCGGAAAAAAAGTTATTTTTTTTTTAAGTTTCGAAAAATGTTTGTGTTTAACCAATATAAGACTTGTGCCATTCTTTTAAACGCCCCTCAGACTAACCAGAAACAAAATTTAATCAAAATTGTTGACGCCATTTTTTTGAAAATTAATAAGTTTTTCTGCAGAAAATTCGCCATTTTCTCGCGCAGCATTAGATAACACTCTCTTTTTAAGTTCCTTCTTAAGCGCGCGGAAGTAAAAATGTTTGAATTTTGTTGTTAAAATTAATAAATAAAAGTTAAAATAATAAATAAAAAATGTTAAAATTGTTTCAATGTTTGAATTATTTTGATCATTCAGCCTCAATAGTTCCAGAATGTTTTGATTTATTACCATACTATTTCTTAATGGTTCATAAATTAGATAGCACTTATAATGCGTTGTAATGTTTCCTGTTGTTTGAGATTGCATGTCATACATCTTTCTAGTTCCGATAGTTTGTAGATTTGTTTTTGTACTTCAATTTTACAGTGTTTAAACCAGCTAGCCTAATTTGTGCCGATACTTTGGCTTATGTTAATGGTATTTTCGAGTACAAGCATGGTTCACATTTAGGGGATTTTGTATGTTTTATTAATGACTAGTAAATATAATACTAGTTTATTACATTTTCTCTAATAGAACGGCATTCCTAAATCCCACAGGAAGAAATTGAAATTCCTCTTTACATCAACATTAATTCCAACTGTTTAAATTTCAACCACAAAAATATACCAACAAGTTGCTGGTTCACATGGGGTCAACTCTGTTTTCTCTGATTGCAGAATTAATTATGACTAAATTTAAAAAAATATTGATTTAACAACCTAAATTTTAAGCCTATTTATTACTGTAGGTCTGTTGTTAACATATTTTGTATCATCCCATCCAAACAAGTAAATTGTATACTTCAAATGGATAATTCAACACTAAAATATATTTTTTAATGAAATTCAACGAAAATGTTTAATCAATTACCTGGATGTTGATAAAACCATTAAACATTCTAACCTGCATTTCACTCCAGAAGTTTAAAAATTGTATTTTCAATTTCAATATATTTGGCCAAATTCATTGATACTTACCCATATTCGTCTCCATTCAATGAACACTACATTCATTAGAAATGAAAGTACTGCTTCTTTTAATCATTCTGCTACAGAACACATTAGGAAAATATTCTTCAATATTCTTGTGCCTTCAACTGCGTAAGAAGTTGAAGTATAACATCCATACCAATTTTTTAACCTTTCCACTCGTAAGCAACGAACACTATACACGTCCTACAGCTCGTACTGTTAGAGATGCCACGATAATAATGGCTACTAGCTCGCATCAGTATGCAATGTGACATGTCCTACATCTCGTAGAACATGTCTCAGATGACACACCAAAATCCCTAATTAACTCGTAGAGCATGTCACAGATGCCCACGTATTTTCCTGGCATGTAAAATGAAGTTTTCATTGTTGAATTGATATATTTTAAAACTACTATTCTATTTTTAATCAATGTTGACGCAATAATGTGAGAACGAACTGGAACGGAGGAATGCAGAATATCAGCTTCGAGATGTGCCACCATTTTCCATTGTCATCTTAGACATGCCATACGAGTTGTAGGACCTCGCTATGCTCAGAAACCTCCAACAGCAGAGTGCATTCGTAGGTTGCATGTCACACATATGAGTGCAAAGGGTTAAGATCATTGGAAATTTCAGTCGATACATTAAGAGAAGTTAAGATCCAACCCCAATCAACAGACTACGTAATGTTATTTATTAGATTATATGCCAAGACTATCCTGCCAAATATATATAGGTACATTCAAGTGAGCCCTAAAAATTCGCATCGAAGAACATATTAAAAACAGTAAAATGGTTGTATCTATAAATTTTAAACTTAACGTCACAAAATAACAAAACAAATATACAACACAAAATAAGTATAAACACAACATTCTTTGAGATGAGCTTAACATTTTCGAAATAGAAAAGAACTATCACAAAATACTACTTTCCGAAATGCCTTCATTAAGAGCACAAATCACACACTCAACCTCCAAACAGGTACCAAGAAACTAAATGGCATCTAACTCCTCATTTTACAATCTTAATTTACTTTCTTATTTGTTTATGTGTGTCACTCTGAATTCATTGGCGATTGTATTCCTATTCCATTTTAGTTTTACAATTCGAACAGAAAAGTTATATAGTTGATTATTTTGATCCACATTTTTTCCATTATCCAACGTGCCATTTACTACTCTTTCTCTCTGCGTATTTAATAACATTCTCAACACTTCCATCACATTTTAAACTAACAATTTTAAACTACCCGCGTCTGCTTACTTCGCTAGATCCACTCCTCATTTTTTAAAGCTTCTTTTCACCAAATCCACTCTTTTTCGCCATTGTTTACTCTTTTTCTCCTTTTCATTGGTCCTTTTTCATTGCGCCGCTCTCGACTGTTCTTGGACATCTGCTAAGTTGTATCCTTTAATACAAAAGACATATAATCTTGATTCTGCCACGGCGTTTCATCGTCTTCTGTCATACATTTCTTTTTTATATCTTTGTGTTTCGATCGCACGTTTTTTGCAAATTTCAATGTAGAAATTGAGCTCAAAATTGCGCATTTCCGGCAACGTTCAAACATTATTTCTTCAGAGACGACCCGCAATGTTTCAAATTAAACTTGCATACAAAATCATGTTTTACTCTGCAAAAATATTCTGAAAATCATATTTCAATTCTACTATTGGGAAACAAAACAAATAGAAAATGAAAAAAATGTATATTTTCTACAATAGAACGCAAGCTGGGAAGGGCAAAGGGAAAAAAAGAGCCAGAGATATAATTAGTAGGGGAGAGACTGAACCATTCTCTAGCACGAATATTATTTTAAAATTTATTTACTTACAAAATCTGATCGAAAGATACAACCATCACATTAATTATTATATCTTCATGTTCACTAAAAAGCTCTAGTATGACCAGGTACTCCTCAACATGACTTCGGGGATTTCACAATTACTTCTAGTTGAGTAAGGGGATAGTTGTGCACTCCTAGAGGTGTGGAAAATGTTGATAATTTGGCAGTTGTATGCTCTTGTTCTTTTCCAATCACTCTTGAGAAATTCCCTGGCAGTATTATGCTCATTCCATTTTTTACTGTTAAAGAGGGGATGACGGGGATTTTGTATTTGTGGATTTATAGGAATTTCTTCGAATTGCTTTGAGTTATAACAGGAGAATGTAAATTTGATTTTTTTAAGAAGAAACGTACATGCAGGAAGAACACGCTTTGGGGGGTCAAAAATACACAAACGCTTGAGTAACATTTTTTAGTTGTGAATGTATTCAGGAACAAGACTTGTCTGCTTTACGACATTGTAAGTCAGACACGCAAGAGGGCTTCCAGCAAACACTCCCAATAGTGCTTCTCATTCACGCGTGCTTTCCCCTTACGGGGCTTCTGCATGCATCACTGTGCGTCGCATGCACAGATAGCAGCAGCAGCCGGCATCGGAAGACGTAACTTAGCGCTGAAGATTCTCGTTCGGCGCACGCGAAGCGCCAGGAAGAGGCGGTTATGAACGGCGGCGGCTGTATCCGGTTCGTTGCGCTGGGGGGGGGGATGGGGAAACGGGCTGCGATGGAGGGAAGGATTGTAAGCAGGAATGGAGTAGGGAGGGTAGGATTCGACTTTGGAAACTTTTTTCAACTGCTACCTTATAATAGAACCAGCAAACACCTTATAAAAAGAACGCACACTTTTAAGTGGAGGTAACTACTTAATTTTTACTGATCTTAAGGCACATTTGATTAATAAGTAGAGTTGCAAATTTTTCGTGACTAAAAAGGAACATCATTTTTATGTCAATCATTGTGCTTACGACTGCGTGTCATCTGACTTTCTCTGAATCAACTATTTCATAAAATAGTACAACAATATTGTTTGGTACTACGTGAGTGTGTCAGAACGATAAAAATGCCAAGATCAATTTACAGTTACAAAATGAAAATGAAAATAATGTTTGAATTTAGATTACACAGTATACAATACCAAACTACATTAATGTGTTAGTTCAAGTGTTTTATTTGACAAGAAACTGTTTTGTAAACTTCTGGCGATGGTGTGAGAACGAAATAATGCCGTCATGAAAGAAATTGATACAATTTCTCTTTGTATATCAATATTATGAATTTATTACGAAAGGAAGCATTTGTTAAAAAATAAAATAGGATTACTTTAATTTGTGTGTTTTGAGTTGCTTTACAGGGGTAGTTATATACATCTGTAAATACGCGTAAATATTGCTAAACGTTTGCTAATCAATATTGATATAATGGTTTTCATTCTTTAGGAGAAAAATCTGCAGAAAAATGCAACTTTTGAGAATCAGTTTGCTAAAGAAGTCAATAATGATGGTAAGGGTAGGCGCGACACACAGACAAAAGAAAAATGAAGACAATCAAGAATTTTTGTTTAACCCAGTGAAGGTCATAAAACGCACTGTCCCCTATTTTGCCCATCACAACTTTCCAGGAAGGAGAAAAATCTACGAGAAAATGCATCTTTTGAATATTAGTTTTGTAAAGTAGTCGATAGCAGTAGCAAGAGTAGTCAGTTCTTCAGACAAAAGAAAAATCAAGATAATGAAAAAGTTTTGTGTGAACATGTGAAGGTCTTGTGCAAAAACCCACTCTCCCCAATTTTGTCTACCACAAAATGTGGAGCAAAAATTAAAAAGGTGATAATTGGGTTCTTCTGATGTTTTTACCAAGAATTTTATTTCTAGAAAAAAACGTGAGATGGCTTACAACACATTAAGTAATACTAAAATTCGTTGAGTTAAAAACTGTGTTGAAAGTGTAAAATTTGTGCCACATTATTCAGTTTGATTGGAAAAGAGTGAAGTGTGTGTATCACGTTTTGAATGTTTGTATCTCAAATGTGATCGTCACATTGGTATTTAGGTATATGAGTAGAGCAATTTAATATTAAAATAAAAGTTCCAAGAAGTTTATAGACAGTCAAAACCATAAAATTTAATCATAAAATCACATAATTACACAGATGAATATTATACAGTTTTGGCAACGTTTCGGAAGACAGTTTTCCTCCATCATCAGGCCTTACAATGAATAAGAATTACATAATGAACCATATGAATAAACAACATAGGCCTTGGCTGAATAAACTGATGTTGCTTGTTGATATGATGTATGGTTCTGAGTGTGATATATTAGTAACAACCATACTGAGGTTAACTCTAAAAGAGAAGAATAAAAAGACTGAAATTAAAATGTGCTTCATAAATATAAAATGATAGTTTTTGAAATAGAGTAATGTTAAAAACTGAATTAAATGTAATAAATCCTGAAACAAAGGGCAAGTGCACAGCAAAGAAGATCCATACTCACAATTGAGATATCACATATTGCGACGAGCTGAATTTAACACCTTCTGGTAACGGGAGCTCTTTGGAGTAACCTTCTCTATAAACTTCTTGGAAGTTTTATTTTAATATTAAATTGTATTCTAACAGACAGTCTAAAGTATTGATATGAGTAGAGCATTGAGCTATTGGTGTGCAGAGTTGGGAGGGAAGAGTGCGGGCTGCTAACCCGGCCCCGAGGGCTGCCCAAGGAGCGGGCGATCGCGCGTACGTAACGAGTCGTGGGGAGCGGAGGGCGGCCGCAGGGGCGGAGATTGCTGGCCAGTGGACGAGGCCGCGCTAGGTGCAGGAGGGGGCGCGCGCTGTACGTCAACTGCTAATCTCGGCGCTCTAATCTAACCAGGTGAGTAACACCTTCGGGGGCCGTGCGGGGGCGGAGCGCTCGCATCAACAATCGCGCAGCGCCGCCTCCCCCCCCCCCCCCGCCCCCGCCCCCGCGCTCGCGCTGCTTCGCTCAGGTTTCCCAACTCATCAGGACACTCGAAACAGTTGTCATAGTTAGGATTATGAAAAGTTGAAACATTCTTACGTAACACACTGTTCTATTTAGATATTTGAAGCAAACTTAGATTGAATGCCGCTCCTATGAATGTAATTTATATAGAAATAAGTAATTACGGCTTTCATTATTTTTGTAGGGGCTAATATGACTGACACTCGTCAACATAAGAAATGTTACACACAATTCATTGATGATCACTGTGTGTACAATAACATACACGTTTCGTAAAATAACAATGACATTTCAGCCAAACAATAACGAAGTCTTTTTGAGAGTTCATTTTGTTCCCAATATTAGCCATTTGTGTGTGGAAGATGATAAAATAAAAATGTTTAGTAATCTTATGATAAATTTCATTAAACATGTTATAAGTATTCATTACATTAAGACTTGGTATGAAGACTCCTTTAACTCAACAGGAGACTCCAAGGAAATTGAAAGATCAAAATGCTGTCCTAGTTAGAATTATGAAACGTGAAACATTCTTACGTAACACACTATTCATTTCAGTCATTTGAATCGAAGTTGGATTGAATGCTATTCCTTTGAATGTAATTTTTATACCTATGAGAAAATCTACCTTTTATTATTTTTATGTGCTAATAATTAACTGATTAATATAAAACACTCGTCAACATTCTTGTTACATACAATTTATTGATGATCATAATAAATCATACAATAACATTTTTTTAAAAATTTTGATCCCAATTTTAGGTATTTGTGCTGTAGAAGATAAAAAGTTAATAATGTTCAATAATCTTTTGTTAAATTTTATTAAAAATTAATAAATCATTGCATTAAGACTTGGTATAAAGACTTATATTTTATGAAATGACTCTAACGTTAAATTTTACAAGAAATCTGCCTTCATATTAAGAGTAGATAAAAAGAGTTCCTTTTTTGTGACATTTAACGCACATTAATACAAGTCCCTTTGTGCAGGATGTGAAGGACCTATTACCGTTAGATCAAACAACCAATGTAGTTTACAAAATTACTTGCAATGATTGCAATTTGGGCTTGAGAGGACAGAACAAAAGAAAATTAAAAACCCATATTTCTGAACAACGAAGGGACATTAAAGAATCCACCAATAGACAGAACTCTTTAACAGAACACCGGATAAAACAGGGTGCCAAGTCAGTTTTGCCAGTAATAAATCTCCTTGCGAAACTAAATATCACTCACGATAGGTTTTGAAATCTTTGCACATAAAACCACAGCAAACAATAAAGACGCAAAGGAAATTAAACAATTTTACAGTGTTGCATGATTTACTTTTAAACGACATTTTCTTAGCAAATACTCACTTCTTTGTACTAAACTTTCTCTCCTTCCTGAAACTTCCTCTCCATTCTTCTTCCGATTCATTGCCCTTCCGCTTCTCAACTCCCCGCTTCACGTAACTACCACTATTTTTGGGCAGATCTCTGCCAGCCTCGCTCCTGAGCGCCAGAATGTCGGCTACCACGTCCTATTGACCCCTGAAAGTGTCCGCATTCAATTCGACAAAAAAACTTTAACTTTTGAATTTGATACAACACACATCTTTAGTATGTTTCCATAGACATCTCTTAAGGTGAGCCTCTGAGTTTTGAGCTGCGTACTCATAACTAGATCTATTTTGTTTAAATAATTCAGTTTATTGTCCTTTTAATTATCCTCCATATCAAATAATGTCTGATGATTAAAACAAATTGTATATCCTGAAAACTGCTGTTATTGTATGAATAATTATAATGATCTCCAATAAAATGTATCTATTATATTCATCAAATGTTAAAGAATGTTTTATCACTAAATTATTTGCCCGTCGTAAAAAGTGAAGGTGAGATTTTTCGTGTGTATTTTTTGGACATTTCGACAAATAATACGTCTGTAAACAAATTCTCTTTCATATCTGATATGTAGTAATCATACGCATACAGTATACATAATTATAATCATACAGCAACAACCAAAAATAATTAATGAAAAACAACTGCATTTAAGTTACAATTGTCAACATTTATTATTTATTTGAAGCTGGAGGTATTAGAAAAGATGAAAATCGTGGAGGGGGTCGAAATCAAGACTAAAGATTGTCAAACACTTCCCAGCGGAACTGATACGAAAGATATGTTGAGAGCTGAGGTGTTTATCTACCCTATGGTCCGGATTTTATCCCCAACGTTTTCTATCTTTTCTTACACCTCACGAAATTGGTACCCGGTCAAAATTAGGCGTATCTCAGCGATGCAGATTTGTAGGTGATTGGCAAACACTGGTACCTATCCTAGGCAGCACACTTCCAGAACACATGGATAAAAATCTGAATCCCACAATTTGACAAATGTCTCAATGCTGGTGGTGATAACGTGAAAAAGTGCAACATATTTTGTATCTGCTTCAATAAAGTTTTTTTACATAAAATTTAGTATTTTTGTTGACGATTTCTGGAAACTTACTTCCTGAATGCACCTCGTATATATCGAGAAAGAAACTTAGTATCACATGCTGAAAAAATACATTTTGTGATTCTGACGGAAATCCCTGATATCTAAAAGATATTATTTTCTAATGCTCTCTCCGAACGATTGACATTCTTTCGTCCTCACTTGGACTATAATGCACAGCCGGTATAGCCGAAATGATCTTTTAGGAGCCTCCCTGCAGTGAGTATTCTCTCAAAAGCATTTAATATACCATCTGACTAAATTAAATTGCTTTCTCATTTTTCTGCGAGTCATAGTGCACTTGCAGGGATCAAACAGGATAACAAACGTTTCAAAAGCACACACACGCACATACGTAAAATGGTAGTCGAGCGCGGAGACAGGCAGTGGCCTTGACAAATGGTTGGCCTTGCACGTGATCGAGCGTTAAAATTGAATCGATGTCATATCTGATGATGTGGAATGAATTTGATTCATTTCGGCTGATCTGAGTACAACATTTTTATAATCAAGAGTTAATTAAGGTCCTGACATTATTATTTCATATGTAACATAATTACCTGTTCGTAAACGACTGTGATGTATGCAAATTTGTGTTTACTACAGTAATCAATTACAATAGGATAATGTAAATTTTAGTGTATTATGTTCGTAACCTGTAGTCAATAAAAAATAATATGGCAGTACAATTTCTTAAAAAATGCTACACATTTTTAGGAAACAACAAAAAGCAGTGTAGAGTTTATAAAGAAACAGAGAAACATGCCCCGTCGTAATTTTTAGCCGAGAAAGAAATGATATCGTGGAAAATTTCCAGGAACGCCGGAATTTTCCGATACCTACTTCTGCTGTTCGGCAGCAAGGCGTCGCAGTACACACCTTTCACCCAAAGACAGACGTAAGTACAGGGTGGCGGGGCCCCGAAGTACAAAATCATTAGAGGTCCTCAACAATCCTCTAGATTAACTAAAAATTACAATAACGTTTTGCACACAACTTTTAGTACGAATACTAACTTTTCAGTGCAGTACTGTTTGTTTCACAATTATTTCACAAATACAAAGATATTTTTAAAAACTCCCACTAGTAAAAGCGGTTCACTCAAGGCAAGCATAGCATGCTGAAAGCAATTTACAGCACTAGTGCTAAAAGTGAGATGATGCTGAAGCGTTCAGATTAATCGTATGCAACAAAGTAACAAAATACTTAATAATAAGTGAACGCATAATAATTAATAATAATAAGTGAACGCATTAGGTATTGCTGCCGTTAAGAGTCATTACCAGGAGAGGTGGCTCAGTGCATCAAAGTGATGTCACTGCAGTGCCTCTGATCGGGAGATTAAGTTCGAGTCCCGACAGCGGCAGGATTTTTGACACTAGCTTGTCGCCTAGGTCGAGTTCAGTGGCAGTCTAGAGGAGAATTCTAGCTGCTCTGACCGGTAGTTTTCCGCGGTTTCTGCGACGAAAACCAGGGAAGTGACGGAGCAGTAACATAACAAACGGGACACGCGCGATCTTTCCTTCCTCTTCCTTGTTCTATCTTCACCCTTACTTACACTTACATTCACTACTCTCCCACACTTGCCGGGAGGCCGGTCGGAGACTTAGAGCTTGTCCTGTCTGGGCAGTGCCTCACTGGTGGGGCATAACCGGTTAGGGAAAACCCCGCTAGGCGACAGTAGGTCGGCGCCGGAACTCGCCATCGAGCGGGGGAAGTCCACCGTTACCTCCCGAGCAAAAACATGCACCACACTTACGGGACTAATTGTCCTAGTAGGTGAGGCTTCCGGAATCACTAACAACCAATCAAACAATCGTTAACGAGTCATTAAATGATATGTATACTTAAGTAAAATAAGTTGAAAGTCTGAGAGGCTGTTTAAAATATAGGTCGTGGCACACGTGGTAAATACTTTTTTTTATAGCTCGGCTTATTGGCCCCCTATCCAACCATTCCTCTTCGTGTAATAAAATGTGACTTTTACCATTCGTATCGTAAATAATTATTATGACTTTTTTGCATTTTTTGATTTTTTGTCGGGCGTGGGGACCCAATGAATGGGGGCCCGTAAGAAACTGTTTATTTCGCTAGTACAGTGGTGCTCAATGAAACCGCATCACCTAAAGAATATGGGCATTCTGTATTTTCTGTGTTTTACACATCTTACAAATTTTAAGCAAAAAATCATAGGAATTGGTAATCATATATTTTATGTGGATTATACAATGTTTTCGATTCCATTACTTTCATTGCTCACTCGATGTTTGCAAATCAGGTGGTGTATTTTCAGGATTATAATGCAGATTACAACTGTGAACGAGGTGATGCGGTTTTTTTAGCACTACCGTAGGTAAATTCGGCTCTGCTTACATCACGGTGTAAGCTACATAGGTGTGTTCACTCCCAGTCTAAAACTGAAGCTTATGTGAGGCTAGTTCTCACAGTTCTCGCATATAAGTGATGCGATCGTGGGGTCTCATTTGGGCAAGATCGTGATTGCTCGTGTAATGTGTAACAGCCACAGTTTAAGATATAATCTTAAGATGTATATCTTACACCGCGACCCAAACCGATCGTGCGGACAAGCGAGGAACTAGCCTCAAAATGGCTTCAGAAAATTTGATCCAAAGGCGGATAGTTGATACAGCTATATATCTTACACCGTGGCTTACACCCATGCTCGGCAGCGCGACGAAGCCATTCTGCGCTGACCCGTTCAACTTCTGTAGAAAAGCAGCTTTGAAACTGCGGGTGGTGTGCAGAAGAACGATGCGTCAACAGCAGAAGAATGGGCGGACGCTTAATCACTGTCACATCGGCATTTTTTGAAAGGAGAGCAGGGACTTTCGGACTTACGTTTCGGAGGGGGGGAGGGGAATAAAAAAACAGATAATATGTGAGATATGTTTTGTTTGTTTAATGTTTTTTAGTCTGTTAAATTTTAACACAACTTGAAATGGATATCCACATTAAAGTAAGGTCTTGGGAAGTTAAATCAATCAATTCAATCTTTGATCATATTTTTTGGTTAGGCACTCACGAACATTAACCTGGAAGAAGACCAAAAGAACATGTATTTTGTATCAGAACATGTACATTCAAATTATTTACAAGAGGTTATAAAGTTTGAACCCTCTACATTGAAGTTTAGAACCTGACATGTTGAATTTGAAAATTCTTGCCTTGAAAGAAAATTCCTGTCTTGTCATTTGTAATATGGTAAATGCTAGAGGCTCATCTGTATGAATGAGATGAATGATTGATTGATTGTGTGTTAGTGGTTCCGGGCGCGTCAACTATAGAGCTCATTAATCCCGTAAGTGTAATTCATATTTTTTCATCGGAAGGTGGCGATAATCTTTCCCCGCTGGATGGCGGGATCTTCCCCCGACCTATCGGCGACTAGCGTGGTTTTCCTCAACCGGGTATCTCCCACCAACGGGCACCGCCACAAGCGGGACAAGCTTCGGCCCCTGACCGGCCTCCCGGCACGTGTGGTAATGTAATGTATGCTAGTGGGTGTATGTAAGGGGTGAGGACAGGACAAGGAAGAGGAAGGAAAGATCGCACGCGGTTCTTGGCCCGTTTGTTAGGGTACTGCTCCAGCATTCGACTGGTGTTGAACAGCGAAATCACGGAAAACTACAGATCTGAGCAGCGAGCCGCTAGTATTCTCCTCCAGACAGCGACTGAATTCGCCCTAGGAGAGAAGGTAGTGTCGATAATCATGCCACCTTTGGGAATGTAACTCTAGGACCTACCGGTCAGAGGCACTGTGGTGACAACAGTTGATGCAGTAAACCACCTCTCCGGGTAAATGAGAAGAAGGGACTCGTATTTCGTGAATATAAGGAAGACAGACCTTCCATTGAGAAGTATGCGTGGCCTTTCCGTTTGCCGCTTCCATTGGGGAACTGATGTTCGTCCACCACCCCCAAGACCTGGGGAGGGAATCATGGCCCTCAGAGAAAGTAGCAAGGGTAAGACCTCTAGGCCTGTGTCACACGAGCGTTGCGTTGACGCGCAATAAGTAACGCGGCTCGTGTATTAACACTATATCTTACTCGGAACGGCCAAAGCCCTCGTGTGCCGCTTTGCATAAGATAGTGTTATTTTACGACGCGCGTGAATAGTGCAGGGACCCTAAGATGTCTATTGTTCACGAGGCTTGATACGAGAGCAAAAGCAATGAACCCGAAGTCGGTAGGCGAAGCACACATGGCCTTGAGAGAGCATTGAGCAACATTACAAAAAAGTTTAAAACTTCATATATTCCTTGAGGATATCACCATCTAGTCCTTTGAATCGTATGAGTCATTGGAACTTTTAATATCCACAGCGGCTCTTGTACTTCTGGGTTACTCTATCACAATTTCTGAACCACCAAGTTTTGAAATCAGCAGCAGCAGCAGCCACTCATTACATATTGAATTACAGATCAGTTGCAAGTGTAGTACAGATGGAAATATGGATATATGATTCCTCTAGTATCCCAAGGGATTGCGGGCGAAAGAATACTCACATATACGAGCAATCAAAATGAGATAACTACCCTAAAGTTGTCGGATGCTGGCAGAGAAGGCAAGGCAGGCGAAGAGAGTGGAACGAGAATGGCGGGGAGATGGGACTACAAAACCATGTGGGAGAAGTGTGCAGGGCGGAGCAGGTGGTGCGGACGGGGGCGGCAGGGTGGGCTGAGAGGGTGAAACGCAGAGCAGGTGTATTGGCTGCAAAATAACTTGGAAGTGGGAGAGAAGCTAAATAAGCGGCAGGACTATCGGCTCGTGGATACAAACTTCCAATTCCCTGAATCTGTTTTGGGCGCGGGGGAAAGCGATTTTGCACTTATTTCGGTTAGCAAAAGAGACGCAACGTTTTTCAACACTCCATTGTATCGCGGAAAGACGTTATGTCTTAGAATTTTACTCGTTGCTAACTGTTTCGAGTTTAAATCCAATTGCCACGGCACGCTAATACACAATCACTCATGTTTGCTTCCATATGCCGAGAATAAGACTGCTATGAAAAATCACTGTTGTGGAGTTTGAATTTTATAACAATGCTTAAGTCGCGTCTTCCACGAATTGTGGAAAATGTCTAGAATCGCAATAGTACGCTGCTTGGCTTGTCAGGTGACCAGTAAGTGCTGCAACCTTGCGGTCGTGTTTGAAAGCATTTTTTTTTACAAACAGTTGAGAATCTGGCCCCAAAGAACCTGTCTTCCAAAGCACATCGTAAAAGAGGTGACTCTGCTCTTTCACTTAGAATTAGCGTGCGGAATTTGGGGCAAATTTATTCTATCTCCAAGGCGCGCCGTTTAAAATGTATGTTCTGAGTTGGTAATTAATGCTAAATATTGTTATAAATTCTTGATATACTCGGACGGCGCCAAATTTGATCATTTTTGACCGCTCATGTGCTAACAGCGAGCGAGGCAGATTGGGCAGGGCCGGGAAGGCCGGGAAGGTAGAGATGGTGCTGCAGGGGTGGCGGAGCGGGCGAGGACGAGAACGGGCGGAGCGGACGGCGGCGGTGAGGCGGCAGGAGGGGAGAGCGGGCGGGGACGGCTCATGGTCGGAGCAGGGGTCCGCGGAGAGGAAGGTAGAGCGGGCAAAGCAGCAGTTGAAGTGATCACATTATTATCGTTAATCTAACACTTTTATCTTTACAACAAATTAGAATCAATCACTTTTAACGGATGAAAATTGCTTGTTTAACTTCTGATGGTTGCGTATATTGTTCGTCTGTATTGACACCTCGATATGTAACTACTAACTTCACGCTTACGAGTCGTTTATTTTGTTGAGTGGGAATGAATTTCGTTTGCATAGAACGTACACTCAATTTCATCTACTCTGATCAGGATTTCCTTCTAGCACACCCTCTTTTGAATATTGCATGAGAAAGCTGCCGTGGTCATTTCTTCGGGAATAAAAACGCGGAAATCTACGAAAGACCGTAAACATGACTGCTTCGCTCCCTTTACATACATTTTACT
This sequence comes from Acheta domesticus, assembly GCA_031308135.1. Taxonomy (NCBI): domain Eukaryota; kingdom Metazoa; phylum Arthropoda; class Insecta; order Orthoptera; family Gryllidae; genus Acheta; species Acheta domesticus. The sequence goes on along the minus strand of JAHLJT010002406.1, from coordinate 71,812,887 downwards.
AATTTTACCTACCGCTCCTCAACCTGTCATTAATTAGTCTATTGAAAGTGAGTAGGTGGGACAGAGTATGTGGAGTGGAATCATAAATGGATTTCACATCAGTATAAAGAATCTATTTATCTCTTCAAATGTAGCCAGCAACAGCGTACGCTTGAAAGGAGTTAAAAATTAAAACAACCTTTAGGATTGAGGAACCAGTTAGTGGTGAAAGCTGATTAGAAAATGTCAGAATTGAAAAAGTGGACTAATAAAATATTTTATTTGATTTTATCACTGTTGTCGATAGAAAGGTCATAGTATATGTGGACGTGGCAGAGAATGAGGATGTAATATTTTTTAAAAATTGAATTTCATAGAAATATTGACAGGTGTCATGATGAGAATGTGGGAAGCTTGCAGAACTTTACTACAAGTTAATTTTGAAATGATTGTAGTAATTCTGATCGAGTAGTAGGTAGTTACTTAAGTAATCGCGATGATACATTGTGTTTAGGGAGGTGAGGGCTGGGTTGCCACTGCTACAGGGAAGTGGATGGAGACACTGCAGGCACCGAGGACGGCTGGGGCTATCTGGAGTAATGCATCATTGAAGACAGCAAACCTTGTATTTAGACCGCGTAGGGGGCTGTGGCAGGGGGGGGCGGAGAGGAATCGGGGAGGCCGTGATGAGGTGGATTCGTGTGGAAGCAGCGGTGGCCCCCCACCCAGGCGTGGGGTGGGGGCGGATGGATGATCCGAACGGGGGAGCCCAAACAAATGGCATCGTTACTCGCCTGCCCAGATGTTGACATTTGTCAGCGGTTGAGGCGCCCGCCAAGAAATGCCTCTTTTATTCTTCGCGCCCTCGTCTGCTGCCGCCGCCCGCATATCGATCTCTTCGGCGGCGCGTCCCTCGCCCACCCTGTCGACCCTCGGGCGGCATCCCTCGCCCCGCCGTTGCCGCCGCCCACGCCGCCCCCAACGCCCCCGCCGCCCCCGCCGCTCCCGCCGTCCCCGCCCCACCTCCGCCGCTCCCACCACCGCCCCCGCCGCCGCCTCCGCCGCCCCCGCCGCCCCCGCCCCCGCCGAGCCGCCCCCTTCGCCAACCCACCCTGCCGCACGCCCTGCCGCCCCTGCCACCCCGCCGCCGCCGTCCCCACCCCAGCTCCCCGCTCCCGGCCGCTGCGGCCCCATCACCGCCTCGCACCCTTTCGCTTCCCTTCGCCGCCCCCGCCTCCACGCCCCCCGCCGCGCCCGCCCCGACCGTCGCCTCCGCACCCTTTCGCTTCCCTTCGCCGCCGCCACCGCACGGGGCCCCGTCGCATAATAACCGGAGAGAATCGCGCGAGTTCTCATTCTTTCTTAATAATAATCTCTAATCCGATTCATTTTTATGAAGCTCAAAGAACATAACTTTGCTTTTAGAGAGGACACTTTTTCCTCTTTTCTCTCTTCGTGACGAAAGAGTGGAGACTTACTTCCGGAGGCTCCGACCCGCGCGCTGTGATAGCGCCGGAGTTTATTCGCGCTTCTATCGCGCGCCGCACCTAGCACACGCGCCGGCCAGAGCACGCGGAGCGACGCCAACAAACTCTATTCAAATAGTGGAGGAAGGAGGTGGCCTTAAAAAAGTCAGAGGCTCAGACGAATAAAAAAGAGGCTGTCAAGAATTATAATTCAAAATTTAATTTTAGAAAGCGTACGTCCTTGAAAGAAATTTGGCATTATGGAGTACGATGCTTTCATTGCGGAATAGTTTCAGAAGTTAAACAAGTCCTGATATTTGCTAGCTGATATTCTACAGATTGCAAAAATAAAATTGAGATTAAATAAAAATAACGTGAGTAGAGTGTGAGATAGATTTGTGTTAAAAAAGAAAAACTACTTAGTATATAATTCTCTGGGATACAATATGCAATGTTCTACAGTTTATGAGAAAGAGAATTTGAGAAAATCAATGAGAATTTTCTCTTTGATTTTATATAAAGTAAAGATCTATTCTTTGTGCCACCATTGCCCGCCTCCAAAAGGATGACAGTACAGTTCGACTACATAAACTAAAAAAAGACATTCAAACGGCAAAACAGGTTTTTCAAAGTAGTCGCTCCGCCCAGTGAACGAGTTTCAGTGCGCTTGCATTAATGTTCCATGAGAACAGTTTAAGTTAGCAAGGTTGGCATACGTGTCGCCTTTTATAAAACATTTCAAAGAGCAACCATTTTCCGCTGGAAGCACTCTGAATGCATGAGTGAAATTTTGTGGAATACAGATTAAAAGAAGGCATTGCTTTTCGTGTGAGAATGAGGTAAAAGGTTGAACGATTTATTCTCTGATTGCTTATTTCTTTATATTATCTTCTAATAAGAGGGGTACACTGTGTCTTTTCAGAGATCGAGCGAGCGAGCATACCCTAACGTTTGTCTCGCCAAAATCAACTGATGCGCTCTCCCAAACCTGAATATTAACCTAAATCTGAAATCTGAATAAGGAACTATATATCGCCGCGTTAACACCCTTAGAACCGTTAATTTTGTAACCGAAACCGTAGGGTGTTGTGGCGATTAACATCTCAAAGTAACACATCAACAAGGTTTGAGGAGTTGCATCATAATGTCCTTAATCTCACTGGCATCAAAGTTGTAGTTACTAGGTAGGTAAATGTTATAAATATACACAGGAATATGAGCTTGAGTTATAACAGCGACAACTTCAATATTAGACAATATATCAACAATATCTGTTGGCTTTAACATTAGTTTCCTGAATGCAAATTATTTGCAAATGAATGGGTTATGGTTTACACTTGATACTTGTGGTCTTTCAAATCTACAATAGAACCCGATGACATTTCATTGAAGTAGTGTATTCATAAATTTTATAAAAAAATGTGTATTTAATCAGACTTATCAATCTCTAACCCCTCTGGTAATTGATCATTTCTCTTTTGTTTATTAATTAAATTATATTCAGTATTTTAATAATAGATTGAATGCCATCAGTGTAATCTTTGAATATAATAATAGGGTGGTTTGAGCTAAAAGGATTTTCACGAAAGTTTTCCAGCTGTTTATAAGTAAGAGAAAACCTTTCAAGATCATCAATAGTAGTATTTTTGATGAGTGCATTAAACTCCCCTTCTTTCTTGCTGCTAGCATTATCATCTGTTTTTGTCTTCACCTTCATCTTGTATCTTTTTTCTTTTCGAATGTATTTGTAAATTCATTATCACCGTTTTCAGATTTCTCGTTTTCTGTTCGTAACTGTGATGGAGCAAGTCTGAATGTAATACTCTCTCTTTGTAGACATTGGAAATTTATGTTGTTGATAGTAGGTTCTTCAGATTGGATTTGTGTTTTACTGTATTTAGAAGAATGATGCATTAATTGGGTTAATTGGAATTTCTTTACTTTATTAGGAATAGAATCTTCAGCTAACTGGGATTGGATGGGACACTGTCTACGGAGATGCCCGGTTGATTTGCTCAAAAAGCAGGTCTTACCTTCAGGTGAGAGGAAAATTCTGTAATTCGCTCCCTCCTGGAATACTGTTGTTGTACGGCGGGAATACTGTTGGCGACTTGAGTCGCTAAATACTAGGTCTGTCCCAAAAGTATCCAATCTTCCTTTATATATTCTAGCTGTTATCATGCTTCATCACGCTGATGGCACCCTAGAAAGCAGTTTCCATTTTATTGAAGAATACAACAGCATTTCCCCTTTTTGAAGCAGTTCTGGATCTCGTGTTTTGGTATTGCCTTATGAGCGTTCATCGTATTGGTTTCGATTGTTTGTCAAATCGGTGACAATTCACGACATTTTCAATCTTGGGAAAGACAAAAGCCGCAGCTAACTGTGTCAGGACTGTACGGAGGCTGAAGGCCTCCGTATCAGCAACGATTTCACATTACTCCCACAAGCGCGCTTTTGCGGCCGTCGCTCCGATGGCAGCTTCTACTGCAAATACTTGTTTTGTTTCGAGATCATAAGCAGTTTTCATCACTATTGATTATTTCCAAATTGTTCTGAACGGTTTCAAGGTGTAGGTTTTTCTGTTCTAGAGTTTTGGAATAAATTTCGCACCTACGCCAACCATATGCAAATTTTCAGATAAAATATTTCAAACGATAATTTTCAGTCTTCGAATATCACATTCTAGTTCCCACATAGTCAATCAATGATCTTCATTGGACGAAAGATGCTCACGTTTCACATGGCCCGATAACTTTTTCGTCGATAGCCACGCATAGCGTGGGTATCATTTACCAGATGTTCGGCAATCTTTGAACTATGAAAAAATACGTCATCTCCGTCAACATAATATTAAGTTGCCGGAGATGATTTCCTTACTTGATTCACGTAATTACGTCAACAATTCCCCATCGGAATTCCCACAATCTCTGAACCGCTTATATCACTCTCTTATTGCTCATACACTCCTGCCTAAATCCTGACTTTATCATTTCGACAATCTCTTTACGACAATCTTTTTGAACCAAAATATAATATAAATTCTTTGCTCAGATCTTTCCGTCATTTTTTTACAATAGCAAAATGCGACAAACGTAAAAAACACGCAAAAAATGCACGCTGAACGTAAAATGCTGCGTCTAGAGAGTTTGTGACGCTTCACATTTGAGACTCGAATTCCTCAGAGGGCGCTTACATTGTCAGGCACAAAGGTATAAATGAAGATCGGACACTTCGGGAAAGGGTTGAATGTTTGTATATCTCATTATATGAGAGAAGCCATGGTAAGGTGATTCAGATTTAAGTAACAAACTTTTGGAATGAATTTCTATATTTTTTTCGGTGAGTTATTTACAATAATGTCTTGTGGTATGAAACAGTCGTTTGAGATAATACCTTGTAGATCTATTATTATTTGCTTGAGAAAAGTAATGAAACACACCTGTAGAGAATTTTATGACCTTTAAAATCGTAACCATTATTGCACTAAGATCAACAACTCGAAAGTTATTTTAGAAAACCAAAAAGTGCCCGAACATTTTGTGATTTTTTGATTACCAAAACTTTTCCCGAAGTACTTCGAGGAGAAAATGTTGTTTTAGTAAATTTAGTAAAATTCGAGTTGTCTTACTGATAACTACATAAACAAAATAAAATCTTCTTCCTCAACTTTTATAAGGTAGGTCGACTTATCGACTGCTCTGCGATGTGTTATCAGTTATTTTGAAAACAACTTCTACATGAGTATGAAAGGTTAATGCGAGAACCTGCGTTGGACTAGGATTCTTAGTTGTCGCAAATGGAGCGGAGGAAGACGAGACAACACTTCATGTGCATTTTGTAGCTTTCAGTGAATACAGAACAGCTTGCTTATATTTTTATTTAGAAAAACTCAACAAGACTTCGATACGAAATCCTATTTTAAAAATTCGCGTTTTAAGTACACACATTCTCTGGGAATGACGTTCGTCTACCGCGAGGACCGTGTTAGATCCTCGTTTGTTGCCTGGTTCCGGGCGTTGCCGAGCGAAGCGCTGAAGGCGAGCGACGGGAGCTCTTTCTTTCGGCGAGGACCTCCCGGGGGCGGGGGCGAGTGAGGACGGGACGAATGGAGCCGTCGCAGGGCGGCGGCGGCGGCGGCGGCGGCGGCGGCCGGGCATCGTCTCGGGCGCCGCGTGTGTGACAGGTGCCTTATTAAATCCGGGCCGCGCGCGGCTCTGGAATGAAGTTGCGTCGTGACGCCGCCGACGCCGACGCTCGGGCCCACGCGCCGCGCGCCCCGCCTCGCCCCGCCCCGCACAGCTCCGCCTCGACTCGAGGCGACGCGAGGGCGGCAGCGCCGCCGACGGAATTCCGCTGAGACTGCAGATCCAGGGAATCGCATTGTGTGTCGCGAAGGGTTATGGACACCCGCCAACGGGTAAAGCTCTATCTTGGTGACAGAATGGTAAATGGGAATAACTGGTAGTGCGACCTTTCTTTTGTCAATTCGCTGGAGAGGAACACTACATCGGTGCTACGCAGTATTTAAAACTAAGTATTCCAATTGTCAATAACATTGCTGAGACTGCATCTTGCATATCTTGGTGACAGAAAGGCAAATGGAAATAACTGGTAGTGCGACGTTCCTTTTGACAGTGTGTTGGGAAGAAAGACTATTGGTACTACACAAGTATTTAAAACGGAGTATTCCAATTGACTGTCAGTAACATTGCTGAGACTTCATCCAATAAAAGGTTATGGACATCTGATAACGGGTTAAGCTCTATCTTGATGACAGAAAGGCAAATGGAAATAACTGGTAGTGCAACCTTCCTTTTGTCAATTTACTGGGAAGGATAACTATAACGATACACGGTATTTAAAACGAAGTATTTCAATCGAACATTCTTGAGACTGCATCCAGTAAAAGGTTATGGACACCTGATAACGATTAGAGCTCTTTTTGAGAAAGTAATTTGTTACGATGACTGATTCTTGACCAGTTGGAATTATAAGTCAACAGGTTCTTGAGTTTAGGTCAATAAAAAAAAAGAAAAAAAAGCTTTTCATTGCCGACGTTTCCTCTATTTATTCAGCCATCATCATAATAAATATTGTTTTTACATGAGTATATACAGTGACCATTGACACTCATAGATAGCTAATATATAACTAATATTAATATTTCACCACGTTTCCCTGCATGGTTATAAACGAGACAAATTCCGCATTCCCATGCTCCATGAGGCAATATGAGGAGAAAGTAATTGTTTGAAAATTCTCACATTTTACGTACATTACTCGAAAACTACTCATTTTCGAAACATTGTACGTGATATTACTTCAACTAAAGATTTTATAAAGGAAATCTCTAATATTGTAGCTGGAGGAAGGTGAAACAATTATGAACTTTTGCAACTTTCAAAACATCAGGGATTTTAACGAAAATGAGACCTACGCCATTCTTTGAAGAGTCTCTGCGCTATTCCAGGACAAAGTTTAATGAAAAAATTTGGAGCCATTTTTGACAAAAGTTTGAAAATGTTACTGAGGGTTGATGTAAAGTACCTTTCAAAATCAAAATATCCGTTTCAAACTCTGTGAACCCCGAGTTAATTTAAATCAGATAATAGCAGTTTTGGAGAAAATTCGGCTGAACTGTTTTGGCGCTAGCTTTGACCAACGACGAACCAACAGGCAGACGAGCAGTTGGAAAGACAAACGGCCTATTAGCCGTAAATTTATTTTGCGGTGTCGAGGACTCACCAAACATGGATTCTGACCACACAATATTTTAGAGGAAGCAATTTACTACGTAAAGGAACCGCATTTATCCACTTTTTCATTACCAGGGCTCGGCAATATCTTTGAATGTGGTGAGAACATCGGTTACAGAAGAATCTTATATAAACATACTGAAATTGTAAGTTACGTACATTCTTTCGTTACCCAAATAAGTTGTTTTCTCTTTTAGAGAAGCTTCCATTCATTGCAAATCCGAGCCGCCGAGACGATGAGGTTGAACCTGGAGGCTGCACGTTCTGTATGTATAAGGCCGCGTTAATTTCCTGGAGTAAGATTCCCGTCATCAGACGCAGTTGAGCGAGTCGACGGAGCGCGCGCTCCAAGAGGGGAGCAGCCATCTTGAGGGGCTGAGATGAAAGTTCGATGGGGGCTAGCGGGAAGCCTTCGGAGCAATTTGGACTCCAAGTGATTCTTAATAACCTATTAAAGGAATCTTATAATCCTTAACAGCAGTGATTTGTGTCCAATTTCGCCCACGCGTTCGCGTTTGGGTTTCCCGGGCTCTATCCGCAGCCCTCGCCCCGCAGATTAGCTTCCTTATCCTACGCAAACGCGAAAACTTTACCCGCCTCTCCCCGCCCCGCCCCGCCCTGCACCGCGCCGGGCTCTCTACGACGCGAACAATCGCGGGCTCAACTTGGGCATCGGATCCAAGGTAAATCTCTCTCGCCCTACGAAGTTTTCGCAGAAAATTAGAGTGGAAATCTACGTTTGTAGGAGAGGATCTGAAGAGACGTCTTCAAATACAGGATTTCATTTGGTTTCCTTGAATATACTCTTAGCTCAATTTCAAACACTTTTCGGAATTCGCATGAACACAGGTTTTGCTCTAATGATCAATATCTGGTAACAGAGTTGTCAATTTATCTCAGAGTTTCTTTCATAAAAATGCCCCTGAAATGGCTATAATCAGCTTTTCCGTCGCTTAAAAATAATTGGTTCTTCGCTTTATTTCTAACTTAGCCAAATTTAGAAAATCCAGAGAATTCTACAAAAATAACACTTAACCTTTTTTGTGTGAATTTAAAAAACTAAATTTTAAACATTACAAACATTCGTAGCCATTTTGATAAAATGTTAAAAGTGTTCCAGGGACTTCATGTTAAGTCCTCCCAAAATTTAAAGAATTCATTTCAAAATTCCAGGCTTTGTCGAGCCAGATTGATAGCGAATTCAATTTGACAAAAATCCTACAAATTCTTTAGGTGGTAGCATTTGTTTCAAACGGACAGACAGATGGACGGACGGACAGACAGGTGAATATACGTTTTCAAAAAATGTATTTTTGGTATGAAGAAGCCACAGAATGGGATAGATAATACAGCAAATAATTTGCTACATATTGGAGTAAACGAAATACACTTTTAGTGTCATAGAGCCATAAAAAGAGCGTTCTCTCAAAAATCGTAACGTTTCGCAGCAGAATTTCATACTTTTCTGTGTACTAGTCTACACTTATCACTACACTAATCTTTTCTCTTCACACAACTCTCGAGATCAATTTTCATTGACCTCTACATAAGGTTATGGTAATGTGTAACCTAGTATCTTCTTATATATAATTTCTCAAAGTTCTGTCTGGTCTTTTTAATAAATTGGGCGACATACAAAACCGATCTGTATAAAGAAGCAATGAATTGAAAAATCGTGTTTCGTTTCAGCTGCACATGGGACATTCGTATTGAGAAAGTGGGTTAAAAGGACGTAAATATAAAAAAAGTAGTGATTCGGAATCTGTAATTTCTGATTGCCACGCGATCTTTGGAAGAAAATTACACTGTCGGACGGTGGCGGGGAACAAATGAATGTTGCAATCTTAAGTAGTTTTGTTTGTTTCAGTTTAGTGTAGGTTGTGTAAGCACGTGAACGTGATTTTCTACATTGAATAGAAATCTTGAAATATGAGAGGTTAGTGATCTTGGTGAGGTTAGATTGTTTATAATGCTGGAATACAAAAAAGGAATTTAAGCAGGAAACAGTTTGGTTATTTGACTAACCATGCGATTTAATCGCACGGGTTCTCACTAGTCACATACACTTCGATCAAACTGAACTAGTGTTAAAAATTTTATAAAACTGTGCTGATTAATGGTGATCAGAATGCAAGAAAAAATTAACACTATAGACAGTTCAGTCAGATATAAGCGGGACCTAGCTGACATTTTGTAACAACTGAATACTACTCTTAAGAGAAAATAAGCTGAAGTACACCAGCACACTGCCCCTAATAACAATACAGTACTCCTTAATAAGGCATAAAATAAAATTTGAATTGAGGAAAACACATCTCACACAAATTACGAATCCATGTATGATAATTAAGGAGCGTTGTTACAAATAACAATTTTCTGCAAATTTCATCTCTAAGTAGATCCATAACGCAGTTGCACATCTGTGGACCGCGAGTTGACTACATATTGCCCGACGGTCGTTGTGTATGAAAGGCAGACTATTTAATCTGGATGACGGTGAATGAATCCTGCATGCAAGCTGCCACAATAGTTCAATGTAAAAGGTTGACTTCTAGTAGTGATCATTTATCAGAGACAAATGTACCGTAATGAAAATCAATATAATTGGCGTACGGCCTATGATGTTAAAATACTGAATCATTCCTCGCTCGTTTTAATGGGGGTGCGAGAAGAAAGAGTAGAGGAGAGGTTGCGAAAGATTATCTGTGAAATCTCAGGAACAGAAGATGCCACAGTCGAGAAGGAAAAGACGTAACGCCCGTACGTGGAAATAAAGAATTTAGAAAGCCTGGTGGATTGCTAAGTACTCGTCTTGATTGCGCCCCCACCTTCAGGGATTTATTCTCCAGCCTTTCCATCAAGTCTATTTTCAGTGGTTTTGATGCCAGGGAGAGACTACATGGAGTGAATGCCAAATTTGAAAAAAGGAAGAATTTTTTAGGCTGAAGGGCCTTCGGCCAAGTTGTATAGAATTAATGAGGTATTTGATAATGACATGTAATATATAAAAATATTGTACTTGCCCGAAGAATATACGCTTAGTACAATTAGAATGTGCGCATGTCTGTCACACATAGACGCGCGTTGACGATAATTTTATGCGTTTATGCTGACTCAAGCGCCCCTGAACAGAAACTCTACGGAACCCGCAGCACCATCAAGTATTAAGCACGTCTTCTCTGCATATTCTGCTCCTGCGATTGGGAAATAATCGGCCGGAATTATTACTTCAACGTTATCTCACACAGGTAAATCAATTTTTTCCATGACAATATTGTAGCGAATGCATGTCCAAACTTCAAGGAGAACGTTTTAGTAAAACGATACTTAACAACCATGTTCAAGTCAGGACATAGAACAAACCCATACTAGAGAGAAAGCCTTTCATCTATTAAACTTTTTGCAAGTGCAGCATAAAAAGTGATAAACAATAACGTGACCAGTAGCCTGTAAAGTATAATATATTGTAATAGCGAAGCATTGCTGGGTGCACTATAGTGCGATTTTTTAAACTCTGCCTCGCGAGCCCCCTATGGCCACGATTTCGGGTCTTTTTTAGTCCTGCCGCTAGGAGTGGCATGATCGCAAGCACTGCTTGATGCGGTTGCGATCATGCGATATCTAGCGGCGCGACTGAGAAAGACGTGAAATACCGTAACATATCCATTATGAAGACGGGCCTTCAGGGGCAGAGTTAGAAAAATCGCAGTACAGTACAAAATAAAATAAAATATACTTCATACTCCTGCATCGTTGTTTCATAATATCCTCTTTCATGGCTGCAACGCATTTTCTCCAGCTCATTTCCAGTGCCGCTCCGAGTGGGGGGGGGGAGGGCGGGCCACGGGCGCGCGAAAGCCATCGCTGCGCGGGGGAAGGCGGCGGCGATGAATAACAGTAATCCGGATTGCTCATTGTGCGGTCACTGTGTCGTGCGCGCACGTCATTAGCGAGATGAATGCCGGGTTTCTGCCGGCCGCGGGGCGCACGGGGCGGGGCGGGGCGCCGGCCGGTCCCGAAACAGGTGCCGCGCGGGCGGAGGCCGAATAAACAGGGGCTCGCCCACCAGAGAGCCCTTCGTGCTAATTGGCTCATCTGTTACCAATTAACTACAAATGTCACGGTACCTGCTTTCCCGCCGCCGTTCGATGGGCACCGCGTGCTTGTGTGTGCGGGCCGACGCCCGATTTCTCTCATTAATACCCCTCCATACTCGTTTAAGAAGTCGTTAGTTGGCGCTGAAATATCCTCCGGCGCCCTGGGCCCCCGCGCGCCGCCTCGCGGGGCAACGAAATAACGCCTCGCGCGCGGCGCGCCATCCGTCTTGGTCTTTGTTGATGTGTGAAGGGGCGGCGCGGCGGTCAGGGGATGTGGGAGGGGAAACTCTATCACTGGAGTAGTAAAGTTAATTTGATACTTTGTTTAACTCTTTTATTTCCTTTAAAGTGGGTTTTTTGCCCTAATGTGGTGAAAAAAGAGTAATGAGATTTCAACGAATAAAATACTGCTGTAATTTAAAATGAAAAGTGATAATTGCAAAGAAGGTGTATTATTAGTTGTAATTAATTTTTGCAACGTACAAAGGAGCCACAATAAATAACAATGCGTTTCGTTTGGTTTAAGTTTTAGGATTACAAGTAATCTAAATATGTGCAAATTACAACATTATTACTATCGAGGATGGCCGAAAATCAACTAAGAAAGTAGATTTTATATTTGCAGGTTTTAGTGGCAATGGTGATCTACAATTTTACATTCAAAACCTTTCCAAAATGTCAGTGACGAATTTTGTTTGATGTAAAGTAAATCCATATTGATATCTTTCAATCTTGATTCCCAAAATATGTGATGGTTTCGTTAATTTCTTTAATCGTTAAGTTTTTCTTCGTGTTTTTAATTCATTCCTCTATTATCTTTTCGTCCTCTCTTATGATCACACAATCTTCCACATGAAACCTAATTGCGATCATCTTGCTTCCTATATTTTTGTAAACACGCAGGGATCACTTCTCCTCAACTTCATCCCGCTCAACTTTAGAACTTCACTTTATTTCTCAAACCAACATCTCTCTGACTTTGGATGACCAGTTTCAGAACATTTTCATTTTCAAAATTTACCCTGTTAGGAGTTTTTATGAATACTTCTCCATTAAGCGATCCATTAAGATAATCTTTCTCAACATAAATAATCTCACTTAATTATTTCTTGAGGCAATAGATAATAACACCGGAAATGCCTTAAGTATCATTCCAAGACTATAACTATTCATTTAATTCTTGAGAATGATCTTGGCTGTCCGGGTGATGCGCGTCGAAAGCTGTGTTGCCAATGTTTTGACCATCTTCCTCAGGGCTAGTGTGCTCAGCCTGGCCGCAGACCAGCCCTGAGGAAGACCAGGACAAGATGGTCGAATCGTCGGCAACACAGCCTTCGACGCGGCGCCACCCGGACAGCCAAGATCATTCACAAGACTCTGTCCTCGGAAGCTTACGACTTAATTAATCCCTACCGATTTCTTGTTTTGAGCCAAATTAAAACAATATTGTTTTATATTTAATTTCATTTCCACTTACTTTCTTCTTAGAAACCGACGTTTCTTAGAAGATATTCTCTAAAATTCTTCAGCACTGGCTCCCTTGTCATTTTTTAATATCTTTCTACCCGGTTTTATACTTTAGAATTTTCGAACGTCAGGTTCGTGCAATTCGTTTTGTCTTCTCATAGATTCACCCAATCCACCCATACTTTTTCTAAACGACACATCTTCAATTCTTTCTGCCATCATTTGATTCTCAAAATATTTATCATTAAATAATTCTTCTGTTTCTACAGCATCTTCATGTTTCCTTTGATATTCATTTTTATCCGCTTGAATCAATTCTTGGGTTCTGAAATCCACATATCCCATATTACTCAATAAATTTTGTCCCTCCCTTTTATAGTCTTTTCTCCTTTCCACAATACTCAATATTTCTACTGACATACACAATATATATTATTGATTGCGTAGGCTTTCGCGGCCGGAATTCATGTTGTCCAGGCTATCCGGGATGAGCCGCGTCGTCGATTTGGTGGCTGACGTTTCGGCCAACATATTGTAGCCTTCCTCAGAGCGTACTGCTGCAACAATATGTTGGCCGAAACAGCACTCGGCCGTACAGCAGTACGCCCTGAGGAAGGCCATAATATGTTGGCCGAAACGTCAGCCACCAAATCGACGACGTGGCTCATCCCGGATAACCTGGACAACAATATATATTATTATCAAGTTGGTCATAAATGCGATATGCCTATATCTCTCGGGAGTGTCTGTACTCGGCGCGACTCTCAGCTCGTGTAGGGGCCAGGGCCTACCAGTAGCGTCCCGATCTCGCGGTCATAGGTTAAGGGTTAGTACGAAGATCCCTACGCCATTTTCTGGTCTTCTCAACCCGAGAAGTGAGTTTTCTCAATGTCACACAGCAACATATACGAGGACATTGCAAGGAAAACGCACACTATAATCTTCCCCGACCGGAAATCGAAACCGGGGTTGCGTCATGGAAGGCGAGCACGTTGATCAATGAGCTAAACCGACAGGGGATCTCTCTCGTATCTTAGGAAAATTTGGTCTTACTTATTATCTAATTTCTGCCTTTGTAAGTTCATATTCCTAAAAAAAACATTACAATGTATTATTCTGACAAGCCTTATCGAAGTTTTCTTTTTGTTCCGTATCATCATAAGTACTTTAGATTCTCTTTTCGTAGGTGTACGATTGTATAAGTAAACTATTTTCCATGTAGCGTCTTGGTATTCTAGAATCTATCAATAAAGTCCTGGCTGTTTAAATTATTGTTCTGTTCGCCCTCTCATCCATGCCATTGCTCTGAATAGTGCTGAAACCTTACAAAATATCTTCGGCAACATTCATCTACTACCACAACCAAATAACGTTTTCCTCCGAGTGACGTGTTTTTGTAATGGTGGATATAATTGACATGAAAACGCCCCAGAATTCTGGAAACTTTTTCATTTGTAATTTCTTCAAACGCTAACCTACTCAATTTGTCATGCGCACAGGCCTTACAGCAGGTTTCACTGTTGTTTCTCGATCTTAAATAATAATGATAATGATAATAATAATAATAATAATAATAATAATAATAATAATAATAATAATAATGAAGTTCTCTCATAGAGATTCTCATTAAGCATTTTCAAGAGATAACTACGATTGATAGAATCTAATCTAATGTGCTGTAAATCTATCATAGAATAACTCACTTTGAAACAATTTTTTGAATCTTTTTTTCCTTCACAAATACTCCTTCTGCAAACAAATATATCGTTTTTGAATAAAAATTTCACTATCAGACTCTCACTCTTCATATCGAATATTCTGGACCTTTTCAATCAAGCACAATTTTCTTTACCTTCTTTACCAAACATGGTCCAAATAACAAATTACCATTCAATTCAGGTTAATAAAGTAAATTTTTAATGTTGACATTCACTGCGTCATACTCATTTTAAAAACTGGATCTCCTTTCCCTTATTCTTGATTTCCAGTAATTTTTCCTTTCGACTTCAGCGGTATTAATGTTCACTTTTCCGGTACCATTTCAGTGATTAATTAGAGTTGGAATGCCACGTGAGAAGTGCAGACCGAAACATTCACATTTCTTTATTTTAATTAATTAATTAATAGAATTTTTGACAGTTCTCATTGCATGCTCATTTCCATTTCTCTTTGAAAAAATATTGTTTCTGTTCCAATTCTTATTATTGACGTGAGGATTCATGCTATTTCCTATTGTTACTTTTTCGTATAAGTACTGTGCTAGTTCATTATCACAATGTGATTAATTAAAAGTCACGTGAGTAAATTCCGTGGGAGGGGCAAAATACAATTGTAAATCAAGTTGAACAATCAGAAAATTAGACAGTGTGCGATCGTCGAATGAGAGAGGCAGCGGAAGCAAAAAGGAACGAATTTGGGTACAGTTCGCGCATGAAGCTGAGACAGTTGACGCGCGCGAAAAGTAAACGAGAGAGATGATTTTTAGGCGTGCCGACGTAAAAGGTTGATCTCGTGGTGGTGTTGGGAAAAAAACGCGAATGGAAGTGTCGTAGAACAGCATTATCTGTTTAGAAAACATCTCCGGGAATTTTCGAAGTATCAGTGGGAAATGTAGAAGTGCGTGTCTAAACACGGACATTTTTTTTGGTGTGGACTATTTGGATAATGGAGGTGGAAAGGATTCACGTCTTGGAGTAAAGTCGGTCAAGTTTGCTGTTCGACTACTACAGGGAAGTAAACGATGGGGACTTGTTCAAAATTAATAAATGTAGAAATATCAAGTTGTGTTTAAATTTTAAGAATTAATTTAATATTTGAAGGAAGTAAAATTGGGCATGTGTGCATTCTGGTAGGGAATGAACAAAACATAATTTGTAAAGCAACAATGAGACAGTGAGGATAATATTTTGTCAATGTTTGGGTTCAACGTTTTGTCATAAATTGGATATTTGTATGTTTCTGTGTGTATTTACAGTATATAAATATCAAATGTTGGGGAAGTAAGTATTGTTATTATTATTCGTAACAGTAAGAAGAAATCCCGATCCCGACATTAACAAATCCGTACGTAAATATTGCGTGCCGAGAGTCTGTATAAACGGCGTATCAAACCCGCTCAAATAAATGTTTTTCTATTGACCGTTTTGCCCCTTCAAATATTGTTATTATTTCAATATAATAAATAGCGAAAATGGTGGAGTAAGAGTAAAAGAGAGGGAGGAAAGCATACTTCGGTCATAGTACGTAATACGGAGTAAAATACATAGAATAGGGAAAGTTGCGAGAATAAAAATAATTTTGGGGAATTGTTTTTCAAAATCTGTAAGTATTTAAGTACCTGGGAACTAAAAATGGCGCATTTTCGAAAACGTTTGAACCTAATTTTCCCCAAAATTCTTGAAAATCTTCATTTTGGAAAATAATTCAATTATCCACGATTTTCCAAAAGCCTTTTTTCAACCAAAATATTTGAAAATCAAAAATCCTTTATAAGATAGAGTTTTTAATCAATTTATAAATATAAATATATTATATATTGTACTATAAATATATTAACAGTTTTATTAATAATTAATCAAACATTGTTTGATACGAAATCAAATATTGTACAATTGATTTTATGGAAATGAAAAGTAAATCGTCGTGCTACGTGAAATGTTTTCTGGTTAATTTGTCTTGCAACATTTTGACAAAAGTTTGGAAATATAAAGGAAAATGTGCATTCAGCGCCTTCGCGCGCTAGTTAGGAGGCAAGAGATGGCTGCAAATCGGATACAATGACAACACTTTGGGGAACAAAATGTTTATTTTTACAAATAAATTGTTTCCATGATTCAATATTCTAAATATAGTGGATCATACGTTGAATATTGGAAGAATTATATATGGTTTATTTTTTCTCGTAGTTTAAAACTCACGTAGTGGCTATTCCAAATGGGTCATTTCGAATCGTTTTATTAATGTGAAACAGGTTCGCATTTACGAATTGACCACAATTACATAATTGCATATTGGCTGCATTTGCTTTAATATACAAAAGTTTTACAATGAACAGTAACCAAAATATGTGATTTTTTTAAATGTCATTCTTACCTTCAGAAACAATTCCCTGTATCTTGAAGTGAGTGGGAAGCAGATTTTTAAAACGGGAGGATGAAGAAAACAGGACACTTTCGTGAACCACCTTTTTGTTTTTAAAGACATCAATGTATCCCCCGCCGAATGAGGAAATCTATTAATTATAAGTAAACTATAATTAATAGTAGTTTCTTTGTGTATTTCTAATTTTTCTTATACACAGCTTTATTTCTCTTATAAGTAGCATATACGGATATTATTTGAAGAGTATATTTAGAGGAGCCTATAGTGTTTTTTTTTCAAAACGAAGTAAAATATTGTCTCCTTTTTCTAACTAAAAGCATTTTCATTTTATTACCTTCTTACCTTACTTCGTAAAATAATAATATTGTAATCGTGAGCCGGAAAAGAGCGATTCATTGACATTTGATTTGCGTTAGGTAATTTATGGACGGCCGCATGATAAAAATTTCGAAGTATATTTTTTATTTCCTATTTTGTTCATTGTATACGATAATTGTAAAAATAATGTTCATGAGAAGCTCTATGGGTCCATTTGGACCCGAGAACCCTAAAAGGAAGTAAATTTGAGACCCGCAGCTGAGTTAAAATATAAGTGGAGTAACAAAGGATGGGCTTTGCCTGGTCCACAAGTTCTCTGTCCTACATTAGTTTGCCGATCCGCGTCGCGGCGTTGCGATGAGGAGTGTGTGGCGTGGATGCGACGAGGAGTATGTGGCGTCGGTGCGATGAGAAGTGTACGGCGTCGGTGCTATGAGGAGTGTGTGGCGTGGATGCTATGAGGAGTGTGTGGCGTCGGTGCGATGAGGAGTGTGTGGCGTGGATGCTACGAGGAGTGTACGGCGTCGGTGTGAGGAGCGAGAAAGAGGCCGAAATCTCCCTCGGAGAAAATCCTCACTACGGGGGACTTTAGGAAGTCCCGGGAACAGCCGAAGTCGTAAAACAGGATCCTCTCGCAATCGAATTTAAAAGCGGCTTGGGAGACAAAATACCGAAGTGTGATAAAATACCCACAGACCTTACGGCGGTGAAGGTAGAGGCCGGTTGCTAATTCTGCTTATGGTCTTCTACCACTACTTATCTGTACATAGGATATTTTATACTCGACAATCAAATAGTATGTATTTCTTAACTAAATAAAATTCTTTAACAACCTGTCGGTAGGCGAAATTGCTGGCCGTGCGAAGGTGGAGAACCCATTCGATGGAGCCAGGCAGCGGGTGGCGATCGAGGGGGGTGCGTTTCCTAATGGCTTCCCTAAGTAAGGCGGCGCGGCGGGCGGGCGGACGGGCGGGCGGCCAGGTTCAGCGCGGCGCGGCCGGATGAGTTGCAGCCCGACCCTGGGGAAATCATGCAGTAATGGTGGCCCGGATCTTCTTTTAACTTGCCCTAGACTTGCATGAGATGGAAATGAGAACAAAACGCAATTCGGTCTACGCTGGAATATCAGGAACACTGCCGGGGAGGGCTGCGCGCGCTCGCGCTCCGGCGTGCAGCGGTGGGCGAAGGGTGGCGGGGCGGGGGGCGAAGGTGGAAGGGCGGCGGGAGTGGGGCCCGGACGGAAGAAGCTCTCGAAAGAGAGAGAGGCAGAGGGTGGCGGAAATATTACGAAAAAATATACAATTCATAGAGCGTGGGAAATGAAATGTATGCCAATTGGTTTTCGCCGGGTGCTCTCGGCTGCGCGCGCTAAGTCTACGCGAATTTTCATATCGTTACACGCGATACGACTTCGTGAGGGAGAGGTGCAATGGCGTTCTCTGCTGTTCGTCAGGTTTTCTCCACAGTTATCCCGAAGTGTGGAGATGTAATGGGAGAATTAAAATGGCAATCCTAGTTCTGGAGACGAGTTAAAATTCATGTCGTGGAATACAATTTCCTTGGTGCTTGAAATAATAATGACCACTTCTTAGGTAACATGTTCGGATGAAACGTGGAACACCATTTTGATAAAACGCTGTGTAAAAGACCTTCCGAAGTATAACCATGAATTCAAACAATGAAATTCTAGGTAATCGTTAGAAAAATGATCTTACTTCCCTTATATTCATTTACATTTTTTTCTAACGCAGTGAGATTTTTCATCTAGATACGTATCTGTATTTAAAACATTGAAGTTGCGTAAAAGTATAAAAAATTAACAATCATAAGTAGCATCATCAGTAGCATCATCAGTAGCATCATAAGTAGTATCATAAGTAGCAATCATAACAATCAAAAGTAATAACAATTAACAAAAAATTAACAAATCATCAAATCCATCTGACAAACTACATTACTACTTCTTTTTGTTTCCTTATTTTCCGTGATAGCGTTAGATATTTATCGTAGAGAGAAGTGTTTTCATTTTATTTTAAATTTATTTTTTTAACCATGCCTTGTATTAAAGAATTCCGACAGTAACACCGGGTTACATTGGCATAAATCCATCAATTATTTATCACAATATTTTTCAGATACTGAACTCGTAAGTGAGAGATGACTTTTTGTAATTGCAAACTTGTGAAGCGCTTTAGCCTGTTTTCTCGCCATTTTCCAATTATTTACGAAAAGCCGTTGTGTGAACTTGAATTCTGCTTTGAGGTGAATGGCGGGGGATGAGGACAATTTTCCCCAACACAGTTAAATCACGTTGTGCCTGTATTTATTTATTGCACTCATCGTTAAGGAAAAGAAATGATTTTTATATACATTGCTCAGGAATTTCAGATTTTAACATTGAAATACCATTACTTTAATATGAAAATGCCGAAAATTTAAACAGTTTAAAAATATTTTCATATGTAAAAATCAGTTGTCTAGTTCTTTCATCCACGGGTATAGTACATACAAAATAATCAATTAAGAATTAAAATTAAATAATAAGAAATTAAAAAATTATGTAGTCGCATCTCTTCTTGTCGGATGTTCTTTCGGCCTACTGCCATTTACCACCCCAAAACGTGGTGTTCGAGAACCTAATCCGTATGCCTCTAAAAGAGTTGTTCTGTAGAGAACGTACTTTCAGTGCGCTCTAATTTGCTAATTAAAGAAAATTTGCACATTTGCAACCTACCATTTCATTCTTTTAGATTATATCGAATCTTATCATAATACATTAGAATATGTATTATTGTATTTGAAATTATCCTCCAAAAGGTGATCATTCCATTAGCACTATCGTATACTGTGACAATCACATATTCAGTGAGTTCAAATAGCCCGCGTAGAGCGCGCTGACCAGCCAAGGGTGGCCGACTACGTCATCCCTCTTCGGACCGACGGAAGGCACTTCAATTGCAGACTCGGACCGAGTAAGTCGTATTCCGAATAACGGTGGTGGATGCACGAAATATACCACGTGGCGAATAAGAAGAGTCGACGCCAGGAATATTACTTGCATGGGACAACGAACTGCGGGAAAAAGTTCCAGATGTGAGTTTTTTTCTTTTTATTTGGTTGGAGTGAACGAGAGAATTACTAGCGGATTCGATTCGAGGAAGCTATGACGGAATTCTGGAAGGCTACGCACCACGGGTTCAGCGCGTGGTGAAGGAAAGCCACGGCCGAGGTCGACCGCGCAGTGCATGCCGAAGGGTTTCCCTAAGGGCGACGCCAGATAAGATTTCGGGCAGGCAGTCTCCACCTCGAACGCCACCAAAGGTAGTATTAAAATTTGAATAATAATGCAGTCGAGAGGGAGCCACGCTAGTAGTTCAAGTAACCATAACTAACAAATAGTGAAACAAGAAAGGACATGGAACTGTATTAGATTAATATGAAAGAAAAGGGTTTTGTTAAAAAAAAACACGAAACTAGGCCAAGTTACTTTAGCCCGCCATAATAGTTAAACAGTGCAGGCTCGTATCTGGTTGTAGTATGTTTAAACGTGGGTGTAAATAAGACTGGTATCATTTTTTTTATTAGAATAGTTAGTACATCAGAAAATGGTTAACATTAGTAGTGTAAGTTCTCAGTGTTGTATTTAATTATGAGATAATTGTGGGTTTCTCATAATTATAGCTAAGAACAAAGTTTGTAGACAAGAGGTTCTGTATATAGTTTGTTTGTTGTTGTTGTTTAGCTTGTAAGGCACAAGTCCCGCAAAGTGAAGAAAAAAGAAAAGGAGTATATTCAGATATGTTTTAAAATTTATATTGTGCATGAATGTATTCTGAGGGACACGGCTATTACATAATAATAGTGTTCTGTATTTGCTTCAAGAAACGTGAATAGATTATACATTATTCTTGAAAGATCCATTGGATTTCTCTTCTTTTTTTTATGTGCTCAATTTTTTTCCCACAGTTGCATCCTCTCACTCATCCACTATTGAGCCCCCACAACGTAATATCCACGAACTTGTACAATTTCCTTGGTTTACTATTCTTCACAATAGTGAAGAACATCTACGGAGCAAGCTGTACTCCCTAAATATAGCATACGCCTGTGTTTTGAGTGTAAGCGGACTCGCACTTGTGATGCGAGCGTCTCCGTGTTCTATCTTTCGTTCGTGTTAGACAGGGTCAGCGGTACGTAACTGTACGCGAGAGAGAACACGTGAGGCACGTCGCAATACGCTACACACAAAATTACTCAATAAAACGATAATTTTCCTACGTGTTGACAACGCTGATGATATCCTTTTCTTTCTGAGCGATTAGAGCCTTGCACTCCATACTCTAATCAGCTGTTTTCAGGCATTACTTTTTCTAGTGACCTGTAGCATTCCTCGCCAGGGTACGTGGGCCATGAGAATGGCGTCACATTCAGACCTGTTTCATAATAGCATACCGCACCCCAGCAAGGCGCTGGGGCACATCGTTCGCGTGGCCACCGATATGTTACAGCTCTAAAATGGCAATAAACAGTTTTGGAAAATTCTTAATTCTTCCGAACAGATTTGCAAACAAATCATCAGTTCCCAACGAGAAGACTGAGAACGCGTCGAATGACTCTCGGAGAGAGGTCTAACCGTGACTGTCGGACGGGAGCAGGTAACTCGAATACTAACAAGGATTCAGCCTGAGAACTGCTTAACTCGCATCTCTCCTCCGGGTCCCACTCTGTCCTCTTCCGATCTACTCCGCTCCACTCCGCTCCTCCCCGCGGTTTCGTTTTTTCCCAATATCTTTCCAGCTACTTTCTACTGGCGTTGGAGGAGCTGCCAGTTGGGAGGAGTGGACTGTGTGGGCGTTTGTCCTTGTCATGTTTTCCAACTCAATCACTTACCTGCAATACCTTCTCGAAGGACAAGTATGTTTATTGGAATCGAGCGTACATGCTGTTGTTTCCTGTAATGAGCTTCAATTACAGGGAAGTTGATATCATTCGAGTGATTTAGTGAATGTTATTTGAAATAAGACCTAATTGATCTAAATAATTATTACTTAAAATCGATTGGTTAAATGCATTCTGCTATGAGAATATTTGAATGACTTGTAAGAACACAGTAGGTGTTTTATGGAGTTGAAACAATTAGGACAAACGAGGATTGAATTGATGGCTAACAGGAAGAAACACAACACAGGACATGAAGCATAACAATTTCGTAAAGCTGAAATAAGAGGTACAAGAATGTCGAACACAAAGTGTTCACGTTTAATCTGGATGATTATTGAGTGAAGACTACACCGTTCTTCACCTGTTACTCCCGGGCCCAGTGGTGTGGGTTACAGTTGGCGGCCGCTGACTTCCTACCCACGCCAGGGGGCGCTGTGTGGTGCGAGAGGGAACGCACGGAGGTGTCGGATGGTGCGAGAGAGAGCGCAAAAAAGGCGAGGCTGCATAATCACTTTATTTGCGCATTGGATTGCATACTCTTTTTATGTGCGGCATATGATTAGCGATACGCTGGCTGTTATGACATGTAGCATAATTGATGCCGTAATTAGTCCGTACGTATTGGCACATGCACAGGATGTTAATGCTGTTTTGAAATGGTCACGTAATGGAACATTAAATTGCTGGCACATGTGTATAGTCTCAGCAGTTGACTTACATGAATTTTAGTTACGTTAGTTTACATTCACAAGTAATGCACTGTTCACATTGATGGATGGTCACAGTAACTTTCGTGCAATTTTTATAACTCTGCCTCTCAAGCCCCAACGGCCACGATGGAATATCACACGGCATTTCGCGTCTTTCTCGGTCTTGCCGCCAGGTGTCTCATGATCGCAAGCACTGCTTGATGTGGTCGCGATTATGCGATATATAGCGATACGACTGTGAACGACACAAAATACCGACATATTCAATTGTGAATACTGGCCTTGAGAGGCAAAGTTATAAAAATCGCACTACATCTATGAACATTAGGAAGCGGCCTAGCACTGAACACGTACATAGTTCACAGTCAATTACAGTTAATAAGCTAAAATATAGCTGTACGTTTACAACACAGCGTGATTAGGCTGATTATGTGGCCGATGCGAGCACTACAGACAATTTTAAGGTAAATGCCATGAATTATACCGTAATGACAGAGAGCACGACATCGCCTGTGATTCGAGTGCGTGCCAGTCAGAGCCTGAAAAGTTTTTTTTGGCGCGTGGCTGGCAGAGGCAGCGACTTCGCGGCAAAATGTCGTTCAACCAATCAGAGTTGGTTTTATTATGCCGTAGTTAGATTAAGGACATGCTTAAATTATAATTAAAATAAGTTATTTGATTGAGTATCAAATTGAAATTTATGAATTGTAATAATTGACATTACTACGCCCTGATGAAGATCGCAGAATGGCTGCCGAAACGTTGGCACCTGTGCCTTGGACGCGGCGTCTCCCGGATAGCCAAGTAAGTACTGACTCCGGCCGCGGAAGCCTACGCGTGATTGTAATAATTGTTACAATGCTACGCTACTGAGTAACTCGAATGGTATAATATTCTTCCGAGAAAACGTCACGCGATGTGGCGATCGGTTGAGCCGTGGGCGTTACCAAGTATTCTCGAACTGGCTACAACGTGCAAGAAATTCTCAGAAAGCGTCGGGAGGTGCTACTGCGCGGATGCGCGGATCGTGGGCAAGTATCAGAATTGCAAGCGCGCATCCAGCCAATGCGAGTTACGCAACCTGAGTTAAACAATTGGTTGCGTGTTGGAATACAGAATACAGATAACGATACAATACAATTAAACAACTATTTGTACGATACTTTATGGCTGTTCCATAACAAGGTATGCGTATTGAATTATGCATAATACGCTTATGAATTATATTAAGTTACCTTGTTCGAATAGGCGTCCAAAAATATATTTCCAAATTTGTTTCAATTGTTCGGTCTGATAATGGTAGAAATGAAATATAACTTTAAGAATAAAATAGAAGTAAAACCAGGTAGTGTACTACAATTTACATTGAACAGTTTGCAGCCGACCTCAAGAAAATCTCGTTTGAGATTCTGTGGCGCTGTTTGATTTCAGGGGCTGAGGAGGCCAAAGACTGGATGGAGAAGATGCCCACCCCAGGAAATAAATAGTTTAGAAAAAACTCTAGTAGATTAGCATGTACTCGTCTTCTGACGGCAGGTTGAATTGAACTGAATTGAATTGATGCCTTATTTTACGTGGCGAGACTCAGGCCATGAGGCCTGCTCTTCCGTCTGACCACGCAAATTTCGCTACGCTCCTTTCACCAACTAGCGGAAAGAAGGTATTACTGAGGCGACGAAACAGGCGATTTGAATTTAGCTCAGAGGCATCATTTAGGCTTGAGGATCTTTTACATGCAAGTAAATCTACAATCTACTAACATGGGATTTTTTTCACCCCTAAAAATGCGGCACGGCTTCCATCGGGTTTGAACCCGCCAACTTGGGTATAGCAGTCCGTTACGCTAACTCAGAAATGGCTCTAATTGTTTTCTTGAAATTTCTTCTAATAATGTATAGAAATACTCATAGAGATGGCATCGATCCGGTATCTACTATTAACTCTAAAATTCGAAAAATTGTGAAAATTTGAGATTTTTTTAAAATGCATTTAACTTAATGTGTTAAAATGCGTTCTGAAGAAATCTGAAAGCAGGAATGTGTAGAACGTATTAAGATCTACATGATTGCATATCAAAGTCATTTCCTCCCACCAGTGGACAATATGCGTTTTGATTATTTGCGCATCAGAGATGAGGAATATTTTTAAAAAAATATTAAAACAAGATTTTCTAAAAAGGGCAACTATTTTTTTCTTGAATACGTTTGTACGGAGAGTACAACACTTTCTGAATAACGCGTTCAAAGAATTACACAAATTGTATTTTTTTTAAACTTCTTTTTTAGGATTCGCAGTATAGGTGTACAAGCAAAATATGGGATCTAAAACTGACGTATTTTAGAAAATGTTCGAACCGAATTTTTCTAATGGGCTGTAACGTTTCCTCGGAGAAACTCCCTTTTGAAAATTTGTACGATTCTCTACGATCCTCTGAAATTCCGAGGGAAATATATGGAGCCTGAAAAATAGACAATTCTAAAAAAATGGCGTTTTTAATCTATCGCGTTAATTGAAATGTTTTCTAAATACTTTTCCTCATAACATTTTATCATATATTCATAAATAGTAATGAAAATGTGATTTTTTTGTCTTAAGACGCTTACGATTTGGCTAGTGGCCTTCGCAGCAATCGGTTACCATGAGAAGAATTGTGATTATTTTGATGAAATAAAATATATAAACCTGGCGGCTACTGTTAATCAAATTGCAGTGAGTAATTTTAGTGGGAAAAGTTGTTCATTCATGGAAAATTCAAAGAATAATTTAGTATGGTATCTTTGTCCTTTACTGCCAATATCGTTTTTGTATTTCAGGTGCATTAGTTGGAATAGTTTAATAACTGAAATGGTTTTCTGTGTTTTTTTATTGCAAATGAAAACATTGTAATGTGTGCAATACCAATGTCAGCATTTAAATTTCCTAAAGAAAAACCACTAAGGAGCAAATAAGAGATATTATGTGAACAACGCTTGCGTCTCACAATGAATGATGAAGCTATATTTTGCGTTAATTTTAAATTGTTCGTAGTGTAGATTTTTTGTTAATAAAAATATTTTCTCTGTTATAAATGATAGATCCATATGCCTCACTAAATAAAATTTGTTAACTGTGCACATGCACATGTGCATTGTTAACTGTGCACATGAAAAACATAACAGAAATATTTACTAAGAGATGAAGAGCATTGTATTAATTCGTATAAAGAGAATATCAGCACATATTTTGTATCAATATATTCAACTTAAACTTTTAAACTCTTGTAGTTATTTGGTAGTTATGAATGAAATCACTGCTATTTTTATTAAAGTATAAGATATTCTCTACTCCTCCATTAACATTCATTGGTTTTAAAATTAATAGTAAGCTACATGTGTGTATTAAGCAGTCTCTCTTCTGAAACTATTCCATAGATCTTTCACGGAAACAGCTATATAAAAAGTGACAGACGATGCAAATTCGACAATTTGGTAAGCATCCTTGTTTTCTTATTGTAACTAGTTCTAAGAAATACGTATTCAAATAAGATCCTGTATATTTTTAAAGAGTAGTTTTCTCGAATTTTTTTCTTGAAGTTAAGACAATGTTTTTTCTCAACACATAAAAACTGAACTCTGGATTTTCGAAAATTGAAGTTAGAATACGCTGTTGTAGCACCATTAGCAATATTAGAAGACGCAAGAAGTTATAAAATGTAAAAAAAAATGTCTTTTAGACCATGATTGACAACACCCGGGAAGACGCGGGGGCAAAAGCGAAAAGCTATCGTAGGGTAAACTCATAGAGAATCTACCCTATAATACGTACCGTACCGTACCCTACCCTACCCTATAATACCCGTACGTACCGTACCCTATAATACGTACGTAGTTATCATTTTGTTTGGTCATTGCCTCATCTATCGATGGCAATGGGCATCGCCACTGTTTAAATTAACAGAAAATATACAACGTGGAGGCAAAACAGATGATGGGTCTCTTGCTTTGTTGGCCCTATTCAAATGTCAATAATATATACATTAATAAAATGTGAATTACATACATTCTCTCCTAAACCATTATCAGTAATTTTTTTCACACCCGGATATCGTGTGCTGCAAAGCCTCCAGGGGGTGTAAAAGCGACTCTGCAGACTGTGTGCGTCATGTCGGATATATTTTACCCGTGCTCTCCCCAGGGAGCGCCGCGCGACCGTATCAATTACTGGCAGGAGAGCGGATCCGCGGGCCGGTTGACGCGTATCGGTTTTGTTAATCTGCCGGCGATATCCTAATTACGCGGGCGGGCGCGACGGCGACAAAGAGTCGTAATTACAAGTTATGAAACTGCTCCCCTCCGCCGGACTCGGCAGCCCTCGCAGCGAACGGTGCCCCGCCCCCTCCGAGTCCGGGCCCTGAGCGCATTCCGTCTCCGAATACCAACAACCTGTTACGGAGCAGCCGTAGATCCTTGAAAATTAATTTGGACCAATTTGAGGCGGTCGGAGTAGCTCAAAGTGGCCCGGAATTGAGTTTAAGAGGGAGAGACAGGAGGGGGCGGGGCAGGGCGGGGAGAGGGGGAGTGGAGCGGAGTGGAGCAGAGCGGGGCGGGGAGCGAAAGTGCCCGGGAGCCGGAGCAGAAGACCCGCCGGTTCCTCGCAGACATGATCCCTGCGGCGGGGCGGGGAGGGGTGGGTGGGGAAGGGACGGGGATGGGGCGGAGCGGGGCGGGGCACCTCGGTGGCGGTTCGGGTTAGGGCGGGGCGGGGAGGGACGGGTGAGGCGGGGCAGAGAGGGGCGGGGCGGGGCGAGGGCGGGATGTGGGAGCCTCGGACGCGATACGGAGGGATTATTGCCTCCGAGAACTCATGGTGCCGGGGTCCTCAGAACTCCGCCACTCCCAAGTGCTGTGCTCTGCTCTGCTCTGCGTTGTGGAGAATGACGTCTTCGCAAAATAAAATGCATGCTCAACTCAGCAGTCTGCTTTCTCTAGAGTATTGGACCAATAGTTAAATACTAGTGAGATCCCGTGCGATTAAATCGCACGGTTAGTCAAATAACCAAACTGTTTTCTGCTTAAATTCTTTTTTTGTATTCCAGCATTATAAACGACCTAACCTCACTAAGATCACTAACCTCTCATATTTCAAGATTTCTATTCAATGTAGAAAATCACGTTTACGTGCTTACACAACCTACACTAAATTGAAACAAACAAAAATGCTTGAGATTGCATTTCCCGCCACCGTCCGAGTGTAATTTTCTTCCGATAGATCGCGCGGCAATCAGATATTACAGATTCCGAATTACTACTTTTTTAATATTTAGGTATTTTTAACGCCCTTTTTCAATACGAATGTCACATGTGCAGGTGAAAAGAAACACGATTTTTTCAATCCATTGCTTCTTTATATAGATCGGTTTCGTATGTCGCCCAATTTATTGAAAAGACCAAACATCCGTTTGAGAAATAATATATAAGATAACATGTTATGAAGAGTTACAAATTTTGTTTAAAACCAGATTTAAGACAAATGCCAGAAATATTATTCCGCAGAGACCACATTTTTCCCTCTTCACTTTTCCGTAGTACACTATGTCCATTATAGTCATTACAGTTCAATCCATATCCAAATAATCAAGTGTAATATAACCAATAAATTAAATAATGCAAAGAATATACTACAACCGCAAATGCTTTTGCTACTGTTTCATAATATTTTAATTCTACTTCGACCTTCAAAAGTAACTCGAACGAGCAATTTTTTTTGAGATTCGAACTCAGATTCTTAGGTTTACAACGTTATTCATTTTACCCCTATACAACTAGCCACGCACATAAACCAATATTCAAAAGGCTTTAAAAAGAGTTGGACTTTTGCATTTGCATTTCTTTTTAAATTAAGAAATTTTGTGTGTCATAAATTGAATGTCTAAGATTGTAGAAGAGATCCAATTAAGAAACTAAAGATGCTAGAAATGCGTTATGACACTAAGCTAAGGCGGTGCTTCGCAGGCGGAGATATTTGGAGAAGGAAACCCTCGCAAGACGACGCGACGTGCAGTTCGGATCTCACACAGACAGTCACAGCAGCAGGAAAGGAGGAACAACCACACACCGTGATAAAACATGCACTACACTAACGGTACTGATGATCTTAGCAGTTGATGCGTCCAGAAATACCAATCAGTCAGTAGAATATTTTTGAGTATTTTCGTGTTATAATAGATACTTCATGACATTCTCTATTACATTTTTCTTTCTAACGTATTTAAAGAATTAACAATGTAAATTAAAATGAGAAGGGGTAACGGTCAATATTGAAACAAAGCAGATTTTTAGAGATAAACGTTTAATAGTAGTTTATGCAATTAGTTTATAATGTTGACCTTTTTTGCACGAATAAGAAAATAGTCTATTACTAAACGAACGACGAAGGAGTGAGTTTAGTAATAGACTATTTTCTTATGAGTGCAAAAAAGGAACATTATAAACGAGTTGCATACGCTATTTTTTTGTATAACATCATTATAAAGTTATAAATGAAACGAAGTGTAAGTAAAGTTTTATAGTTGGCAACATGGACGTTGGTATTATGACGTCACAACTGTGACAGCGGAGAGCCGATTCACGCGCTCATTCGAATGAAAGATGGCGTCGTTACCAATGGTAGTTTTAGAAAAAGCCTCGAAGGCAGAAGAAAGTTCAATACCTAAAAATTCGAGTGCATTGTATGAGAAGGAATATATAAAATTTAGGATGTGGATGGAAACAAATAATGTAAATATTATATGCGACACAGTTGTACTGGCATATATATATATATATATATATATATATATATATATATATATATATATATATATATATATATATCTGAGTTGGTAAGTTTGTCATACTTTTTATGATTAATACTAGTGTCGAGTTCTCATTTTCTAATTTATGTTATTTTGAAGTCTGCAGTATGTAGGGCATCATCTTTGTGGTGCAGTCATTCAAAATTGAAGACTATGCTGAAAATTAAAGATGGAATTGACATCTCTGTTAATAACAAAGCTGAAACCAGTTCTACAGATCTGTCTTTCTGTGAACAGTAGAAGTTCCTCATGACGTCATGTAGCGTTTAATAATGGCGATGACGTCATGTAGCGTGCGATAATATACTGGATTATGCACGATTCGGGGTATCGAAAAGGGTCGTTTATAATGATGGTATACAAAAAATTCTTTTTAATCTCTTCTTGAAGTTTCGAGTACTGACTAATGCATTAATCATACCTTAAGTGATGGTCTTTATTTGAACTATCAAATGATCCGATGATAGATTTTTATATATGCTTTTATTAGATTCACTTACATTTGAGAATACACCAAGAGTTTGGTGTCGATTTACGCTGAACACCACTTTATACATTTGAAATAGTCAGTCATCTTTCCTTGGAGGTCGTACCCTCCGTATTTAAATATTGAATCATCCAAATAATCATACATCAAATAATATGAAATAAAAAGTACAATGTTGATGGTAGTGGTTTTTTATAATGAAATATGTTGTTCAAACACGGATCGTGAAATTAAATCAAAAAGCTTTCCCTTTAGGCAAAATCGAAAACCTAGCCCAGATTAATGACATAGGAAACTAACCAAAAAGAGATAGTCTTCGCCATTTTGTAGCACCACTACTTCTTTATTACATTAGCAGCTCTTAGTGGCTTAGCTATGATCATATCTGCTACAAGACAGATGTGGCGTGTTCTAGCTATGTTGTGGCGGCAAAGCCGAGCGAGGGTAAACGTAAGATAATACACACATTTGACCATTACTCACATTCAGCATCTGTACCACCTTGAGGGTTAAACCTTTATAGCAGATGTAGTTTCCTCAATGGAGACGAGTGTACAAACGCATTGACAAGCTGGGCCTCTGACAGCGCAAAGCCCTGTCAAGGCTCAAACAGACCGTCGCGGAAGATTCGCAGCGGATGCGACGCGGAAAGTTCCGCGCTAGACGCGACGACGGAATTCGCGGGGGCGTCCACACCGGAGTGTCAACTACTAGTCACGGACGTTTCTTGACCTAGTCTCGTTCTAGCAAATGTTTCATTCGATTATGTACTTTAAAATTACATTTGATATTATATTATGCTTGTCAGTTTTATTCGTTTTATTAGTAGTAATTTTTCTTAGAATGTTATTTAAAATAAATTGGATCGTTATGTTCATTCTATTTGACTTCATTATCTAGTGCTCAACCCAGCACGACTCGGCACGGTCCGGTCAAAATCTTGGTCTCAGACGGAACGGCATGGCAAACGTATCAGGACTGGATGATCACAGGTGTTGTCATTGCCAACAATGTTGACAATGACAACACCTGTGATCATTTAATTTTAAATGCCAACGACATTTCACCACTAAACCAATTATCGCATCACTAAACATATTAAAGCCTACCGCTGCTTTCAGATTCAGACGACGATTCCAATTATTCATAAAATGAAAAATTAAATACATACACTAATCTCATGTCTCATTAATAAGCAACATTTTATTTTTCCTAATAAGCATTATTTTTCCTTATGGTTGGTATTAATTACTTTATTATTTGTTTTATTTTATCGTCTGTAATATCATGGTGTATTAACAGCGAAAGAGTCGCGAATAGTATTAATAATGTTACAGTTGGCAACACCCGTCTGATGTAACGTAGACAGTAACGTCCTCTTCCCGCACCCCGCGCTGGGAGACGTCAAGAAAAGTCGCGCGACTAGTGTGTCAGCGTTTGGTGATAGTCTTCCCCATACGATAAAAAATAGACGCGCTCGCTTCTATTCATACACGAGATAGTAAATGCCAATCCTCGTAGTATGCTTTGTGAGAACCTGCGGTACGGTGTGTTTACCTACTCTATCTACCATTTTCCATCAAGTTGTTAATATTTCTCTAGAAAACAGAGAAAGGCGTCCCTGATTTTGACCTAGAAAGGAAAACGTTCGAAGAATTTCATACCTTGATGCCACAAAAGGCAATAAACGCTTTAATTTTTACTACAATTATAAATCTATTAAAACTTTTCATTACTAAAATGTACAAAATTTAGGAACAAAAAATTTAAAACAATCGCAGTTTAATGATATTTAAAATTAACTAAATTACTGAACACGATTAGAAGTATTTTTTGTGACCGTTCAGTCGTGCCAGATTAGCGAACTAAAAATATTCCACATCAGACGAGTCTTTGCCTTGGTTTCCACAGCGGAACTCGAGCAGCAGCGGAAAAAACGCGTCCTATCGCGAAACAAAATCCGCCGCGGATTAAACGCTGCCGATCCGCTGCCACGACAGCTGCGACAGCTACCACGACTGCTGCCACGACTGCTGCCTAGCAAGCTGCGACAGCTTGCTAGGGTAGGGTTAGGGAGCGTCCGCTAGGTGGCCTTGGGTGAATCCTGTATGCCCATGAAACGATTCAGTGTAAAAGTTAAACTTATAAAAGTCGTAGAAAAAGTACCATATGAAACTCGATGTAATGGGTATTAATATACTCGTGCGAAGTTTACGATATCCGCTTGTTCGTCGCTTGCATCACATCACATTGGTGTATTAATTCCCATCATTATACCATCTAGCCTTTGTTTCTTTACTTCGTGCGCCGGAACAAGGCTCCAAGATGGTGCTGCTGCAAAGATGCAAGCGAAAATATTGTAACGATTAATGCAGTTTTACCTAACGGAATTCCCCCTGAACACGTTTTAAACTCGTTTGAAGACAATACGCGTATTTTCTAATAAATGACCATCTAAGACATTGCATTTAAGAGATTGCACTAACCTCAAGATTTGAAATACTAGAAACTTGTCCAAAGTGCAATCTGAATGTTGAGTTTTCTAGTAAATTCTCCAAAACTTTATCGACAACGAAAGACTGTAATGACTAAATTTTTAAAAAACACTTGCGCCGTATTTTGATCAAAAAGCACATCTTAATAAATATCAACGACGTTCAGTTTTTTCAACAGATTGAAACCTAGAAAAAAATCATGTGTATCTGTGACACCTCTGGTCTTGGCGAATCTTGGGTCAACTAGAAAATTGAACAGTCAGCAAATAAAATATTATAAGAAATGCAACGACACGTATTCAGTGAAAATCACGAGTACGATGCTAGATATGGGCAATTGAAAGCCCCAGAGGATTTTGATCGTAATATAGTTTGCTCCAATGTGGCAGCAATTGGCAGCGTCTTCGGCAGCCGAGCCAAGCACTCGAGGGCGCCGGCGCCGGCGAATGAGCTGCCAGCGAATGGTCGCGGGGGTGAGGGCGCTCTCTGCGGCCGCGCCGTTTGCTCGAGGAAGCGCGCGTGGCGTTATTATCATAAGCAGCGCCGTAATATCATTCGACCGACGACGACGGCTTAGGGCCACCCAAGGCCTTGCCCTGCGTTGCCCTGCTCCCGCCTCCCCCTCTCAGCCCTCTGCGGTCATAATTAAAGGCCCGGTTCCCCCCCTCCCCCGCGCCAAGACGCCTCCTCCGCAACGCATAGAACCCGCAACGCTCGCGTCTTCCGCGGGAGGCGACTTGGAGTTGCGGGGACTCGGACGTCGGGTTATTGGACGGCGCGGCGGCGGCGGCGGCGGCGCACCCGCTCCGCCGAGGAGGCGAGGCGGCGGCGGCGCCCCTTCAGAGTGACCCAAGTTGGCCGACTGCTTCCACCGGCCGATTCGGCCCCGCGCGCAGCGGCTACCAACTATTTCGGCGAGCGATGCGTTGAGAAGCGATCTAGGGCCACTCTCGCCTAAGTAAGGGGATTATGCGCGTCCTTCAGAGTGGTGATTTAGCGTGGAAAGTGGGGAGGATTCATGGTAACATTTCATCTCCGGATTAGCCCGTCCCTTGAAGATAACGTTGAGGTCATATTTTATGATACAACCACTTCAGCATTTCATGTATTATGGAAGTAGTGAAGAGTGGGCTATTTGGATTGATTCCGTATCCGTTTTTTCTTTCTCGCCACCGCTTACGCTGTAGAGAGAAAGTTATGTAGTGCTGCGCGAAAAAAACGGCGAATTTTTGGCAGAAAATCTCTTATTACAGGGTTCTGGTAACGAAATATTGGATGAATACAGTTGATAAATTTTGAAAAAAATTCTTTAACGCGTGGTGTAGCCAGAATTTTGTCATTGATACCGAAAAATTGAATGACGACAAAACGTCTGTCCTTCCGTCTGCGAACAACGCTAACGACTTAACCGCTCTGCCGATTTTCTCTAAAATTGGTATTCCCCCAATCGATCTAGCTGATGTCGCGTCCCACTGAATTCGAAAACGGCATTTTAATTTTGGGCCGTACTTTACATAAAGCTCCTGGGACGTACTCATAACTTTCAAAAAAAGTCTCCATCCTTTTTATTAAAGTTTGTTATTGGATAGTGTAAAGAACGTTTAAGAGAATGGCAGAAGATTAATTTTCGTTGAAAACTCTGATTTTTCCAAAATTGCAAGTATTCAAATTTTTTTCGGTATCTCCCTACAACTACAATTAGACGATAGAGATTTTCCCTTCGTGAAATCTGTTTCTTAAAGATATATTTTGAAATAAGATCAGGCACAATTTTTTGAAAATTTGAATACTTTTCGCGTAATTTTGCATGAAAATACGGTCGAGAAAGTGTGTACTGTTTTAGCGCCGTTAGTTTAACTCAGGCTACTGTTCAAGGCTTTCCCCACCCGCAACGCGCGCATCACTTGCGTCCCTTGTAACGCCTGCATGGGACTCTTTCTTTCCTTCTCAACTTGCGCACAGTGCGCACGTTTTGTTGAGCTCTCCTTTTGCTAGTTGTGGTATGAATTGAGTCAATGTGTTAGCAGTATTATAAAATAAAATCTGTAGTTCGTTTATCGACACAACTAAGTTGATCTAATCTTGATGATACTCGGGAACAAAGATTTCTAGTTTTCAAATATTACTAATCTCGCTTTGTTGGTACTGTTTATTCATAATTCAACTATATTAAAAAGGGGGCTGAAGAGACTGCGAAATTCACACAAAACGCGTGGATTATACAACCATTTTTCCCGCGCAGGCCACACAAGGTTATTACGTTTTCTTGAGAAAAAATAAATAAAACTAAGTGGCCTTCTTCAGCAAAAACGCTCCAGAAAAAACCCACAGAAAACTGTTTTCCCAAAAATGCCACGCCCACTGCATTAACATAATGATTATTTATAATATATTATATAAAATAATACTAATTATAACATTTTTTAACAATAAATCTTTACAACTACTGCAATAACACATTACATTATAAATGCAGTTCAACTGTTCATTACAACATGACGAATATCAAAGAGTTTGCGTTTCATGATGCAAAATGTGAAGATCGATTATTAAATGGCGAGCTGTCTTTTTTGTATCCTTTTGCATGACGTCAGTTGTGTCACAGTATGAAAATAGACGGAAAAACACAATCTGCAAGTATGTGCATTATTCTGTAAAAGTAAAATTGTTTATTTTTTAGAGCCGCTGGGGTATCTATCAAAACAATAGACACCTCTCACATGGCCAGAGGCTGAATAATTTTCTTTTAATTTCTAACTGCATTAGAAATTACTTTTATAGATACATCAGATCAAATCTCTTTAGAACGGAATACTGCCGGAATGATTTAATTTGTAGAGAATCTGCCCGATTTCGATAGATTTCAGATGCCATTATGTGACAGGGTCCACTTTGGATTTTCCGTCCTTACAAAGTTTTTCCCAGTCGGGATAGAACATGCATACCCGAATTTTGAAAGTCTTCCAAAGCACCGGAGAGTGCACAGTTCACAAACCATTCAGTAATTAAAATACTCAACATAATCTTGATACGCAAGAGTTAGAATTGATAACATTTGATTTCGTAGGAGTAAAGGAAGATGAAAAGAACAATGCAAGCACAGGGTAATTTTCAAATACAAATTGAAATAATACATTTTTTACTATTTCATTGACCAATTAATATTGATTATTTGAGTTTCATTCTATTGAAGTTTGTGCTCACGAACCAAATTTTACCGCACCGATATTTGAGTAACTAGCACTGTTGTTAGAAACGCGGGCATAAAAAAGCAATGTCAGGTCAAAGTAGCTAACAAAATTCCCAGCAGTGATTGATATTAAGTGCTGATGCCAAACAAATATTTTCCCTAATTGTGCAGCTTATTAAATTGACACATTTTGCTATTTACTATTGTAACTTACACTAAGAAGTACGCACGAACAGTTTTACTTCTCATTGTTCTCAGAGGCATACCCTTTCGAGAAGAGACAATGATGCCACACTTATAAAATGTAAGCGCACAATTATTAGTTTGGAAATGTATTAGTTTCTAATCTAAATCAGCCTACAGGACTCTGCTTTGCACGAGCTTCTAATCTGCATCAGAAAGCATCGTTGAATGGGTTTTCCGTCGGTAGCCGCCAGCCAATCCCAAGCGGAAGGGGCCCTTTAATTAGAAACAGCGCCGCCTGAAGCCGGTGCCTGCTCGCGATGAGGCGCGACACGAGTGGTGGAAACAACGGGAATGTTATGCGCGTGTGCTAATAAACGGGGAGCGCCCAAGATGGACGTGTGCGTTTGTATTAGGAAGGCGTTGAAAAATTGGCGCCCCCCGGGCGGGGACAGACGCCCTCGGCCGCGGGCGATGCAGCTGTCAGGGGCGTGCCGTCCCGCCCCGCCCCGCCCCTCTCCACCACGCGCCGTGTTTTCATTTGTGCAGCGCCCGGTCGACCGCGGGCCGCCCCGCCCGCCCACAGCCGCCGCAATTTTTTACTGCTGGGGGGCGCGCCCCAGACCCCCGGCGATGGCGATGACGCCCGAAATGCAAACGCTTTCGACCGCTCAAGCCTCAAGGCACTCCGCTTTAGAACTGTAATGTCGCGTTAAACAATCAGAATCGCCTGTTAACTTTTTTCTTTCTTGGTCGCGAATGAGTTACTCAGGACCATGCGGAATCCACACTTTTTGGCCATCTTGTTAGCCCCAGTTACCTCTGCTGGAGAGCGCTCCGGACGCCCTCCTGATGGCGATAACGCCCGAAATGCAAACGCTTTCGACCGCTCAAGCCTCAAGGCACTCCGCTTTAGAACTGTAATGTCGCGTTAAACAATCAGAATCGCCTGTTAACTTTTTTCTTTCTTGGTCGCGAATGAGTTACTCAGGACCATGCGGAATCCACACTTTTTGGCCATCTTGTTAGCCCCAGTTACCTCTGCTGGAGAGCGCTCCAGACGCCCTACTGATGGCGATAACGCCCGAAATGCAAACGCTTTCGACCGCTCAAGCCTCAAGGCACTCCGCTTTAGAACTGTAATGTCGCGTTAAACAATCAGAATCGCTTGTTAAATTTTTTCTTTCTTGGTCGCGAATGGGTCACTTAGGACCACGCAGAATCAACATTTTATGGCCTTCTTGTTAGCTCCAGTTATCTCTCATTCGCAACGAGGTCTGGTTTAGTTGCTCAAACCATATGTTTCGTTTGACTTCCTTTTTCACCTCGAAACTCTGTGATTTTGTAGTTTTTCGCATTGTACCATGATCTTGTAAATTTGACGATTCCAATTTTCTGTTAAATTTTGAAATGAAATGTTTGAAACTTTTTATATGTGGCTGAACTCTGATACCAATACTCTTATGTAAGTTATACTTTTTGTTTCTGATCGGCTGCGAGATAGCGGAATGTATTGGAGTCACTTCAACAATACGATATAGAATGGCCGGTCCTAAATTTCGACATAAGGTTCTTTTGAGCTGGTACTTTGTGCACACGTCAGGACTAAGGATTATAAGCGCCGTTCCAATGATGGTTATGATTGATACAGGTGAAGAGGGGAGACACGCAATTTTGTACCGGAAAATTGAGACGAATGTGTGGATTGACGTTTGGATTTTGAGTCGAAACTTGGTAAAGACGTCAGGAGTATGATCTATTTTGTCGTTCCGGATTACATTAAAATATTTCAATTTGGGTGAGTTTTACTTAAACTATAACATATTCACGTTTCTTTGGAAACCTTTTTTTTCAATAGAAGAAAGAACACATAATTATATAAATGAGATTTTTATTAAATCCGTTGGCATTTTGAAAATTACAAAAATCTTTATGTTTAAAACACTACGAGGTTTCATTTAGAAACAAGTTCGAACATTATATCACACAAATGGTGTTTTTCGATTTAAATGAAAGGTAGTGAGCCCCGATTTTTATCGCTCGCATTAATCACCGGTTTAATACAATAAATATTAAAGGTTACGAACTAATAAAATGAATAGAATGGACAAAGTCGGCATCGTTAGCCGAATTGCTTAATTACGCTCCATGAAGTCACGAAAGTTAAGCAATTCCTAGGCGGATGACCGTTTAAAAACGCCGGTTACTAACGCACGGAGTCCCTGGCCAAAGGGATAAAAGGTACTGACCGACAGCAACGTGACGAGACTATACAGCGATTTATTTACAGCTACCTCCGACAGCTCATCATCGGTTACCGTGTCATCCAATCGGAAGCTTACACGTCACAACAGTGCCGTCAGTATGGTGACGTTTAACTTTCCGATTGGATGACACCGTAACAGCTGATTTACGTCGGAGGCTGCTCTAAATCCAAGAATAGACAAAAGGACTTAACGAAGGATTACCTCAGGCGCCCAATGCTCAAGAAGGGTTCGGAGTCACGTTGCGTCGACAAAGACGCAACAAATTTTTTCAATTTTTAACAAACACACTTTGTTAATTACTTCATTTTATGTGTTGTAATCGATCTATTGTAAGAACTCGACGATTCGTCTTTGAAAATAGGTAAGTTGAAAGTTATTGTTAGCAAAGCTAACTATGCGTGTTTCCCAAGTTCGTGAAGTTCGTGGCCTTAAATGAATGTAATGTATGTAAACACGATGTCCAGCAATCATCTAAATATATGTACATGTACAGAAATATTTCACTGATTATAATTAATTCATTTTTACTGAGCCAGCAATAAATCAGAAACCAGAATAAAGAGTTATCCAGCGAGAATAAAGGCGAGATCAAAAGCTTCATGGAACGGAAAATGCTCCCAATGTCGGTCATCGTACTGGCCACGAAAGCCATTTTCGTTACCGAAGGGATTACACTCAAATCTGACTTGGTAATAAAAAGGGGTCCAAGTGGTCGACTTGGTTGCCCATCTTGAGGATGGGATTGGTCGTCGAAAAGCAAGGTAGGAAAAGATAAAATATAAATCAATATTCTCATAGCAGCCCAAATTCCTGGAGTGATCAACGCCAAATTCCAGCCTGTGGTGATTGGAACCTCTGGGGCTATGCGAAGATCTACAGTTAGTGCTCTCGAGACTCAGGGGATCACATCTCGTGGCGATCTCCTCATTCCTCGAGCATTACCTCATTAATTGCTCTCAGGAGGTCTTTTAAGCTCTACATCCAATTTGTAAATTACGATGGAGCAATAGAGCTTTGCTCTTAGTAAGTGCAGAAAAGGAACTTCTTAGTCTCCAGGGTAAGTCTAGACAATCCGAGGGATCTCCGTAAGTCTTCATTTAGAAGAAATTATAAAGCTAAGAATGAACCTAGAATACATTTGGAGACACGGCGAAAAATAAACTTAAGTGTTCAAAATAGAAGCAATAGAGTTTAAGAAAGAACCCCTTATAAGACCTTATATAAAAGTCACAACAGTGGACACTGAAAATCAGTTTCATTTATGGTAAGAATGACGTTTTTGGCAAGAATTGAAAATATGCACCCATTGTTGCCGTCGCCCATTGCTGCAAGCGCCCACTGTTGCTATGACCAATTGACTGAGATGTGCTGATATGGACAGAAATTGCGGTGTATTACGTAACCGTTACTAAGGGCGAGAAAGAATGCAGTGTTTTAGAACCACTAGTTTATAGCGAGAATTAAAATTTGAAAAGTAATGAATTATAACTTATGGTGTGTGTGTGTGTATGAGAGCGTTTTTTAAGTGTAAACATTTGATAGTTATTACATTAAAGAAGGAATACAAACTTATCGCAGATCATGAAGCTGGTGTAAAATGGTAGAGAGAAAGGAATCATGAGAAGGATGTAATAGACAACGATAATTTTTTTATCGTTGTCCGAAGAAGTTGTTATGAAGAAACTGATGAGCAGGGCAAAGAGCATAAATTAACACTGTTTAAAGTGATAGTTACGATGATATAACTAATAGATATAAAGTAAATTGGCGATTTATTATTACAGCGAGCTGTTTAGCATGTTACGTTTCCGATTGGATCTAAAGTAAAAGAGGACAAACTCCCCCATTTTATTATTAACGACTTACCGAAGAGTTTAAGTGACTTTGACTAAAGGTTTATGTGCTATTCCCTACAACGACTGCGATCTGCGAGAGACCTTACTTCTTCATGAAAATAAATCCATTCGAAATGACGGTAATAAGAATTTGATTGCTTTTGAAGCAACGGAAAACAATGAATTTAATTGTTACGCGTGTTATAAATGGGATCATTACACAAAAGATTGCTGGCTCGAACGTGAAGGACATCGCAAAATAAGTTCCTGAAGTTAGGAATGTTAATGAAATCATCGGAAACATGAAACGACCTTCGGCTGTAATGTGAAAATACATCTGATTTCTTAAAGATCAAACATGGAGTTGATGGGCAGGATTTAGAATGGGTTCTGGATTCTAGATGTTTGTCACACATGATGCCTACGGATGATTTATTGATTATGGAGAAGGTGGCTAAGGAAGAAATGTCGATAGCAGAATCAAGTAGCAGATCGTGGTTTCCTTTTCTGTAGAAAATGATCAGTAATTGAGTTTCAAAATAGAATATCATTCAATTCAATTTCGAAATTGGGCTATACATGATTAAGTACTTTCTACTTTATTGTCGTATATAACTAAGTACTTTATAATAACTATGTACTTTCACCTCAGATATTTTTTATTTTGGTCTAGTCTGGTGATGAATAACATATTTGATGAAACGACTAGCCGAAATGTATGATACAAATGGTAGTGTTCTTGTTGTAAAATTATCTTTGGATGTCTTTGGATAGAAACAGATTTTTTATAACGAACGTTTGTATTAGATGAGGCGTTGGTCTCAATATGAATTATAATATTGACGGAGAATTAAATAAAAAAGTTTGCATCAAATACATTTGTTTTATCGTTAACTTAGGGAATACAATGTTTTGTCATTTAAATCATGATTATTTCACCGGGAGACGTGGCTCAAGATATCAGCTGTTGTCATTGCAATGCCTCTGACCGGAAGGTCCTAGGTTCGAGTCCTGACAGTGACAGTCTTTTCGACGCTAGCTAGATAACTATATCGAATTCATCGCTATCTGGAGAAGATTTCTAGAGGCCGGTTGCTCTGATCAGTAGTTTTCCGTGGTTTCTCCGATTAACACCGGGCAAATGCCTGAGCAGTACCCTCATAAACGGGCCACGGATCGCGAGCGATCTTTCCTTCCTCTTTCTTATATTATCTCACCCCTTACGCGCATTTACACTTGCATGCACTACACTACCACACGTGACATGAGACCGGTCGGGAGCTTAGAGCTTGTTCCAGTTGGGGTGGTGCCCAGTTGGATGGAAATACCTGGTTGGGGAAATTCCCGCTAGCCGACGATAGGTCGGCGCCTAATCTCACCCTCTACCGGGGATAAAGATCACCGCCATCTCCCGAGAAAAATACACTTACGGGAGTAATGTCCTTAGCAGCTGACGTGCCAGGATTCACCAATCAGCTATCGGTATGCCCGCAAATCGTTAGAAGATGGTTCACTCACAGATCTTGGAAATTTGCGAGTGAACGTAATGTAATGGACGTCATCTATGTGGAAAAAGGGGTCATCCAAGAGTACGACTTACGAAGCTTGCACGTACATCAGTGAAATTGTGACTCTGAAGGTATCGTAGAAAGTTGCACGTATATCTGTGTGAACCTATTTCAACTGAATTCTTATGTTGGAATAAACATACAGAATGGTGGTAGTTGGCGTCTGTAGCTAGAAGTACTTTTTGGAAACTGTGAAATACAAATATAAATATGGGAGTAAACTTATTGGTTTAGGGAAGAATAAAAATATGAAACTCCTTGGAATGTATAGTATTCGCATGTAAGATTGGTTAGTTAATAAATTTGTAATAATTGAATTTAAGCAACTGGAAGAGAATATAGTAAAATGTGAAATGTGTGATAGCCACTGAGAGTGCAGTTTTTAAAATTTATTCTAATGTGTGGTATTCTACAGTAAGCCAAAAGACTGACAACCCCTTAAAATAAATTGCAGTTTGAGGTATCCAAACTATCAGATCAAAATCAAGTTTTAACAGAAACTTGTTCCGCTTAATTTTTTACTCACTCGTATATTTCGTAATGTAAGGGATGTGATGTTCTTCATCCCTGAGTACCTCTTTAGTCATATTCGAGAATAATTGTTTAGTGGATAAGTAGTGAACGATAATGTTGATGAGAAGATTTGTGGGATGATGAAGCAAGGAATGAGAGGCAAAAAAAAAAAAAAATAATAATAAAACCTGCCAAAAATCTGTCAAAACCCCGCTCTGTTTACTGCCAATTCCAAACGATCGATTGGAATATCAAAATCTATGTCCAGAGAGCTGCCTTTGTATTACAGCAAGGGCGGCGCCTTTAAGGTTGCGATTGACTAGAATGAAATTCCTGAGACGAGCTATTTTTCTTCTCGAAGGTTGACCGATTGCACAGTGCGATCGCCGATGACGTTCGACAAGGATTGCCAATCGTCCATCACGTCGACCGGCTTAGTTAGCTCAGCATCACCACTGTCGCTACAGCGCCTCCGACTCAGAGATCGTAGAATTTCATTCCCGATCGTGGCGGATTTTTGTCAATAGCTCGATTACTTGGGCTGATTCAGCCGCCGCCCGCAGCAAAATTCTAGCAGACTCCTGTTCTGATCGGTTGTTTTTTTGTGGTTTCTCTGATCAGAACCTGGTGAAAGCAGAAATAGAATTCTAACAAAGGACAAGAAAGACGTAGGAGAGATGGCGTGCGATTTTTGGCACATTTGTTAGAATTTTAGCAGACTCTTGTTCTGATCGGTTATTTTTTTTGGTTTCTCCGATGAGAACCTGGTGAAAGAAGAAATAGAATTCTAACAAATGTGGCAAAAATCGCACACCATCTCTCCTACGTCTTTCTTGTCCTACCCTCTCCACTTAAACAAACTCACAATTACACACACTATACTACAATACATGTAAGAAGCCTAAAGGTTGTCCCAGTTGAGGAAATGAGCCGATAGAGAAGATATGTGGAGAGGGGAATCTCATGCAACCCGACAGTAGGTCGGCACCGGATCTCACGAACCAGCGAGGGAGGATCATCTCCACCACCCTCGATAAAACACATTCACTAGCCTAACGGGACTAAAGACCATAGCTGTTGATGTGTACGAAATGCATGAATACATCATGGCATCGGTCATGGCCGAGGCACTATGGTCCTATTAAAATAAGTTGGTGATTTACAGTTGTGAATGGAAAGGAGCGACATTGACAGTTCGTGTACCACTGAGCACGTGCTCCGGGGACAAGAAAATAAACACTTGAAATACTTATTGAAGTAAGAAAATCATATACTCATATTGTATAAAGTTACAGAAGCACAACTGTTAATCACCAACATATCTTAATCGAACCAAGCTACTCCAAGTTGAACTATAGACTGTCTCTTGTAGAAATTGTCAAGTTAATGAAAGTTCCAAATGATTTTCAGACAGTCGTAATGTTTATTCAAAAATACACTGATAATTATTCTCTTGGCTTTTAAGTAATTTGCCAAGAGAATAATTATATGTGTATTATTGAATAAACATTACGACTGTCTGAAAATCATTTGGAACTTTCATTAACTTTAACGTTAACTTAACATTAACAAGCTACTACAAGTTTAAATTTTTAATTGAATTTGATTGCAGATATTCTTACTTACATTTGCGCATGCGTAATCGCTAGTTCCGACACCTCCCAAGCGACGCGCCACCGTCGCCACAGCCCCCCCCCCGCTCTTCGCGCGGACGTCGCGAATTGCGGTCCCCTCGCGATGAATGTGCGGCGGAGATGTGCGCGGAGACCCCCTCTCCGACCCCCCCCGACCCGCGACCCCCCTCGCACCCCCGGGGCTATCTGTTAGGCAGCCCGCCGCACAGCGTTTGGGTTCAGTGTCTCTCGGCCAACAGAAATTCCCTCTCGGAATGCCACGCCGTTCGCATTAAGCTGCTCTCTGTTTTCGGGAGATTCTAGGTTCGAGTGCCGACGGTGGCAGGAGTTTTGACACTAGCTTGTCAGCTAAGTCG
The DNA here is from genome assembly GCA_031308135.1 of Acheta domesticus. Lineage (NCBI taxonomy): Eukaryota > Metazoa > Arthropoda > Insecta > Orthoptera > Gryllidae > Acheta > Acheta domesticus. The sequence continues at coordinate 71,768,689 of JAHLJT010002406.1, read as the reverse complement.
AATTCAGTCGCTGTCTGGAGGAGAAGTCTAGAAGCTGATCGGTAGTTTTCCGTGCTTTCTCCGATCAACACCAGGCAAATGCCGGACAGTTCCCTAACAAACGGGCCAATACCCGCGCGCGATCATTCATTCCTCTTGCTTGTCCTATCCTCAACCACACACACAAACACACATACACTAACATGCACTACACTACCACACATGCCAGAAGACCTGTCGGGGCTTAGAGCTTTTCCCGGCTGGTGGGAGATGGGTTGTGGAGAAGCCCACTGTGTCGACGGCACCGGATTTCGCAATCTAGAGGGGGAAGATCACCGCCACCTCCCGAAGAAAAATCACGGATTTTTTATATAAAAGAAATAAATTAATATTTCGGTTCTACAAGTTTAAATTTTTAATTCAGTTTGATTGCAGATATTCTTACTTACATTTGCTGGCGGTGTAATAATTTAAAAATTTCCGCTTTAACGTACTTCAGTTTGAACAATCACCCTCTGAGAGCACTTCTTTCGCATCACACCATATGCAATATTTCTACATTCAGGGCAGTATTGTGGGCCCAAATGAATTCCCAATAATTATTTTCTTCCTCATTATCATTATTGGTATTATATTTTTGGACGCGAATTGGCCGCCTGGGACCGTTCGGGCATACACCTGCACTTGCCGAGGCGCAGTTACACTTATCCCGTGGCAAGTGTATGTGACGACTTAATGGGTGGATCAGCATTATGCTGAATCCAATTTTTATACCCCAGGTTGCTAGTCCTGGGAGAATAGAATATAGAGTGATGATGATAATGAAAGATGAATAGACTACACAAACATACTGACGTAGTCAAGCACACCCGTGCCTGAGGTGGGATTCGAAACCGCGATCCTTTCGTCCAAGTTCTCCACGGCACTACTGCTTTAGTGATCTTGGCTATCTGGATCGGCATTATTGCTATTGTTATTATTATTATTATTATTATTATTATTATTATTATACCATTTAAATTTACATTGCATTAACATTCTCAATTCTAATATTTGTAAACTGTAGTGTTCTACCACCAGTTTGCGTAAACTTACCTGCAAAAATAATAAATATTTAATGAGCTGATTTTCATTTCAACTTGTCAGGGACGTTAATTTCCTATTTGGAGAATATTCGAATCTGATATTCCAACCCGTAATTTTCAAATTTTACTAAATCCATTTTGTTCAGTGTAGATCGTATTTTCTTATTTTTTTCCTCTTCGATTGTGAAGGTAGTGAATGAGTAAATTATTCTACTTACGTGATTAGTTTACAACACTATATTTCTGCATAATTAATAGAAATCGTACAATTAATCAATAATTTTATATTAAACCAATTTCATAACAAATATTAATGTGACTTATTTTTCTAACTTAGTTTTAAATAAAACTTATTCATCAGCGTAAGAAAAGCCTCAAAGAAAAAAAAATACAATAATTGCCTTCCTCAAGCCTGAGACATCGATAAATTATTAGAAACACTAAATAATTCTTACAAACACAAATATTGCAGCCGCAAAGCATTAAAAACAATATTTTTATACCGCTTAAATGCTATATTAAATAAATATTAACAGGAACAAGAGATAATAACAATGGACTCCATACACAATACTCGATCACTGAGCGAAGGTATGAGGTTATGTGGCTATATTTTATCCCTTTCACCGAGCATGTGACAGGAATGTAGTATGCCTTTGTCTTCCACAGTATCAGCGATGGTAGGGTGATCATGAGCAGAAAATGATTAATTGAGGAAGTCTATGTAAAAAGATACACAGTCAACTCCGATTACAGTGAACGTCTGTGGACACACTTGTTCGGTTCACTATATCAGAGGTTCACTAAATCCGTCGATGTCAAAATGAAATAGAATTTCTCCGTAATGATTGATTTTATTAATGTAGATATACAGCAAAATTCATTAACAGGACGAACTCAAAATTTCAATATCTTTATTTGTCCTTAAAAAATCAATTATTTTCAATTGTTTGCTTTGAGCATTTTTCATTACAGTCCAGTTGGTATGTACATTTTACCTGGAAAAAGGTCATAAAACTTTTTCTTTGAGTATGTTGTATGTACCCAGGCACTAGTTAAAACCCCGTTTTCGACCTCCCAAACCCTGTGCTGACTCCTGGAGGCCCGTAAAACCGGTATTTTTCTGACTTGTTTCGGTTTTTCTTATGTATCTCTTTAACTATACGTCGTGTAGAAAAATGCTTCAATGGTATATTAAAGAGGTTAAAATTTACTATAACCCTTGTAAAAAACTTTTTTTCGAAACCAATAACCAAACAAGCTGCAGATTTTTCAAAAAAAAACGCTATATTTTCAATTCTTGAAAAAGGGTGGAAACACACTCATGCAAACATACACAACCTATAATAAATGTATTAGCTATTGTGTGTAATACTATCATTTATCTCATCGCCATTATAAACATTCCGCATAAATGTTCACATAGCCAAAAATATTAATATACTAAAAAAATATGGATATTTATATGTCCGTGTTCGTGTTCCAACCAACTTAACTCTTCAATGCGGAAATAATGTCATATCAACAAAACTTTGTATATTTTATTACTGCACAATTACAATGGGAAAAATGATACACTGGGGGTAAAACACCTCTAGAGGAATGAGTGGGAAAGGAATGACATTTACAAACAGAATCATGCAACCCGCAATATTTACATACCCCATATAGCTTTCAGTGGGCATAGTGGACGAAACAGGCAAGGCTCAACGTTCATGTTTTTTAGGTTATAACAAGGTCCAACAAAACGTCTCATTTTTGCTACCAAATCGCTTTCAGCAATTGTTTCAACAAGGTACATTTGTTTTAGAATAAAAATAAGATAACTTGCAGGAATAAATTTACGAGTAATATTAAAACATATTTGACGATACGGTAGTCAAAAATTACTCACTTCTAATTTGTCTTTACACGTTAAATAATTCGAATAAATACTACGTTTCATGGGGAATATTAAAAACACTTTTCTGCGCTTAGTGCCAATTCGGTCGAATAAAAATATCTGATAATTAACTTATTAAAATATAATATGTTTACAATAAAACGGTTAATAATAACAACCGATAACACATCTAGAGCCCAATATCTTTCATTTAACGTAAAAGGCACGAATCTGGTCGATAAGATAGCTGAGAATTCCTTCTAAATAACACTCATTGTTTTAAATATAAAGATAAATAAATGAATGTATCACTTTACGATACAAAAATTGGAAAAAAATAAAATCTCACGCAACTTTCTTAAAACATGCACCATCCAGCAACAAAATAAATGTTTATGCCTGTGTGGCTTTTGATACTCCAAGATGGCCGAACCCCGAAACAAGAGCGGCTACAGCACGCTGCTTATGCAAATGCAACGAATCGGGCCAATAGTATGAAACGTTGACTCAAAGGGGACAATTTATGCAACGGTGGCTTCCACCGTGAAATTCGACTTGGGACAAGCTTCCTAGCCGCACTAGTCCCCGCGTGGACAAATTCGCCGGCGCAGATAAGCGAGAGCGCCGCGCGCGCCCAAGTCCGTCTCTAAACCCGGGCGCTTTGTCTGCCGCCGCATGGGGCGGTCGCGGCGCCACAGGGTGTCTCGGAATGAATATTACAAGCTCCTAGGGCAGGGAGAGGGGGCGGAAGTGAGCATGAGGTGGGAAATTCCATGGAAGTTGACCGGCTTAGCTGGCTCAGAGCATCAGTTGATGTCACTGCCGTGCCTCTGACCGGGATGACCTGGGGTTCCAGTCCTGATGGTTTGGCGGGATTTTCAACACTAGTTAGCAATGTAAATGCAGCCGTTGTCTGGAAGGGAATTCTACCAGACAATTGCTCTGATCGGTAGTTTTCCGTGGTTTCTCCGATTAATACCAGGTGAATGCACCCAAAGCAGTACCCTTACAAACGGACCACGAACCGCGCACGGTCTTTCCTTCCTCTTCCTTAAGAAGGAAGGAAGGAGGATGGAAGGAAGGAGGGAGTGTAGGGAGGAGGATCTCTTACTTACACTCACACGCACTTCACTACGACACATGTCGGGAGACCAATCGAGATCTTAGAACTCATCCCAGCTGGATCAGCGCCCTGCTGGTGGAGATACGTGGTGGAAGAAAACCCGCAAGCCAACGTATGTGTGCGCCAGATTTCACCATCGAGTGGGGGAAGATCACTATCACCTCCCCCAATAAAACATGTACTGTACTTTCGGAACTAATTACCTTAGCAGTTGACACCATCGGAATTACCAATCATTTAATCATGGAAGTTGCACACGAGAGATCTGCACGTTATTGGAACGCAATTCATTGTGGCTCATCAGTGATGTTTGCCGCGCCACGTTCTGATACAAAGATATTTCATTCGCACGTTCAAAGTAAGTGTATAAAAAGTTGCCGGGCGACTTAAAAAAATGTAACACGTAAAATGTCATTGTATGAATTTTCCCACCACATATTTATTGGCAAAAAGTGATCATTTTCGGTACATTTTCAAGCCGCAGGTGTTTGTAACATATATTCCGACACACTCTGTACTTCTTCTGGCCGCGCCCCTGGCGGCGGTGGCTGCAACGAGCGGCGCTGCTTTATGATGCGCGCGCCGGCGCATCCTGTCGAACCGAAGCTGCGAATTAATTAGATTTAATTTGGGATTACACGTCCCGTCGGTACAGACAACCATACATTGTCCAGCCCCACGCCGATTCCCTCAGGCAGGGAGCAGGGGAAGAGCTCCGAAGGGGGGGAGGATGCGAGGGGATCGCTTCCCCTCGAGACGCAGTACGGGATTCGACCTATAGATATGAAGAGCAGGACGAAAGGAAAATATGGCGACAACCACTAAATAATTGTGCTTTATGAAAAACAGGAACCGTTCACCAATTCACCGAATATCAAGCTATTATATAAATGCCAATTAGTGAATAAATTAATGACTCCAAACACGTAAAAATAACACACACAATAGTATGTGAATGATAAAATATGAAATAAAAACGAGAAAAATAATAATCTGCTTTAGTTGAGAATTGGGGCTCAAATGGGGTCATGACAGTCATCCTAATAGGTAAATAAATATGTAAGATAGCTCCTTAAAAAACACAACTATAATGCCATGATGTTTTTGTGACATTTCTCATAATAGAAATCGACGTTATAAATTCTTATTGACAAATAAACAAAAGATTGGAAATAGTATTTTATAATGACTCTGTTATTTGAATATTTTCTTGCTGCATCATCTTGACTTAAACTTTTTCCATCTTTATTTGTATCTTTTCAAGCGCTAAAGTTAACTATTTTTAATAAAATATAGTTACAATGTAATGGAGGTTTTATTAAAAGTTTGTGTTGCCAGAAATGACGTTTGTCGTGCGTGTCCTAAATTCAATGTTCCTAAATTCTTCATCATAATGTTTAGAGCTTGAAATGAGTGTTCATTATTATATAGTTTAAAACATAGGTGGGCAAGAGCAGAACTCGAACGGTTCATCAAGTGATCATATATTCTTATATTGTGGCGTGGTTCGTTTTCGAATAAAACAACGGAAGAAAGTAAATTAAATTCTACAAATGAATGGCTGCATCAGTGTTGACTAACGGAAATTAATCATGAAATTTAACAACTGAAGAGCAACAACAAATAAAAACAGCAGAGCTTTTTACATTTTCTATCATTTTAGGCATTTTTGCCAGCCTTTTTTCGAATTGTGACTGCAGAAGAAGTGTCTAGTAACCTAGTGCATTTCTCTAAAGAAGATCCGTAACTGGGATTTTCATTATGTAAATACTTGCTTTTAATAACGTTTAAATAGTTCGGTTTGATGTGATGATCAAGAGTTATGAAAAATAGGACAATAAGGTTTAGTACAAACATTAGGTGACTAAGGATAATTTGCCCTTGTCTCCGTTATTTTTTCGTAAAGTTACGGCTTTTGTGCTTTCCGGTAATGACATTTTTCTGCAATTTCTTTGTACCTGTATTGTAATGATTGAAGTTTCTGGGCAAGTCAGCTGCTACGGCCTTTCGTCCCGTTAGCGCAGTGAATGTTTCATTTGTGAGATAGCGGTAATTCCATCTCCACTGGAGAGTGAGGTCCTACATGGTTGGCATGCGAGGAAGTTCTTTCCCTAGATATCTTCCCCAGCGGAGCATCTCCCCACCGAGATCAGGCCGAAACTCCTGACATGTATGGTAGTGCACGTGTGTGTGAAAGTAAGCGATAAGAATAGGAGAATGAATAGGAAGGAAAAATCGCGCGCGGTGCGTGGCAGTTTTGTTAGACCGATCACAGAAGCCAGTCGCTAGAATTCTCCTCCAAACAGTGGGTGAATGTGGCCTACCTGCCCTCTTAGTGTCATAAATCCTGTCATCGCTGGCCCTCGAAATCAGAGGCACTGCAGTGGAGACAGTTGATTTCCTGTTTCTGCTAAAATTCGATTTCTCTAAATTTCCACTAAAACTCGAAGCTGAATTAGACCTAATTACGTGGCTAGTGTTGAAAATCAGTCATCGTGGGCCTGGAATTCTAGGACCTCGCGATCTGAAGCACTAGACATCAGCAATGCTGACTCTAAGTTAAACTCTGCAATGGTAATCTAATGTATAAGACGTATTTGTAAAAGGCGGAAATTTTTTATTGAATTTGTGACATTCGTATGAATCGTATGGTTTTTTATAAACAGTTGAATGGTTAGATTACAAATTCACATGAGCAATTAAGTTTTCTTGGAATATGCGTCAATTTACTTCATGTGTTACTAGTTAAGAGGGTGTACGACAAAGATGGACATTGTTGGTGAGTATCAAGTATGAGAGATTGTTTGGGTAGGGTGGAGTCAGGTTAATAGGTTAGGGATACTCCACTACAGTATACAGCTCTTATGGCGCAAGATGCCGTTGCCGATTGTAAAGTTATTTTGTCCTTTAAATTTGAGTAAAGGAGTATTTTTTTATTCATTTACTTTAGATCGCTTTAAAAAAAGTATTTTCTTTTCCTAATAATTTAATATAAATTTTCGACTTCGTACATCTCAATAAAATTACAAATGAATATCTTAACCGAATTTAGAAAATTATAAACTTTTCTGTCATTTATTAAGTTGTAATTTGTACAACTTGATGTAGGTGGTTGAAATATAATATTTTAAAAGTAAGTGCTTACTTGGTTAATTGAGCCAAAGCTTCAGGCGTAGGTGGACTGATTCATCCTCCAGAAATATTACTGGATATAATATCATAATATTTACAATTGCCGTGGCAATATCCTATAGGCTTCATAAGATTATTGGAGTTCAAATCTTGAAGGTGAATATTTTTTAAAACATAGCTAGGTCGAATTAAGCCACAATCTGGAGGAGAATTCTAGCGACCGACTTCACGTTAGTTTGGCATCATTTCTCTGACCAATACCACCACCGCCGGAACAGTACTTTTTCGAATGAGCCATCGACCACACACGATCTTTCCTTCACTATCCTGGCTCCTTCTTCAATTACCCGGATAGACACACATAGTTACATTTACACTAACATGCCTTACATAACTTCACATATCGGGAGAACGGTTGAAAACCTAGAGCTTGTTTCCGACTGGGAATATTGCCATACCGGAGGAAATACCTAGAGTGAAATATGTAAAGAGGACCGGCGCCTGATCTCACGCTCAAGCGAGAATGATCCCGTACCTTCCAGCTCTAACACTCACGACACGTGAACTGTGCGTTAGAAAACACCTGACAATACCAATACGTAGATTGTAGAAGGATACCTGTAATCCGTGATCACCATTGACAAGATACTGTCAATTCTGTTCTAGGGAAGAAAGGCAATATGAATATTAAAATGCCCATATTAGTCCCAATAATCAACCAGCTCCTGAAAGTTACCTGTTCACTTGTTAATCAGAAATCTAAGCTTGTAATATTTACTATGGTTTTAACTACCAATCCTCAAAGTAATCTTTCACATTTCAAAATTTCATGTTTTAATATATCCGGAATTTGATAATGCCGAAATGTTTTTTTTCTCACAATACATCTCTACCGATAACGTCGTGTCGGTCACGTTCAGTTGAAAATAATCTCAGATGATTGAAAATTTTGTTGTTAATTCATATATAGATATCTTCAAGTGTTATCACTGCTTCATTGAAAATGACTTTCAAATACTATACATTCAGGTTGGGGTTGTTCCCGCGTGCTCGAAAAAGTATATCTTTGCCCTCTTTTTGTTTTCCCATAGATCATATGTTATGCTTCCCGTAGATCTGAGGTGCAGTGGTTGTCAAAATTTTGTCGAAGGGGGTTCTTATTTGATTAGAATAACGTATTTTAGATGCTTCTGCCAATGTGTTGTCCCAATGTGATAACTTTCAAGCACACAAAGTCTGCAACATAACGATCCATAGTTTTGATTGGTTGAAACGATGTTAGTACTTTGATCACGTGAAGCCTTCGAAATAGAAGCATTCACTATTATTCGGATGGTCAGTATAATAAACTCGCCCCTATGTGCCCGTAGAAAATATGCCAGCTATTGAAGAAAGCCTTGCAACTCGATTTTTCTGCAAACTTTCTTCGTCAAATGATTCTGATTGTAAACGGTGGAGCGGAACGTGATACAGCAATGTTTTTGCGAATTCGTCAGTTGCATACAATTAAAAAAAGCCGTTTACGTTGTGTTTGGTTGATCTGCAGCACCCTGGGGTGCGTTCTCATCCGTGAAGTAGACTCTTTGACTGTTTTCCGATCAAACACTGAGATGCATTACCGCAGGAAGGCGTTCATGAATGTCGAAACCAAAAATGCATTACAGCTTCATTTCTGTTAATGTAACGTCCCAATTGTTCTACTTCATTGTCGGGTGTATTGGGGTTCACAAGTCCGAAAACTGCCATACGGCTGCCTTTATTCACGCATTTAAATATTATTTGATCGACTTTATTGAATTGCATGACTGCACTTTGATATGCACATTGAATGAGTTCGAAAGCATAGGACAGGAGGTAATGTTTTCTCGCAAATGCATAAACTTTTCGGCTTGAAACTTCGATTAATTGTAACGAATGTAACTGAGTCGTTTGCACATGCAGATTATGAACAATTCATATGCACATGTAGATTATGAATTGTTGGAAAAGTTGACGTCCCTTCAGGATGTTACTTAATGTGAAACGCCGATCAATTTCTTTCTTCACTTTGTACAAGAAATAAAGTTGCAAAAATTGCGAAACTCATACACGTACTCAAAGAAATGACCAATGTGTGTATTCTCGCACATTCAATATGGCCATGAAATACCACATCTCACAGTATTCGTCACCCAAAGTGAAGTCTTTTGAAAGTATTAAATGACATAGAAAGTGTTGGTCTCACGAGTATCTCTAGTCACGTAAGTTAGTTGAAGTGGTTTTGGTAACTTAGCTAGTGGTGGAAGATTGGGATTTTCAAAAGAAACAACAGATGGCAGTTTCTTTCAAAAACTTCCAAAGCCACAAAGTAAGCACAATGTATTTATTGAACCAATAATAACATCGCAATGCATTTTGTGATCGTGGGCTTTATAGCAATTAAACGCCTCTCTTTGAGATCGATTCTTGTTCTTGATACCGTCTCTGTGAGCATTCAGCTTCAGGTCTTGTTTTGCTATTCATGTGTTACTAAAATTCTTGAAGTAATGTTCTTGCTTGAAGATCTGCAACTCGTACATCATGCTTTTGAAATTTTCGGCATTTCTTGAAGTAGAGGGTTTGATCCGGTTAGTTTTCAGGCATACCTCTGCTCTTTCGACCTTTAATTGGCTCTGTTGGCTGACAGTTAACGCATATGTCTGATTCATGTTTCAATGTGTGATTTTTTGCGTGGCATTTCGATAATTTCCAGTCTTCATTGTTCATTGACCAATAAAGCATCCAAATATAGTTTATTTTTGTGAGATACAAATGCCATTTGCCTACAAACAAAATAATATTACTTATGTGAAAGACAAGTGTCATTTCTCTATAAACAATAGATTAATGGTTATTCATATCGTCGTCCAGCACTTTGAATGGTAATTGTTTTCCATTTTAAAATCACTCACCAATTGAATAAACACAGTCATAACCAATATTTATTATCATAGAGATGAAGAACAGTAAACAATACAAATTATTTTTTTGTCATCTATATTATTTTTGTTGTAATTCCAATAAAAATAACGTCCTTAATACCACTGCTTCTTCAATTTCAAACTTATTTGTATGCATTCGCAGCGTATGCGATAAAGGGATTTCCAAAAGTTGTTCTGCAGCGCTATTTACTGTCGAGTTAAAGGAAAACGGATAACGCTAAATCAGTGACTATTATTTTATCAATGATTCAATCATTGATTATTTGTGGTTATCAGTGACGAACTAATGAATCTATATTTTAAAATATTCAACATGTTCAAATACCTATATTCAAATTTTAATGGCGATTGGTTTAACGGTATAAAAGTTGACGCGACTAGTGACGAGTTGTAGGAAACTGAATAGCCCAAAACTATTCTCCGTGGTCAAATACCTATAAATATCCATTTTCGTGGCGATCGATTGAAAAGTACAGAAAGTCATGCGGTCCAGCACCACGTTGTGCTGCGACGCCATCTAGTAGTTTCAACAAGGTGAACAGCATAAAAATCTTTACTACGAAAAAGCACTTAGATGTGCTAACTTTCGCGGTGATCAGCCAAATTGTGAATCAATAGAGCTTGGATATTTATGGCAAGTTTTTATATTCTTTGTATTATTTCCATGGAAAATATTAGTTAAACATGATTTATCTACAATGATTAAAATCACACAATTTTAACATGTGATATACAGTAATATTTTCGCTTTTTTAAACACTATTGTCATTTTACGTTAATTTTTCATACTATGGTCATATTTTTCCATAGATGTTCGTATTTTTGTCATGTTTTTTTTTCTTTTTGACTCCATCTTAGCAAATTTGCTTGAAGTTGTCTCAAAAAAACTTTTCAGTACCCTAATTGTTATCTAATTTATTACCATTGTATCTAATTGTTGTCTGTCATTTATTTGTTTATGAATTAGGAGGGTAAGATATATAGAAGAAAAAGAAAGCGTAGAAAGCGCCAGATGCGAAGGAAGAGTTAGAATTTAGCTGATAGAATTGACGTCATGGAGCGCCAAAGGAGAAAGGGTGAATTGTGAATGTACTAGATTTTAAAGGTATATTTCCAATATAATAGTTATTTAAATAGCAGCAAGATTTTGACGGTTTCCAAAGTGCAACCAAAAATTTTTAAAGTCATATTTTCGTATTTATTGGGGGTTATACATGCTTGCATATTTCTAAACTTTGTAGGTCATTAACATCCGCACCCTATTTATCTTATCATCCATTTATTTACATAATACATAAATTATCATATTTTATTTTGTTGTTTTGCTTTAAGCTGTAAAAACTAAAGAAGATACAAAAGTAATACCTAAATCATATCAGATTAATATTTTAACTCAAAATATTTTTATTATTTAATATTTTGTGTATCTTACCCTTATATTCAAAATCATGAAATTCCTGAATTTTCTGGTGAAAATATTGAATAGAAAAGGATTTTTTAACAATGAAAGTGCTATTCAAATACATTGTAGTATTTGAGCCATGGGTGTTAAAATGTATATTTTTTAAATTTCAGAATTAAGTTTTTAAGAAAAGATAAATTAACGCAGACAATTTATCTTGGGGTATAATAGGGTTTTCTGTGCATTTATACCCCTAGACGTGTCAGCACGTGCTCTCATGCATTCCGAGTCAGCGGAAGAGGGTATTTGCCGAAGACCACCCGCGCACACGGGACTCGAATCCGGACGCCTCCCGATGGATAATCGGTGCCGAGGCCAATCTCACTGCGCTCACCGCCCTGTAGACAATGGACAAATCCCGAGTAAACCCATTACACAATTTTATCGCATTTAACTGGAAGGCCATGTGTCCGTCAGTATTGCAACTTAATCACGTGACAGGTCGGCGGACAATTGCCAATCGCTCTCAATTTTCGACTCCACTTAGCGCGGACTATAGGCGCTCGCGCGTCGCCGGCGCGCGCGTCGGCAGCGGGAGGGGGGGGCGAGGGGGAGAGGGGGCCAGGAGGGGGGTAGGGGGGGCTGTGACGCACTCGCGGCTATTGTGAGCGCTCCGCGCGGGGCTCAGTCGAATTAATCCCTATTTGGGCAGAAATAGCTTCTTCCCCGCAAAGCCGGCGGTCTATCGGGTTGGGCAGCAGGGGAAGGGATGATAGAGAAAGAGCGAGAGGAGTGAGGTCTGGGTGCGTCGCGTAGATCGATGAGTACGTACGTGAAGGAGGGGAACGTGTAGATCTATCGAACACGTGGGAAGTGGAGCAGAGAGCTCTGATAAACCATTAAATCGATATGACAAGCTAAAACATATTTCTATTTATTTGTGACTGCTTTAAAGAGTGCAGCCCTGATTATAAAATGTAAAGAGGTAGCAAGTGTGCAGAGGCATCGTTTATTAATAAAACATCAATGACAGAAATGATAACAATTCATATATAAGACTATTTTCGATCCTCAAACCTTATGGAAGAATTAGTACGAAACAAACATTTTTTCTCATCAACTTCGAGTTCGAATGTTTATGCAAAGCAATGTATCGCAATGATGTCTTATCCTGCATGCCTCAGAGACAGCCCTCGCATTTGTACCTTATTAAGAGCCGAAAACGTCCTATACGCTAGCCTCTAATCGCCTGTAATCTGCACCCTCGTCGGGCCTACAAGTACATCCTCGGGTTAATATCTGGATTCCTCCAGAACGCAGTTAGCCCTCAACACGGCCTCCCCACACAATGTCTGGGTCTAGGGTCGCCCTGCCTGCTCAGAGGCACTAGCGTTTCAGGCTGTAACCGGAGTCAAATCAATCCGCCACTCACATATGCTGGGAACAAGTCACTCTATGCCCAGAGGCCACGACGAAACCAGGAGCCCAACTGGGGGTCGCCTGAACTAAGGTTCGAGAAGCTCGGGGACCCCATCCCTTCTCCCCATTGGTAGACGTTTAGGCTAACGACGTGGGTATCGCCGGAACCTGGGCAACCTGAAGGTAAGTCTCAGAGTCCCGACGGACATCTGTACGTGGATTCCAGAGCATTCCAAAAAATCTCCTTCACCCTATCCTGCCCAAAGATCTACGCGCCAGAGGCCCAACTGGTGGGTTGCCGGGTTGAACCGGACAACCAGAGCTTAGCATTGCCAACTCACTGCATCTCCCCTTGAAGCTAATGACGTGAGTGCCCCCATGAAACTAAGGCCGTCTGCATCTCTTAATTTTTCACTTAATGTTTCAAAAATGTCTATATTCATACACTACTTACACTATTTAGTGCGTAGAACCCATACCTAGTAAGCGCATTTCCCGCACACATGTTTCTGCCTTTGATTTTCTCCGGGCTCTCGATTTTTACTTTCTCTCTACGGACTAGACAAAAAGTTCTGAAATGCTGCGCGAAAAAAACGGCAAATTTTCGGTACGAAAACTCTTATTGCTGGACCCTGGTAACGAAAACGTTCTAAATTTAGAAAAAAAAATCCGCTAACACGTGGTGTAACCAGAATCCACGGGTCCCTGACAGCGGAAACTCGATTGACGGCAAAACGTCTGTCCGCCTGTCTCTTTGTTCACCCACCTGTGAACAAAGCTAGCGGTTAATCCGTTCAGCCGATTTTCTCCCAAATTTCTATTCTCCAAACGATCTGACTGATGTCGCGACTCCTTGAATTTGAAAGCGATATTTTAATCTTGAGGAGATTTTATGTGAAGCCCCTGGGATTTACAACAAATTTTCAAAAAAATCTTCGTCGTTTACGATTAAATTTGTTGCTGGGTAATTTAAAGGATGTTTAAGACAATGGTGCAGGTCTCATGTCCGTAGAAAACCCTGACTTTTCGAAAATTGCAAAACTTCAAACTTTTTCGGCGTCTTTCTACAACTACAATTATGAAGATGGAGATTTTTTACCTTAATAAATTATGTTCCTTAATGATATATTTTGGAATAAGGTCATGTACAATTGTTTGAAAATTTGAGTACTCTTTGTGTGATTTTGCGTGAAAATACGGGCTGAAAATAATGTGTTGCGTGAAAATAAGTGTTGTTTTAGCACCACTACTTTATATTAGTTGTGACTTAAGACAATTGCCAATAATAGAATACACACAAAACAAACTAATGCTATAACACCTTCCTTCTCACATTATTCTAAAGTTTTGTAATTTTTGAAAATTAAAAAAGTTCAACGAAATTTGTACCTGTGCGAATTTCAAACAACCATTTGTCAATGAAAGGAAAAAGTTTAGTTAAAAAATGTAAATCTTTTTTGGGAAAAATTGTCATAAATTGCTTTACTTCCAGTAAAACCCACGCGAAAATTTCCTGGCATTTCCAAAAAACTTATATGACATTGTTTAAATTAGTATTTTAAAAATATACATCACACAAAATCGGCAATATTGTATATTTGAAATGTTATTTTTTTGTAAATTCGAAAATACAGTTTGCCGAAATGGGGCCAGCGTCAATTCCGTTTTCTCGCCCATTGCTTAAGCAATATTAGGAAAGTATTATAATGCTGCAGGAAGAAAAGATTTTTCGACAGAAAAACTCTTATTGCCGGGCCCAGGTGACGAGAAACTGAATAAATTTGATTATGTATCGTAAACTAAATGATTATCTGGTGTAGCACGATAGTTAATTTTCGCAATCTTCTATCAAGCAGCTTCGCTCGCCTCGCACGCTTACCCCGTCTCTCTGGCTCGCCCTGTTGTGCTAGCCATGACCGTCCTGATTACAACGCCTGCCCCTCCCATCTATCCCTTTCCGCTCAATCCGTTCCTCCCCGCTAATCACGCTTCGTCTGTCTCTCCCATACGCCCTTTCTGGCATGCCATGGTTGCCCTGGGAGATGTTGCCTAACATCTCCCGCCCTCCCCATCCAGTGTATTCAAAACACAAAATTAAGTTCATTTGCTACGCGTTCAGAATTCTTTCAAATTCCGTCAGCCTTCATACAGCTCGTTGTGTATATTTTGCCAATGTTCACTCCCGTCTGAGATATGGCATAATATTCTGGGGAAAAACATCTTATAGCTCCCAGACTTTCAGATTACAAAAAAGAATTGTACGAATAATAAGCAAATCCAACCCACGTGCTTCTTGCAAGTCTGTCTTTATTAATCTAGGAATTTTACCATTACCTTGTCTCCTGATTTACGAATCAGTAGTTTTTGTCAAAATGACTTACTTAAGGGCGGGAATATATTTTCAGCAAACGCCGATGTCTATAACACACGACGTAGTAATCATATCCACCAGGTGGCAGTATCAACAGCTCACTACACTACAAGTCACATACAATTCATGTACATTACTCTACAACACTTTGCCAGGAGACATTAAACGATTAAATTCGATAAAAATGTTCAAGTCCCAAGTAAAATCTTTTCTGCTGCCTAACTGTTTCTATACAATTCGAGACTATACCGAGCATCAAAAAGGAAAGTAGCATTAGTTTTAACAATGATTGTTAAAGTAATTATTTATCATTTGGACTGTATAATTCTAAAGAACCTGTAACAAGTATTGTACCACAGTTTCTGGGTTGATGGTCCCCATCTCGATCAGGTTTTTCGTCCAGTTTCCCTGATCCGTGAGCAAATGCTACGATGGTCCCTTGTTTTGCTTCTGGACATAAATGTAACTTCATTATTCGTGCACGTCTTCTGAATTTCAGTGGGAAATATAGTTATTGAAATTATTGTTTTCCATATTATCGCGGGAAAAAGTATTATTCTTTCATGAAGAACATGAGGGTTCAGGGCAGGAATTTATAGCTAATTTACCTTTGAAAATATATTTTATTATATAGGAGCGAATATTTTGTCAACAAAACTCGAAAAAAATCCTCTCTTTTGTGTATTCAAAATTCGACTAGAATATTGTTTAGGATAGAGATCACAGAATTATGAAAACGTGCACAAAATTCACTTCTCCCCATAGCTCGTCACACACAGTTTTTAACTGCTTTTGACGTAAATAAATAAATAAATTCCGTTGTACGTGTTCCTCCGCTCATAACGCTACAACCTTCCGTCCCCACTCCCGGTCGGTCTTCCTTGTCTGTCCAGCCCACACCTCCTATCCCACCCATCGAGCCAATTGTGCTTGATCACTTTTTGCCGGTCAATACCCTTCGTCCCATTTCCCCGAACTAAGACGCCGTGGACGCCCTGGAAACACCTCCCACTTCGCTCATGTGGTCCCTTCCGCTCTATTTTTATCCCTGTACATCACGCTTCGTCCGTCTTCCTCGCACGCCCTACCTGGCATGTTATGGCCACCCTTCAAGTACCTCCTCCCTCCCATACAGCCTGTTCCGTTTTATATGTTCTCGCTCATAGTATTATTTACGTCCATCCCTTCGCAAGCCCAATCGAGCTACCATTGCCGTCCTACCAACACCTCCCTATTCAGCCTCTTCTGCTTTATCTGTTTCTCCCCCACCTCCCTTCTTCTTTTTTCCATTACACCCATTTCTGCAGTTCAGTGTTCTCTTTCCCTCCACCTCCTTCCGCTGTGCCGCTCCTCTCTCTTCTTTCCATTCTTCCGCTCCTCCCGCTCGTTTCGCTTAATCTGCTTTGCCCGTTCCTTGCTCTCCTTCCGCTCCTTCCGCCCCACCAGTTCCATCAGATCTGCCTGCTCCAGCCGGTCCTGCTCGCCTCCGCCCCGCCTGGAACACCAATGCACAGCAAAATTGAAGCCGATATGGACTGGGGATTGCAATATTAAAATAACATTTTGAGGTAGCAGTTTTGAATCACGAAGCCGGTCCTTTTTGCACTTCAAAAGTATTCGTGTCAAATTGGGAAGGCCTGTTACTCCGGAGGTTTTAAAGTTTTGTGGTGTATTTTGCATATAAACATATGCACTACATTTTCCACTGAGGTGACAAAAATCAAGGAATATTTTCTAATATTGTGTCGGATCTTCTTTTTCCCGGTGAAGTGCAACAACTCGACGTGACATGGACTCAACAAGTCGATCGATGTTCCCTGCAAAAATATTGAGCCATTTCGCCGCTGTAGCCGTCCATAATTGCGAACGTGTTCCCGTTGCAGGATTTTGTGCACGAAATGACCTTTTGATTATGTCCCATAAATGTTCGATGGGATTCATGTCGGGCAATCTGGGTGGCCAAATCATTTGCTCGAATTGTCCAGAATGTTCTCCAAGCTAATCGCAAACAATTATGTGTCGATAATATGACGCATTGTCACACAAAAAATTCCATCGTTGTTTGGAAACACGAACTCCATGAATGACTACAAATGGTCTCAAAGTAGCTCAACATTACAATTACACTCAATGATTGATTCAGTTGGACCGGAGGATCTAGTCTATTTCATGTAAAATTAGCCCACACTAAATGGAGCCATCATCAGCTTGTACAGTGCCTTGTTGACAACTTGGGTCCATGGCATCGTGGGGTCTGTACCACACTTGAACCCCACCATCAACTCCCCATCCATCAACTGAAATCGGAAGTCTTCTGAAGTAACCACGTTCCAATCAGACAGTCGGGCGGGCAGACGGACGGGCATACGGACACACGGACGGACCGACGGACGGATATACGGACGGACAGGCCTTTTGCCACCAATCGATTTTTCGGTATCAACGACCCACAAAACATGGATTCTGGCTACACTAGGTGCTAGAGAATAGTATATTCTTAAACTAGCGTAGAATGATAGCTATTATTCACGAGTTTATGTTTGCGACACGAGAGACAAGAGCGAGTCACAGTCTTAATAATTAATGGATTAAGGAGTAATTTCTACGTGTGAATAATAGCAATTCTTCGCTAGTAGTAGACTATACTTTCTCTACGACTTTGAAATCGATGTTTTAAAAATAGTAAAAGAAAACATTTAAAAAGTTTTAATTTTTAACATTAACCAAAAACAAAAAAAACAGGTATTACAAACAGAAATAGTCTAGATTGCGTTTTGGAGAAATGAATTTTGTGAAATTAGACCAATTGGTAATACTTATTATCGAGGAAGTTTACTTGATTTGAGTTGATTTCATTTAAAATAGAATTACTAGTTGAACAAAATGTTCCTTGTATACAAGTATTTTAAATGATAGCTGTATTACGCTCTACCGATTGCGGTAGTGTTTGCGGTGGTCATTTTATTTGATATAGAATCATCTACATAACCTAACAACCACCAACTCGCATACTGTTCCGTGGTTTACCTGTCTTACGACAGATGTGACCTGTCCCGGCAGAGCTCTTGCCCTCTGTAGGCAACTGGGAGAACCTCTGTCGTGTATAATCAACTCACCCTGAATAAAGAAAACCTCCACACCGAGCTTGTGGCGTAGTTTCATAGCGCCCAGTGTAGTCCTAGTCAACAACGTGATTTCCACATGGTCAGTTGTTTTGGTAGCAACGGTGTGTGGTAATTTGAAAGCTGTGAAGATTTTCTCAATCGGTGAAGATATTCAGTATTTATTTTAAGTATCGTTGGTAGCATATCAATGATGTCCTCTTCCAAACATTCAGGAAGTTCCTAAATATCCTGAAGTTGAAGTTGAAGATGTCGCAAAAATATTTTGCAACTTTAAAAAATTCAGAGTTCAACAAAAATGGTGCTTGCAATATTTTTATTAAAGCACTTCACTCTTCTCAAGAATAATGAAAATAAATAAATTTGGAGCCATTTTTGAGGAAATATTGAAAATGTCATTGACGTTTCATAAAATGTACTTCTTAGAATCACAAAATTCGTTTCAAAAACGTAGGACCTCGAGTTCGGTGAGATCTATCAGGGAATACCCATTTTGTAGAAAATTTTCTGAACGATTTGGATGCTAGTTTTACCCACAGACGGACAAACGGACTTACAATTTTTTCGGTACCCTAAGAACTAACAAAACTTAGGTTCTACAAGTAGACGCAGTAATTATTAATATCTGGAAAAATATTTTTTTTTGGTAACTGAGAACCTTAAAATGCGTTTTTCTGTCGAAAAATTCTCACTTTTCACTTTAATTTTCCAGTAAATTCTCTTGAGGGGTAAGTACGTAGTACGCGAGAAAGTGAAAATAAAGTTACGAAATAAATATGTTTAAAGTTTAGTGGACAGCATAGTGCAGGAATCACAGTCTTAATAATTAATGGATTAAGGAGTAAACTATTTATTAGACATAGTTGAGCAATAAGTGATGTCGAGAGATCCAGTCACGCCGCCAGAATTCGCTATCCATGGTCGCCTTTTCCTCCGCCGCCGGGGGGGGGGGACATCTTGAAAAACCGGCCTAGTATCGGTATCGTTCATTCTCGATAATGGCAGTGCCGGGACTAGCATTCTCGGGCTTGGCGTTTTCGGCGCGCTGATCTCATAGACGAAAAGTCATTTCAACCCATCTCAACTATGTTTTACGCTCTCACTTGAAGAGGTGCCTTATCGTCCTATTTACTACCCTTTCATTAAGTATTTATAAGCACGTTTATGACGCTTGACAATATCATGGTGACTTTCTAGAGATCTTCGCCATTTATAATCACATTTTTTTACGATAATTGCCAGAGAAGCGGCATTCGTCGCATGTCTTTCGGTCGGCTCCTTCGATGACTGTGAATCATGGAACCGCAGCACCAAACCTTTCGTGGCACTCAGGTGTAGTACTCTCTTTTTAGAGGTTTTTACTACTGGCGTGGAAAGTACAGCACGCATGCTAGGTCTCCATATTCTTTGGAATGCCGGAAAACAATGTGAAGGGATGTGATTGACTTCTCCTCTGGTGTGATGAAACTTCCTCGAGTCAAATAGAGCGTTCGCGGCGTGCATTTTAAGTACCCACCCTTTGCGGCAATTAGTTGTAGTATCGGGCAATGGTGCGAAACGTCAGCAAAATTTACGAAGCCCTATTCTAGTAAATGTATCGTTAAAACATTTTAAAGCATGTTAATACAAATGTCGAATAGAAATGAAGATAAAAAATCCCTTTGGCGCAAGACGTTCACTGAGGATGACAGAATTTATCAGATAGAAAAAGCTGCCGTTTGATTGTAAATAATTTTTGTAATCAAATGCCGCAAGTGATTTACATCCATGTGACATTTATAACTTGCATTACATATCACAGTATCATTTCGGCAAAAATCCTTTATTAAATCAAATCGTGATCACTACGAATACAATTTGGAGTTCAAAAGTTGCGGATGCATGCTTTCCCCGCGTGTTTCCACCGACCATATTACGCACGCACTGGCCGCAAAAGGCATTACCTCGGTAACCCCTGTTGGAGCTTCAGCGGAGTTGTCTCCGGCCCATCCCGTCCCGTCCCGTCCCACCCCCACCACCCGCACATTACGGGGAGGGGAGCGGTGCCATTAGCGGCTCTTGCGGACAGCGCTTAATGAAGTGCCCCATTAAGAAGGTAAATTCGATCTATTCCAGGAGATTCATGGCCTTGAAGGTGAATCAGTAGAGGAGGGAATAATGCTCATATTTCTATTGCGTTAATCGCAAATACCGTTCCGGCGAGTTCTTTCTGCGTGAACCTTTATTCAATTAAAACCAAATTATTAAATTCTGGAATTCTACTAAAGCTAGAATTAGCTAATATTTATTTATTTATTTATTGAACATTTTCTGTGTAAAACGCAATAACTGTTTTCTCATGTTCATATGTACAGTCTAATGGGCACGATATGGCACAGCCTCACTCATTTCTACTTGGAGCTGTTTTCCACCATCATCCTCCCCTCATGAAGCTCCCTCTGTAAACGTAATGCTCGTGTGAGATGCGCCGCGCCGTCGCCCGGATTCTTTAACGACTCAGATCCTCACGATCAAAAGAGCCTTCTTCGCCGTCCTAAAGGCTGTTTGACAAATCCTGTCAGAGGGTGCTGTGACGCAATTTGCACCTCGGTAATTTGATGGGGTACCTAACTATATAGTTGAAAATTATTTGAACAAAAATTTGAAGCACAATTTTGAGGCCTGCCTCTACCCCCTCGACCACCAATAGCAAAGCGACGAGATGAATTCCGATTCTGACCCTTCACATTGTCCCATTCACCCCGAGGGAAACATTTCATTGCACATGTCATTATCACAACCAATTTGTTTTAAGACTATTTATAACTTCTGGTTACATATTACATTCACGTACTTATTAAGATTTACAGTGTTTATAAAAGTATAACTGTGATTATACAATACAAGTGAGTAAAAAGAAATAATCTTCCAAACTAAAAAGTTCAATTCAAACAAATTTGTATTGTGGATTATTAGTTCATATTCTTATCCACGTGAATATCCAGAAAATTTCGGCGGTAACCACCGAGTTTTATTCTACAATATAATATTGTCATCAGGTAAATAGGCCTTTTAGGTAAGATAAGTATTATTTTTTTCTTATTTAAAAGGTCAATATACCTAATGAAGACATTTATGTAACTGAGACATAATGATCTCTACAAACATTGTAAATCTTAGTATATAAATGAATTAACCCAATTTTTAAATGCATTCTGTAAATGTAAGTGATCGTTAAGATGCGATCATTGTAAGTTTGCACACTTAAAATATTCAATACTCTTTCTTTAAAACATTAGGTGAACATACTCTGATGCAATCATTGAAGGCAGTTGTCATCAGCCACAATGTTGTGTCAAACATAAGCGATTGTATTATATATTACATTGCGGTTGATGACATCATATTTTTCATCTTCCATAAGAATTACCAACAACATTCATTAATTTGCTGATGCTTCCGGTTCGCCGCAGTCGGGACAAACTCTTCAACTTCCAACTGGTCCCCTAACATGTGGTGCTTGTAAAAGTTTATGTACGGAAAAGTAGAGAAGAGAACATGAATGAGAAAGGAAATGTCGCGAGCTGGCCGTGGCTCATTTTTTAGGGTACTGCTCCGGTATTTGTCTGGTATCGATAGGAGAAACCACGGAAAACTACCGTTCAAAGCAGACGGCCATTAATATTTTTCAGACAATAACTGAATAGGACCTATTAGCGCAGCGATTGCCGACTGGACAAGGAATGACGTTGGAACACAGCTACCCCTCCGAGATGAGGCAGTCGAGAAGCGGTGCGAGCAAAAGGGAGGGGAGAGGGGCTGACGGCGGTCGCAAGTACCGAAAACTTTGGCAGTGGGTCTTTGTCATTGTTTCAGGCAACATAAGTGGGAAAACATCTACACCCGTAAATTTTCTTTCGGTTAGGGAAGAAAGGATTTCTTTTGTAGTTGCTGGAACAATGGCAAAGTGTTCAGTGTATTTGAAAGAACTGTAGTATGTTAAAAAATCCTACCTACAAATGCATTACGTAGGTTTGCGACCCAGAGAAATCTGCGAGATTAAAATATATTCTGAGAATTGACATAGCTCGCAATCATGGGATGAGTAAAGGAATTTGTAGATTGAAGTTTATGGAAACGATACTGAAAATCAAGAGAATTTAGAACATTGTCAAACAAAACTGTACACAAAAAATAATTAAACCTGGGGTCAAAATTCTTTCACGTGACCCCTACCGGGTACCTCGTATTTGTTACATATTTATTCACATTAATTGTTTCAAAACGAACTAATTCGTTGTATTATACACTATTGTGTAAAATGTCATTGTCCTAAAATGTGAAAACTTTCTTTTTCAAAAATGTTATCTAATAGATGAATGGAAGTAGTTATGATAATGAGTCGGATATTGCTTTACGTTATGTGACAATGTATGTTTTATTACACAATTGTTCATATTGTTATTGAATCACTAACATTATAAATAATAATTACGAAATAAAAAACGTAATTGTCGATTTTCCAAGCGAACGTTTCCCCCCACTTCCGTTACATCATTGGAACACTGTGCACCCGCCGCCGCGTCGGGCACTACCTTGGCTCCGTCACTCGGCTCAGAGCAAAAGAGCATATTTCTGTGAGGTCACAGAGCATTGAATTGGCAACCACTGTATTAGCGAGTAGAATAGCTAGTGTTTGAAATCCACCACCATTGAGACTAGAACCCCAGGACCTCCAGGTGAGATGCGCTGAAGAGATTACAGCAATGCTGAACTAAACTCTCTGAGCTAAACATAACTG
This sequence comes from Acheta domesticus, assembly GCA_031308135.1. NCBI lineage: Eukaryota > Metazoa > Arthropoda > Insecta > Orthoptera > Gryllidae > Acheta > Acheta domesticus. The sequence goes on along the minus strand of JAHLJT010002406.1, from coordinate 71,745,434 downwards.
GTTATTAGAGGATATAGGCTGAAATTTTGATGGTACACAATGCAGCCACACTCCTGTGGAAGTAAGGGCATTATCGATTATTGAATTCGAAATCTGCTAGAACAGTTTTGACACTTTTTTCCTTCCAAGACTTACAACATTCGTACGTAGTAATAAGAAAGTATTGTAATGCGGAATTGTAATCGGTGATTTTTTGACAGTAAAACTACCAGTGTGAGGCTTTGGTAATGAAAAAGTCGATAAATCTCGGCCCTGTATGTAGTAAAGTATTTCTTCTAACACTTTTCTACAAAAACGATTTTCTACAAAATTGGTATTGCATCATCTTTCTAAACAAATTGAAAGTCCTGAAAGTTAAATTGAAGGTCCTTAAATCTATATTTTAATTTTTGGGATCACTCTATATGAAGCCTCAACATTTTCAAGATTTTTCAAAAAACTGCTCCGAATTTTCGGATTGCAACTTTTTCTTGGGTAGAGAAAGTACGCTTAAAAAGGCCAAAAGTTCTCATTTTTGTTGAAATATTTTAATTTTCAACGATTGCGAAAATTGAAAAATTGCGAGAAATTGCGAAAATTGAATACATGTTCGGTATCTTTTTATTTGTCGAGATACGTATTTTTTTTAAACAATTATGTTCTCAAAAAGTGCTTCAAGTTTTTCTTCCATTTTTTCCTCATATATGGCAAAAAAGGTAAAGAAAATGGAATTTGTTTTATTTTCAGCGAACTCTCTACATTTTAGAAAACTACAAAAAAATCATTATTTCAAAAGTACAATTCTAATTTAAAGATGTTTGAAATCAATTAAGTATTTTCTTTAAATAAGGCTAACGAACGAGTATTAATTTTCATGATTTCTGTTTGAATTTCACACAGTTGATGAAAATATTTTTCTTGAAAACATGTCGATGTTTTTAAAATCCTTGAATAGAGAAAAGAATGCCCACAAACTGTCACAGATCTTTTTTGTCTGATTTTTTGAAAATTGCATAAAAATTCAGAAACAATGCGAGAATAAAGAATTGTTGTAACACCGCTCGTTTTGAATTGCCTACCCTTTTTGCGGAAATTATTAAAACTTTCGACCCCTCGCATTAATTACTTTTACACTTTGAAACTTACGAAGTCATATGAGGTTTTGGTATCAAATACTGCCGATCTTGGTCAGACCGAATCCATTTTCTTGGCTTGTTATATAAATTATTATTGAACCCAGGACGAACTTTTGTGTCTGAAATATTTTTGCCCTTTCATTTTCCCTTGCACTTGCACTTCATGGCATTGCAATATTAAAGTAACGCACAGGTAATATGAGCATTACCCAAAAAAGCAGAGCCGTTGGTTGTGGTTTGTACGAGACCCGCGTAAGAAGATGTCTTCTTGGCTTCGCGTAGTTTTGGTATCAGGTGTGTACACGTAGTTGCCCACTCAATCACGTACCCTCTCAACTGTCCTTTCATTCATACTCTCCAATTCAGTACGGCATCGTCCTGTATTTTTTATTAATTATATATCTGAATCCCGAGATAATGCAATAGTTGCGGCGACAATCTTGTCGACGAGTTGTGGTAAGTAAATATGAGCAAGATCCGACTGACTATTGTAAAGCCTGCAAAATACGATTTGGGTATTGTAATATAGAGGTCTTTACAGAATGACTTAATATCATCTCGTCATGCATTATATTAAGATTTCAATAAATTGATTACCTTTCAAATATATGATATTTCGAATAATAATTTTACAATTTAAACTAACTTTTGAGAAAATTCCAAAATGTATCGTATTCGAACATGATATCATCTGTCATGGAACATTTTTAACTGGTCTTATTTTATACTCTGTAAATTGGATAAAATTACGACCATCATGTAACACGAAATTTGTATGTGTGTGAGGTGGAGAAATATTAATGGATTCTCATTATGTTTTTGCTGGTCAATTTTGAAGTAAGAATTTGTGAGTTTCCTTCTGGTAGTTTCTATTTAAACGGAATTCACGTTTTCGAGTCTTCCTGTATACGTCCACTCTTTTCGCTTTATTTTGTATGTCCCTTCTATCCGTTGTTAAGAACGCAGCCTTTGTCAAAAGAAGTGGAAAATTGTGCTTGGTGTAAGCGGATTGTGGACTACGATGATGAGCTGGGAGGGCCGGGCCGGCGCGAGGCGCGGCGCGGCGAGGCGGGGCGCAGCGGGGATGGAGTGGAGTGGAAGGGAGGGGGAGGGAGGGAGGGGAGGAGGGCGAAGAGGGCTCGGCGCGTGTGGGCGGGCGAGGGAGAGTCATTTTGTGGCAAGAGAGCTTTCCTGCTCCCCCGGCTCCCTTTGCCGCCCGCCTTTCGCTCAGCTATAATGCGGCGGCGGCGGCGGCGGCGGCGGCTATCTCCGCTTACACTTTTATGTCGCATTGACGGCGCCTGTTGGACTGTCGCGATTGGGCCCGAGCAAAGTCTAATTCTTCCTTTGTGGCTCAGAATTGAGTTGTTTAAAAAGATTGCCGGGTAAATTGCGTAGCCGACTTAACACGCAAGGTTCGCACGCCGCTCTCCTTCTGCGCGCGCAGCGCGTTTAGGGCAGACGTCCTTCGCAGGGCGAGCGACTCTTTCGCCGCGGAAATGAACAGACTGCGACGACACAGCCCCTACATACTAAGGCTACACAACAGAACTAAATTATGGGCAAATGTCTTGATTATTACTTGATATACACTTATTATACTTGGGTTTTTATTTCTTGGCATGTGGGGGCTTGTCTTCTGGATGGAATATCTGACGGTATTTCACGTCGTTCTCGGCCGTGCCGCTAGGAGTCGCATGATCGCCAGCACTGCTCGATATAGTCGCGATCATGTGACTCCCAGCGTCACGACTGAGAATGACGTGAAATACCGTGAGATATTCCCACGCGCCAAGAAATAAAAACTCAAGAATAACCCGGCAAAAATGTAACACGAACGGATGGGCTGGGTCTTAGAGACCCGGTTAAAAAACAAGAAGTACATAGCAAAAATTTTGTTTATATCATTGTTAGAGGATTTCATTATGTTATTTTGTTGTAAAAGAAAACATTTTTGTTCACATATTACGAATTTTGATTGTTATAAAAAATATTTGGTAAATTTAAGAAGGAGCACAATGAGGCCTCCCTAATACCATTCTTGGCATTCCACTGGAAATTTTGACTCATTTCTGACATTACAGTTCTGTTTGACTTTAGTTATACGTAACAATACACAAAAACAACCGAATTATCTATATCGCAATAATAAATAATTCTAATTCTAGTTATACTAATATGTGCCTACCCGACAACGGTTACACGAACGTTGGGTCTGGGAGACCAAGCAGGGAAAAAATAACGAATATTATCACTTATACAATCTATATGGCAATAATTATCACTTAGAATGTTTCATTTGCAAATGAAAGGTAGAGAGACGAATAGACCTCTGATATTATCTGTATGTGAGTAACTGAAGTTTGTGTGACGCCGTGGGTCTCACAGACCCAACACAAGGGCAGATGGTTACTTTTTGGCTTGATTTTATATTTAAATTTTCCCGTAAAATAAAGCTTTATATCTCTGAATTGAAGAAAAAAATACAAATGGGCTTTTTTCAGCAATTACAGGCGTTTTCTTAGGACAAATGCTAAATAACCAAAGCTGCATGCATGATCGGTTTTTCATAAATAATTATTTTATTTACATATGCGCAGAGGGAAATGAAAGCATAGTATTTCATTTTAGTGAATTTTTTCTCAGAAACTATTAATGTTAAAAAGTTCATGTTTTGAATGTAGTTAGTTATTATATTTGTGATATCTAAACTATTTTTCTACACTGGGTTAAGCACAGATCCTTACGGCTCTTGCTCCACCAGGGGGCTGACCACGGCGCGTCCCCGACTGCATCAGGTGGCCGCCGTTGCAGCGACGTGCAACGATGGCTCCTGATTGCCCAGGGGTACCGTGATCCGCAGGAGATGAGACGAGACGAAGGACGTCCTTTATTAATAGACGTTGGATCATTACATCATTACGTCATCACATTACATCAAATTATCAGGTTACAAATACACAGTGAGCCTTTCAAAATAACATAGGATTATGGGATTTACACGTTTTCTACACTATTTAAAAACAACAGGTTTTTTTAAACGATGTATTTACACAGATGGTGAATGCATAGCTCAGTTTAAATAAACTATACATATGTTTGATGGCTTAATATCTAACTTAAATTAAAACTTAAAACTAATACAATGGTTGAGGTTACCCATCGGGCTCCTCTAGTCGGGATCTAATTCGGAGAATTTCCTGAGAAAAATGTGGAAGGGAAACTTATTTTGTATTCTGGTTGTATGTGATGGGTTTTTGCCGTGTCTGTGAACTGATAATGAAGGGATTTGGGATATGTTCGAGAAGAAGTTGGTAGCAAGGTAGGTGATATGATGGTCTATAGTCTCTAGGTTGAATTCTTTATGTAACCGGTTATTGGTGACTGTTCGGGCCCACAGCAAAGCAGAAATAAATACGTTCACAAGCAAGGCAGAACAGTTGAGTTGCGTAATCGGCAGAGCGCAGCCGTTGACCGCTGAGATCACGTATCACCTTCACATCCGTTGTTCCGCGTATTCTTCAACGGGCGGCAACGGACGGGCGTGGCCGCTCGTACGTGTCCGCCTGCCCATCTCGCCCCCACAGCGCGGTCCGTTGGAGGAGCAACGGACAAAAACTGCCAGATCATTGCAAATCCAGATCAAATGGCAAATGGTAATTGGCCATCGCCATCCCCACCTCTGCCGCGGGTGAGAGCCCTTTCCTAACGTCTCTGCCCCAACCGAATTCGGCTTAACCGAATTCGGTAGTCCGCATAAAGACACCGTGCAAGACAGACGCGTGTGTTCAGGGCTCCGCGCGTAAAGCGTGTAAAGAATATAATCGTGCAAATGAGCTGCATACGGCTCGCACATAAATTGTTTAATCGTGGAAGTGCACGCTTTAATTGTGTCTGTCGCTCTTGCGTGGATTTGCGCCCGCAATTTTGGTTGAACTATGTAACTCGCGGCTGCTTCTGGTCGGCGCAAGGTAGCCACGGCGGTCCAAGGTGTCACTACAATAACTACGCTTGGACAGGTGTATTAATGCACCAAGAGAACTTTTCGTCTTAATTCTGTGCTTCTTGTGCATTTACTGTGTTAATACTGTACATTTACATATTAAATATTGTTTGTGCTGGAAACTTGCTCGTACATGCATCCTGCACTTCTGCGCCAATCCCAAGAGCTATCAAAGGGTTTCGGGACTACTGTACTTCAACAATACAGTCCATTCATACAGTCCACTCATGAACATTAAGAGTATAGTAGCCCCGAACAGTGACATACCAAGGAGCGTTTGAAATGATTCTGAGAAATTGATTTTGTACTATTTGTAGTTTCCTTAGGTTGGAAACACAACAGGTAGATCAAATAACAAATGTACAGAAGAATCATGAAAATACAGTAACTTGTACAGCGCGACCTCGAGCTCTGCCTCGAACATGTTAGTAGCATATTACAATTGCTTTGTCGCATACATTTGCTCTGCTTCACAAACGAAGGCACACGCACTCAGGCGGGCGTCGTAGTAAACATGTCAGAAGGTGAGGCCCCTCCCGGGCTCTTGCGGTCATTCCACGGGGCGCAGATGCCTGAAGAACGGAACAGCGAGGCCGGGACGCGTCACAACTAGGGGGTGGATTTTGATGACCTAAAACATCTCCAAAAATGACCAATAAAATGCTCTTATAATGTTTTTAAAATGTCCTAAAAGTACAGACAAATGTCGTAAAAATGTGATCAAAACCAGTTCGGATAAACAAGTCAAGTTGTTGGATACGTTACTAATGTAATCGAGGCTTCTTGTATTCGTCCAAGGAAACTCAGCTGTCAAACTTTTCGTTTGGACTGTTCTTTATCAGAACATGTCTGTAGTTACTCCGAAATCGGATGAACCGCCAATGGCGCTGATGGGCGCCATAGGAACCTTAGATTACATAGTCACAATGGCTAACATTACAATTTCTGAGGGAAGAAATCGAATAGGCTACCAGGTATAGGTACTCAGGAATTCTGCGGAGAACATTTCTTGCATCTCGTAAATATTATTTGAAGCGCGTACCATTAAAATGATATTAAAAATCGATGAAATCAGCAAAAAATGCATTAAAAATGTCAGAAAAGGGAAAAAAAATGACTTATTAGTCGAAATCGACGGAAAATGCAAAAAAAAACAACAACAACAAAAAAACGTATAAAAATGGGTCATTTCCTTTTGTCATAGCGCAAAATGAATTTATGTACTAAAAAACGGCATTTTTCTTAAGTGACAAATATGACAATTCATTAAATGCCAGCGAGGTTGATACGGAAACGGTGGTAAGTAAGCCAATGTGCGGGGACCCCCGCGACGGCGCGCATGTAGTTAGTCGAGGTACTTACGTTTCCGGGTCGGTTAAATGTTTGATTGTTCGTGATTCAGGCGCGTCAACTACGTAGGTCATTAGTCCCGTAAGTGCGCGTTTTTTTCTCGGTAGGTAGCGATGATCTTTTCCCCGCTGGATGGCGAGATCCGATGCCGACCTATCGTCGACTAGCAGGATTTTCCCCTCAACCAGATATCTCCACCTGCGAGGCATCGCCCCAGCCGGGACAAGCTCTAAGCTCCCGACCGGTCTCTCGGCATGTGTGGCGGTATAGTACATGTTACTGTATGTGTGTAAGGGGTGAGGATAGGACAAGGATGAGGAAGGAAAGATCGCGCGCGGTCCGTGGCCCGTTTGTTAGGGTACTTCTACGGCATTCGCCTGGTGTTGATTGGAGAAACCACAGAAAACTACCGATCAGAGCAGCTGGGCGCTAGAATTCTCCTCCTGACAGCGGCTGAATTAGACCTAGCTGACAAGCTAGAGTCGAAAATCCAGCAGCCATCTGGACTCGAACCTAGGACCTCCCGGTCAGAAGGACTGCAGTGACATCAGTTAATGCACTGAACCATCTCTCCAGGTATTTCTGAGTCGGCACGTTGACCCTTTTATTCATATTCACTTAAAAACCTACGTTGAGCAGGGATTGCATGTCATTCACTAATTGTTGAGGGACTCCACTCATGAAAAAATGTCGTCATCGTAAATAAAGAAAGAACTGGCAGTGCTGCCTAAGGGAGGCCCTCATTTCCGTTCGCATCGGCAACAGCGAGAGGAACCCGCCCATAGGTAAGCACGTGAACCTCCAGGCCTGTTTCTTCTCTATTATGCCGAGATAAGGGGTCATCCATAAATTACGTAACGGTAAAGGGGGTGGGAGGGCGTGTGAGGCAGAGTTATGCTGCGTTGCATGGACACAAGGAAGTGCGCTACAAGGGGGATGGGTATTGAAAATACTCGAAATTTGCGGTACGTAAATTATGAACGGCCCATAAGGCCGGAACTGATGATGTACCGGCATATGGTAGAAGCCATCTGTCAAACCTTGCTCGAAAGCGAAAAAAATCACGTGAAATGCCAGTAGTGCCTGGTTAGGGGAAGGCAAAACCAAAGAAGGTAACTTGCAGTGATCTGCTCAAGCATGCATGTCGTAAATCATCAGCAGCGGCCGTCGGGTTTGGGCACTAGGCCCACAGGGAAGGGATTGCGCAATTCCGACATGGAGGTCGGTTCAAGTATATTGGTGGCGGCCATGTTCTGAACTGTGTGGTACAGTAGGAGTCTTGATTTACGCATCGCTAAAGGGGCCGACGTGGGTGTCACATGCCTTACCCTGGTAGTGTGAAGCATGGTCGATTTTTTTATTTTTTTTCTAAAAAAATTGCTCTTAATTTCTTTTTATTTTTTTTACTTACGTAAAAAAAGTTGTTAAGAAAGTGCTGCTGGTTCTATTTACATTGAATTCTAAGTTTTCGAAAATTGCAAACAATACAAAATTAACATTGAACAAATACAATATTGATGATATACATTTTTGTTAATATAAATCTGTTTTAAAAATTACTACCTTAAAATAAGTTACGTTCATTTTTACATATGAATATTGAGTGTAATTTTGCAGTTTTCAAAATTGCAAATTCGATTTTCCGGCTCTTCATTTGTAGAATCTTTCAGGAGTTAAATAATCATAAGTAGTTATGAGTTATTTAGTAGTTATTACATTTGTTAATTAGAAATTTAACTAGTTTATTAGTAATAATTATTTATCGGCAGTTACTGAATATAATTTTCCACATGGCATTGCCATACAATGTTGCAACATGGCAGCTTAAGAAGCATTTCCGAGAATTTCAATGTTGGACGGCGATATGGATGGGATAGTGATGGGATAAGGAGGCTCTATTTACAGAATATGTATACATGTGATGGAAATTATGTAATAAACCATAGTTTCATACTATGTTTGTATTCATAAACTAATACATTGGATGATCTTCAGTTCTGGATGTTTAATTTTTACACATGAAATTATCCTTGCTTGTCTGTGTAATGTGCGTGTCTGTGTCTGTGTAATTTATTTATGTTTGTTTCTTTTGAAGAAGTAAGAAAGTGCTACTGTTCTTGAATATCGAAATAATAACAGATATGCACGACAGGTGCTTCTTTTGAATTTGGACTTCAAGAGAAATAAGCAATACTACAATAATACTTATCTCCTTTCTCAATAATGCGATGAAGTATGTGTTGTTGTAGCACCTCTTGTGTAGAACCACGTTTATTTTTAGAACTCTTCAAACTTCCATGGTGTACAAAAATAATCATATGTAGATTTGTCATTTGACCAAACTGCTAACTAGACCAGAATGATGTCTCATGCCCTGATTTTACTCTTCCCTCTCTCCAGGAAGCATAGGTAAGCTTGTCTATATACATTTATGTTACCTAAACACAAACTTCTACTCATACCTTACGCTCTAGTTAGTTTTAATTATTTTTTGACAATCGAGCAGTCAATTTTAGTCAATTTTTTACCTTAGTTGATTTTTGACAGTCGAGCCATAGAGACTCGAACACTACATACGTTTAACAATTACATTTTTACAACAATAAGCAAACAAATTTTACATGCATTAAAAGATATTTTCTTGCAAACTTGCTGTATCAAATAAAATCAACTACTGTACCGGTCGTCCACGGCTGCTGAAGGCCTCAAGCCAAGCAAGAATATAAAAAAATACATTTCTGCACGTTTTCGGATGCAGTAATGATGCCGATTTTACTAGCCGTGCGAAAATATTACTCTCGAACGGCTGACGTCCAATCACATTCGCCTTAGATCATTATAAACGAGAGAGGGTTCTCGCAGTCGCCTCCAGGTCGCAACAATCGTAAGACAGGTGAACCACAAACGCCGTTCCGTAAAGTGAAGTCGCCCATTAAGTAATTTTAAAATATTAATTTCGAAGATTTAGATAAAGTATAGTCTTCTACTCGCGTAGAATGGCTATTATTCACTCATAGAAATTCCGACACTGGCTCCTACGACTCTCGTGTCACAAACATCAACTCGTGAATAATAGCTATCATTCTACGCTCGTTGAATGTTGAAGAATATACTATTATAATATATTGTGAACAATCAGCTAATATTAATATACTGCGGTAACAAACGACCGTCCTAGAGAGATTTAGGAAACCTCAGACTCACGAGAAATTACGGCCTAGCGGTGCTTGTTTGCCGATTGTTGGTGGGCGTGGTCTTCGCCGGAGCTGCGCGCACTGCGAGCGAGCGGGCGGGCGGGCGGGCGGGCGGGCGGGCGGGGAGGGCGATATTGCTCCCCTGGGAGGCTCCCGGATTACCCTGCAGCCCCACTAAGCAAAACTCCGCGCCCGCCCCTCCGCCGCCGTGCGCGCGAGACCAGATTTCCCGCTTTATGTGGCGCAAGGTGCACGCAAAGAAACGCCTGCGATAAAATACTCATTAGGAAGGAGCCGCGTGAAACGCGTTTGTTTGGATCAGTGTTGTCAAGGTCGATGCCACGAGCGGGAGTCCGTGGCACGAGTGCCACTACGAAATCGCTCCTCCACGCCGTTCATCACCCCGCCACAAGAGACAACGCCATCACTATTGTAAAACGGCGGTGTTACTAATAGTTTCCTTTCCCGACGCTAGTTGCGCAGAGAAGCTCGTGTCATGCTACGGTGCTACTGCCATCAGTAGAAAATCTTGACACCACTGAAAAGGTGCCACCTTTGATGCCACTGCAGCGCCTCTAACTGGGAGGTCCTGCGGTCCCTCTCCTGACGGTGGTGGCAGGACTTTTGACACTAGCTGGATACCTAGGTAATCCGGTTGGTAGTTTACATGATTACCCGGCTAATCTGGTCGGTAGTTTTACATGATTTTTTCCGATTAACACCAGACGAGTACCAATACAAACAGATTACAGACCGCACGCGGTTTCACCTTCCTCTTTTTCGCCCTATCCTCACCCCTTACATACACTTACACTAACATGCACTACACTACCTGAGGTCCCGCGAGACTGGTCGGGGCATCAGAGCTTGTCCCGCTTGGGGCGGTGCCATCGGGCGGGAGACATCTGGTTCAGGGAAAACCCGTCTAGCTGTCAGAAGGTCGGCGCTAGATCTCGCCATCGAGCGGGAGAATATCTCTGTCACCTCCCATGATAAAAACATGCACTACACTTACGACACTAATGACTTTAGCAGATGAAGCACCCGGAATAACTAGTTAAACCAGGTTTCAGTGAATTTTATTTGCATAAAAGCCAAGGTAGTAAATTGGTTTATAGGTGACATATCAAGAAAAAATTACATGATAATTAAAGTTGTTTATTTCGTGACTGGCCGCGACGCAACACAGTACGAATTTTCGTCTGTGTATGCAGTTGGGAGTAGGGCTTTCCAAGAGAGCCGGCTTCATCGTCCCTCGGGAGTTTCAGCCTCGCCGGTTCGCTAGCTCGCTCGCGTCCCGGGAAACAAAAGGCTCCGGAAAGACCTAGGATTCTGTCGAAACTTGTGGAAGTGGACAGCCCAGTAATAGAATCGTTCGCCTCCTGACATAGACCGACCAATCATATTGCAAAATGGCGCAACAGACATTTTCCCGAGAAGGCATCGATTGAAATTCTTGGAGAGAAGCATCGACTAGCATTAGGAGAGGACAGGTGTGAGCTCTAGTTCGCAGTGAGAAGTTGACTAGCGTTCGGAGAGGGGAGCCATTGGAAATGACGGCGCAACATCTACAATCAACGCCCGAATTCTCATTCTTTGAGAGACCAAAATACGCTTTGGGGAACGCAGTACATTCTCCACCTCAAAATACTGCCGGGGACTGTAACCTAGCAAACCTTGGTACCGGCTTAAGTGCTCAAGGCATCAATTGCGAGGTCCTAGAGTTGATGCGCAGACAGGGGCGAATTTTTTACCCTAGCTTCATAGCTAGGTCGGAATCAGCTATCGACATAAGTGACTTAGTGAATCAACTGCCTTCACTGCAGTGCCTCTGACTGGGAGGTCCTTGGGTTCTAATTATCTTGTTAGCAAGTAGAGCTCTGCAATCAGGCGAAAACAACCGCTCGAGACTCTCGGGTTCCGCGCCGACGCTCGGCGAAGGGAGGGGGCTTGGTGGGGTAAAAGAGATAGCTGTTTAACGGACATTTCGACTGGTCGCCTTGCGGCTCCCGCCGAGACTCGGGAGTCGCCGAGTGGCCGAAGGCGCCGCGTGTAGTGAACGGAACTCTTTCAATTCATTGTAATCGAAAGAAAATACAATTTCAATTAAACGATTAATTTGTTGAAAAGTAACAATTTATCGATTGACTGGAAATAATTTTATGTAGACAAACAATACATTTTTTTAAAGAATTACGGCAAATAAAGACAATGCAAATAAATTAAAACCTTTAGTGCATGAATTCTTATATTTTTATATACTTATAGTGCTTAAGGGCAGATAATTGGTTGCGTACTAATTGTAATGTCATTTAAGTTTCTTATAAACCCAAATATCAGGCATATTTATTAAATACAATGAATATTTGGTCATAATTTCATTAGTATATAAGAAAAACGCATATGCTAAACAAAAATGAGGTGGGTACTATTTTCCTTGCGTCAAAACGTCTTGTCGTCATTGGGCGTACTAATTTATTGTGAAATAGTTGATGTAAGCCGCCATGGCCTCTGTATTTGTTGACTCAGTCGGCGGCCAAACAGCGGTCACAGCACATTAGCCTATTCAACTCAGTAATTCAAAATACATTATTCACTATTATATACACACGTTTAACATTATTTTAAATTCGGCAAAAATGTATTCACGAAAAGATGCATATAAAGTTTTATATGTACGTGTACAATGTTTTTCAATTACTCCATTATTTTTCGTTTTAATACAAGATAAGCGATTAATTGTAACTAAAAAATCGCAAAAGCTGAAATTGTGAATCATTGGCTTCTGTGGAGTAGTTTTGAAGCTCCACGAGACCCCCTTCCTTTGGGTGAACTTCTGTGAACAGCGTGGCAGGAAGCGATAACAAAGGTTGTGCGAGGTGACTCGGTGGCTCCCACGCAGCGCGCCATCGCCGTTGCGACGAAATTTCCAGGAAAGGACAGGAATCAGTTGAAAGAGAAGGATCGAGATACGTGCACAAAACTTTCATCGAAAGATATTGAGAAGCTCGCAAGATTATAAATAAAACTAAAAGTACAATGAGCTCAAAACAATGCTTGGGTGACTGAGGCAGCCCGCGCGCCTTCTGCCGGGTTAAGAAACTAAGAACTGCGTTTCAGATGCCTGAAAATTACAACAACACCAACATCAAAAATATTTGGAAAAAGACAACAAAAATACAAAATTGGAACGGAAAGGTATTAATATATTTCATTGCACTTGCATCTAAATTTAGCAGAGCATTTGTATTTACACAATATAAAATGAAGGAAAATTAATGATTTTATGTTTATTAGAATAAAATAGGCAATTTCCGAAACATCCGATGCCTAGTCATTACAAAGAACGGAATTTATCTCTAAAACTTTTGAATGCCTTTTCTTTGAAGTCACAGGCAGAACTGCAATATATCCACTTGAGGTTCTCCAGTGCGTTCAAGGAGTCGATTTTCAAAGCTTTTTATTCTTTTTTATATTAAAATGTATTATTTGAAAATTAATATTAAAATTCATCTATATATTAAATTTTGAAAAAAACAAATTATTGGTCATTTATTTTAAAAACCATTCAATACTCCTTCCTTTTCCTGAAACTTGGCATTAGATAGGCTCCGACGTGTCGGTCGATTGTTACGTGGCGCAGTTCGCCTGAACGGGGTGCGCCGGTTGTCGACAACCGGCCGAGTCTCGGTCGGCCGCCGGCTCCCGGGAGTCCGCAACCGGCTGCGCAGGACAGTCGAGCGCGTGGTCTCGAGAGAAGAGAGGCGAGCGAGCGCTGGTCGGTAAAAATCGCGGGGAATGCAGACCTCTAGTAGCAAGATTTACGACACTAAGTAGAAATCTAGATCAAATTAAGCCACTGTCTGGAGCACAATTCAATAGGCCGACTGCTCCGATCGGATGTTTTCCGGGGTTCGCCGATTCACACCAGGCGAACGAATGCTGGAGCAGTACCCTAACAAATGGGCCTCGGGCCGCGCGGGATCTTTCATTCCTCTTCCTTATCCTATTATCATCCCTTACTTTAACACACATACACCAACATACTCTACACTACTACACGTGCTGGGAGACTAGTTGGGACCTTAGAGCTAGGCGATACGCCGTTGGGGGAGATTTCTGGAGAGGAAAAGCTCCGCATGTCGATGTTTTGGTTTCCGCCAAATTTCAAGTTCCAGCCGGAGAGGAACACTTGCCACTCTCCGCGTTATAATGTTCACGACACCTACGAATGTTCATACTAGTTGACGCACTCGTACATTAAATACACAATTTATCCTTTCGATACAGAGTTAACGAGACCGTAGCGATTATGAAGTTGTTATACCACTTCAATAGAAATTAATTCCGAAATGTTTCTCGATATCATACAGAAACACAATTATATTAACAGTATCGAATTCCCAATAATGTCAAGTATATATTGAAGGAAAATTGAATCTCTCCTTCTGGTTGCTTTGAAATCAGAAGCGAAATTGGCTTCATTTGATTACCGATTGTCAGGGAACGATCAAAGTAATATATAATTAAACAGAACCAAACAAGGTAAAATTCAGGAAAGCGGAGGCAAGCTTTCCTTCTTTTGATATTTTCTAAATGATTCGAGAGCTTTGAGCACTTTAGTAACCTCAATAATCTGCAGTGTTACGTGCTCTAACTTCTGATTGTAGGTAATACGAATACGTATTATTTTGTAATTATCAGTATACTGATGGACAGAAAAAACGAGAATGCGTCGAAACAAATTATTTCGCTCTTTCTGGTTTCTTTGTCCTGTATCAAGAGGAAATTTTTAAAGAGAGAAAACAAAACAAATATATTTCGTCAATTGGATTATTATTATCTGGAACGAATGCGGTAATTCATCAATTTCGCCTATTTTAATTCTTCGTCCTTGAAACCGAAAAACCCATTGACGGCAAAACGTTCGTCTGTCTGTCCGTCTGCCCAACTGTGAAGACCACTAGCGCCTACACCATGCGTAGGAATTTTTCCAAATTGAAGAAACCCCCTCTCCATCTAACTCGAGTCACTGAGCACTGAGATTTTGAAAAACATTCTTTAAAATTTGGAGGTACTTTACATGAAGCCCTCCGGGCATTTTCAATTTTTTTTCAAAAAATCTCCAAATTTTTCTTTACATTTCTTGTAAAAATAGAGTATAAAATTTATTTAGATGGCATAGTTCCGTATTTCACGGTAAACTCTGAATTTTTGAAAATTGAAAAAGTTTTTTTCCGCGTTTTCCTCCAACTACAAAATTAAAGATAGAGATTTTTCTTTCCAACGAAATTTGCTGTTCTTATATTAAGGTCTTTCATTTCATTAAGGTCATGCACATTTTTTTGAATCTTTTAGTAATTTTTGCGTAATATTGCGTGAAATATGTACTATTTTTAAAACTTACAAAACAAGATTTTCTCTAAAACGGCTCCTATTTTTTCCTTAAACTTTCGGTAGGGATAGTGCTAAATGTACTCTATGAGCTAAAATAACTATTAATTAGCTCCATTATTTTGTTTTTTCAAAAATTACAAAAATTTAATTTGTTTCTTACGTCGTTATATATCGTATTGTCTGGCCTTGGTAACGATAAAGTTGATAAATCAGGTTCCATATAGTAAATTACTTCTTCTATAAGACGTGTTGTAATCATAACCCATGTTTTGTGGCTTCTTGATACAGAAAAATTGACTGACAGATTGGCAAAATGTCGTTCGTCAGTCGGTCTGTTGATTTTCTCAAAAATGTATTCCCCGATCAATATGAACAAATTCGAGGTTTTCGGGGTTTCAAACGCATATTTCAATTTTTTAGGATACTTTACTTAATTCATCTAGAACATTTTCAAAATTTTCTTAAAAATAGTTCCAATTTTTTACTTTCCCATATACATACGTATATACGGAATACTATACGTACTATACGGAGAGTTATGTTTCCGCTGCGCGGAAAAACGGTGGATTTTCGGGCGAAAACAATTCATTGCCGGGACCTACTAACGAAAAAGTGGATAAATCCAGTTGCTAAATAAAGAAAAAAAATCCTCCAACTCTACGTGTAGGCCGAATCCCTGTTTTGTGGGTCCTTGATACCGAAAAACCACTAAAAAGCAAAACATTCGTCTGTCCGTCCATTCGTCTGCCCGTCTGTGAACACCACTAGCCCCTAAACCATACACAGGATTTTTTTCAAAGTGATGAAACCCTTCTCGATCAGGATCCAGTCGAAACTTTGAGATTTAAAAAAACTGTTTGCCAACTTTTTTCTTTAAAATTATTTTAAGAATAGAGTAAAATACACTTATTAAGGTGGCACAGGTGCGAATTTCACGATTAACTCTGAATTTTCGAAAATTGCAAAATTTAGAATTTTCTTCGATATCTTCCTACAAAATTAAAGATTGAGGTTTTTCCTTCAAATAATTTCTTTTGTTCTGCATAGTGAGTTCTTTCATCAAGGCCATGTAAATTATTTTGAAAATTTTAGTGGTTTTCGCACAATATTACGTGCAACATGTTTAATTTAAAAAAAACACACCAACTAGATTTTCTAAAAAATGGCTCCAAATTTTTTCATTTCACTTTTGGTAAGGGTAGAGCCTAATGTACTCTATGAGATGACATAAACGCCATATTGCTCAATTCTTTTGACTGCAAAAGATGCAAAACTTTAATTTTGTTGACTTGTCTCTCACGTCGTTAATATTGACATTAGTTGTGATTCGTTCACATTGCTATATTTATGAGTACATTCGCTTTAAATAGTGTGAAGTAATGTTTTTCAAAAAATCAACCGTTTTCTGTGAAAACCAGCTCAAAATCCCGCATTTTCAGAAACGCTCAAACGTCATTTTCTTATGAAGAGCTCCAAATTTGTTCTTCAAACTTTTCAAACGGATAGTGCAAGTTGCACTTTTTAATATGAAGTAAAATTCATTTTGGAGTATTTCTTTGTTTTTTCACAAATTACACAAATTTAATTTTTTGAAAGATCTCTCACACCGCTAATGTGCATATTACCAGCAATTTGTAAACACTATTGTATTTGTGAGTTGAACAAATGACTTCTAATAAAGGTTTCCAAAACACAAAAGATTCCTGTGAAAATGAGCTTCAAATTTCGCATTTACAGTAGCGCTTAAACGCCATTTTCTTAAAAACGGCACCAATTTTTCAAAGAAAAATGCCATTTCGGATGAGATTTTACTGTTCTTTATTATTATATTATATAATACAAAATAATATTTTCTTTCTACTGTTAGTAAGCCGAAAAATTAATAAAATGCCAAAACAATTAGTGTTGGCGGCAGCTGGCAAGAAGTACGAATACCTAGCCGAGACCAGAGGAAAGAGAAAACTAATACGGGAAAGTCTGTGCCATTCTGTAGCACCACTTGTTAGATTTAACTTTGTCCTCGGATAGTATGAAGAACGCTTAAGAGAATGGTGCAGCGATAATTGTTGAAATCCCTGATTATTCAAAACTTGCAAAAGTTGCTACAACAGCATATACTTTCTCCCATTATTTCTAACATTTATATTTTTTGAAAATTTAGTGTTAAAAAATTGAGACCTGCGCTAGTTTCGTAAGTGTCCCTTAGTCTAATCCGTTGAAAAATTTAAAGCAAAAATGTGGATTGGTTGTTTACAATATTTTTTTCATGAATTGGATTTACTCATTCTTCAAATAGAAATTACAAGAGAGCTACTAGGTTTTCCAACGGATGGAGTAACGATCGTTAAAAATGGCGAAAAAATAGAAGCAGTTATTAAAAAAATAAATGGTTAAAAATGGCTTCTGCATTTTTCCAACAACGTTCCATGCAAAAACGAATCTTATTTTCGAAAAACTGTACGTGACTATTTCAAGATTCTTTCAATAACAGAATCTATCTCTGCTTTTAATATTATGGTGGTTGGTAGATGTCGGAAAGAAACTGAGCTTTTGCCTTTTTCCAAAATGCAGAGGTTTAAACGAAAATTAAATTTTGCGCCATTTTTACGCGTTTTCTATGGTAACCGAAAACAAAGTTTATAAAATATTTGTTCCAATTTTTGTTAAAATAAAGAAAATATTGTCAAGGTCTCATGCAAAATACTCAAAATGAAAATCTCTCTCCCTCTGGCAGGACCTAGAATTCGTTCAGATCGATCGGAAAATATCAATTTGGACAAAATCGCCTGAACGTTTAATGCGCTGACATTGAGGGCTGAGCGACGGGCGGACGGACGGACAGGTGGGTTGAAGTTTTGTCGTCAATAAATTGTTTATTACCGACGATCCAAAGGATGTGGATTTTGCCTATACAGCGCAAAGGAAGTACTTGACTTGATGTAAGAACAAGATTTATCCACTTTTTCGTTACGGGCTCAATACTTTGTTGTTTTTTTTAATTGCCGATTATCTCATGATTACAATATTTCCTCTTGACTACGAATGTAATAAGGCGAGAATATAGAAAAAAAATATTTTTACACTCTTTCGGCTTTAAAAGCTCTTACGACTACAAATTTTATTTGAAAATGTCTTTAATGGATCTTAATTATTTGATTGAAATGTATCTTCTCTAACTTTAATATTTAAAAAAGGAACGGATTCAAATGTGAGGAAGTAAAAAACGTTTTTTGGGGATTTGAAATTGTTGATTTCAGAAATTTTAATGAAAACTTAACCTGTCGTATTTAAATGCCCATCTTACAGTATTGGAGCGAAAAATTCAAAGAATAAAATTGGAATAACTTTTTTGAAATATTGTGTTTGTTTTATTTTAATCTTTTCGCCATTTCACTCACAATCTTTGAACTCTTGATACAGTATACAACTCGTCTGTAGAGTAGTTTGAAAAATATTCTATATGGGATGACTTTACATCAACTCTTGGAAAATGAATTTCATAAAGAAATAAATTATTTTCAATAATGTAGATGCAGAAAGGGGTCCAGGTAAGGTTAAACTTCCGAAATTTTCCAAATTTCAGAAGTTTAAATAACAAAGATCTAGAAGTAGAAAGAGCTGATCATGAACTAGAACGAGGGAACTTTCAGATTTTAAAAAATGTACGAGGAATTGAACAGAACGAGACACAGGGCCAGAAGGGATGATGTTGCGCTAGAGCGCTGACGCATCACTTGTCTACAGATTGCGATCTGCAGCCGAAGCCGCGGCAGGGCGTGGAGGAAGTGCGTGGGTAATTCACACGCGGAGGGGGGGGGACTCCGCGAGACGAACAGCAGGAAGCGTCGCGGCGCGCCGGCGCAGCGAGGTGCGGCGGGGCGTGTTGGGGCGGGACAGCGTGGGTGGGGAAGTACGAGACGGGGCGGAATGGGATGGGACGGGACGGGATGTGGCGAGGAGAGGCGGGGCGGGGCATGTTGGGGGGGGGGGGCAGGACGGGACAGTACACGGCGGGAAGGAGCGGGAAAGGGCGGGACGGGGAGGAGCGAGGTGGATCGGGGCGGGATGGAACGGGATGGGGCGGGTGGAGCGGGGCGAGGCAAGGAGGCGTGGCGGGGCTGGGCGGGCCGGAGCGGGACCGGGTAGGGCGCAGCGGAGCGAGTGCCGGGGGGTGGGGTGGGGCGGGGCGGCGAGGCGCGGCGCGGAACGGCGCGTTCGCCCGAAGAACTAATGCAATTCCCGGCTACAATTCGCGCTCTGGCTCGTTTACAAGTCAAATACGCGCAGCGTACAAGCAATGTCTAATTAGATATCATCATGATTGCAATCCTTCGCCTGGGCTGTATGCAAAACTCACCTGCGCGGGGGGGGGGCGGAGGGTTTGCAGTCGGTCGCAAAGCGTCGCGCGGCCTTTGGGACTGGGGCCGCGTGGAGGCGCCACTAATGGTCCGCCCGCTGCACCGCCACGGCTGAAAGAATCGCAAATGCGCCGCGATGCGTTCCATTTATGAATATTATGAATGCAATAAAATATTCCAGGTAGTTGAATCTTTCTCGTGTACGGTTGTAAACAGTAACAGCATGCGGATAGGTGGCATTGGTGAAAGAAACAAAACGGGCTAAAAATACGACCGGTCATAAATGTGCAAAACATTTCACGCCATATTCTAATTTGGAAACTATGAAATTTCATGGACAATACGCGGAGAGATTACAATTGCTGAGCGGTGATATACGATACTTTTGGTCAGATTTAATAGACACATAAAATGTGTTAAAGTTGGTAAATTTAATGTGCATCAGTTGGACAATGCCTACGTTCCGCCGTTGATAAAGCGTTCTCCAATGTTTTTGTTCGAGGTTGAAAAACGTGGTGGTGGAAGCGTGGACTACTGTACAGACTAACCGAGCGGAACGTCAGAACACACACTTGGAAATCAATACGGCTGTCGAGTTTAGTCATTGGCGATTCGTGGTAGAATTTGTAGGTAGCTGCAGTTATGACCCACAACACTGACGTTCTGAAAAGTAACCTCTAATCAGCTAACTGAAATCACAACTTGTATATAATTTAATTTTTTATTGGAACAATTCAGCTCAAGGAAAATAATCCTACTTTATTGAGCTGCTATTTTACAGACCTGTAAGTTCATCTACAGAACTACTACAGGACGTGGAACAACATACTACGGACGTGAACTGTATCACATGCTCTCAAGGCCCAGAAGATTCAGAAGGTCATGACGACAGAATGTGTCCGTACGTGGGGTGAGAAGGTGGAGCACAATTTAATCTCACAACTTGAGCTCACAGAATCCGCTGCAAAAGGGAAAACCGAAGCCATACATGTTTCTCTTTCATCCCAAATGATACCTGTAATCTAATTTGTTGTGTGTTTCATTTGAAGTATTTTATTCAAATGACTTGGTTCTTTTTGGAAAAGTGCTTGAGCTGCCATTTGGCAATGAATATAACGGAGAGGTGTTCAAATGATACGGCTAATGAGCGGAGCCTTTTGAAATGTTTTGTCTGTATTACCTGACATACAATCGGCTTCACGAATTTATTTTACTCCTGTCACGTTTGTGAGCATTATTTGAAGAATTTTGTGTTGTGTTGTGTTCATAGTTCCTTTGAAAACCGTAACTTTATGAACCCGTTAAGCAGTGTTGTCAAGGTCGATACCTCGAGCGGGAGTCCGTGGCACGAGTGCCATGACGAAATCGCCCTTCCACGTAGTTCATTACCCCGCCACCAGAGACAACGCCATCTCTATTGTAAAACGCCGGGGTTTCAGTACCCCTTTCCTCGCTAGTTGCGCAGAGAAGGTCGTGGTGGCACGAAGCGTGCCACTGCCACCAGTAGAAGACCTTGACACCTCTGCCGTATAGAATTGCCTAATTTTTTTATGAAATTCACTATCCACATGACCACTGGTTTTCTTGAATCGACGAATCTGATTCGTCGTGTCCTCGTAATGCCAATTCAAACGCTTCACAGAATGTAAAACAAATTATTTTTATATTTAAGATGTACATATTGTTCTTAACCTTCTCGTTTTGCGTTAACACTGATTTTCTATATTCGCTCTTTAATTGTTTTTAAATGTCTCAAACGATGACAAGCTTAATGATTTTTTAAGATAATTCTTCAAGATTTCATGCTTTTTCATTCAGTCTGTAAGATGATTTAAGTATACCACAACTGATTTCGTCCATAAATCATCCTCAAATAACAAACACGAAATGCAATACAATGAATTTTAATTTTGATGCCAGGCTTAAACGCTTTTTGCCGGCCCCTGTTATCGAAAAAGTGAATAAATCCTATTCCTATGCATTGTAAATTACTTCCTCTAACAGGTGGTGTACTCAGAATCCATGTTTGGGGGGCCCTTGATAGCGAAAATTCGATTGGCGGCAAAATGTCTGTCCGTCTGTGAACAACGCTAGCATCCCCCAATCAATCTGAACGAACTCGAGGTTTTGAGAGTTTAAAACGGATATTTTGATTTTTGAGGCTACTTTGATACTTGAGAGTGTGAGCCACAAGAACACTTCCAAAATGTTCTCAATCTTGGTTCCAACTTTTTTGGTTAAACATTGTCATCGGAGAGAGTAAACGACGCTTAAGAGAATGGTGCAGGTCTCATGTTCATTGAAATCTCTGATTTTTATTCGAAATTACAAAAGTGTAGTTTTTTTCTGTCTTTCTACAGCTACAATATTGAAGGTGTTTTTTCTGTACGGAATATGTTAACTGAGGACAGCTCTTGAAGTAAGGTAATGTTCAATTTTTCGAAAATATGAGCAGTTTTCGTGTAATTTTTCGCGAAAAAGAGGCAATTTAATTTTTTTAAAACAATTTTTCTCTCTCAAAACCCGCATCAATTTTTTTTCTTTATATTCCTCATGGTGCTCTTTCGGCAAACTCTCCGCATTTTAGAAAATTGCAAAAGTTAACGTTTCAAGACTACGAAATTGAAAATAGCAATGTTTGTCTCTAACAAAGTCTATTTAAAAAATAAGTTCATTAAAAATGTAATGTAAATTTTTATGAAAAAAAACTAGTAGATCTTGCGTAACTTGTGTTTGAAATTTACACAATTTCTAAAAAAGAACATTTACTCAAAAACCGTTCCAAATTTTTTCATTAATTTGTCTCCTTCTATGTAAAAATGGGTGGTGAAAATATGGTGTTAATCTCATTTATCGACGGTCTCCGTATTTTCGAACATCGCAAAATTTGCAAAAAATAACATTTTAAAATTAGAAGCCCGAGTTCGATTTCCACTGCATTTCAGTAACGTAGAGGTGAAGCTCAGGGTGAGTAAACTAGAATCCGAGTTCGGGTCTCAGCGTGGAAAAATATTGCTGGTTGAAAATACATTTGCAGATATATGTAGTAGTACAATATTATGAGGGGAATTAGAAATAATGCAAGAAAGTAGGTTCCGCCACTTGCTATATTCTTGAAAAATTGCAGAATAATTTTGAGAATTAGATATTTTTACAAATACACTAGCTAGGTTGTTACCCGTGTATCTGAAGTCTTTAATCACTGGGTTATTGTCAAACATCAAGAAGGGAATTTAGTTGACTCTTTGCATACCTTGAATTGCATATATTTTGGACCAAGTTTTTTTTTAATTGTTATGATTATTTCAACTTGAAACATAGTATTGCCAGAAATGTGTTTCACATTTTTTTTATAGCTCCGCATATATCGCTAGTCTCTTTATATTCCATCTTGTAATCAGTATTTTATTTCGGTACGATTAGAGGCGCGTTTACCAATTTTTATGGTATCTTTGAACTTGGCATTCCACAGGTGAACACTTTTTATTTTGTTGGCTGACCTCGACATTCTAATCTGTAAGCTGCTTTTTTAACTATTTCTAGAAAAGTATTTATTATTGAGTCTATTTTATTGCTTTTAAGAATGTTTACCTCTGATAAGCATTTATTTATTAGTTCTTGTTTGTTGGTTGTTGGTAGAGATTCCAATCAGCTTTGTTGATATTTCATCTTCGCTTTTGTTGCTGAAATTTGTTGGTACTAGGAAAAATGTTACTATTCGAGAAAAATGAAAGTGATTACTGTTGTGTGCGCTATTGAAGGTGTACCTGTCACATTTTTACTTTCCCGTATACGTACGTATACACGGAGTGATATACGTAGTATAGGGAAAGTTATGTAATGCGAAAAATGGCCAATTTTCGGCGGAAAAAATTAATTGTTTGGCCGTGAAAACGAATAAGTGGATAAAACCAGTTGCTAAATTAAGAAAAAAAATCCCCTAACACGTGGTGTAGCCAGAAACCCTGTTTTCTAGGTCCTTAATACCAAAAACCCAATTGAAAGGAAAACGTCCGTCTGTCCGTCCGTCCGTCTGTGAACACTGCTAGCGCCTAAACCATACGTACGATTTCTTCCAAAATGGATATTCCCCGGTCGATCTGATTCTAGTCAAAGCTTTGAGATTTTGAAAAAGATTTTTCAAAATTTGGGGGTACTTTACATGAAGCCCCACGGGGATTTTCAAAATTTTCTCAAAAACGGCTCCAAGTTTTTTCTTTAAATTTCTTGTATGAATAGAGTAAAATACACTTTTTAACATGGCATAGGTCCGATTTTCACGTGCAGCTCTGAATTTTCGAAAATTGTGAAAGTTTGAATTTTTTTCGGCGTCTTTCTCCAACTACAAAATTGAAGATAGAGATTTTTTCTTCAAATAAAATTTGTTCTGCATATTGAGTTCTTTAATAAAGGTCATGTAAATGTTTTTCAAAATTTTAGTAGTTTTCGTGCAATATTGCGTGCAATACGTGTAACATTAAAAAATTACAAAAACAAGATTTTCTCAAAAACGGCTCCAAATTTTTTCTTTAAACGTTTGGTAGGGATAGTGGTAAATGTACTCTATCAATGACATAAAAGCCATTTTGGTCTATAGGTTGGTGTTTTCAAAAATTACAAAAATGTAAATTCTTTTACTTCTCTCTCACGTCGTTAATATTTACATTATCGGCGATTTTTTTACATTATTATATTTACGAGTATATATGCTTTAAATAATGTCAAGTAAAGTTTCTCGAAAACACTACCGTTTTCTGTGAAAAGTAGCTCCAATTTCGGCATTTTCAGAAATGCTCAAACGCCATTTTCTCGTATATGGCTGCAATTTTTTTCTTGAAACTTTTGTAACGGATAGTGCTAATTACACTCTTTAGTATAGCGTAAAGTTTATTTTGAGTTGTTATTTTGTTTTTTCAAAAATTACATAATTGTAATTTTTTTTAAAGATCTCTCACATCTTTAATATGCACATTATCCGCAATTTGTAAAGATGATTATATTTGTGAGTGTAAGTGCTTCAAATAACTTCAAATAAAGTATTTTGAAAACTCAAAAATTTTCTGTGAAAAAGAGCTTCAAATTTCGCATTTTTAGTAGTGCTAAAACGCCATTTTCTCTTAAACGGCGCATAATTTTTAAAAGAAAATTGCCATTTACGACTAGATTTTTGTGTTTTTTAATATTCTAAAATTAATATTTTCGTTCTACCATAAGGAAACCGAAAAATTAAGAAAATGACCAAAAAAATGTACTTTTGGCGGTGATAGATGACAGCTGGCAAGAAAGAGTATGTGGCAATTCCGAATAGCTCGCGAAGACCATAGAAAATAGAAAACTAATACGAGAAAATCTGTGCCATTCTGTAGCACCACTAGTTTCCATTGTTGCAGTACGTATTATAATGCCAATTGTGCTGGAGATTCAAGAAGGCACCCTTGGTTTGTTAGATCAAATCTATTTCTTGTATTACCAATTCGATGTTTATACCTCTGAAGTCTGTCTTCCTTGAAGTACGAGTGTTATGGCTATTAAAATATCCGAGTTGTATAAATAAATGAGATATATGATTAATAATTAATTTGGTATCTTTTGCAACGAAGGAGTTACTATTAGATATATACTAAACATTATAAATGTACAGTGAAATTATGACTTAGATTTCAAGGCCTACTACATCTATTTCAGTTGGAATGTTGATTTTTAACCACAATATGAAATCTTTAAGGAATATAATGACTCCACCCCTGTCTAAATTAGAAGAAGTCCAGTTTTTGTTGAAACATTTGATATCTTTTATTTTCCTAAACTTTTTGTTTTCATGTTTGTTTCTTAAAGCAAATCGTATTTGGTGTCGGATTTTTAAGCAATATTTCCAGCCTTTCGAGTCTTATGAAGAATCCATTAATATTCCATTTTAAATGCTCATAATTACAAATTATTATACAGGTGAGTCACGTAACTTTAGCACCTCTTTAACTTTTGAACGGTTGAAGTTATTGTAGTGAAGTTTTCACGAACGTGCATGAGGGAATGAAGCTAATTGATTATTGTGATCATTTTTGTATCACTTGTATTTTACGAGATATTTGAGGTAACTTTGTTCTTTCGAATGGAACTATAAATATTTTTAAGTCTGTTATGACGAGTGTAAAAAGACAAATATAATGATATACATATTGTCATATGTTAGATGAGCATTTTAGTGCGTAATTTTGATTTTTTGCGACTAGTGTTTAACGAATATTTTAAATTTAACAGTTTGCCCCCCCCTCCCAAGATCACGCAGCTCTCCACCAACAAACTCGCGCTCGGGGAAGGCAAGGAATCTTAATGTTTGAAGTTACGAAACATATTCCAAATATTCACAGAACTGTTGCAGTTTCTTTACTGAACTCTGGTTTCCATTCTTCCGCATTTTCACATTTTTTGTATCAGAGAGGCATTTTTAAAAACACGTTTTCGGTAACAGAGGACTTCAAAACGTTCATTTCCGTTAAAATGTTGAAATACATGAATTTGCGTTGCATTATCTTTCCACAGCACTTCACAACGATCCCAAATACATGGAGTTATTCCTTATGCAGGGCCTACGTAAGCATACCAGAAAATGAGGAGGAAAAGTAAGTTTGTATTCGTTTAAATTAAGCCGCAACTGTCCGGTGCCAAACACGACAGAACGAAGGGGGGAAGGGAAGAGTGGGGCGTGGTCCGGACAGGAATTGACGAGGTCCAGCGCCCCGCCGAGGCAAAGTTTAGGCGCCCTTCCCAAACTTCTACAAGTGTCACGTTATCCGATAACTGTCCATCCCGGTTACTTTAAGAACCTGAAGTGATTTATCTCCAGCGCGCGAGCTATCAAGCTCTAGGAGACCCATCGGCACGAGCAGCGACAATGCCTTGGCTGCCTTAATGTGCAACAAACGCTCACGTTCCTTCAAATTTCATGCTATTTCTTACTTATTTTAGTTACAAAAAACAAGGGTTACTTTTCACTACCGGGGGAAGCTTTGCAGAAGTGAACTCCAAATATAGTCTGCTCTTTAGGAGAGAAACAGGCGCCTTCACCCGAGCGAGTTGACTCCAACGCAGCGAATTCCGCTTCGCACAGCACTATCAGACTATTGCGTCACCCAACTCCGAGAAGAAGTCTCCGTCGCGCTACCAGTAAAACTGTTCCCGATACAATACTCCGAAACGTAAGTTTTACATCTGATGTGGATGGCGAGGGCCCACTTAAAATCAGTGTAAAATGTGTTTATTTGAGGTTTTGAGTAGGGTTTTGGTTATAGTGTCATTGCATCCTAGTTACTATTTTAGTTACTAGTTACTAGTTCACTTACTATTTTAATCAAGAAGCATGGTCCGGAGCAGCCTGTTCAGAAAATTAAAACAACTGTGAAACCAGCAAAACGAGAGTTTCGTCAACGACTCAATGCTAATTTATTCGACGTACAAGTGGCTACGTGGGTGTGAGGAAAATGCACTATTTTGTTTTCCATGCATCTTATGTAGCAAGGGAGAAAAATGTGGACAAAGACAGGTTATAATGACATGAACCATTTAAGAGAGGAAAACATCCAGAGATATCTCCATAAAAACAGTAGTGTTTTACCAGGACGCTTGAATATCGTGTCACCACTAGACAATAGTTATTGTCTTTCTTAAAACGACGACGAAGTACCTAAGAACAGGCATATTCTGGGTGCTCTTATAAACTGTGCGAATGTTTGTGGTGCATTTGAGTTTGCGTTGCGAGGACACGACGGAAGTGAACAATCAGAAAACCTTGGGATATTTCGAGAGTTAGTGGATTTTGATATACTGACGGTCTTTAAAAATCAGAAGATGACTTCAAATTCAGTAAAGAACAGTACAAGAGAAGCGAATTCAGAAATGCAACAGGATCGATACCATTATTTCATGTAATGCTGCAAAATGAAATGTCGGAAGAAATTTTTCCAGAAGTCCGCAAACTCCTTCGAATTCTTCTCACTACACCAATGACTTTTTCAGAAGCTGAACGATCATTTTCAATAACGAAGCGGATGAAAACATTTCATAGAAATACAATGGTGATCGTGCGCACTCGCAATGCTGTCAAATACTTGTAGAGAAGCAACCGTAAAACCAGTAACTTCAATGAATTAGTGATGGCAAATTTGTGCATCTAAAAAATTTGTAATTGAATGTTCGACTCAAGTAAACAAGATAAAATTACAATTTCCTCATTTCTGGGTCGAGTGATAAAATTGGTAATAAAGTTCTCGTTCCGAATGTTACCTAATTAATCTGTTGTAACATGGAGATTGGTATGTTCAAAAGGGTCCCGGTCAAAAGTAATAAAGATTGATTATTAATATTTGTCAAAGAAAAGAAAAAAACTTTGATGAATTTTCCCAACTCTTACAATGCAAGGGAGTACGTTTAGTGACAAGCGCATTTACTGTGAAAGCAACATGTTTGACATTTAATACACAAATGAAGGCTAAACTCGTTTTAAAACATTACAAAGTATTCTAGAACATTCAAGAAAAAATGAATAGTTAATCTAATCATATTTCATGACTAAACAGGTTACACTCCTAATAGAACTCCTATTTCGAGCCGAAGTTATATAGTAAGGGTCTAAAACGCACTGGCAACAAATTTTCGATGATGGTTATCTCGCCGTGATCTGCTCTGCCCGTGGACATGGGGAGTACAGTCAAGTCTCACAACTGCCGTTTCTCACCCCAGCACAACACACGCTCTCACAGTTCTCACCGCCGCAAGTCCAGCAAAAAAATGCTCGGGTCATTCCATATTAAATCAACACAGTCATTTTACATCACCATCTCAGATTCAGATGAAATTTGACACATATGTAGAATGAATGGAGAATAAGAAAACTACAAATTTTGAGTAAAATATTTCCACCCGTTTCTGAAATACAGCCATGTAAAATTTTGCAAAATTGGGTTCCCGAAAATTTTTAAATTGATGTAGAACATCACCGAATTAAGATAGAGAGATGGAACAGGTGCCATTTTTCAGCTTTCTTTATGGCCTTTTATATGATACACATCTCAATAGGGTTTGCGTTCAAAACGGTTTTCAAATTTGAATTTAAAATTTTTATTTTGAGTTTTTTCAAAATGCTCATCTTCAAAAAAATTGAAAAAATTCTAAAATAATCCTTGTATATTTCCAAACATATGGTGCAAGTTTAAAAATGGGACTGCAATGGGTTCATATGGTAATCTTTACTTAAAATGCACAATATTTACTTACTCTACATTTTACAAAATGCGAAATTTGAAGCTCATTTTCATAGAAAATTTTTGAGATTTCAAAATACTTTATTTGAAGTTATTTGAAGCACTTACACACACAAATATAATAATGTTTACTAATTGCTGGTAATGTGCATATTAAAGATGTGAGAGATCTTTAAAAAAAATTACAATTATGTAATTTTTGAAAAAACAAAAAAATAACTCAAAATAAACTTTACGCTATACTAAAGAGTGTAATTAGCACTATCCGTTACAAAAGTATCAAGAAAAAATTTGCAGCCATATATAAGAAAATGGCTTTTGAGCATTTCTGAAAATGCCGAAATTTGACCTACATTTCACAGAAAACGGTAGTGTTTTCGAGAAACTTTACTTGACATTATTTAAAGCATATATACTCGTAAATATAATAATGTGAAAAAATCGCCGCTAATGTAAATATTATCGACGTGAGAAACAAAAACAAAAAATTACATTTTTGTAACTTTTGAAAAAACCAACCGATAGACCAAAATGGCTTTTATGTCATTGATAGAGTACATTTACCACTATCCCTACCAAAAGTTTAAAGAAAAAATTTGGAGCCGTTTTTGAGAAAATTTTGAAAATTCCCTGGGGGCTTCATGTAAAGTACCCCCAAATTTTGAAGAATCTTTTTCAAAATCTCAAATCTTTGACTAGAATCAGATCGACCGGGGAATATCCATTTTGAAAGAAATCGTATGCATGGTTTAGGCGCTAGCAGTGTTCACAGACGGACAGACAGACGGAGGGACGGACAGACACACGGACAGACGGACGTTTTCCTTTCAATTGTGTTTTCGGTATCAAGGACCTAGAAAACAGGGTTTCTGGCTTCACCACGTGTTAGGAGATTTTTTTCTTAATTTAGCAACTGGTTTTATCCACTTTTTCGTTTTCACGGCCCGGCAATTCATTTTTTTCCGCCGAAAATTGGCCATTTTTCGCGCAGCATTACATAACTTTCCCTATACTACGTATATCACTCCGTGTATACGTACGTATACGGGAAAGTAAAAATCGCACTATAAATTCGATTTCGGAGCGGTTGCGCGCCTCGCTCTCAAGGCATACTGTCACACGTAGGTCCCACGTCCCAGAAAAGTTTTTTAATCAGCTTCTTGGAACGGAAAGAATACTTTTTCGTATCATTATTTCTTTATTACTGATTTTAATCTTACACCTATAGATAGAAATCCAAATATTTTAAAATACATTTGAAATTTAACATACAAAGTTCTTAAACAATTTTAATAGTTTTATTCATTAATCGATCGGGAAATATTGGAGAAGGAAACCTCCTATGACCATTGCTTTTGCAACACCCTTAAATATCACTCACCCACCGCAACTGGTGATGCCTAATATGATGTAGAACAGATTCGAAAATAAATTTGAATTATTCTTGCGATCACATCGCACTAATGGAAGAACTGTAGAAAAGCTAGAAATACACGCATATTCGCTACTGGAAAATTGAAATCCCAGAAACATATTGTTTGTTATTATTCTAGACTAATGTAAATGGTGGTGGTACAACAGCTTGTAATTTCTCGCATTATTTCTAAGAGCTCCGCTATATTACACTACTACATAAACATGCAACATGTTTTCAGGCAGCAAAAATTATTTTCCGCGCTGAGACTGGAGGTGTTCTCTGAACTTAATCGCCGTCAGTCATGCAAATCCGCTTCAGAAGAACTGTAAGCATTGGGCACGGACCGACGCTTAAAAATGTAATTGTCTCAACCCAACATTTTTCCAACACACAATTTTTGCAGATTTTGAAAAAAGCGGAGAAATAGCCGAAAATGGGACTAAATTAATGTTTACCGCCAGTTGTTTGTTAGGGGAGAAAGTTGAATGAAAACGTTTGAAGGTTTTTTTGAGAAAAAGAAACTAAATATTTAATACATTTCAGATACAAATTACGGGAAATCCTTAGTTTGTTTCCACAAAAATTGTACATGACCGTTCTTAAAAGAGCTGATTTTTTACAACTCACGTTCATTAAGGCAATTTTTTATCTCCAATTTTGTAGTTTTGGCACGTTAACTTTTTGCAGTTTTGGAAATAGGGTGATTTCGCTGAAAGTGGGACCAGCAGCATATTTTCTACCGTCCCTTGATACATTCGAGAAGAAAATTTAAAGAAAAAAATTGATGCTGTTTGAAAAAAAAATTAAAAAGCCTATATTTTGCGCAAAATTTCGCGAAATCTCATATTTTCGAAAAATTCTTCATGATCTTACTTTAATATCTGTCTTTGAAATACAAATTTCATTGGTGAAAAATGTTTATCAACAAACAAGAGACCAGCACCATTTTCGTTAGTGTCCTTTAAGCTATCCAAAGACAAAATATAATAAATATTTTTATTTTATTATTTAAAATATAATAAAAAATTTGAGAACATTTTGAAAATGTTTTTGAGGTTTCATGCAATGCCCCAAAAACCAAATATCCGCTTGAAATTGGACTGGTATACGCGCTGACAATAAATCTATTAATAAAATTACACATGTAATTGGTCTTTTGTTGGTTGACGCAGTTCTTAAACTTAAGTATTTTCAGGAAATTTCAAAAGTTCGTATTCAACAATCTGAAATAATACCTCTTGAGCTTGGAGGTGTGTTTCACGAGAACTGCGAGGCATTTTCAAATCTGAAATTCCAGTTCGTGGACTACTCACTCATTCTATATCCTTTGAGAGGCGAAGCACCGTATTTCATTTCCGTCGTTTTTCCCGCCATCAAAGACCAGAGACAATAAAGAGCGCGCGCCTGTCGCCTTCGCTTCGCTCGCGTCGCTCTGATTGGCGCAGCGATCCCCCCCTCCCCCATCGCCCCACGTGAGGGCGATTAGTTAACCTCGCATTCAACGGCAATCACACACGTGATTTAACTAATGACAGGTTCGTCGCGAGCCACTCCGCGCCACGCTGCCCTTCCTCGCGTCAAGAACGAACCCAGCCCTACATGCCACGCATCACCGCGCCGCGCCGCGCCGCGCCACACCGCATCGGCGGCATCCGATCCCTGCCCCCTCTCCCACCCGACCAATCATTTCGGTTTCTATTGTCGCCATAATTCTATACGCCAATGTGTGCAGTTTAACTTAGCGACGCGAGTCCCAATGTTGTATCCCTTACACGGACCGTGGCATTATCGGTTTTATACAGCAAGCGGTATCAATAGACTAATACAATCAGCATTCAGTCAATTAGGGTGACAATAGTTTGGCAAATAGTAATGTGAATTAAATCTGCGTTGTGCTCCAGTGTACTCGCGAGCGTTCAATTTGCATAAAGGCCCGCGACCAGTGATCTTCCGCGTCCCCGTTTCAAACATGGCTTTGTCCCACTTCGCCTCCGCCGCCGCCCAGCTCGCTGTGTTTGGGGAGCTGGGGCAGTTGGGAGGTGCGCTTTGTTCATCAAAGCAAACGTCGCAGAGAATACTAGCTCAGCATGTGATGTGCTTTCTGCATAATTGTCGTGAAATTGTATGTATTCCATGACCGGTGATTTGCTGGTACCAAAGCAGATACGGTGTAGACCAATAATTGTGTTTTATTCTTCTATCATTAAATGCAATAATATAATAGAAAAAGTATAGTTATTGCAACTAATTACTGAGATATGATTTTAAGCTTGTAATTCAAAAGAATAGATACATTATGAGTAAAAAATCCACGTGGTTGTACTCTACCGGTTACACTCTTGTTAGAAACCCGTGAAAATTTCCAATGAAAATAAAAGCTAATATCTCCCTAATAAAACTAAACGTAACTCCACTTAACCATTCACTTGCTATAAGCTAAAAACAATATTTCTTGCACTTTGAAAAATCACTAAAATCATATCAATTGAAATTTGTTGTTTTTTTAAACTATTCAGTATGAGGATATAATGAAAATGCTTCAACACACAAATCAAGCGCTGCAGGCTCTAATCAATGACTTCTAAAATTGCCTAAATATAATATGCGATTGCCCATATTTTATTAATTTTGTCAATAATGAACGGATAATTCTAAAATGTGATGAATATTACGGGTTGTTAGTCCGCCATTGTTGTGAGTGAACTATTACCCACTCAGGGCCTCATTCAAAATAACATAACTGAATACTGCTGTTTTTTAGCAATAAGTAGATATGATCAGTGAATTTGTTAGGGTCGGTGACTTTCCATTGGTATTGGTTAACTCAATTGTTTCACTAACACGAGTTAAGTAAAATAATTTAATCATTTTCATAAAGCAAATTAACCACAATAAAAATACAAGAAAAATAAAGAAAAAATACAATATTAATAATCTTAAATAAAATCCTCTTATGAACGTCTAACATTGACTACATAATATTAACATTTAATATTCGTAAATTTAAGCATACAATGCTTTGGCTCCTCTGAATTTATTGAGTTTTATGAACTATTGCGTATGTCAATTACATTAGTGTGCAGTGAGTTATTGGAGCTAGTACCACAATTAATTGTAGTTCCCAATGTTAAAAGTTTATTTCTAATATCACATGACAGTTCTGGCAAGACGTAATGGCCGAACAGGAAGATAAATAAATAATGAAAAAGTGTTGTGAGGTATAAATCAGTGCAGTAAGTAGTTTAATGTACTGAAATTCGCTGCCTTGCGCCCGGTTGTAAGAATGTTCAGATGTCTGCCGTGTGTTGAGAGAGAGAGACTGCGGGAGAGAGAGTGCGGAAGAAAGAGTGCGGGCGAGAGCGAGAAAGTGAGGCTGTCAACTTTATCGACAAACTCAGCGTAATAGCACGATTTGGACTAGATAGAAATATGAAACAACGCAAGAGTTTTAAATATTCTGAAAAACTAATTAATACTTGGTCTGAGTGACGACTAGGGAGCTGGAGAATCAAGAAAACGTACGCGCCAAGTACTGTATTTTATTGAGTTGTTCACAGTTTTGAATAAACAGCTTTTTCAACTGCACTCTTGGATTATTCAGCCTCTGCTCCAAGTATCGGTTATGAATCCAGGTAATATATGGCTGCGAAGTGAAGAATCGATGTAATTGTGAAATGTGTTTGTTCACACAGAGTTCACCAGGTTTGAGTTAATTGATGAAATTCATTGTGCGGATATTAGAGAGAATAACAATCTAAAGATAGGTTGTATTCTAATAAAAATATCTGTAGGAGTAAGGGTGTTGCACTTAACCGTTGAAAATAAATACCTTTTACCTTCAATAGTAGGCGTAATTTGTTATCAGTTCCTGAAATGGAAAAGAAAAAAACAAATCTTTTGTCAGTGATAAAGTAAGAACACAGAATAAAGAAACATCTCAAATAGTGGAGGAGGTCTATTGCAAGAATAAACTGTATTTACGAAAAGGTAAGTTTAATTTATTGTATGTACAAAAAGGTAGGTAAATTTATTACTTATTTATTTTTTTGACGCGTAAACCTACAACATACACAAGTTAAATTCGGGTCGTAGCTCGATGAAACTCTCAAATGATTTATTGCTAGTTAAGTGCTCATTAATTGACAAAATTTGGATATAATATCCACGTATTTTCGGGGCAAAAACTTGCTGAGCCCTGCAGGGGAATGTCTCGAGGCTACTGTGGGTCGCAGTAAAGGATGACAGGAAATAACCAATGGGATCTGTGAACCCGAGCTTGCTTCCTGCAAAAATTCACTCAAAACCAATTATCAAAATGGACAGAACAAGAAATGTAATGAATCTAACATGCCTTGTTCTACTAATGTCCCTTACCTGCTCAGAAATCGAGCTAATGTCATCTTGTCGACGTCTCGCCATCCCATGTTAGTCCCCGGGACCCAGAGTCAGCAGTAGTGCAAAGCCATCGTTAGAAATGGAAAGCAGATGAATTAAAGGGGGTGTGGTGTGGTGCTTTTACTATGCAAAAGCGAAAAATAGGGGCTCAGAAATAGACATTTTCAAGATATGAAAAGGGTAGAACACCGATATGAGACTCCCTAGATTCAAATAGGCTTAGCAGTCAACGACCATACTTACTCAGCAGTGAAAAATTCACAGAAAAACAACTTGCTGACATTTGAGGAAATCCAGAGTATGTTCTTCGATGGAAACATCCACATGACGAACAAATAGAACGGTCTAAAATCCACGAAAACCATGGTCATGTTAAAGGTTCATCTCTTCCCAATAATACATCCATCATTGATGAAAATTCATCTGGCTATGAATCACATGATAAGGACAGGATACGAAATCTCCTTCGAAGCGAGATGGAAACAGTTCGTCTACTTCCGTTCGATTTTCGTTCACCGATGAATGTACAAAAGTGCTAAATGTATGTGACAGAGAGTGGTAGAGAAAGCGCGTTCTATCTTAAATGAGGTGGTACAGACCCCAAGGTAGAGATATAGAAATTCCTGAAATCAATCACATCGTGTATGTAACTGGATCCCTGGTATCTCAGGTAATTTTGGGGTCAGTCAAGAACACTGACTTCCGACAGCCAAACGGAGTAAATAACTCCGAACCCCCACGGGTGAAAATTATTATGAAACGGATAGCCGACACTCGGCGTGAAATATGACTTTTAGTTGGGGTATCGTCTGAATGAACGCGCACCTCTAAATTTCAACGAAAAATACTCCTTGTAGAGTATAAATACCAAATTCAAAATGAAACAGTGATAATGGTTGCTGAGAAGCTAAAAGAGAAAATCCAACCGTGTGCTCAACGCATTAGACTTTAAAAACGATGAGTATATATCCGTGTTCAGAATGGGCAACATAATGCACTGTAAGCAGTTTGCTGGTTTTTCGATCCATGATGCGAAGTTCCTGCTCTGTCAAGTCCACTAGCCCGAAACTGTATTCCGCTAAAGGCACCGTCAAACTACCTATTGCTGATGTTTTATTCCTGAGTTCAGAGCGGACTGCAAGACCAGTCTCACTCTTCTGTGATACTCCCTGCGAATTCTCTTTCATTGTATCGTTCGAAATGGTCTCACATTCTTCAATGCCCAGATATTATTATTATTATTATTATTATTATTATTATTATTATTATTATTTGACGCACTTTGTGGTTCGAACTTGCTCTGCTTTGGTCTCATCTTTGTTATACTTATTCAGAAACGTACGGTTATCCAAAAGAAGTGAAGAAATGTTTTCTCTTCTAACCATATGTGTTTTAAACAATGAAAATGCCAAATTGTACAAAAATAACTTTTAATCGACAATAGGCAGAGACCATCATATGAATTGTAAGGTTCCGTGGTTCATCTGTATAACTGACAAATTATTGCTCAGTGGTCAAAAGTTACGATTAGTAAAATACCAGCCTTTGCTTAATACACAGAAAAGTCGATTAAAAGGAAGAGACAATAAAAATACTAAAATAAAAGTAATTTTAATTTTTTCGCCTGAATCGCCCCAGTTCCTGGTCCTGTGAATTGCAGATATTTTATAAAAATGTTGCAATATATTGTCACATAATATCTATTTTCATGTACTTTTATATTTTTATTAAAAATATATGGTTGAAAATCATTACCTAAGTGTGAATAGTTATGTAATAATTAACAAAAGTTAAAAGCTTTAAGACGACAATAATACTATTCTTATGCGCCTCTGAGACATGTGCTATGCGTTAAGCGCTAAAAGGGTTAATCCATCGGAGAAGTAAGAAAAGTGAGGGTCTCTATGAGCGCCCGTTCCTTTGAAAGAAGTTGATTGCAGCAAGAGGTTCGATCGCGACGATTACAGGTGTTGCTCAAAACTGGAAACGCCACCGCAGGGGAAGAGGGGCCGACGACTCTGGGAGGGCGGGGGAGTGTCGAGAGAGAACGGTGGTCGCTAGGAGAGAGATGAGCTGCGGCAGAGTGATTCCAAGTGGGAGAGAGCTGGGTTCTGAGAGAGCGAAGGGCAGTGGCAGCAGGGTGCGGGCCCTGGTCCTGTGCCTGGCGTTGGGCCTGTGGCGGGCTGAAGGGGCGAGGGCGCAGGAGGCATGCCCGGAGGGCCCGCCGCCCGCCGCCGGGCTGCGCTGGGTGCTGGCGGAGGCGGGCACGGGCGTGGGCGCGAGCGGGGCGGTGGGCGTGGTGGACCTGGGCGATGGCCCGCGCTGGCTGCCCGCCCTGCACGCCCGCGCCGCGGCGCCGCTGCTGCTGTGGCGCGGGCCTCAATTTTCGCGCGAGGGCTGCGCGCCGCTTTGGCTGGAGGGCGCTCGGGGTTACTTGCTCGCGGCCACCAACGCGTATCGCCTGCTCTACTTCCTCTTTAAAGACACATCGAAAGCCATTCATGACGAAGTGTATCAGGTAAGGAATCTGTTTCTTTCTTCGCTTTTAATGTGTTCCTGAACTTGTACATTGAAAACAATGGTAAGGAACCGTATTTGAATTTTGTTTGAATTTTAGCATAAGTGTGCAAATCCTAACTGACAATTCTGGCTGACAGCAACACATATTTGCTAACATATTTGATCCTTTAAATTTTCAGCGCATTACCAGAGGCGCTCATCGAAATATACAGCTTAAATCAACTGTACCTATTGTAATGGCAATAAGCAGGGAACGACTGCAGAGAAACTGCTATGTACAGAACATTTTTGGGTCACGAGATTATAGGACTAATCGTATTGCACGTCATACGTTGCAATTTGAGCAATTTGATCCTTTGTATCTTAAAAGTAATCGGAGTAGCAGAGGATTTGTACATCAATGGGAACAGATTACAGAGCAAATGCAACTGGTTCAGAGTAAGAAGGAAACAGTGAATCTCAAGGAGACGGCTTTGGATGAGTGGGATGAGGATGAGCTGAGGAAGAGGGAGTCGGAGGCAGTGAGCGCTGGGGAGCTCCAGCTGAGTCGCGTGGACGGGGAAGTGCTCGAGGGGAAGGAGAGGAGACGCAGAGATATGCGATGGCAAAAATCAGAAGTGAAAAAACTTGAGGAAGATTTGGAAGTGCTGAAGTACTTGGAGATGCTCCACCAGTCCTTCCACGGATTGGTGCTGCGGGAAGATGCAGCCACAACCACTTGGCGAGGAATTGCACACGACGTAGCATCAAGGAGGTGAGAAATGAAATATGCTTACTGTTAATTTGAAAGTAATAAGTTTAGCAATCTAACGTCTTTACTTTGCGACTTTCAAGCATGTAATTTGCCACCCCTCTGCACCAATCTCAAAATTGCAAGTTTTTTTCAGGTTCAGACTTCAGTTATTTTTGAAAGCGTGAAAACAAAAATCTAATCAAATGGCATCATCTGCAAGTTAATTAAATACGTTTAGAAAACTGTTCAATATATTTTTGGACATCTTATTTTCAATAAGAAAATAATACTCAATACACTACTCATATTGACTCAAAATATTGTAGTCAATAGTATTCAAAGAAACGTAAGCTTCTACATGTGTAATATAGTAAATTATAAATGTGTGCTAGTAAATATGTGGTTAAAAAAATTTCCCTTATTTTCAAAGCATGATTTTTAAAATTTGAACAGTTGCGTAACTCAGGATTTCGTAATAAATCGACGAAAAGTTACTAAATGCACCCTGATATTTCAGCTTCGGTGGTGTAACTGTTAGCGACTCCCGTTCCTAATTCACAGATTCGAATCCAATCGAAGCAGTGGGTTTTAAGGGGGAAAACCATTCTTACGCCTTCCTTCAGAAGTAAAGTCGCACCCCGGCTGTTCCATGAAGATTTACTGCATGTAAAACACGCTCAAACCTAAAAGAAGCCTCAAAGCTATATTCTAATTGCCTGTTTAGTCGCCCTCAGTGATTTTCTTTCTCCGATAAATAGTGAAAGAAGCTTAGCGAAATTTGTTAAGTCAGGCGGAAGAGCAGGTATGTTGACCTGAGCCTCGTTACGTTAAATAACGCATTGAATTAAATATAATGGAACTAAACCACTACTACTACTACTTGCCACAACTACAAAATCGACATAGTAAATATTGTCAATAAAATGAGATATTAGAGATGACGCATACGACTAAAACTAGCGGTGTTACAGAATAGCACAGACTTTCCAGTATTAGTTTTCTATTTTTATTGGTCTCGGCTAGCTATTCGGACTTCACATATTTTTGCCAGCTGCCATCTATCACCGCCCAAAGTACACTTTTTTGACATTTTATTAATTGTTCTGCTTTCTAATCGTAGAACAGAAATGTTGTTTTAAGAATATTAAAGAACAGTAATACCTCGACCTAAAAGGTAATTGTCGTTAAAACCTTTGGAGCCATTTTTAAGAAAATGTCGTTTAAGCGCTACTGTAAATGCGTAAATGGAAGCTCTTTTTCACAGGAATATTTTGTGATTTCGAAAAACGTCATTA
This sequence comes from Acheta domesticus, assembly GCA_031308135.1. Lineage (NCBI taxonomy): Eukaryota > Metazoa > Arthropoda > Insecta > Orthoptera > Gryllidae > Acheta > Acheta domesticus. The sequence goes on along the minus strand of JAHLJT010002406.1, from coordinate 71,706,400 downwards.
GACGTCACTTGATGCACTTTAACTCCAAATACAATAGCGTATACAAGTTTCCGTAAATGTGTATATTAACAGTGAGAAATATCTTTCAAAATAATTACATTTGTGTAATTTTTGAAAAAATAATACTCCAAAATGAACTTATATTAAAGCATGTTAAAGAGTGAACGCATATTAAAGAGGGCAATTAACACTGAAGAAGCAGCACGTGTGTTGTGATCAGCAGACTGTAATTAATTTAAGGCGGGAGCCATTCCAAACTGTTCTTTCATCCTCGGATTGCTCAACTTACCTTGGAGGACCACTGGTGATGGATTAATAATTAATAAGTTGCAAGTCATCAGTTATGCTTTCCTGAAAATAATCTTTCAGGTGCTGTCATTATCACTCAGAATTAATTAAAAGACATGTAATGTAAAGACATGTAAGACAATTTGTCGAAGGCAATTCTGAGAAATGAGGCGAGGCGGCGATGCCAGACGGATGCAACCATTATCGGAATCGCGAGCCGTTGTGGCAAACGTATTTTACAGTTGAATAAAATACATCATGAAAAGAAGGTACAAGTTGCTTAATCATATACGATAGGCATTCATAAATTAAGTAATAAATATTTTGCTTGTTCAAACAAGCACTATCCGCTCGAACTCTATGAGCAGACAATTTGAAGCCATTTATGACAAAATTGCGTTTGATCGTTTCGGAAAATGCGGAAATTTGAGCTAGTTTTACAGTTGAGTTTTCGAGAAACTTTTATATGGCATTATTTAAAGTGCATATACTCGAAAATATAATAATGTGAACAAATCGCCATTAATGAAAATATTGACGGCGTGAGAGAGGTAAAAATACATTTTTTAAATTCTTGAAAAAATAAAAGAATAACAAATAGAGCAAACTTATGTTATATCGAAGCTGCGAATTTATATGCACGGAAAACTGTAGAAATAGGTAAGCAAAATAGGCGTTTAAAAAAGTAAAATAGGCATTTAAATTTGCCTTTCAAAGCGTCACATAAGCGTCAAACGGCACTATACATTTTTATTATCCATATTTACTTATATACTAGCGTAGAAAGTTTCTGAACTAAACCTAGTTTAGTAACCTGATGGAATGTTTGCTTTGTTGTTCTGACAAATCTCCTAGAAATCCTGTCTTTCATTGTTAGGCAAATCGAAAAAAAGGTTGAATTGCAGTAGCTACCTTTTTACTTTCCCGTATACGTACGTATACACAGAGTGATATACGTAGTATAGGGAAAGTTATGTAATGCTGCGCGAAAAAATGGCCAATTTTCGGCGGAAAAAAATTAATTGCCGGGCCGTGAAAACGAACAAGTGGATAAAACCAGTTGCTAAATTAAGAAAAAAAATCCTCTATCTCGTGGTGTGTTCAAAATCCATGATTTGTTGCTTCTTTATACTTAAAAATCGATTGACGGCATTCCGTCCGTCTGTCCGTCTGTGGCCAACGCTAGCGCCTAAACCGTTCGGTCGATTTTCTTCAAAATTGATATTCTCCAGTCGATCTGATTCTAGTCGAAGCTTTGTGATTTTGAAAAAGATTCTTTAAAATTTGGGGGTACTTTATATGAAGCCCCCCGGGGATTTTCAACATTTTCTCAAAAACGGCTCCAAATTTTTTCTTTAAATTTCTTGTATGAATAGAGGAAAATACACTTTTTAACATGGCATAGCGATTTTCACGTACAGCTCTGAATTTTCGAAAATTGTGAAAGTTTGACTTTTTTTCGGCGTCTTTCTCCAACTACAAAATTGTAGATAGAGATTTTTTCTTCAAATAAAATTTGTTCTGCCTATTGAGTTCTTTAATAAAGGTCATGTAAATGTTTTTCAAAAGTTTAGTAGTCGTGCAATATTACGCGCAATATGTGCAATTTTAAAAAAATTACAAAAACCAGATTTTCTCAAAAACGGCTCCACATTTTTTCTTTAAACTTTTGGTAGGGATAGTGGTAAATGTACTCTATCAATGACATAAAAGCCATTTTGGTCTATCGGTTGGTGTTTTCAAAAGTTACAAAAATGTAATTTTTTGTTTTTGTTTCTCACGTCGATAATATTTACATTAGCGGCGATTTTTTCACATTATTATATTTACGTATATATATGCTTTAAATAAAGTCAAGTAAAGTTTCTCGAAAACACTACCGTTTTCTGTGAAATGTAGGTCAAATTTCGGCATTTTCAGAAATGCTCAAAAGCCATTTTCTTATATATGGCTGCAAATTTTTTCTTGATACTTTTGTAACGGATAGTGCTAATTACACTCTTTAGTATAGCGTAAAGTTTATTTTGAATTATTTTTTTGTTTTTTCAAAAATTACATAATTGTAATTTTTTTTAAGATCTCTCACATCTTTAATATGCACATTACCAGCAATTAGTAAACATTATTATATTTGTGTGTGTAAGTGCTTCAAATAACTTCAAATAAAGTATTTTGAAATCTCAAAAATTTTCTATGAAAATGAGCTTCAAATTTCGCATTTTGTAAAATGTAGAGTAAGTAAATATTGTGCATTTTAAGTAAAGATTACCATATGAACCCATTGCAGTCCCATTTTTAAACTTGCACCATCTGTTTGGAAATATACAAGAATTATTTTAGAATTTTTTCAATTTTTTTGAAGATGAGCATTTTGAAAAAACTCAAAATCAAAATTTTAAATTCAAATTTGAAATCCGTTTCTATCTATGCTCAGAGAGGCATGGAGACAGAGCGGAGAAACGGCGACAGCTGTATAGCAACTCCGTATTACAAAATATATATATAAAGTTTAACACTTTGAAATAATAAATCATTTGACTCCAGTAGCGGTGGTAGTAAAATGGATTAAATTTAATGATAGTTGTTCGATTGCTATGTACTCTGAAGAACAAAAACAACTAGTGGTGCTACAACAGCACTTACAACTACGGAGTACTCACATATTGAACTTTATGCGCTACTAACATCTTAGCTTACAACTTACTGTTTCCATCACAGTGTTGTCAGAACTATGTGAATTCTAAAACTGCACAAAAATAGAATACAAAAGTTTTGTAAACCTGAATTGGAAAAAGAAGCCTGATACCCTGGACAATATAGAAATGCATTCCATAAGGCCATGATTAGAGAAGAGTATTTTAAAACCATGCAACAAATTCTCTACTCACTACAAATGGTACTGCATTTGTAGCGAAAACTAAATATTTTGATGCATATATCAACATAAATTAGACAATTATAACTACTTTTCACAGAACTCCATCAGGTCACGTCAATGACACGTAATTCGCAGATATTCGCGAGCCCAAAGTGAATTCCATTGTTGCAGACCCTGCACTGTCGCTATTCTGAGAGCTATTAATTCTTTTTACTTATTTCAAATATTTCATAATAAACAATTTCTAAAATATTAATGACTAAATGTATAACAACAGTTCGAATGTAAGAAACGAAGGAAGAAATAATATACAAAATTGCACAATCTAATTTACGACGCACCCAGCTGTCCGAAGCGCAGTAAATTTACAGCGGGCTATTATATTTGTCATAAAATTATAGAAAAACTACTCGTATTTTGCAAAACTGAAGCATAACCTTATTTGAAGATGTGGTTTTGATAAATACGTGTAATTGAGAAAAAATTGTATTTTTAAAATTCTATTTTTAAAATTGTAATTGATGAATTGATTAATGACGAAAACGCGCAGACAATTCCGAGCGGGCTATTATGTTTGTCAGGGAATTATAGAGAAACTACTCATATTTTGAAAAAATTTAATATGACCTTATTTGAAGACCTGTTTTTGATGAGCATATTTCATTAAGAATAGTCTTGACAGCTGCCGCTTTTCGCCACTGAAACTACGTTTCTTTTGAAATTTGTTATTAATTTTTCAGTTTCCTAATGGTAGAACAAAAATATTATATTAAGAATATAAAAAAACAGTTAAATCTTGTCCTAAATGGCAATTTTCATTGAAAAATTTGGAACTGTTTTCAAGAAAATGGCGTTTAAGCGCTGTAAATGCGAAATTTGAAGCTCTTTTTCACAGAAAAGTTTTGAGTTTTCGAAAAATTTTATTTGAAGTCATTTGAAGCGCTTACACGCACAAATTCAATAGTGTTTACAAATTGCTGAAAAGGTGCATTTTAATGGTATTAGAGAACTTAGAAAAACATTTGTGTAATTTTTGAAAAAACAAAAAATACTCAAAAATTAACTTTGCGCCGTATATTAAAGGGTGCAATTAGCACTATCCACTCGAAAAATCTGAACAAAAAATTTGAAGCCATTATTGAGAAAATGGCGTTTGGGCGTTTCAGAAAATACAGAATTTTGAGCTAGTTTTCACAGAAAACTATTCAATTTTTGCGAAACTTTATTTGACATTATTTAAAGCACATGTACTCATTAATATAATAATGGGAATAAATTGTCGCTAGTGTTAATATTAACGGCGCAAGGTGGTCTGAATAGGGTCGAAACGCGCGCATAGGCACCAAATTTTAATTTTTGAAAAAGGATTGTTTCTTGATCAATATCAATTTTACATACTTCAAATTACTAGAAATCAGAAAAAAATAATAATTTTTATCAATGCTTACAGCCACACGACACCCTCAAATCCATGCCTTTCAACCGAGGAAAATTTCAGCTACTCAAGCAGTGAAAATACACTTATCTTTCTTTGTTTGTAACTTTTTCCCTAATCAACTTTTCAACTTCCAGAAATTGTATGCGCTTTTATATACCCTTCTAAATGTATTAAAGCCTTTGCAGTGTCAATTATTCTTATTTTTAATTTAATGAAGCCTTACATAATTAAGGTGTGCAAAAATATCTTATTCCTTTAACTAAGTAAACTTTCACAGGCAATTGCACAAACACACCTGAAAACACATCGCTGAAATTAATATATGTTATTAAGTGGACATTATTGAACATTTTTCAGGTGAGATCAGCTGCCCCGTCTGCCCCTCTCAAAATTATGACCGTTTAAAGTTTACGTTTATGGTGCTTGGAAAGAGCATTATTACCTCCGGACAAATTTGAACCGAGATCGTTGAACCGAGAACGTTTACTTCTTGAAAATGTTTAATCTTCTCAACTTTTGGATTTCCATTAATTGAGTAAAGTTTTCAATTTCTTTTCAAAAATATTTCTCCTTTCAATTTGCCTAATTTTATTGTTTTTCAATAAATATAAATATATGAAATTGAGATCTGCAGAACTGAAACATGCAATAAGTGAAATTTGACAAGCAATAACATTAAAAACTCTTGAAACATCTCTTTGAAATTAATGTTTGCTATTAAATAAACATTTGTAATTAGGTTTTCGTTGACAACCACCACTGGCCAACCTCTTTCAAAATGGCGTCTATTTAAACTGTATATGACGAGGTTAAAAAGAAGCATGATTTTCATTAATTAAGTGATTTTTGGCGGGAAATCACATAAAAAAGTAAAAACACTTCAATGAAACTTCACACTTCACTATTATTAAATGGATATTTGTTAATGCTTTTTCGTTAACAACTGCCGCCTCGGCTCCTTTTAAAATGGCGACCGTTTAAAGTTTTCATGATGAGGTTTGAAAGAAAGCGTCGTTTTCGTTCATTGAGTCAGTTTTGATGGGCAATTACACGAAAACACCTAAAAACATTTCCATGAAATTAATAAATATTATTAATTGTACATTTGCTAATGTTTTTTCGTTATAGCTCGACCAACTTGAGAATGATGTTTACAGAAGCGCGCCACCGTCTGTGTTTACAACCGAAACGACAGAGACGGAGATAAAAGGATACTCAATTCAAAATTAAATTGGTACCGTGCCAAACTATTGCGAAAGAGAGCGCGATTTATTTATTTGCAAATCTAGAATCTTCCCAATCGATATTTTAACTGTATTTAGATATGTATGAACCTCACATTGGAATAAATAAAAGTATACTTTTCTCTACAAAACGAATCAAAATTTTGAAACTAATTCTTTCGATGAGCAGTAATATTCATATAAATCGTTTATTTTAATTTAAGTAGTTTCTCAGAATATATACCAAATAAAATTGTTTTTTTTTATGTAAGGAGTAACTACCACCATAATGAACAATATTGTAGATACTTTTGACAGCAAAGTTAATGTTTTGGTACTTTATTGCATACCCAACAAACCGTCTGAAGCCTATGGGAAAAAATGAATGAAGGAGAATACAAAATGTTTAAATTCAATGAATTCAATATAAATAGAACTTTTTATAATAGTCTTGTACTAGAACGGTGAAGAGTAAAGAAAGCAATTTTAAGGGACAAAAATAAAACAGTCAGTGCAAATCTTGCACGATGTGTCTCTGAAGTTGTATTTTATCAGCTGATTCACAACCTCTATGAAGGAGTCCATGGTGATTCCTAGGAGCAGTCTCTGAACTCGCTTTCCACTCCTGGCGACTTTTGTTAGCTAAACTGACTGTAAAGAGCCGTGTTTTCACTGTTAGTTTCACGACGCACCGCAATCGCAGCCTTCATTCTTCGCTTGGTCGAAGATTTTCGTTCATTGAGTCAGTTTTGATGGGCAATTACACGAAAACACCCAAAAAACATTTCCATGAAATTTTTAAATATTATTATGTTTCGTTAGATTCGTTCTCAAAAAACCGTTTTAAAAGCACTAAGTAAATAGTCATTTAACTCAACATTCTATGCGCGCCTTTCGACCCCGGTCAGACACCGTGCGGCGTGAGAGAAGTCAAAAAAATTACATTTTTGCAATTTTTGAAAAAAAGAACAGAGCAATATGGCGTTCATGTCATCTTATAGAGAACATTTAGCACTATCCCTACCAAAAGTTTAAAGAAAAAATTTAGAGCCGTTTTTGAGAAAATCTGGTTTTTGTAATTTTTTAAAATTTCAAATATTGAGTGCAATATTGCGCAAAAACTACTAAAATTTTCAAAAAAAATGTGCATGACTTTAATGAAAGAACTTACTTTTTACAACAAATTTTATTTGAAAGAAAAATCTCTATCTTCAATTTTGTAGTTGGAGAAAGACGACGAAAAAATTCAAACTTTTGCAATTTTCGAAAATTCATAGTTTTCAGTGAAAATCGGACCTATGTCACCTTAATAAGTGAATTTTACTCTATTCTTACAAGTAATTTAAAGAAAAAATTTGGAACCGTTTTTGAGAAATTTTTAAATTGTCCGGGGGGCTAAATGTAAAGTATCCCCAAATTTTGAAGAATCTTTTTCAAAATCTCAAAGCTTTGACTCGAACCAGATTGACTGAGGAATATCCATTTTGGAAGAAATCGTACGTATGGTTTAGGCGCTAGCAGTGTTCAAATATAATTGTATTCTCAAACTCACTCTCTACAATAACACTATGCTCCAACCAAACTTCAAACTCTGAAATGGCTGTCAAGATTCAAGAACTACACCATCTTAATCAAAGGCTTGGTAAAACCCTTGTTATATTCTGGATTCACCCTCTGCTGGATATACCACTGGCTGCACCAGGAAGTCAGATTCCAACATCATTAGTCGACCTCCAGTCAGTAAAAAAGTGCATAACATAGCACACACAACGAATTATATCTGGAAGTACTTGTATTGGAAAATGAAAACCAAGTGGAGCGAAGATTGGAAAATTTATAAGGCTAGTAGTATTCATAAGAAGATAAAAAACTTCTACAACTTGCAAACTTCAAATAACTGTGCCGCAAAGATCAAGTTATAATCACCAGAATTAAATCAGAACACACGGTTCTTACTCACCTCTACCTAATGAACAATAATACTCCCCCAATTTGCAATACATGTAATGTACAAATAACAGTAATACATATTATTCAGGAATGTACGATGTACAATCAATCCCGCCAATCAATCTTACTGAAGTTTAATACTGACGCTTTACATCATTCAAGCTCTCTACAAGAAAAAAATTAAAAATTTTGCAAATCAATTAATTTTGAACTGTAATACAAACTGTAATATTGTTTTTAATTATACGTACTGTGTAAATTATCACATCCCCTGGTATAATGTAAACTGTAATGTCTCACTGTTCACTGAACAAAAATTTATAATTGTAAAAAAAAGTAACCATGCAATGTAAACGTATAGAACCTTGTAAACAAAATGTATGTACCTTATTGTAAAATTACAGGATAGTCGCTAATAACCTCGCAGTAGATGCGACTATAAATAAATAAATTTAAAAAAACGATGACATTGTTTGCAGGTGAAAAAATTTTCTCACACGGTTAAAATGCACATTTCCAGCCATTTGTAAACACTATTGAATTTGTGAGTATAAGTACTTTGAATGACTTCAAATGAAGTTTTTCGAAAACTCAACACTTTTCTGTAAAAAAGAGCTTCAAATTTTGCATTTACAGTAATGTTTAAACGCCATTTTCTTGAAACGGCTCCAAATTTTTCAACGAAAATTGCCATTTAGGGCAAGGTTTAATTGTTTTTTATATGCTTAAAATAATAGTTTTGTTTTACTATTTGAAAACCGAAAACTTAAAAAAATGTCGAAAAAAATGTAGTTTGGACGGCGATAGATGGCAGCTGTCAGGACTATTGGCAAGTCCTAATAGCTAGCCGAGTCCAAACGCAACAGAAAACTAGTACGGGAAAGTCTGTGCCATTCTGTAGAACCACTAGTTTGTTATGAGCGCCCGGCAATGAACTTTTTTCCGCCAAAAATTCCGCGTTTTTTCGTGTAGTATTACATATCTTTCCCTATACTACGTTTATTACCCCATGTATACGTACGTATACGGGGAAGTAAAAAGAAAGTACATTTTTTGATTTTTTGTTAAAGTTAATTGTATTTTGATCAATAAATATGACAATAAGCAACAATTAAGCATTTATATATAAAATAAGCATTTATTAGTGAAATAGGCATTTATTGGCACTCTAAAATTCTTCTATGATGCTCATAATACGTCAAAATGAATATGTAACTCGAAAGATAGCGTTTTCCATTGAAGAGAAAAAATACGCAAATAGCCTAAAATCCGCAGGTTAGTTATCTCATAGAGTGCATTTTAGCAACTGGTTTTATCCACTTTTTCGGATTCACGGCCCGGTAATTAATTTTTTTCCGCCGAAAAATGGCCATTTTTCGCGCAGCATTACATAACTTTTCCTATACTACGTATATCAATCCGTGTATACGTACGTATACGGGAAAGTAACTAGTGGTGCTACTGAATGGCACAGACTTTCCCGTATTAGTTTTCTATTTCCTTGGGTCTTCGCTAGCTATTCGGAATTGCCACATACTCTTTCTTGCCAGCTACCATCTATCACCGCCAAAAGTACATTTTTTGGTCATTTTCTTAATTTTTTCGGTTTCCTTATAATAGAACGAAAATATTAATTTAGAATATTAAAGAACACAAAAACCTAGCCGTAAATGGCAATTTTTTTAAAAAAATTATGTGCTGTTTAAGAGAAAATGGCGTTTTAGCGCTACTAAAAATGCAAAATTTGAAGCCCATTTTTACAGAAAATGTTTGAGATTTCAAAATACTTTATTTGAAGTTATTTGAAGCACTTACGCTCACAAATAAAATAATGTTTACAAATTGCTGGTAATGTGCATATTAAAGATGTAAGAGATCTTTCAAAAAATATACATTCATATAATTAAAAAAAAACAAAAAAATAACTCAAAATATACTTTACGTCATATTGAAGAGTGTAATTATCACTATCCGTGACAAAAGTTTCAAAAACAAATTAGTAGCCATATATGAGAAAATGTCGTTTGAACATTTCTGAAAATGCGGAAATTTGAGCTACTTTTCACAGAAAACGGTAGTGTTTTCGAGAAATTTTACTTGACATTATTTAAAGCACATATACTCGTAAATATAATAATGTGAAAAAATCGTCGATAATGTAAATATTAATGACGTGAGAGACAAGTAAAAAATTTTACATTTTGTATTTTTTGAAAAAACCAACCGATAGACCAATCTGGCTTTTATGTCATCTGATAGAGTACATTTACCACAATCCCTGCCAAAAGTTTAAAGAAAAAATTTGGAGCAGTTTTTGAGAAAATCTTGTTTTTGTAATTTTTTAAAATTGCACATATTGGACGCAATATTGCGTGAAAAACAATAAAATTTTCAAAAAATGTAGGTAACCTTAGAGAAAGAACTCACTATGAAGCAAAAAATGTATTTAAAGGAAAAATCTATATCTTCAATTTTGTAGTTCCAGAAAGACGCCGTAAAAATTTTAAACTTTTGCAATTTTCAAAAATTCAGAGTTATCCGTTAAAATTGGACCTATGCCATGTAAATAAGTGTATTTTACTCTATTCATACAAGAAATTTAAAGAAAAAATTTGGAGCCGTTTTCGAGAAAATTTTGAAAATCCCCGGGAGGCTGCATATAAAGTACCCCCAAATTTTGACAAATTTTAAAATTTTGAAAAAAAAACAAAAACAATCCTCAAAATAAACATAACGTCATATTAAAGAGTGCCATTAGCACTATCCGATCGAAAAGTTTGAAGAATTTTTGTTTAACGAGAGAAACAATGGCGTCTGAGCGTTTCTGAAAATGCGGAAATTTGAGCTAATTTTCACAGGAAACGGTTGTGTTTTTGAGATACTTTCCTTGACATTATTTAAAGCTCATGTACTCATAAATATAATAATGTAAACAATTTGCCGCTAATGTAAATATTAACGACGTGAGAGAGAAATAAAACATTAAATTTTTGCAGTTTTTGAAAAAACGAAAAGGTACCTCCAAATACACTTGACGTCATATTAAAGAATGCAATTAGCAGTATCCGATCGAAAAGTTTCAAGGAACTTTTTTTTAGCCATTTATGAGAAAAGGGCGTCTGAGTGTTTCTGAAAATGAGGAAAATTGAGCGACTTTTCACAGAAAACTGTTGTGTTTTCGATAAACTTTACTTGATATTATTTAAAGCACATGTACTCATAAATATAATAATGTGAACAATTCGCGGCTAGTGTAAATACTAACGACGTGAGAGACAAGTCAAAAAAATTACATTTTTGCAATTTTTGAAAAAACAAAAGAATACTGCAATAGGGCGTTTAAGTCATCTTTTAGGGTACATTTAGCACAGTTTAAAGAAAAAATGTGGAGCCGGTTTTGAGAAAATCTAGTTTTTGTAATTTTTTAAAATTGCACATATTTCACGCAATATTGCGCGAAAACTACTAAAATTTTCAGAACAATGTGCATGACCTTAAACAAAGAAATCACTTTGGAGAACACATTTTATTTGAATGAAAAATCTCTATCTTCAATTTTGTAGTTGGAGATAGACGCGGAAAAAAATTCGAACTTTCACAATTTCGAAAATTCAGAGTTATCCGTGAAAATCGGACCTATGCCTTGTTAATAAGTGTATTTTACTCTATTCACACAAGAAATTTAATGAAAAAATTTGGAGCCGTTTTTGAGAAAATTTTGAAAATGTCCGGGGGTCTTCATTTAAAGTACCCCCAAATTTCGAAGAATCTTTTTCAAAATATCAAAGCTTTGACTAGAACCAGATCGACCGTGGAATGTCCAATTTGGTAGAAATCATACGTATGGTGTAGGTGCTAGCAGTGTTCTCAGACGGACGGACGGACAGATGGACGTTTTCCTTTCAATTGGTTTTTCGGTATCAAAGAACCACAAAAGTGAATTTCTGGCTAGACCACTTGTTAGGGGTTTTTTGTTTCTTAATTTAGCAACTGGTTTTATCCACCTTTTCGTTATCACGGCCCGGCAATGAATTTTGTTCGCCGAAAATAGCCCATTTTTTCGCACAGCATTACATAACTTACCCTCTACTGCGTATATCACTCCTTGTATACGTACGTATACGGGAAAGTAAAAATTGAGTGCCGTTTTTAAGAAAGTGGCATTTAAGCGCTATTATATATGCGAAATTTGAAGTTTTTTTCACAGACAATATTTGAGTTTCGAAAAACATCATTAGAAGTCATTTAAAGTACATGAACTCTCAAGTACAGGATTGTTTACAATTTCCTGGATATGTACATAGTTACGTTGAGTGAGATCTTTTAAAAAATTACACTTTTGTAATTAAAAATAAATACCCCATGAACTTTACGTCATATTTAAATATGCAATTAGCACTGTCCGTTCGAAAAGTTTGAAGAAAATGTAGCAACCATTTTAGAGAAAATGGCGTTGGAGCTTTTCTGAAAATGCGGAATTTTGAGCTAGTTTTTACAGAAAGCTATTGAATTTTCGAGAAACGTAAGTTGGCATTATTTAAAGCACATGTTCTCATAAATATAAGAATGAAAACAAATCGGCGCTAATGTAAATATTAATGCCATCAGAGACCATACAAAAAATTATATATTTGTAATTTTTGAAAAACCAAAGAAATAGATAAATATGGCGTTAATGTCATCTCTTAGAGCATGATAGGTACTATCCCTACAAAAAGTTTAAAGAAAAATATGTACCCGTGTTTCCCAAAAATTCTGGTTTTTGTAATTTTAAAAAAATGCAAATATTTCGTGCAATATTGCGCGAAAACTACTAAAATGTTTTAAAATGTTCATGATCTTAATGAAAGAACTTACTTTGGACAACAAAATTTTATTTGGAGGAGAAATCTCTATTTTAAAATTTGTAGTTGTAGGAAAACGCCGAAGAAAATTCAAACTTTTGCAATTTTCGAAAATTCAGACTTAACCATAAAAATCAAACCTGTGCCATCTTAATAAGGGTCTTTTACAATATTCTTACAAGAAGTGTAAAGAAAAAAAATTGGAGCCGTTTTCGACAAAATTTTGAATATTTCTGGGAGGCTTCATATAAAGTATCCTAAATTTTAAAGAACGTTTTTAAAATTCGCATCGCCTCGAGTGTAACCAGATCGACCAGGGAATATTCATTTTGGAAGACTTCGTACTCATGGTGTAGGTGATATTGTTGTTCATAGATTGACAGACGGACGGACAGACGAATGGACGGACGGACAGAGTGACGGACGGACGTTTGAAAAAGAACCATTTTTTCGGAGATCTCTATTCGGGGACCCCAAAACGTGTATTTCCGTCGAAATCTCAAAATCGATTTTCTATAGTTTTATATAACTTTCCCTATACAAACTACTTTTATGCGTACGTATATGAGAAAGTGAAATTATAAAAATTTATTTCAGATGCTTTCAATTAGTTTTGATAGACATTACTATACATCAAGAATTGAAACTATTTAAATTATTTGCACGGTAATTATGTGTTTGATCGCAGGATGCGTGTGTACAAGTGGCAGAGTGGTGGTGGTGTTGAAGATGGCGTCGAGGGTGAACTGGCGGCTGGAGCGCTCCTAGCGGCGCGATCAACAATGCCAACTGGTATATGGGTGCGTGCAATCGTCTTTCGTGACTTGGCTTACATGAATGAAACTGTGATTGTCAACGGCGTCGAAGTGCGCTATGTTGGTTACTTTATACGTCTGTGGGAGGAGATGAGGAAGCGACATAACTTTAATGTCTCCTTTCTTGTGGAGAAAGCTGAATATGAAGTAAGTAGTTGTAGTAGAAATAATATTTCTTTATATCTGTACGTTGTAATCGAACAGACCGGTTACATGAATGTTTTAATGAAATTTGTCACCACAGTGTGTTTCTATTTTTCTCCATATTCTCAACCGTTCTTAACAATTGCATCAATATGCATTTATTTTTTAGTGGTACATTCATCTGGCCTCCTTAATTTTCTCCTGCGCCAATTCGGCTGCAACACCGTATTCCCAAATATCATTCTCCACCTCATACTTTTTGTGTAACCTATTTTCTCTTTTCAAACATTCTTCAAAATTTGGGGGTACTTTCTATGAAGCGTCCAGGGCATTTTCAAAATTTTCTCAACAAGGCTCCAATTTTTTTCTTTACATTTCTTGTAAGAATAGAGTAAAATACACTTAAGGTGGCATAGGTCCGATTTTCACGATTAACTCTAAATTTTCAAAAATTGCAAAAGTGAATTTATTCTGCATCTTCCTACAACTGCAAAATTAAAGATAAAGATTTTTCTTACGAAAAAAAATCGTTCTCCACAGTGAGTTCTTTTATTAAGGTCATGTACATTTATTTGTAAATTTCGATAGTTTCCATGCAATATCGTTTGCAAAATGTGCAATTCTAAAAAATAACAAAAACTAGACTTTCTCAAAAATCACACCAAATTTTTACTTTCCCGTATACGTACGTATACAGTAGGGTGTCCCTTATATTGCCCGAAAAAATTTTTTTGCAATTTTTTTTGGGCTCACCCCCTAAATATTTTCCATTTGGTCAAATTTAGTCGAAAATAAAATTTCATCTCAATATGTCGATATTAACCTGTGCCGACTTGAGCGCGAAATTTGAATGTTAGGGACCATTGGTTTTGTTTGGTTAAATCAGTGGAAAACTACTGATACATTTTTAATATATAATTTTATATTACAGTTTAATTCATTTTCAATCTTTAGACTGTTATAATTTTAACTTTTCTTGTGGATACTTTTTTTGAGTGTTTCTTTCTTGCAATATGCGTACAGTGAACGATGTTCTTGAACAACACAACAAAAAATTGCTTTTGCTCCTCATGAAAGTCGTCCAGTAGTCCATGAAAACCTTGCATTAATTCAAGAGGCCTTTCAGTAGCCATTCACAGCTTTCAACTTTATAAATAACCTTTTAGCTTCTAAATATGAAGTGTTGCATTACCAGGTCAAAGGACAATTTTGAATAAAACTAGTATCCATCTTCAGGCAAGGGAACAGATATCTGCTTTTGGTTCACACTAATTCGGCGATTGTTTTTATTGAAATTAAGATTAAATTGAATTAGGAGACATATTAACGAATTAATAATTAAAGAACTGGCCGGCCCCGTGGCCGAAATCGCTAAAGCAGTAGTGTCGGGGCGATCTCGCACCGCAGGGTCGTGGGTCCGAGTCCCGCCTCGGGCATGGGTGTATTTGTTTATGTCTATATGTGTGTGTGGCGTCCTTTCACCCCTCATTATCATCATCATTCATCTTACATACCCCAAAGCAAATAATCCTGGGGGGTAAAACCAGATCCAGCGTAATGCTGATCCCTCTGATGAACTGCATTCTCAGCATGCCTGCGTGGTCCGTACTGGCCTGTTCGAAATAAAAATTAAAGAACAATCACCGGGATACAATTGAGCTTACCGTATTATTCTCCATACAATTTTTCACAAAAAGGAATATAATACTCTTCCATGTGTAGATTTACTCGGGCTAAATTCACTACCATTTTGATTTTGATTTGTAATGTCTTCTTCGTCATCAGAAAGCGGCACAACAGACAATTCTCCTAAGAAACACTACATAAGGTGTCTTCATTTTTTTAAATGCTTTTGAAATTGGGGAATATATCCTTTCAAGTGAGTTTATATATTTTATAAAGCATCTTGATAAGAAGTTTTTACAGCTGCATTGTCCTAAAGCCACGGTTTGACATAAACAGTTACAATCAACAGAGAAATATTATTTAAGGAATTTTTAATTACACAAGATATTTTAGATTCCGATCTTAGTGTTAGCAGAAACGTTTTAAATATTAAATATCTCTTGCCATCTATCGAGCTAGATGCATTACCCTGGGAACATGTATCTTTAGTTTCATAAACGTCCACATTTCTTTAATTTCGGACTCATTAAAGAACATTCCCATATTCTCTTTGCCACTTTCAAAATTAATGGCATTAAATATTTTCTAGATTTTATCAAAATTCTAAAAAAGTGGTGTCAGGATTGCTTGCTACATTACGTATTATACATTCAAACACACATTGTACAATAAGTTCGTGTATATGATGACGGCTCGGAAAGAACGATGCCCTGTCCAAATTTTCTTCAAGAAAGACGTATACTCCTTCAAAACGTCAAGTGTTTGTTGCAGTTGCATCACAGAAAAGAATTTGTAATCCTTTTTCTTATAGTATTGATCTTTGTTGCACCCCTTCTTCTCTATCCGTGAGATGTTCGTCTAGTCCTGCAAGATAGCTTTTATATCCTGACTCTCTCTGCCGAAATAAAATCATCCTGTCTTCTTCCAACGTAATCATTTCTAAAGTATTCGGATGTGCAAAATCAAATAGATTGTTTAAATTATTTCTAAACTTTCCACGGACCTTCCAAATATCTTCAAACTTGCTTGCGTTTCTTGTAATTTTCTTCACTCCGAATAGAACAAGTTAATAAGTTTTTGTGAACAGTGCTGATTAGCTCTTGTCGGAATTCTCGCTTTCTTCCAAAATATCATGCACTCACGAACCACAATTTTAGCGCTTGCACTAACTGTTCATTTTACTTCCCATATGTTATAAAATAAAACTTCAAGCACTTGTTTATTTCATGGTAAATTATGTTATTTGGAGTTTTATATTAATAATTGATACATTTTCCTATTAAAACACACGTCCTTCAGCACTGCATATGACACTTACATATGAAATTATGTTATATTAGCGACCTATAAACACGAGTGGCACGATTGATTAAAATACATGTATTGCTGTGCTCGGGCCTGACTCAGAGGTTTGTGATAGCTCTGGACATGTCCGTCAGCGAATTCGCGCTCAAGTCGGCACGGGTTAGAATCCTCCGATCTCAACAAAATTTTGTATAGGCATGTTTTAAGGTCATTCGAACAAAATTGGAGGGTGAGCGGTCAAAAATTTGAAGGTCGGAAATTAAGGGACACCCTAGTATACACGGACTGATATACTTAGTGTAGGGTCAGTCCGTCCGTCTGTCCGTCCGTCTGTGAACAATGCTAGCGCTTAAACCATACGTACGATTTCTTCCAAAATGGATATTCCCCGGTCGATCTGGTTCTAGTCAAAGCTTTGAGATTTTTAAAAAGATTCTTCAAAATTTGGGGATACTTTACATAAAACCCCCTGAACATTTTAAAAATTTTCTCAAAAACGGCTCCAAACTTTTTCTTTAAATTTCTTGTATGATTAGAATAAAATACACTTATTAATACGGCATAGGTCCGATTTTCACGGGTAACTCTGAATTTTCGAAAATTGTGAAAGTTCGAATTTTTTCGGCGTCTTTCTCCAACTACAAAATTGAAGATAGAGATTTTTCATTCAAATAAAATGTGCTTTCCAAAGTGATTTCTTTGTTTAAAGTCGTGTACATTGTTCTGAACATTTTGGTAGTTTTCGCGCAATATTGCGTGCAATATGCGCAATTTTAAAAATTACAAAAACTAGATTTTCTCAAAAACGGCTCCATATTTTTTCTTTAAACGTTTGGTAGGGATAGTGCTAAATGTACCCTATAAGATGACATAAACGCCCTAGTACAGTATTCTTTTGTTTTTTCAAAAATTGCAAAAAGGTAATTTTGTTTACTTGTCTCTCACGTCGTTAATATTTACACTAGCGGCGAATTGTTCACATTATTATATTGATGAGTACATATGCTTTCAATAATGTCAAGTAAAGTTTCGCGAAAACAACCGTTTTCTGTGAAAACTAGCTCAAATTGCCGCATTTTCAGAAACTCTCAAACGCTATTTTCTCATAAATGGCTAAAAAAAATTCTTCCAACTTTCCGATCGGATAATGCTAATTGCACTCTTTAACATGTCGTAAAGTTTATTTTGAGTTATGTTTTGTTTTTTTTTTCAAAAATTTTATAAATGTAAATTTTTTGAAAGATATCTCACATCTTTAATATGCACATTACCAGCAATTTGTTAAGATTATTATATTTGTGATTGTAATTGCTTCAAATAAATTCAAATAAAGTATTTTGAAAACTCAAAACCTTTCTGTGAAAATGAGCTTCAAATTTCTCATTTTTAGTAGCATTAAAACGCAATATTCCTTAAAACGTCATATCATTTTTAAAAGAAAATTGCCATTTAAGACTAGGTTTTTGTGTTCTTTAATACTCTAAAATTAATATTTACTTTCTACCAATAGGAAACCGAAAAATTAAGAAAAAGATAACAAAAATGTTTACTTTTGGCAGTGATAGATGGCAGCCGGCAAGGAAGAATATGTGGCAATTTCGAATAGCTACCGAAGACCCAACGAAATAGAAAACTAATACGGGAATGTCTATGCCATTCTGTAGCACCACTAATTGAAAGAAAGTTGCCATTTACGATGAGGTTTTAGTGTTGTTTGTTTGTTTGTTTGTTTATTTAACGTCGCATCGACAGCTAGGTCATTAGCGACGCAGAAAAAATACATTATAACAGTAATTTATACATTATTATTTGAGTTTTACAAATTCAGTACAATGTGCAGTAATTTACAATAATTGTTTACAGGATTGAAAAAAACAATGAAAGAGTAGTAACAATAATACTTAATGAGACATGCAAACAAAAAAATGATCAAAACAAAGTTCAAATTTGGCTGAATATTCCACTCTCCTTATAGAATTGTATAATTCTTTCTTGATATTTCTCAAATTCAAGTATACACTCCAAACTAGTGTCGTGAAGATACCTCTGCCTGATATGTTGGAAAGTAGGGCAATGATTGACTATGTGAGACAGGGACCAAGCCGTATTGCACTGGTCACATGATGGAGGATTGGATCCGTCAATCAAATATAGATGGCTTAGCTTACAGTGACCTGTTCGTGTTCTCGTTATGGCCACTTGTTCCTTTCTGTTGAGCTTTTTATTATGTTTCAGACTTTGAAAATTGGTTATGTTTTTATGAAGGTCGCTTCTTTTAAGCGTAGTCCATATGGAGAACCATTTTTCCCCTAATATTGTTCCAATATGTTTCACTAGATCTTGGAGTGTATTTGAAATTGCCAGTACAGTGTTTGGGATATCAGTTGTACTTCCACTAACTACTCTGTCAGTTTCCGTCTGCATTTCTGTATCTTGATTCATATTCCATACCAATATCACTTCTTTACCTAACGTGGTAATGTCATGATACAGTTTTTGAACTGTCATAATCATTTCACTAAAAGTTTCGTTATTGTTGATGCTTTTTATTGCAGTGCGGGAATTTGAGTATAAAATGAACTTTGAGTGGTTAATATTTTTAATGAGTTTCATGGCGGTCAAGATGGCGCATAATTCGTCTGTAAGATGGTTGGCATAGTAGTTAAGTTGGTGTTTCACCGATACATCTTTCGTTACCACTGTTGCTTCTGTTCCTTGTGTATTTTTAATTGCTTTGGCATAAACAGGATAAAACATGTCGTAATTGTTGGTCGGTGCAGAGTTTATCTCAGATGTTCCATTTGCTTCATGAGCGCCAGATGATAAGTCTACTGAAATATCCGATATTATCCAAGGAGGGATTTTGTAATTTCTCTTTTTTTCTACTTTTCAGTGATCGAAATTAAGTTCTCTAAGTACTTTTCTAGTGTTTTCATACAAAGGTATAAAACGCGAATGCTCTATGTACTCTTGTTGTTTAGGATATATGTCCTGTACTATGATTGGATTGATGGACATGGCTACTTTTAAAGCATATTTGATTATTAGTTCTTCTCTGCGATGAGATAATGTGGGTTCATTTGCTTCAGTTAGTATGCTTCCGATGGGAATGGTATGAAAACATCCGGTGCATATTCGGAGACCTTGATTGTGGACTGTATCCAGTTTTTTGAGGTCACTTTAACCAGCAGATCTGAATATTATTGATCCGTAGTCTATTTTGGATCTCACAAGTGCTTTGTATGTTAATAATAGCAATTGTCTATCTGCTCCCCAGTTGTTGTGTGCCAGGCATTTAAGTATGTTGATTCTCCTTTTACATTCGGTAATAGTGTTCAATATGTGCAACTTCCAGACTTCCAGGCCAGTTTAGTGTCGAAGTGCATTCCTAATATTTTGGTACTGTTGACAAAGCTCAGGATCTGATTGCCAATTTAAACATAGGTAAGTTGTTAATTTTCTTCTTTGAAAATATAATACACTCCGTTTTCTGAGGTGCAAATTTAAACTCTGATTTGAATGACCATTCATAAATACTATTTAATGCGATTTGCATAATTTCTTGGCTTGAGTTTATATTTCTTCCTTTACAAAGCATAGTAATATCATCGGCATACTTCCTAATGATAGTAATGATAGTGGGTGGTTTGATTTTTTCGTCCGCGTCATTTATTGCTAGTAGGAAAAGTGTAACACTTAGGATGGATCCTTTAGGTACACCATTCTCTATTCTTTTCTTCACAGATAATGTTCCATTTGCCCTCACTTGCATGACCCGATCTTCCGTGAAATGTTTGATAAACTGAAACATGTTGTCTCGAACTCCAATTTCGCTCAACTTCTGTAGGACTCGATGCATCCATACCATATCGTATGCTTTTTCGATGTCCAAGTTGACAGCTAACACATGTTGTTTGTTGGCAAAAGCTTCTTGAATATAGGTATCTGTGCTTACCAGGTGGGAGGTCGTTGAGTGTCCTGGTCGAAATCCAAACTGATTGCTGGAAATTATATTCTTGTAATCGAGATACCATCTAAGCCGACGATTAATGATTTTTTTCGAAAATCTTGCACATATTGCAAGTCAATGATATGGGCCTGTAATTACTGCTTACTGTTGTGTCTTTTCCGGGCTTAGGAATGGGGATCACAATAGCCGCTTTCCACACTTTTGGGAATGTCTTTTCTATCCATATATAGTTGTATATTTTTAGAAGTATATCTTTCCCTTCCTGTGGTAGAGTTTTAAGCAAGATATTTGGAATATTGTCTGGTCCGGGAGAAGAATTTTTGGAAGCGTCTAGTGTTGTGACAAGTTCTTTCATTGAAATAGGTAAGTTAAGGTGCTCTTGAATGTGACAAGCTTCTGTGTTCACCATCAGCTGTTCTCTTTCTTGTTCATTTTTGTAAGTTTGGAAGGCTTGAGAGTAATTTTGAGAGCAAGAGTTTCTGGCAAATTTGTTGGCGAGCTCATTTGCGATATCAGCGGGTTCATTAATAACTTGAGCATTTTCGGACAGCAGTAAATGTATTTGATTATATCTTTTGTTACCTTGTATGGAACTAATTTTTTTCCAAGAGTCTTTAATGTTATTGTTCACATTGATAGAGGATACATAACTTATCCAGGAGTTGGCTTTGCTTTCTTTAATTATTATTCTTGTAAGATCTCTTAGTTTTGTATATTCGATTTTATTTTCATTTGTTGGGTGTTTCTTGTAACGGTTGACCGCATGTTTGGACTGTTTAAGAGCATTTTTACATTTTTCGTTCCACCATGGCACCACGTTTCTTCTTTTTGTGGGTTTGATAATTTCTAGAGAGTCATTAGCTGCTGTTGTTACGACATCAGTAAACGATTTGATTATTATGTCAATGTCGTATTCTTGAAACATATCTATTTGAGATATTTTCATTTTAATTTGTTCCTGGTAGTTACGCCAGTTGGCTTTGGAGTAGTTCCACTTAATATTCTCTTGCAGCGGATTCGAGATACACGAAGAATCGCTGATAATTGTAAAAATGGGAAAGTGGTCACTGTCGTGAGGCTCATCCAATGCATACCAATTGCATTTAGAGGCCAGGCTGCTAGAGCTGAGTGTGAGGTCAATTGCACTAAGCTGTAAGCTGTCCATTATTAATATTGAAGTGTGTAGGTTGCCCGTAATTTAGTACTGCCAAATCAGATTCTTCAATAATAGCTTCCATATTGATGCCTCTTGAGTCGGTTTTATACGATCCCCAGAGGGTATTATGGCTATTAACATCACCTAATAGAATATAGGGTTTTGGTAATTGTTTTATGATATCCTTCACTTCATTCTTTTCAAATTGATAACTGTTGGGTATGTATATGCAACATATATGTGTGTGTGTGCGTGTGTGTGTGTGTTGCATATACATATGGAAAAGGGAACTTGTATTTGTATTGCTATTGCCTCAATATCGGATCTGATATAAAAGTGGTTTGCTTTTATATAATTGTTAACAAAAATAGCAACACCTCCACTTACAATAGAAGAAGTTGATCTATTTCTATTGTAGCACTTGAATCCTTTTAATTTACCAGATTTATTTCCTTTGAATTTGGTTTCCTGCACACATACTATTTCAGGTTTGTATTTCTCACACAAAATCTGTAATCTTTCATATCGAGGGTGAAAACCATTAATATTCCATTGTATAATATTCATCAAATATATTTCTATTTATTAAATTTAAACAGAAATAGAAGTATCACTTCCTGAGTCTTCATTAAGTGGGTTACTAATTTTTAATTTGTTTATAATTCTGGTGAACCTGTTTTTAATGGATCTTTCTGTTAGGAGAGGATATGTATTAGTCATCATCTGGATAATAGACTGAGTGTCACAGGGATAGTCTTTAGCTATAATAATAGGGCTTTTAGCTCCAAAGGAGGTTTCAAGGAAAATTTTAAATTGTATGTAATTGAGTGGGAATTGTTCAGGTTTTTCATCAATGATCTTCTGGATAGGCTTAGTTCATCAGTAGATTTGATTTGAATGTCTTCTTGTGTTACTGTGTTTTCACTTTTATTATTTTTAGTTTTTTTCTTTTTCTTGATTGGTTGTTTTGGGATGTCACTATTAGTAGTTTTGGATGTGCAATTATCAGTATCAGGTTGAGAGGAAGATTCACTTGTTAAAGATCTTTTATTCATTAAGTTACTGCTTTTAACCATACTATGCTCATCTATCTGGTTCAAGGTGTGTTGTGGCACTTCTTGTGTTATCATTGCCTCCTGTTCTTGACATTGTTTTGGAGTGTCATTATTAGTAGTTTTGGGTGTGCAGTTATCATCATCAGCTTGAGAGAGAGATTCAGATGTTAAAGTTCCTTTATTGATAATTGGTAAGTTCTTGTTATTAACCATACTATGTTCTTCTACTTGGTTCAGGGTGTTTTGTGATAGTTCTTGTGTTATCACTGACTCCTGTTCATGACTTTCTTTTAATTCTTGGTTAACATAGGGAGCATTTAAGGTGGAGATCTTGGTAGGGCACTGGTTGGCAAGATGACTAGCTTGTCTACAATTGAAGCATGCCATGGTGGCAGTTGTAAAGTAAATCCTATATGTTGTATTGTCATAAAATATGGTCATTGAATCTGGTACCTTGTTAATGTCCTCTGGATCAATAAAAATCTGCCTCCTAAAACTCATAATGTGTGAGAAACCAGGTTCTGTAACTCCTGCTTTGATGAAAGAAATGTTAGAATGATTTTGTATGTTTCTCTTGATTAGCTCTCTTTCAATTACATCGTGAGGTATGATAGGACAGACATTTGATATGATAATTCTCTTTTGTTTACTTATTAGGAGACTGACTGTTAAAATATGGTTTTGGATATTAATATTACTATGATTATCAGTTATATAGTCAGCAATTTCCTTACTGCTTAAGAAAACACATACTCTGTTGTTATAAATCCTTGATATAAACCTTATATTCGTAGAGTCAACAATTGTGGCTAGCTTATTTAAGTAGTCTTTTATAGTAAGTCCTTTTTTCATTCTATTACTATAGCTTGATCCTTGTTGGGGAATACATCTCTTGTGGCTACACTAGCATATGACTTCTTACCTTCTTGGTTGTTCGTCATGTTGGTAGATTCATTGGTTATGTTGCTGTTGTAGTCACCATTTGGCATAATAAGTCCAGCCAGCTGCACACGCAGGCGGCTTGACTGTATTCTTCTAGTCAGTACAGTAGACTTTCCGTATAAATAGATACCTTGACACTTGACACTTTACACTTCTAAACTCGTATCACAGACTTCGGTGCGGACACGCAGCGAGAACGATGTTGTCACTACGGAATCCACGAGTCAAATGTGAGGTTTTAGTGTTCTTTAATATTCTTAAACTTTTTTCCGTTATACTGTTAGGAAAGCGAAAAACTAAGAAAAGGAAAAAATGTACTCTAGGGGTCGATAGATGGCATCGGGCAAACATATGTGATAAGTCCGAATAGCTAGCCGCGACCAAGGCAAATAGAAAACTAATACGGGGAAGTTTGTGCTATTCTGTATCACCACCAGTTACCTTATCGTATGCATACGTATATACGGAGTAATATAGGTAGTAATATTCGTTGTATAGGGAAAATTTTGTATTGCTTGCCGAAAGAACGAGGGATTTTTGGTAGGAACAAAATCTTTGCCGTTACCTGACACGGCAAAAGTGGATAAATTCGTTTGCTGAATTAAGAAAAAAATTTTCTAACACGTGTTGTAGCCTAAATCCCTGCTTTATGGGTCTTTCATACCAAAAAATAATTGGTGACAAAATGTTCGTCCGTTCCTTCGTTCGTCTCTCCGTCCATCCGTTCGGTTTATGAGATAAACACTGGTGTCTAAACCATGCGTAGGAATATCCCAAAAATGAAGAAATCCCTGTCCATCTGGGTCGAGTCGAAGTTTTCAATCGCAAAAACAGTAACTGAAGATTTCTCTGAAAATATCTACTCGCATCGATTAACCAGTACAACGAAACATATAGACTGTAGACACCTGATTATAGGCAAAGAGATTGCTCCAGAAGAATTATTGATAAGCACTCGAAAACTGAAGAACAATAAAGCTCCTGGACCCAACGAAATACCTAATCTATTCTACAAGAGACTTCCCCAAACTAGTTGAAGCAGTTATTAGAAATAACTTCCGGGCTGGATAGCCGTGGTCGATAGAACATTTTTCGCCCAGACGTTTCATCTACAACTGCGGGAGAAATCGTCACTGGTTATTGGGTACGTACTGTTCTTCCAGACAGATAGCTGGAGACTGGTAAACCTTTCATCTTTTTTTAATGCACTGGGCACTCGTTATTTTCGGCTGGTGTTGACTGTTGACGGAGGAATGGCTTAGGTTTCACCCGACGCAGTGCAGGTATCCATGTCGCATGGAATTTTATCCTTTTCTCCTTTTTATTAAAATTTAACGGATGTTTATGAATTTAAATGGTCTCACGGTGTAGTCAGGCATGATAGCGTTCCATACGGGATAAAATCTCAACTTCTTCAAATCTGATGTCATGTTCACGACCGGAGAAAGCGTGTTCTGGCACTGCAGACTTCCCAGTTTGTCCAAACCGGCAGCTCCTTTTATGTTCAGACATGGATGTTGATGCTCCGTTGAGTGGTTCCGATGTACACCGCCCCACAAGAACAGTGAATTCTATAGTCACGTGCAAGACTATAGTGGGTCTATTGCATTCTTAGCCGACCTAAACAAGTCGCGCAGCTGGGTTGTAGGCTTGAAGATGGTGTCGATATCGTGTTTTTTTAGCATTTTTCGTATATGGTCCGTAATAATTCAAGTACGGAAGAATGATTTTTTTTGACGTATTTTTCATAGTTGGAGGTGCACATTTTTACTGTTTGTTATATTACACCGTAATCGTTCTGAATTCTCGGTCGTGGGGAGGATTATCGTGAGAGCGTGGTTCTTTTGAAGATTTCTAAAAAAACCACTCAAAATCGTGACCACAGAACAAGATATAATTGGACCAATGATTAAAAAAATAAATACAAAACAAGATGAAAATCAATTAGCACTAGTAAAAAAACAGTAAACATTAGAATCAAAAAGAATAATCCACTGAAAAAATGACATAGATATTTAAATACAAAAACAAAATTTCCACAAGGTAAGAAATATGAAATAAGTGATCATCAAATGCTTATTAATACCATTCATGAATCTTTCATCACAGTATTCGGCATTCAGTCTAAAAAAGTTCGTGATATTTTGTACTCAGACGATGGACATGTTTCTGGAGTGTTTTTCTATGCTTCCATAGTGCAAATGTTTGTCTAGAAATAAATTTTTGAAATTACCTTTTGAGTGCTTGTTGCGGCTCAATCATTGGGAATATCCACGTAGTTTATAAGACAAAATATGCTTAGAATTGTCTTAAGAGCTTATTTTCGAAGTTTTGGCATTTCCTCCCCGGACATCCTGTGTATGTATGTGTGTATATATATATTCTAGCTCTCCCGACAAGCGTTGTTTTGCCATATGAATTATTCCAAGAATTATTTTAGTAGAAAAAAATGACTAGAAAATGAAAAAATGAGTGTTTGAGGATGTGATATGAGTTGAAGAGGCATGGAGGGCTGTGAACGATGATGAAATATAAAAATAACACAATACCAAACATTTTTATTTTTAATTTATTGTAATTTATTTTTTGAAATGATATACATTGTTAATTATAATAATTTTACTAAAAAAACATATCAATCCTTCAACGCAATAGAGTGTACAATATATTTTGTTACCCCATCTTCAGCTAACACAAATAAACTGGATGGTTTGCCCACTCGAGATCATGCCACGTATAATTGACCGTGTGAAAAACATGGTGTGCTCAAAAATAAGGCACAAACAGACATCGTTTGGCCTTGAGACTTATTGATAGTCATCGCAAATGCCAATCTTAACGGAAATTAAAGACGTGTAAATTGAATCGGCACATCTGTGGGTATAATAGGGATCCGTGGCAGTAATATATTCTCACCTTGAAAGTTGCCATTTAAAATGATGGCTTCGATGACGTTTTTCATTACAGCCCTGCAAATTAATTATAATTTATTTAAAAATTGCACCGAAATAGAAAAATGATAATTGTAAAATTACGGTTACCGCCCACACAATAAAAAATGGCCGAAAACTGCAGTGAGTGAGAAGCGGCTTATTGTGTGAGAGATCTCATCCCTACTCCGTGCTGCTTACCGGGTCAGAAGCAATGTTGCCAGATGTGAAACTTCCGATTGCGAAGTTTTAAGTTCGAAAATCCAGATTTATTACGTATAATATAATGTAAAAATAGGGGAAAACATCAATAATTCATATATCGACATAGAATTCCGTTTTATAATTAAATAAATGCGATATTGTCTCACTGTATTTGTTCTATGTTTGTTCTCACTATATATGTTTTCGATTCACCCAAGAAATTAAAAATATAGAATATCAGTATTTTTGTTATAAATGTACTTTCAATTTATTTTTAATCTCAGTTTAATATGAAGCCAAGTAACGTAATTTCAACATTTTTAATTTCAATATCCCGCGAAGTGCATCATTTCTCCGGCTTGAATAAACGCAGTAAGAATCCGAACGACGCGACGTTCCGTATTCTTATTTGGCGTATTCGAAAACGACTAACCAACATGTCACATATTTGTCCTCTGAATCTCTAACAGTAAGACAATAAAGGACGGAGTTCACGACTACATCTTGGTGCTTGGTCATCAATTTTCGAATATGGCAATTGGATAAAGCCCTAATGATTGGTAGATGATTGGTGTTTGATTGCTTTCTACTTTAATCGAATAGAGAGAGACAACATTTTGAACATTCAAACTTTGTCAACCATAGTTAGCGGGACATCTAACGATCGTTGTAATAACTGAGGAAATGAAAAAAATGGATTTTAATCCACTATCATGGAAATGCAGATTTTTTGGGCATCCTCATCGCTTAATGCGGATTAGGTGTTAATAATGCGGTATAAAATGCGAATATGCGGTACATCGGGCAACACTGGTCAAAAATGACGCCGGTAGACGCCTTGCGAGGATACTGATCAAGTGATAAATACATCATGTAAATGAATCAGGGTTTTCTTTACCTATTGTTGCACTAAATGGCAGTAAAAACGAAAATCTATATATTAAAAAACGGCAGGAGAAAATAATTAACGATAAGAAATAAATCTTCTCTAAAGAAAAATCATTTAAAAATTGTTATGAAAAACATGTATACATTTTTGACTGTTCAACATGAATCTATTCCCCATTTTATACATTCGAAAATTTAATATCAACTTCAGAAGGCTAACCAAACATTAATTAATTAAGGCTAATTAAACATTTCGCAGTAACAAACATCACAAATTATTAAAACAAAGTTCCTAATCCCAATGTCATATCTACCTGTAGTCAAATAGTAATTGCTGTGCTTTTTTGCCTGCTAATTATAGAATTCATCATTTATTAGTCTCTAATATGCTTAAGACTCCTCAAACATAACGCAACAATTTGTGGCGGAGACAAATATTTTTCTAGCTGAGCCCGGAAGACGTTATTATGCCCCTATCTCTTTTTTTCTCCGTCTCTCTCTATTTCTCCGTCTTTCTCTCTCTTTCTCCGTCTTTCTCTCTCTTTCCCCGTCTGTCTCCGTGTTGTTCACATTTAATAGCAGATTCTGCACATCGCTGAGCAGGTGCGTAATATGGGGAAACACCGTGTAGCAGGTGAAATACCGCCGTGTGAAGTACCTACAGTGTGTAGCGGGTTGCCTAAGAAGTTTTGTCCGAAAAATTAAAAAAAACACCCTTATCACTAAAGGGCATAAAAATAGATAACAACATATTCTCAGACCTACTGAAAATAAAGTAAAATTTCATCAAAATTGGTCCAGCCGTTTCGGAGGAGTATGGTACCTAAAACTGACACTTGAAACTAGTCGTGGATTTGACTCTGCACAATATTTATTAGAAAAGGGGACAGGGACTCTTCTTCGGGAATGGGCTCTGGACTCAATCACGTTCATCAATGGAAACACACGGGTAAACATGAATCTTTATTGCTCGAAGAATTACAATACAAAATTGGTGATTCTTGTTCCTCACAAAAAAACATATGCTTTGTCATTTCCTTATTTTAAATCACATCCCATTTGTCAACTCTTTATTATCCTGAAATCTCACTCATTTGTTATAATTCCCACATCTGAGGGGCCTCGACTAAAGATCACTGTCTCCTGCCGTCTAGTCACCCTCCCTCCCAATATTCTTCCGGCCGTTATTACTCACAGTACTCCCGTCCCCGGGCCGCGCCGCTTCGCGTTCGCCCCTCCGCCGACGGGGCGATGCCTCGCGCAGCGCCGTCCGTGCTCGTGCCTCTTCGGGTCGCAGGATGCCGACGTGGGGAGGGGGCCCGTTCCATACCCGCCTTCGATGCTCTTCCGCTGTTGCCTGCACAACGCTCACTGCCGATATCTTGTAGTCCACTGCCGTTGTAACGGGCCTACCGTGCGTCGCTCGCTGATGCTTCTCACCTCTGCCGTCCGTGATAAGTCTTTCCTTCTCCGTTTCACAACTGGTTGTTTGATACTGTTCCTTTATATTCACTCGATGCTATCCTGTTGTCCGCCCGCGTGCGTTACTTTGTCAATGCCGAGTTCACCACTTTCAACATATTCCGATGATTAATCTCACTCACTCCAATGACGTCGTTGGTTCCGCCTGTTCTGGAAGCTACATATACCAAACATTAGCGGGTTAACTTCCGCGTGGGAACCAACATGCAGCCGCTCCTTCTCACTCGCCCACATGGATGTCTTTACGTGCCGATATTATCTTTTATTCACTTTAGCAATACCACCGTTTTAGTTTACTTCATGCCTTTTCTCACCATCCTGTCCTTCCCGATGCCTATTCTCCACGATGGTTTTAGATTTCATTACTGTCCGTGCTCTTTCTTCCGCACACCACATGACCGTCCGTTTCAATCCTCCGCCATCGCTCCAATGCTGGTCCATCCCGTTATTCCGTGGCCTTAAGTTCTTCACACTGAACCGACTCCGGCACCCGACTCCCTCGGCGTGACGGCCGCTACCGCGCAGTTCAAACGTTCTTCATGCTCAGGAACGCATTGATATCATTGCAATGATAACAATTCGTTTCAATATATATATGTATATTCGTTTCAATACATATACAGGGTGTCCAGAACCTCCCGTTACAAAAAAAATACCACATATTCTGTGTTGCCAGACATGAAGAATGGCAGGTCCAGTTTTTCCGAAAAAAATTTTGTCTTTGAGAAAATTGAGTTTAAAAGTCACTTCCGGGCCGGGAAATTCAAACCGGCCGCAACGGCACTGCAGACAGCGGCGTCACCTTCTGCGCGGAGCATTTCCTCGTTTCTCCGCGTAAACGGTGAAACAGTCGAGTAATATTCTGGAAAGCATCGCGTTGCTTACACTAGAATACTTAATAGTATCAAGTATCTGCAGGTTCTATTCAATAAATATTTTAAATGTACGTACAGAATATCGAGTTTTGTTCAAAATGATAGCCACGGCACACGCGGCGTAAACATAAATTATGAACACGATCCAACATTTATGAAAAAGACTGAATCTCATGGAATGCTCGCATTGTTATTTTTAGCACATATTAATATGAACTACTGCTGTGGGCTTAAGATTGCCACGTAAATGATAGTATTCTGTAGATTATTCTAAATATCGTGATGTACTAAAAGCGTTTTGGAAATGAAATATTCTGAGTTTATCTCTGGGCGCGGAATTTGAATTGATGCTTCTTACAGTCATTGAACAGATGCTTCTTACAGTCAGGAGATGCAGACCGAACAGTGCATTGAAGAATCTTTGTAAGGGCACGTAGGTCATTAACCTACCCACAGGTCAATATTAACAGTGATAAAATAGCGTTGCCGTATGTGCCATGCAACAATGAATAAAAAATACAAAACTAGTATATTACTGGTGTGAAAGGGTAAAAGACTGAGAAAAACTGTAATGTTGCATTGCGTGATGTACAAATACTTCAAAAGAAATCAAACATTCTAGCACGCAAAAGTTCGACCGTGGTTCACTGAGGTTACCGGACCGCTGCCATTCGCAGCTCGTATTATGGTCGGTGTCCTTGCATTTGTCACTTGCTAGGCCACGTCACATCGTGGTTTATATCGTATGGCGAACCTGCCACCGCCGCCAAGTGATTCGCCCATCAGCCGCATGTCAGTTTTGCCGCAAAACAACAGATTGCGCAGTTCGAAATCCGGCCTGCACAGTGGTCATGGCTGAATAAGCACCTGTACGGAGTCATCTTTCCCCTTCTCTCCCCTCCGCACCACCCACAGCGTCCCGCCGTCGGCAGCGTATACTAAAAGCTAAGCGCCGTCAAGGCAAATTAGTAGGAATATCGAGTTTGAGTGCGAGAGGCCAGAATAAGCACGTTTTCAATTAATGAGTACTGCGATATGTATTTAGTCTTCGGCGAGTGCTGGAGCAACGCTCGTGCGGCAGCTCGACTGTACGCCGAGAGATACCCGAGCAGAAGACACCCTTCCTACTGCGTTTTTCTGCGCCTCGACGCAAGAATATGTGCGTCGGGGTCAGTTTTACAGCAGAAACAGATACTTTTATTTAGGAAAGATGCAATATTTTTGAGGGGGGAAATATTGATATCCACCAATTAGGGCTACATCTTAGATAAATCGTGCAGTCGGTTATTAAGAAGTTTAAAGCTAGCTATTGTTAGTTTGAGAATTCAAGAAAATGACAGCCGGGAGAATTAATTCAAATTCCAAAGATATTCAATAAACTCAGTATTTTCATTAACGAATATTTTATCTCCTAAATGCTTCTTAGTGTATCACGATATTTAGAATAATCTACAGAATACTATCACTTACGTGGCAATCTTAAGCCCACAGCACTAGTTCATATTAATATGTGCTACAAATAACAATTCGAGCATTCCAGGAGATTCAGTCTTTTTCATAAATGTTGGATCGTGTTCATCATTTATGTTTACGCCGCCGTGTACCGTGGCTATCATTTTGAACAAAACTCGATGTACGTACATTTACTACATCAACTCGATGTACTCGATTACAACAAAACTCGATGTACGTACATGTACGTACATTAACGTACTTTGAACAAAACTCGATGTACGTACTCAATGTACGTACATTTAAAATATTTATTGAATAGAACCTGCAAATACTTGATACTATTCTAGTGTAAGCAACGCGATGCTTTCCAGAATATTACTCGACTGTTTCACCGTTTACGCGGAGAAACGAGGAAATGCTCCGCGCAGAAGAAGACGCCGCCGTCTGGTGTAGTAGCTGCCGGTTTGAATTTCGCGGCCCGGAAGTGACTTTTAAACTCAATTTTCTCAAAGACAAAATTTTTTTCGGAAAAACTGGATCTGCCATTCTTCATGTCTGGCAACACAGAATTTGTGGTATTTTTTTGTAACGGGAGGTTCTGGACAACCTGCATATGTATATATACATATATATATATATATATATATATATATATATATATATATATATACAGGGTCTTTAGTTTATCTTGCAACCCACGATTGCTAGCGCCTGTTCTTATTTCGGCAATTTGGCAACCGCGTGTATCTGCCTTCTTTCAATACTACCGTGGCTGACTCGTTTGAACAGCAGAGAAGGAAGTGAGCTGCGCGTCATAATCTGCAACTTTCCTTTTCCTGTGTTTTTCCCATTCAAAGGATTCGGCGGGCAGGTATGCGGCTCACAAGCCGGAATCTTTTCGAGCTGCGCAAGGTGGGTGGGGTGGGGTGGGGTGGGTGGAGGCATGAGCTAGCAAACAAAACGTCTCTTCAGGAGAGTCTGTCTGCTTAGGAATGGCGAGTCTGTATGTTTCAGTATGCTTAAGAAACGAAACTGTAACATAGAAGATGGGGAGGGAATTTATGACTGATTTATCGATTTATTAACAGCAAAGTAACAGTAATTATTATTTAATGAACGCCAGCTCGGAGAGAAATTACGAAGATATCTCGTGAAACATCGCCGCCAAGCTGTTTATTATTTTTAACAATTAATTATGGTTCCTGGAAATTAAACAAATTAGAAAATCGTAATAAAATTAATAAAAATATTAATAAAATAAATCTTGAATTTTCTAATAATTTCTCCTCCTTTAAAACAGGCACTGCCACTCCGCTTCCTATCCACATCCCCCGTGTCTCTGAAGCGCTGGATTAATTTACAAATTGTTGATTTATTGGGAACTGGCGTTTCCAAAAACATTTCTTGAAACATTTCCGGACTCTTTAAGAACTTTTTAGTGCCAAAGTAAACTTCCACCAGAAATACACGTTGAACCTTCGTCAACATTGTTGAAGCGGTTCTTCTTTCCTAAACCCGAGTTCCTACGATAATGAATGAAACGTGAACGAATGACTGCCCAAGGACAGAACAAGTGCTTGCTCTTTCTTCCAACTAAAATAGCCCCGTTATCCTACCCCGAAATATGCGACGAGGGGTGGGTCGTTAAAAGCGAAAGGGAAGCCGAAGGTATTTCACGCGTTGCCAAATTACCAAAACAAGTGGTTGAGTTCTCAGATACGGGTTGCGAGTTAGACTAAAGACCCGGTATATATATATATATATATATATATATATATATATATATATACACGCATAAAAAGACAAATCTAATGATATACATATAATCATATGTTAGATAAGCATTTTTTGAGTAATTTTGATTTTTGCCGCTGGAGTTTAACGGACATTTTGAATAGTCCACCTCACACGGTCACGCAGCGCTCCACCAGCACACGCGCGCCCGGGGAAAGGAAAGGATCTTATTTGAAGATACGAACCTTATTCCAAATATTCACAAAACTATTGCAGTTTTTTCCTGAACTGTATTTTCCATCCTTCCGTATTTTCAGATTTTTGTCTTTCTTTGATTGAAGGATGGAAAATAAGGATTTGTTGTATAACTTCAACTCCATTTAATGGGGTTTCATAAGATACGTATTAATGGCACCTTGAAACAAAGCACAATAAAAATAAATAATAAAGACTACAAAAAATAATGCATATTTTGAGCAAACAATATCAATGTTAATAAGCATATAATAATAATAATTTAGGGATAGAAACAACCTTATTTAAATACATACTACTTATGACAAATCCGTATTTTCAATTCCTAAGAAATACAATATATCTAAAAATGGGGCAGCATGAAACGCAGAGTTCAGGAAAAAATGCAACGGTTTTGTGAATATTTGTAATATGTTTCGTATCTTCAAGTGCTAAAATCCCTTTCCTTCCCCGAGACCGCGTTTGCTGGGGGAGCGCTGCGTGTCCTTGTGGGGCTGACAGTTTCAATGAAAATATCCGTTAAACTCTAGTCGCAAAAAAATTAAAATTACTCAAAAATTCTTATCTAACATATGACAATATTTATATCTTTGGATTTGTCCTTTTACGCCTGTTATGATAGACTGAAAAAATATGTATAGAGCTATTTGAAAAAACAAAGTTACCTCAAATATCTCTTAAAATACAAGTGATAAAAGAGAAATCAATACACATATCATTTAGCCTCCTTCCCTCATTCACTTCCGTGAAAACTGCATTGCAATATCTTCAACCGTTCAAGAGTTATAGGAGGTGCTAAAGTTACGTGACTTACCGTCATATATATGTACACTCACCGCCATAAAAAAGCTGCACCCAGAAGAACGAATCGGATTGCGTTCATTGTGGGCAGGCAGGAAGAGGGTACCATGTATACGAAATGATTACACTTTCATAATTGTAGGAACAACAGTTATTGCGCTATGCGGCCACAGATGGTACATGTGACTTTGGCGTGGGGCAGTCATTTTGGGGAAAACACGCGTCCAGACGTCGCAGTATGGAGATGTACAGGTCTCGAATTGAGTCCTGTAGTGGTCCATCTCAGGCAGCTTGCATCTGAGCGCGCAGTTCTTTCAGATTGGTGGGTAGGGGTGGGGTCCTGATCGCCCGTTCCATAGCACTCCAAACATTCTCGATCGGGGACATATCTGGTGATGTGGCTGGCCATGGCAGAGTATCCACAGGTGCAAGACATGCTCGGGAGATGGCTGCGGTAAGCGGACGCGAGTTGTCCTGTTGAGATAGAACATGGACGTTTGCTTGCAGAATCTTCTACATAGCGTGCGACTGCCACGGTGCCCCCGAAGAGCACTAACGGCGAACGGACACCATAGGATGTTGGGTCCTAAACTATCATACCAATCTGGCGGGACCTGTGATGGGATACCACAACCCGCTCGTCGTGGCACTGCTCACCCAGCGTTCAGACATGGACCCAGTGATCGAAGCCATCAAGACGCGGGATTCGTTGCCGATGAATACCCACTGCAAGTCTCCATGGCGCCAGGTCCGTCGATCCCTACGCCAAGCGAGTCTGTAGCGACATTGCTGGGGAGGGAGGGGCAGGCGTCGTAACGGTCAGCGTACGGCGATCCCTGCGTTGTGCAACCGCCTGCCAATGGTACTGGAACTTACAGGATGTGACATTGCAGGCTGCACAGCCCACTGAATAGCACCAGACGTTGCCGTTGGATATGTTCGCGCATGGAGGACAATCCGTCGGTCCCCCTTCCTCGCGGTACATGGCGGAAGTCCAGATCCTACATATTGTGTGTGCATGCTTTCCTCAATCCATTGCCACCAACAGCGGGCGATGGTGGTGTTCGTACGACCGGTGTGGCGCGCGATACGGCGACACGACTAACCAGCCTCCTGTAGATCCGCGATGGGGCCCCTCTTGATCGCTTCTAACTGGACAACCGGCTGTCCAACGCGTCGTCTAGGCATAGTGTACGTACAGATGACGCTCTGGCGACTCTACCCGATGTCGCAATGGCAGGCGCGGCCGTTTGAGGCCCTTTTATCTCGACCGATGGGCGCGATATCACGCTCCTACCCCCGACTCTCCAGTGCGCGAACCACCGTGAAAACTAAATCATTGGCTTACCAACTGGCGTGCAAAATACCCACCGAGTTTGCAGCGTATCAGTAGGGTGCTTCGGGGTGCAGCTTTTTTATGGGGATGAGTGTTATATACACACATATTATTACTAACCTTTTGTAAGCGCAGTAGACCATTTTTAACTTTATTACTGATGAATTTCTAGCAATTTACAGTACATTTAAATAATCTGTTTCTGATATTTAGATATTCCCGTACTGCATACAGGACTATGTTTAACTAGACATGATGTTTACTAGATGACTGGTACCCCAACAGCGCACGCTGTAGAAGAAATGATGGTTACAGGAATGATTGATTTGGTGCCACAATTCTGGAAGTTCAAGACCATTGGGTACGGTGTCAGTAATCTGTTGGATATTGTGTCCTCCGGAGAGAACCTTCGTCACATTGTGCTTGTGCCGTATGCGTCGCCGCTGCCGGCGTGGTCGCTGCCGCTGCGCGTGTTCTCCCCACGCATCTGGCTCCTACTGCTGGGGACGGCTGTGGCGTACGCGCTGGCGTGGCGCCTAGTGGCGGGCGAGTCGCTGGTCGCCAGCGCCGCCGCCGCGCTGCGCGCCTTCTCCTCGTGCGGGGGCACCCCGCAGGACAGGGTGCGCGCCACGCCGCAGCGCCTGCAGCTGGCCGCTGCGCTGCTAGCTTGCGCCGTCGTCGTTGTTGCAGTGTATCAGGTGAGCTATTAGCGCCTTTTTTGTGATTTGTCTTCCTCGTGCTTGTAGCAGAATATATAAGGAGCTGAAAATCAATCGTGAAGTTTCGAAATACTCGTGGCCGTACGTTAAGAAATCTATATGCGTTAATAATGTATTGCTGTTGCCGAAAATGTTTAGTTCTTAGTATAGACAAAGTTAAGCACTCTTTTCCTGGCTCAGTCAAACGGAAGTTTGGCGTGAACACATGTACAAGTGTTTTCCCTATCGACGTGTAGTTCATGCTGTGCCAGATTCCAAATTTCAACTTTGCTACCTCGTAAAGATACGTTGTAACAAAACTGCAAACTGACTGCAAAAGTTCTCTTTTTATAGTTTTAGGCTCATCAAATGCAATCTCTCTTGTTTTATAGATGTTACACACACAAGAGCAAAAGTACTGCTGAACAGACCACCAAAATGGTGCTACAAAAAGTTGCAAGCTCAAGAATAATAAATATAAAACTCTCGTACAACATTGAAATAAATTAATCTAATGCATATACAAGACTTTCGTGCGTCATTGGAAAGAGCTACGTAATATTGAAATATTGTATTTTGTGCGCTACTAACATCTCAGCTATTATTTGAAAACGTCCAATTTAACCAAGAAGTGAGCAACTCACATTTGCCAGCGCAGCGTTGTCAAAACTATGTGCATTAGCTTGGCTAATAATATCAGTACAGTAATATACGACTTCACTTATCAATATAGTAATTATAAAGTATGCAATTAACATCAAAATAATTACGAAAATTCGTTATGATCACTCGTGAGTGTCCTTTTGTCGTAAGATAACAGTTACGATAGCATTACATCGTTTTTCTTTTAATCAATACGGAGTAAATGTTTTAGGGATCAAATGAGATTAAATGGTATATAACATACCTCACCGGGCAGTAATTTATAAAAAGCGCTGCGAAATTCATCTGGCTCTCGGCCTTGACCACCACCAGCTGGACGAAACAAAACAGCCGTATCTTTATCACCGCGATCATCTCAACGTCCGACAACAATTAGCTTCTCAAACATCGATGTGGCATTGTTTCGGAATTTCTATTAATCATGGCAGATTGCGGAAAAGAAACACATCATTACATTGAGAATACAAATTGAGTAAATAGTAAAACAAATAAAAAGTAAAATTATAATTAATATTGGCATTTTCAAGAGAAAATTATAATCAAGATTAATTATTTTTCGTATCATTCATTTTACTTTCCTAGCGTCCCGTAATATTTGAAGATCCTGAATACTACTCAGGTTTTTAACAACTTGTACATGATCTTTCTTAAGTGCTAATTTTGCACAACACACTAGAGGGAAAATCTCTATCTTCAACTTTGTAGTTCTGAAATTTCTTTTCTATTTTCGAAAAAAAACCAGCAATATCCGAAAATGAGATAACACTATATTTCTTAGCGTCCCTTATTACACATAAAAAGAATATTAAAAAAAATTGGATAGGTTTTTGAAAAAATTCTAGACTTCAATCGCAAAGTATGCAAAAACTACTCCTTTTTTAGAAACAAATTTTTCAAATACAAACCCCTTTTTAAAAAGCTAGAGAGAGACGCAGTTGAGATAGTAACGGCGGCGAGGAATGATGAAGGAAGCGGTGGTGAAGGTCGACGAAACAATGAAGCAGCGACGGCGACGTGCAGTGACGCAGATACACACACACACACACACACACACACACACACACACACACACTGGTTTTTATTTCTTGGCGTATGGAGGTCTGTCTTCAAAATGAAATATCTCACGGCATTTCGCGGCATTCATGGCCGTGCCGCTAGATCTCGTATGATCGCGACCGTATCAAGCAGGGCTGGCGATCATGCGAGTTCTAGCGGCATGGCCGTGAAAGACGCGAAATGACATGAGATATTCCATTGTGATGACGTTCATTGTGGTACTCCATTGTGACGCCCCCACGCGCCAAGAAATAATAGCACAAGTATAGGAGAAATGGCCCGTTTGCGGATGAAAATATTTTATAAAACGATCTCGTTTATGGAACTGGGCGTGAAGAAATAAAATGGAATTAAATCCAGAAAAGAGTAAATTCATTTGTTTTATCAAGTCCCGCTCGAATGTATACTTCAATTATGAATTAGGAACTAACGTTATACCACTTGTAAAAAACTGTAAGTTTTTGTTTGGGTTTAGTCCTGCGAAGCGACTTGGCTTGGTCGGATCATATTAACAATACGATCCAAAAATCCTGGAGCGAACTGCACTTTGTAATGCGTATTCTAAAAACTAGTAGTCCAAATGCCCGATCCCTCGCGTATACAACTTGTTCGTCCAAATTTAGAATACGGAGTGGCATGCAGGGACCCGTATGGAAAAGGGCAAATTAAGGCGTTACATAAAATTCAAAAACGGGTCGGAAAGTTTGTACAACGGGCGCGTTGTTGACGAACCAGAATATGGAAGTCCTTATCTGAGAGAAGGGAATGATCATATTAACAATACGATCCAAAAATCCTGGAGCGAACTGCACTTTGTAATGCGTATTCTAAAAACTAGTAGTCCAAATGCCCGATCCCTCGCGTATACAACTTGTTCGTCCAAATTTAGAATACGGAGTGGCATGCAGGGACCCGTATGGAAAAGGGCAAATTAAGGCGTTACATAAAATTCAAAAACGGGTCGGAAAGTTTGTACATCACGGGCGCGTTGTTGACGAACCAGAATATGGAAGTCCTTATCTGAGAGAAGGGAATGAACGCGTTTAAGCGTAATGTACAAGACATAAGGAGGGAACCCAGTATGGGCAGATATCGATAAAATATTACAGAAACCAAGATTATAAAAGCAGAGGAGACCATCCTTGGAAAATACAACGTAGAAATCAAAGAAACGATATAGGCAAGTTCTACTTTGTCAATCGCACTATATTAGATTGGAACAAACTACATGCAAAAGCACTTGAGGCTTTTCCTTCTTTTATAGTCGTATCTGAAAATATCCTTATTTCCATCTAGATCATCACTAATAATACTGAGACTTTTATCTTTATTATTATTATTATTATTATTATTATTATTATTATTATTATTATTATTATTATTATTGCTGCTCCATATCACGACTACAGATGTTATGAGTCGGCTGAGTATAAAATCTACTCCAGGTTGCAACCAGCTACCTAAGGAGCAGATCTAGGGACTGTCGGTGCCTCTACAATACTTTGCGCAAAATGTGAGCTGTGCCAAATAAAGCAATTTCTTGCACTTCACAGTCCTTTGAAAGACCTGGAAGTTTAGCCAAGTTCTTACACAAATTTTGCGGAACAAATCCCAGAGCTCCGATAACTATCAGTACGACCTGTGCTTTTACGCCCCACATTCGGTTGATCTCAATTTCCAAACTCTTGTATTTAAGACGTTTCTCTGCCTCCTTGGTTAGGATATTTTGATCGCAAGGCACAGCAACATCCACAAGTAGACACGATTTTTTCTCAAAATCCCGGATAACTACAACCGGTTTGTTTGCTGCCATCGTGCAATCAGTTTGAATTTGTTGGTCGTACAATATTGTACACAATCCAACCGATGTCACCGGTTTTGGTGAGTGTTCATACCAATTGGTGCATGTGTTTGGAACTTCGAGGGCGGTACAGATCTGCCAGTGGAGGTACATACACACCCTGTCGTGTCTTTTTAAGTATTCGGGCTTTGCTAGAATTGGACAAGCTGAGACAATATGATCAATGGTTTCTACTTGCTCCTGGCAAATTCGGCATTTGTCATCTTGGGAAATTTTGAGAACAGCTTTATCATAATGTCGTGTTCTCAACGCCTGATCTTGAGCAGCTACTACAACTGCTTCTGATTCTGGCTTCATTCTTCGCCTTTTAAGTCACATAAATGATTGATCTTTATTGATCTGCACCTTGTCCATTCTTTTTAGATATTGTCCATGGAGGTGTTTGTCTCTCCACGACTTCTTTAACATTTTTTGTGTCTCACATTTCATGTTTAGTATTACCAGAAGTACAGTGTCTGTGTTATTTGACGTGTCTTGCATAGATTTCTTTGCAATGCTTCTTACTACACTAACAATGCCTCTGTTTCCTATCCTTTGGTCAGATTTCATGACCTGCCTCATTAGAGGGTCATCTTGATGACTGACTACATACTTTCCCATTCCATTCCATTGCATTGTGCCAGGAGGCTTCAATTTGTCTGAGGCCTCTTCCTCCTTCCTTACGTGACACATAAAGTCTATGTACATCAGCTCGAGGGTGGGCGACAGCAAGCATTGTTAGCAGTTTTCTGGTTCTTCGATCTATGATGCGGATTTCTTGCTCAGTCCAGTCTACTAGTCCGGAACTGTACTCGACTACAGGCACCGCCAGACTACCAGTTGCATATATTTTGTTCCTGGAGTTCAGAGCAGACTGCAGGACAAGTCTCACTCTTCTGTAATACTCCTTGCAAATTCTCTCTTTCATTGTGTCGTTCGAGATGGTCTCACATTCTTCAATGCCCAGATATTTGTAAGTTTTACCTGTCTAAAGATCTTGAATCACAGTGTGCATATCAACTTCAACGCTCTCTGACGTTGTCAGTTTTTCTCTTTTTAAATTGATTTTTGCACATTTGTCAAGACCAAACTTCATGCAGATGTCATTGCTAAAGTCATTCACGACAGACAGCATTTGGGAGAGAATCGCTTCATTCTTAGCAAACACTTTCAGATCATCCATGTAAAACAAATGTGATACTGGCCTTTCATCACCATGGAGCTTGTAACCAAAGTCAGCTTGCGACAACTGTCTAGATAGTGGGATCAAACTAATGCAAAACAGCAGAGGGGATAGTGAATCTCCTTGAAAAATACCCCTGTTGATCTGATTACTTCTGGTTTCTACTGCTTCCTTTCAGCTCTGTATTAGTAACCTGGTAGTACACGACTTCATGCTAGCTTTGCAAAATTCAATAAGTCTAGGATGAAATCGATACATCACCAGGGACTTCAAAATCCAATCGTGTGGTACACTATCAAAGGCTTTTTGGTAGTCAATCAGCTCAAATCATGCTCAAATTACGTTTGCGTATCTTTACATCATTCAAGATGACTTTATTCAGTAGCAAGATTTCCTTATAGCCATAAGAACCT
Organism: Acheta domesticus; assembly: GCA_031308135.1. Taxonomy (NCBI): domain Eukaryota; kingdom Metazoa; phylum Arthropoda; class Insecta; order Orthoptera; family Gryllidae; genus Acheta; species Acheta domesticus. The sequence continues at coordinate 71,664,953 of JAHLJT010002406.1, read as the reverse complement.
TTACGACATCCTTTTTGTTCAGCTGGCATTAGATGATTCTTCTCTATATGTTTGTACATTTTGTCAGCTACGGCTGAAGTTATAACTTTGTACAGTACTAGCAGACAAGTGATTGGCCTGTAGTTCTTCGCCAAAGAGCTGTCTCCCTCTTTGGGTAGCAGATACGTGATGCCGCGTGTGAGCCATTCCGGGAGTTCCTTTGGATTTTCTAAAATTTTATTAATAGCCTTTGCTAGATTCCGGATGTAGTGCTGTTAATTTCTTAATCCAATAAATCTGGATCTTATCAATCCAGGGTGATTTCCAGTTTCCCACGTTTTTAATTGGTTGGAAGAGGTCCTCTTCCGAGAATTCGTGAACATCTTCCAATGTTTCCACAAGTTCATTTACAGCATCAACTTCACATTGAAGCCAAGATGCATCTTTGTTGTAGGATCTGCTCTCTTCGCAGATTGCTGCCCAAAATGCCTCGACATCATCTTTTGAAGGAGTGACAGCATTGCCATTCGGTTTCTGAGTCAGATTGCGATAGAATTTCTTCGCGTCTGTTTCAGACAACCGATTCTGCACACGGAAATCTATTTTGCGTTTGTAACGTCTAATTCGTTGAGCCCATGCTTGAATTTTCTCTTTTAGCTTCTCAACTACCATTAGACTGCTGATGTCATTTTCAATTTGGTATTTTTGTTCAACATTGAATATCTTTCGTTGAATTTTAGAGGTGTGCGTTGATTTAGAAGATGCCTCAGCTAAGAGTGATATTTCGCGCCGGGTGTCGGCTCTCCGTTTCATAATTCTCTTCATCCATGGGGGTACAGAGCTATTTACTCTGTTTTGCTGTCGGCCGTCGGTGTTCTTGGCTGGCCCCAAAATTATCTGAGATACTAGATATCCAGTTGCATATATGATGTGATTGATTTCAGTAATATATAGATCTCTTCCTGGGGCCTCTACCATCTCATTTAAGACAGAATTCACTGTTTCTATCACTCTTTTAGCATCGGCATTTTCGAATATTCTCCTCAACGGTTCGCGAGATTCAAACGGAAGTTGACTAACTCTTTCTATCTCGCGCCGAAGGAGATTTCGCATCATGTCCTTATCGTGTAATTCATTGCCAGATGAATTTTGACCACTGACGTGTGTTTCACTGGAAAGAGATGAACCTTCCACGGGGTCATCATTTTCAAATTCTACATGTTCGTCATGTGGATAGTTCGAGCGAAGTACATACTCCGCATTTCTCTCAATGTCAGCAAGTTGTTCTGCTGTGAATTTTCCACTGCTGAATATGTATCGTCGTTGACTGGCAAGCTTCTTTGATTCTAGGGTAGGCCTCATAACTGGGTTCCGCTCTTTTCATATCTTAAAAACGTCTATTTCTGAGCCCCACTTTTTCGCTTTTGCATAGTAAAAGCACCACATCACCTCCTTGAATTCATCCCGGGTCCATCTCTGACGATGGCTTCGAGCTACTGCCGGCTCTGGGTCCCTGGGACTAACATCCGTGGGATGGCCAGACGTCGACAAGGTGACATTAGCTCGGTTTGTGAGCAGGTATGGGACATTGGTAGAACAAGGCACGTTAAGATTCATTACATTTCTTGTTCTATTCATTTTTCTCATTGTTTTGAATTGAAGATTCGCAGGACGCAAGTTCGAGTTCACAGATCACACTTAACCACTTAATTATTGTGAAGGGTCAAATTCACGACTCGTTTCAAATTATTATTGTCATGTCCCTTATACAGTGGAGTGAAGTTTAGTGGAGAGGAAGAGAGTGTAGTGCAGTGAAGGGGAATGGAGTGTAGTGTAGTGAATTGAAGAGTTAGTTAAACTTGAAGTCAATTTAGAGATACCTAGAAGTAAATTAGAATTACGATATGAACCTCTAATTTTAATTTTAAATGTTTGCATTTGTTTTGTAACTGTTCAAATTCCAATTGTTGTTTCTAATTGTTCTAAATGTATTTTTGCCATCGAGCATTAGCTCAAAGCCAATTTTAATAAATCTATCTAAATTTTCCGCACTGCTGTCGAGATAAAGAGGAAGGCTGGATATCCATTGGTCTGGCCACGCGCCGCACATGCCGCCCCTCCGCTGTCTGAAGTGACGCGTAATTACCTTCTCCACCTTCCCCTACAACGTCACATTACTTCCACGCCGCTACATTTTTGTGCGCTATTTCGAACTTCTCGTAACATATAATGCCCTAAAAATGCACGTTTCTGGTCAGCCCTTGTCACTTATAAGATCCTGCTCCCCGGAGATTTTCAAAAGCTCGTTTTCGAGCATTCATATGCGCCTCTACCTATGCGCGACTACCCATAAGGGAGAAGCGTCAGTAATATATACACTCATCGTCATAAAAAGCTGTACCCAGAACGACGAGGCGGATTGCGATCATTGTTGGCAGGCAGGTAGAGGGTACCACGCATTCGAAATGATTAACGGTGTATGTTTGTAGGATCAATATTTTCTGCGCTACACGTCCACAGACTGTACTGTTATTTTGGAGTGAGGTCGACATATTGGCAAACACACTCGATATATAGAGTGAGTCACGTAACTTTAGCACCTTCAGTAACTTTTGAACGATTGAAGTTATTGCAATGCAGTTTTCACGAAAGTGCACGAGGGGAAGGGGCTAATTGATATGTGCATTAATTTCTATTTTATCACTTTATCACTTTCTATTTTACGAGATATTTTAGGTAACTTTGTTTTTTCAAATAAAACTATACATATTTTTTCAGTTCACCTTGACGAGCGTAAAAAGACGAATCCAATAATGTACATATTGATATACAATTTTGATTTTTGCGACTGGGGTTTAACGGACATTTTGAATAGTCCACCTCACACGGTCTCGCAGCGCTCCACCAGCAACGCACGCCCGGGCAAGGGAAGGGAGATTTGAAGATACGAAACATATTCCAAATATTCACAAAACCATTGCAGTTTTTTCCTGAACTGCGCATTCCATCCTTCCGCATTTTCAGATTTTCGTCTTTCTTTGATTGAAGGAATTAAAAGATGGAAAATAAGGATTTGTCATAAGTTTGTATCGTAATAAAATTGTTTATAACTTAAACTCCATTTAATGGGGTTTCATAAGATACGCATTAATGGGATCTTGAAACAAAACACAATAAGAATAAATAATTAAAACTGTACAAAAAATATTGCATATTTTCAGCCAACAATTTCAATGTTAATAAGAATATAATAATAACTTAGGGATAGAAATAATCTTATTTCAATAAATACGACTTAAGACACATCCGTATTTTTAACCCCTAAGAAACACAAAATATCTGAAAATGGATCAGGATGGAAAGGAGAGTTCAGGAAAAATGCAACAGTTTTGTGAATATTTTTCGTATCTTCAAGTACTAAAATCCCTTCCCTTCCCCGACCCCTCGTTTGCTGGGGGAGCGTTGCGTGACCTTGTGAGGCTGACAGTTACAATGAAAATATCCGTTGAACACTAGTCGCCAAAAATCACAATTTCTCAAAAAAATGCTTATCTAACATATGACAATATTTATATCTTTAGATTCGTCTTTTTTACGCTTGTCATGATAGACTGAAAAAATATGTATAGTCCCATTTGAAAAAACAAAGTTACCTCAAATATCTCGTAAAATACAAGTGATAAAAGAGAAATCAATACACATATCAATTAGCCCCATTCCCTCATTCACTTCTGTGAAAACAGCATTGCAATATCTTCAGACCTTCAAAAGTTACAGGAGGTGGCAAAGTTACGTGACTCACCCTGTATATTCAAACGAATTATTATAATATTATTAATATAATACGTTTAACATAATGAACACGGCCGACCGTATTCAAATGGCGCGGCAGTTATGGCCGTTGCCGCTTGACCCATTCTGTACGGGTCAGGAGAGGGCGTGAGCGAGAGCGGGCGCACGGTCACCGAATAGTCAGTGTGTAAAAGAACTCGGTAGGAGACGGGGCGGACGCATTGGCTGGAGTGATCTTGATTAGTAGCCGAGGAACTGAGGGAACGCTAAGTGTAATAACGGACAGTGAACATAGTAGTAACCAGCGTGTGTATATATATTTGTGTGTGTGTGTGTGTGTGTGTGTGTGTGTGTGTGTGTGCGTGCGTGCGTGTGTGTGGGGGGGGGCGGGCGCGCGCGCGCCACGTTAAAACAATACGGCGGTTTCTACGCGGATGGACTGCGAGGAAAATAGTTGAATGTATGCTACTACAAGCGAACGGTTACTTGCAGTAACCGACAAGTTTAGTTTCCGCAACCATATGTATTGTCACCTCCTTCCTAGGTTAAAAAGGAGTAAATCCTCCCCCCTATGTTGGTGGGGGCGTGATAGGTGGGGAAACAAACGATCACCTAGCATCTGGTCAAAATTCGTCGTTAAATTTAAGCCTGTCCAACAATTCAGATAAAATTATCTTAATCGTGGGAGGAGACGAGTGACTCGAGTAAATGATCCCTTATTACTCGTTGTCGTGGCTCCAGTAAATAATAAGCCACAACACACACATATAAGAAAGTTCTTCACTGACTTCCTTTTCAAGGGATAGGGTTCTAGACATATGCACTTGGATATAATTAAGAACAAGATTGTCGTATGTTTAAAAAATAATCAAAGAAATATATTATTTTCAAAGAATTAATACGGAAACGGAACACTGGAAACTGTCTGAGAGTACTCTGCTAGAATCAGGTTTGTAAAACTGATAACAAAAATATCATGAAAATCTGAGCTGAATTACAGTCTGAAACACTCTGACTACTTTCTTCAAATGGTTTAAACAATCAGCCTTAATTCACAGAATTCCTGTACTATGCTATTCACACACAAATGCAATTACACTGATCTGCTGTAAAACACATAAAAACAATACATACACAATATGCGATGCACATAAATAATATACATATACAATGCGAATCGATAATACCAATAGTATACTATACAAGGAAAATATGTTACACTACTAAATGTTCTTACATCTTACACAGAACAAACAAATTGACTTGTTTGAAAAAATGTAACTCTTTCCGATAAACGATTATTAGTTTAATCAAAGTCAAACGAAATTAGCTTTACTTGATTCTATGAGATCTCTTTGTATACAATATTTTAAGTTTACTGTTAAATAACTTTGTTATTACTTCAATCATAATACGTTACTCAACCAAATAACTTATTGTCATGGCAAGAATTTCCTTCAATTATTAAACATATTGTATTATGTTAATAGTTACTTGACATAAATCTAGTTGCAGATTAAACACAGAAAAAATACACTTCTAATTTCACAGTAATACCTTTTGACTATCTGAATTCAGTAACGATACTGTTACTTAGCTGGCATTCGGACACGTCTTTTTAATGCTCACGACAGTAGTCGAGTAAAGTTACAGTCAATAACCTCGCAAAATAACGTAATCAAATAGTTCTGCAATCTGACCAGCGACTCTATCTATAACTTGGAATGAATCAGACGGACTCACAAGGTCTCCCGCGCCGCAAGATGTCTCGACGTTTTCCCGAGGTCGTCCGTAGCTACAATTGGGTACGAAGAATTTCCATCGGTTACGCTGCTCTTCTAGGCTGCGACCGAATAAATGAAATCCTCCTTCCTATGTGGCCTCTGATGTCGTCCAATATAGGTTCGCAGATTATGGCTGCTTTCCTTACGTTTTCGTCACTTCTGTCGACTATTGCGTCGAATGTAGCGTTGATCGTATTAGGTTCAAATAAGTCCAAGCGTTCTCATTAAAGCTGAAATAAATCATGTATTCATAATAATATTTCTATTTTAATTTATTTCCCTTTACAGGTTTGTACTCGTTTTCGACTCGTAGTTTCAAACGTAGTATAAATCTTGCTATTCATTCCTAAAAGTTCTTCTTTAACTCATATTTTATGTATGTTCATTTTTTTATTCTCTAGAATAAGTTATCATATTAATATTACCTTATTCTAAAAGCTTCAATAAACGATGATTTCCTAGAGTAGCGTGATCCGTTATTCTCGCAATGGTTCTCTCTGGGTAACGTTCCATACACTCGTTAGTAGCAAAATGGCAGAATCTATCTTCTCGAGCTTAAAATTCAGCAATTTTTGCCTACTAAATTCTGATTGGTCAGTCTAGTTGTTCCAGTGGCTGATTTCGTTATCTCGACTTAAAATATGAGTTACGAGCGCTTCCCGTAACTGTCTTTTGAACTACTTCCGGATTCTTATCGGAAAGAATTTTCTTCCGTCTTCTAGCGTTCTCTGTCGGTTTACCTAGCAACTTCATGATCTCTAGATAACGAGAGATGTATCTACGAAAAAAAATTATATCTTTCGTAATGTAAACGACGTGAGCGGTTACAGTATAGCACCTCACAAATTATGAAATAAGAAGGATTGCTAAGGGACAGGAGTCCTTCCCGTAAATGGGCTCGGGGTACTTACCAACTGAACGAAAAAAGCACATGTATCTAATTTTAACAAACACAAATCAGCCATACATTTATTAATCACGAAAATTTACACTGCTGTTCACTTCTTATACATGACACTGTATTACACTAGTCTGATGCTAAACCTACGATGCATTCGCTATCTTCATCAACTGTTCAACTGCCATTTGCTGGTTGATTTCGTTTAATGTAATGGTGCATACACCTATTCTATAATCGGTAGCCCCGTTATTGCTCCCTCTGTGCTAATTCCCCTCCCATGGGGATATTTCCCCCTTTTATTTCCCTTCCCACTTCTCCACTAGCTAATGAGTACTACCTGCAAGTAACCGTCCGCTTTCCGTGTTGCTCGCCACCCGGCCGCAAGGATAGGGCCCCGCGCGCCGTGCCGCACCGTCCGATGACCTTGGAAAGCGGTGCGGCCGGCCGTCGTGCGCCATCCGCTGATACTTCGTTCCGAGATTCTTGCTCCTCGTGAATTCATCCTCCGCGTTGCCCTATTATCACTCTCTGCTTGCAGAGGGGTGGAAAACACCGACAAGTTTAGTTTCCGCAGCTGTCAGTGTGATTCCTCTTCACTGCTCCTCCCAGCTACACAATCGGTCGGACCGTCACTGATTCTCCTACAGGATGCAGAATCCCGACTGCGCACGTTCACAATGTTATTATAGTAGCATACCTTCAACTATTTTCCGCGCTTTGACACCTCAGTCCATCCGTGTAGGAACCGTCGTTTTGTTTTACCGTGGCGTATTCCCACTTGCATTAATTTCGCTGTCCCGATGCGCACTAATCACAGTTTCGTATCCTCACTGTTCACTTGGGTCGTCATTCCAGCCCCTCCATCACTCACACTCTCGTTTTCTTTCTAGATGCAACTCGTTTACCTATTCCATTCACCTGCACTGCGCGTAGTATGCACTCCGCATCCAAGATTCCGCCATTACTCCCCGCCGGCCACGTAACTCTCTCCCGGCTCGCCGCTCCTGACCCGTTCGCAACGGATCTCGGCCCGGTTCTCAGGTCGCTCGCGCCACCGCGCGGGATTTGAAAGTCTGTATTCGCCGATAAGCTCCTTATCGGTACGATATATTGGATTGTATCGAAAAAAATATAAGTCAATGGCTTAGGGAAAAAGATAGTTTTCGATACAAGAACAAAATCGGCACCAATAAAAACGTTTTTGATACTGGTTTAAGAGTACCACAAACACAATAAACACCCAATTTTCCTCAACTTTTCCTAAAATAACGAATGAATATTATTTAATGTAATTTTAACAATGGTTTTTTGGGTGAACTAAGGTAGTGCGCACTTTACCCTGCAATCATTTTATGAACATCAAACGTTTCGTGTCGCCAGAATCCATGTTTTTATCCTTGATACCATAAAATCGAATGACGGCAAAACGTCTGACGCCTGTCCGTGTGTGAGTTTCTCTAGCAACTAAACCGTTCAGCCGATTTTTCCAAAATTGATATTCCCGATCGATATGACGATATTGCGACCTCTTGACTTTGAAATAGATATTTTAATTTTGGGGTAAAGGCTCATGAAGCCGGGACATGAACAACATATTCAAAAACATGCGGCCATTGTTTTGATAAAACTTTGTGGTTGAATAATCTGAAGGACATTTAAGGAAATTAGGACGATCTCATGTTGGTTAAAATCCTGATTTTTCGAAAATTGGGAACATTCAATTTTTTCGGCGTCTTTCTACAACTACAATATTAAAGATTGAGATGTTTCTCTTAGTAAAAAATCTGTTCCTTAAAGATCTATGAAATAAGGTCATGTACAATTTTTCGAAAATGTGAGTATTTTTCGTGTAATTTTCCGTGATATAGAAGAATTTTTAATTTTGTTTAAACATTTTTTCCCAAAACGGCTTTACCCTTGCGTAAATAGGCGTGTACGCTAACGTACGCCAATGTACGGGCAAACGTACACGAAGTGTACGTTTCCATCTCCAATGTACGGATGTGAACAAGAGCTTGCCACCATGTGCGTTTTTGTGTACCAAACGTGTAGTTTGGCCCAAATGAATGTACGCTTGAGCTGTACACTGGAACGTACACGATGTCGCGTTTACACAATGTACAGAACGACATGTACCGTTACCAATTAATGTGTGCACCTACGTTATGAAAATTAACCTAACCTAAAATATTTACAATGGAATACGTTCCAGTAGAAAACCTTTCATGATTTTGTCTAGATTTTCTTCCGGAAAAAAGTCTCATGGGAACCGAATGTTTCTCAGTGGTACATTATATATTGGAGGTTTCACCAGAAAAATATCCAAACAGAATTGTGCAAAAGATTCACTACTTATACTGTCCAAATAAAGAATTCACTGGTTTCATGTTGCATCAAGTACATTAAAATGTGATATATCATGGAAGATGTTACAGAACACGTTTGACCCTCAAAAAAAACAGCATTCATACAGTGGAAATAAACACATTTCTATGAATAAATTTTAATATCTGGGTTTAACCTCATTCTTACAAATTTATTGTTTTACTGACGGTAGATGGAAGCAGAAGAATGTTTCGTTCATAAATGGGTTACCTTGAATTAACTAAAGCATTTCTATCTATTTCTTCTCGCAGATGGGGTGCATTGAAAGAATAAAAAAAACAAAATTAAATTTAAACAAAAACTTCCTTTATTAACTCTTATTGCTATTCACAACCTCGTCTGCCGCTCTTGGGCTGTAAAGGAAAAGTTTACTTACTACACAGGGATGAATGAATTTTAGTATCTGGCCTTAATCTCAGTAATAGTTCTCTTAAAGTTTGCTTGTTTTAAAGGTAGTTGGGAATAGGAAGGGATAAATAATACACTCACTCAGGTGATATATTCTTTTTATCTGAGAATACAGGAAAAAATAAAGAGAATTGTGGAACATTTGTCATCATAATAAACTTAAACCTTGAGTACCAATTCATGAAATAATTCGTGTTGTAAGAAGTATTCTAATGAACATAGAATTTTCATTTAATGGGGTAATTTATCAATGATTGACTGGAACTCCAATTGCTGGTTCACTTAGTTCAGTGTTCCCAGAAATTGTTAATCGTAAACTTCAAGAATCAATCCTACCTCCTGTTAAATTGTTTTACAACAAAAGATATGTGGATGACCTATTAATTATAGATTATGAAAATGACACATTAAGTTTCCTCAATATGTTTAATTATTGTGGTGAATCCAATTCACTTTGGAAAAAAATAATCAATCTATAAACTTCATAGATATCAATATCAAACATGACAACGGAAAAATATCAACAAATTGGTACAGAAAAAATAATGCTGCTAATCGTATCCTTAATTATTTACCTAAACATCCCATACAGCTAAGAGAGACATTATGGCCTTGTAGATGGAGCAATAAAATTATCCCATCCCATCCACCAGGAATGTCATGTAAAAATAGTATGTGATATATTCATTTTAAAAAAATCCTAATGAGTTTCCACAATTTATTGATTGCATATTAAACAGTACTACTGATTGTCTTAAAAATTAGGATATTGAAAACTATAAAAAGAAATTACTGTTTAATACGTTAAAAAGAATGTACTGTATAATACGCAATCAGTAAATTGTATTTGATGTAATTCCAATGATTGAAATATCTTTCGTTTTATTGGAAGCACATTTCACAAACTAATTGTTCACAATTTCAGGTACACACGTGTATGTGCCTGAAGAATATCTCGTTTTTAGAAAATAGTTAGAAATATCATATATTTATTGGGCTTCCAATAAAAAATATAGATATTTCTATAATTGAAATTACATCAAATACAATTTACTGATTGTCTTGAAACATAAGATATTGAAAACTATCCAAAGAAATTATATTCATACAGAATATACAACATTAACCAAATTGGTGTAAAAATTAGCACATGATACCACATTTTAGTTGCATATTGCAAGAATGTTAACTAGTAGTGTCGGATTTTTGGAAATTCATTATGAAAACTTGAAAAATTAGCTAACGAGAAGTAAAATGCGTCAGTTAAAAAATATCAAAAACATCCATTTGGAAACCCGTCGTAACGTATTGCATGTAGCACAATCCAATTAACATGTAGGCTTACACTAGTCATAATAACTCAAATATATCTTGGTTTCTTGATAGAGTCAAAGAAAATTATTCTAAAGTTTAATTTTTAAGAAAATCATTAGTTTAAAAAATAAATGCTATGGAGCAACACAATACATTATACTTTATAACACTAATTTGCACACTTTGCTACACCACTTGAAAATCAAACAAGTTATTTTACTTTCTAACAAAATTATTTTATCTGCTATGAGTTAAAAAAAACTTAGCACACGAATGAAATCATATTTTCTCTGTATAATATCTCGAATGATCTCTGTATAATATCTCGAATATCACGAATGAAATCATATTTTCTCTGTCTAATATATATGTTGTTTCATTGAAATCCATACGCAATTTTCGAAATGGACCAAATCACTGCCTATGAACTGGTGGAAATTAAGGATCTTCATAGTGTGGTCAATTTCTAAACAGCCAGCATTTGAATATCCTAGGAAATACTTCATTGTACTTAGTTTTCTTTTCTATCTCATCAATAATCAGATTATGACGACTCCACACGTTGGAGAAGATAACCGTAAAGTTTTTTTTGTTTTTTAGGGGTTATCTCTGAAACAATAAATATGTGTTATTATGTATGTATTAAATTTAGTCACAATTAAAGAAACGTGTTTGCTTACCATTAAACATGATTGATTGATTAGGATTATTTCATGCGTTAACTCTACACGGGCCACCAATGTCGATACAAAAGTTTGTTTACCATTATAAGTAGAGTGGCGTTTGATAATTTCAAGAGCAGACATTCGATTTGTACACATCCAGCAAGAAATTCGAAAAGAAATCATGCGATTTCCACAGTAAATTGCCGCTTACTTCACGAAATCCGCACACTGACCACTGATTAATATGTAACTAAACTGCAATCTTGTAAAAGGGCGCGAACTCAACAAATACTAACCAAACCTAACCAATACAAACCAATTTTGTTTGTGTACGCACAGTGTACGCCTTTGTAGAAATAACGAAGTGCACTGGACTGTAGATTTCGTGGTAAGCACACAAGAGATGTGGGCTACTGCACAGCAGGGACGATGCACAGTAGGCACACAGTAAGTAGTCTATAATACAGGAACAAGGCACGAAGTGAAAAACACGTACAACACAGCTGCTGTACAGACCACCACAACACTTATTTTTGCCAGGGTATCGTTTTTGATGAAATTTTGTTGTTGGATACTCTGAAGGACGTTTAAGAAAATGTAGCAGGCCTTATTTTTGTTGTGAACCTAGAGATTTCGAAAATTGAAAACAATCGGATTTGTTTTGACGTCTTCCTACATTAACAATTATAAAGATAAAATTTGTTTGCTTAATGAAATGTGTTCATCAAAAACAGATGTTTAAATAAGAGCATGTTCACTATTTCAGAAACGTGAGTAATTTTGCGAAATTTTGTGTCATATATAGGCATTTTTTATTTTTTTAAACATTTTTTTAAAAAATGCACAACATTTGTTAATTAAAGTCGGTAGCATAAAGAACGCTTAAGAGAATGATCTAGATATCAGAGTCGGTAAAATGTCTTTTTTTTAAATAAAAAAATTGATTTAGGCCTCTTGTCTTAATTACAATTGTGAATTTTTACTTTCCCGTATACGTACGTATACATGGAGTGATAAACGTAGTATAAGGAAAGTTATGTAATGCCGCGCGAAAAAAATAGGCAATTTTTGCCTGAAAAAAATTCGTTGCCGGACGCTAAAAACGAAATGGTGGATACAACCAGTTGCAAAATTAAGAAACAATATCCCCTAACATGTGGTGTAGTCAGAACTCCTATTTTGTGGGTCCTTGATACCAAAAAAAAACAATTGAAAGGAAAACATCCGTCTGTCCCTCTCTCTGTCTGACCGTATGTGAACACTGTACGCCTCAACCATGCAAACGATTTCTTCCAAAATGAATATTTCCCGATCGATCTGGTTCTAGTCAAGGTTTTGAGATTTTCAAAATTTTCTCAAAAACTGCTCCAATTTTTTTTACATTTCTTGAAAGAATAGAGTAAATTGACTAATGAAAGTGGCCTAGGTTCGACTTTCACGGACAACTGTGAAGTTTCGAAAATTGCAAAAGTTTAAATTTTTTTCGGCGTCTTTCTGGAACTACAAAATTGAAGATAGAGATTTTTCATTCAAATAAAATGTACTCTCCAAAGTGTTTTCTTTCGTTAAGATCATGTACATTTTTTTGAAAAGTTTAGTACTTTTCGCGCAATATTGCATGTATTATGTGCAGTTAAAAAAAATACAAAAACAAGATTTTCTCAAACACGGCTCCAAATTTTTTCTTTAAACTATTGGTAGTAATAGTGCTAAATTTACCCTATGAGATGACATAAACTCCATATCGTTCTATTCTATGGTTTTTTTGAAAAATTGAAAAAATGTAATTTTTTTGACTTGACTCTCGTCGTTAATATTTACATTAGTGCCGATTTGTTTACATTATTATATTTACAAGTTCAAATGCTTTAAATAATGTCAAGTAAAGGTTATCGAAAACTCAACCGTTTTCTGTAAAAACTAGCTCAAAATTCCGCATTTTTAGAAACGCTCAAACGCCATTTTCTCACACATGGCAGCAAATTTTTTCTTCAGACTTTTGTAATGGATTGTGCTAATTACACTCTTTAATATGACGTAAAGTTTATTTTGAGTTATTTTTTGTTTTTTTTTCAAAAATTACATAAATGTAGTTTTTTTGAAAGATCTCTCAGATCTTTAATATGCTAATTACCAGCAATTTGTAAAGATTTTTACATTTGTGAGTGTAAGTGCTTCAAATAACTTCAAATAAAGTATTTTGAAAACTCAAAAATTTTCTGTAAAAAACGAGCTTCAATTTTCGCATTTTTAGTAGTGCTAAAACGCAATTTTCTTTAAAACGGCACATAATTTTTAAAAGAAAATTGCCATTTAGGACTAGATTTTTGTGTTCTTTAATATTCTTTTTTGTATTATTTATTTCCTGTTCAATTTTATACAAATTTTACAGGATGATTGTCAAAGAATACAAAAAAGTTAACAATTTCTCAAAACTCTTGCATTGCTGTGATAACACAAAATGAAAAGCACACTGACTAGGCGAGGCTTCTTGACTGATACAGTAAAAATGTAATTAGTATAAAAGTTGCAGAATGTATTGAAGTCTACGAGGCACACATGCCTAGATTTTTCAAACCAGACTACCCTCATAGTACAACAGCTCCTCCTTTTTACACATCTGTCTAGTAGAGCACACAGAAAAGTGCACTTTGCTGACGGCAAAGCTTCACGGCCAAGTTTTTGAGCACTCCCGTGTCCAGCGATAAGCTGCCCGCTACACTCCCCGACGTGTCCTCGCCGCGCAGTCTCCCCGGCCCCGCCTTTCTCTGTGCACTGCGCCCCGAGAATGTCACCGGGCGAGAGGAAGGGGGGCCAGGTGGGCGGGCGGACGGTGGGGAGAGAGGGGCGGCGACGGTGGTGGTGGTGGCGGCGGCAGCGGCGCCGGCCCCGGCGGCGTCGTCGTCGTCGTCGGCGGCGGCGGCGGCGGCGGCGGCGTAGGCGGCGTCGGCGGCGTCGACGTCAGCAGCGGCGTCGGCGGCGGTGATGACGTCGACGCCGACGTCATCGTCGGCGGCGGCGGCAGCGGCGTAGGTGAAGCCGCGTGACGGAAGAGGTCGCTCCATGCGTAGAGGCGCGGGGGAACAATGATTAATTAATTTCTTAATTAATTAAATATTTTTTTAATTGGGACGCGCGAATTTTGTGTTCGCGCCCCCATAACACACTGGTGCAGCATGGAACTCCCATAATTTGGCGGGAAGACCACAAAGAGTGCCCAGCTGGGCGCAAGTCACTGCAACTTTATCCGCGCCGAGAAAATGTGCTAACAATGATTGAAGACAATGTAATAACATAACATTTTTTGATGTCATAAATTTAAATCATAATTACTGCTAATTATGTTTATGTTTCAATAAAACTTGGAATAAAACTATAAAATTTTTAATTAGAATTTAATAATTTTTATTATTATAAATTTTGAGTTTTAAAAGAAGGAATTAATTAGAAATTTATTTACGGAGGGTGAAATATATCTTTGGGGAAGCGGGAACGTATATGTTTTAAGCTGTAATTTTGTCCTAAATCGAACTGTTGGTAAGTAGGAAAATTTTCTAAAGAGTTGAAGAAGTTTGAAGATTGAAAAATTATAAATGTCTTAATTGATTCTATTTGTAATTCTTTATGTATCTGCTTGTTGGAGGTAAACCATTCAGCTCTTAGAATTCTCCTTAAAGATTTGTTTTGAATGGTTTGTATTTTCTTCATGTTTGACGCAGATGCATTACACCAAATTGGGCATGCGTATGTAAGTGAAGGTCTTACTATTGTTTTAAATATTGAAATACCACACTCAGTTTGTAATTCTGAGAATTTATTAGTTAACTGGTATAATTTTGATATTTTTTTGTACGTTTTATTCGTATATATAATATTTATTCGTAGTACGTTTCATTCGTATATATAATATTTGAATGTGGGATTTCCAGGTTAAACGACGGTCGAAATGTAGTCCGAAATATTTAATTGGAATATGATTTTCTATCCAAGGTATATTTATATTATTTATTTTGAGACATGGGGATTAGTAGGTCTGCAAAGTGTGAAAATGTTTGTTTGTATTTTACATGGGTTTATTATTTTTCTCCATTGTTGGGTCCATTTAATATATATATATATATATATATATATATATATATATATATTGCGACTACCCGTCTGTCGGTTGGGCGCCGTAGAGGTGGTAGCCGGCTCGCTCAGTCGGTAGAAAGGCTTGCCTAAATTGATGAAGATGGAGGAAGTTGGTGGCCGGTGTAAAATAAGAGACTTTTACTCATGTTAACAAATAGGTGGCTTTTATTTTAAAAAAATTGCAAGATTTTACCACTCATGTCGACGAGCATGCTCCCCTTTCCCAATTCCAAAATATGACATGCACACATAAAATAATAAAATAAATTGAAAAATGAAATTTACTACAGTAAAAAAGAACAATATTTTCCTCTACGCTGATTCCCTCTTGACAGCCAAGCGCGGCCGGGAATCTTCTCTTCGTCGCCCGGTCAAAGGTAATTAAAGATTGTTCACCAAACTGTTTATGCCTTTCGACCACGGGCGCGCCAAAAGAACGAAAAAAATACCGCCTTAGCGGGGCGGAGTGCACAACAAACCAGAGTTGAACGACCTCGGGCCGCCAGCTGGCTGGCAGGGGCAGAGTGGGACGTCGTGGGACGCCGCCCAAAGGGGCGCGCAGGGCCGAGTCAGGTAGAAGACGGGGTCGTAGGGGTGTTGACCCAACACACAGCGCCGCTCACTTACTGTCGCTAATGATCAAATAATGTCTGTTCAGTTGAATGACCTTCTCACTTTCGGTTCACCGCACGGTACTTTAGAGTTCGTAGCAAGTTCGTGAATGGTCAAATTGTTCCACGATAATGTTCCAAACACGAGCACAAGTCAGATACTTTTTATGAACTATTAGAATGTCAATAAAACTTTTCACAATCCGCGGTCTACACTTATTTAAGAACCGCGCACAAATTCTTCTCGAAAACTCAACGTTTTCTTATAAGTCCAACTAAGAAACAAAACTTTATCTCTGACGCCGGGCGCCTCCACAATAACGTCTCGTCCCCCTGACCGCCTTTCACCTTCTCTCTGTGACGGCCTCACACACTCTCTCTGTGATGGCCTCACACCCTCTCTCTGTGGCGTCGCCTGCACGAAGTCCTTCGAGCCTCCCTTCCCCCACCAAATTCCCTCAGAATGTTCTAGAACATTCTAGAGCTTTGCCTTCGTCCGGCGTCTATTGGCGAAAGGGTATTGCGTCGTAGAATAATTCCGCCCAATCATCGGAAGTTTTTGGGGCCGAGAAATGAGAGAGAAACCTGCACTCGTTCTCTCTCGCTTCAATTTTCTGTCAAACAGGGGCAGAAATTAATGACTGGGGGGAACGAAAATCTCAAGGGAAGATGGGGAGGGCGAGGGGCGCTGCGGAAAAGTACTGCAGTGCCGCGTGCACGAGAAGACCCCCCAGGCCGCGGGACACTTGGGTTTGACGGGTTTTAGGGGGTGGGTCCAGCGGGTGGCTTGACAGAACCCTGGCGCCGCCGTCGACCCCTCTGTCGCGCGACGCGGAGCAATTCTCAGGCTCGCAGCCGTAATAGATTCGGTATCACTACAATATATATACATATATATATATATAAATATATATATTTAAAGAATTTTGTAGAGAGTTCCGAGCAGTTTGTACATTTTTGTGAAATGAATAAAGAGCAGTATCATCGGCATACAATGCTATGGTGGTAAAAGGAAGGTGTGGAATATCTGACATGTATATTGGCACTACCGCGCGGGCCCTCGCGCGTGCGACGTCGGAGATCGATCGGGCGATCGAGATCCCCCCTTCTCTCACTCACCTGATTCCGTTGCCGGCTAACTCAGGCGCAGAGACTCTCTACAAGAAATGGGAGCCCATGGACGGACGCTACTTGTTACCAAATAAAATTCATTGAGGTTTTGAGGAACAATTAAAATTTAATTAATTGAAATGAAGAAATATACAAAAAAAATCCTATTACTAATACCCTTTCCCTCTTAAACCCAAAGACATCCCCCCCTTTTTTCCCAGATTCCCTGTTCACTCAAATAACTTTCTACTTACTATAAGACAATACAAATTAAAGTACAATTTACCGAGGAAGAAGCAACATACAATTTAGGAAGTTTATCCTCAAAAACAGCCACAGCGCGGCTCGCTGATGATGAGGCACAGGTCTGTGATCCGGGCCATTCACCAAAGTCTAAGGGGACAACAGACCGTGTTTTCAGAAGAATCCGCAGGGTCGATGCCCGACCTTCGGGGGAGGTCATCAGGGCGCCGTCTTCGGCGGTGAAAGGCCGGCAGTAGGTCACAGCTGGCGGTAGGCTCCTTGCCGGGACTCCGGGAGGCAGGTACTCGCGCTCGAAGTCGGCGAAGAGAGGTAGGCGGAGACTTCAGCATGAAATACAGCTCTGCAGCGGTCGCGGGCGTAGTGACGCAAGCCGAATTGAATAGTTTTGACTCGCGCGCGGCACAAGATCGCACCACACAATCAGCGATAGTCTTTGTCAGGCGACCGGACGAGATTGCTCTGCGCACTTCGGAGGTGTCCACGCCAGCGGCGTTTGCTCCCGAACGACGCACCGCTGAGGTGCTCGCTCCTCCCCGAACCTACTCTCAAGAGCGTCTCCTCACTTCTCTTTTATGTTTCACTTCGTCACATCTCGCGAAGCCTCTGTAACCCCCTCTCCTTACTTATTTGCCGAAAGTTCTGGAAAGATATTTGTTTGAATTTTAAAAGGTTCCTCTCTATTGGCAAAAGGCAACTGCGTCTTAATTTCACTTCGGCCAATGTCCGGAAGCGGAGAGACGCCGATCGGGTCATAATTCTCGTGTACCCTAGCCCCCCCGCCGGACAAAGGAGCGCGAGGGGACCTCGCCGCGCACGTGTGCGGCGCGAATTGGTCCGACCCTCGCGCACACAAAGGGGGCGCTGCGTAGACCCGCGACATGCTACTATGTCGTGTGTTTAAAATCAATTTTTTCTTCTATTAACTATTCGGTATCGTCACAATATATTGAAAAGTAAAGGAGAAAGTGTCGAATCTTGAGGAATTCCTGAGAAGATATGACGAGAAGTAGTATAAGATGTATTAATTTTCACACAAAGTTTACGATTATGTAGATAGTTTTTTAATATTTCGGATAAATATGCAGGAATTCCTATTGAATGTAATTTAAGAAGTAATCCAGAATGCCAAACTTTATTAAACGTTTGAGCAATATCGAGGAAAACCCAATTGTATGTTCATTTTTATGAAACTTATGAACTATTAATTCATAAACGCGTAGTAATTGGTGAGATGTCGAATAATTAATTTGAAAACCAAATTCGTAATTTGGAATTGCTTGTGTCGAGGAAATATAGGATTATAATCTAGAATGTAATAGTTTTTCAAAAATTTTAGACAATGATATTAAGAGACTAATAGGTCTGTAGTTTAAGGGAAGGTGGGGATCCTTGCCTGGTTTACATACGGGAATAACGTAAGCTAATTTCCATAATAATAAATACGAAGCATTGAATTGAATATATTTGTTAATTTCGGTAAAATTTGTGAATTAAGTTTCTTTTATCGTTTTGTTCGAAATAGAATCATATCCTGAAGTTTTGTGAATATTCAACTTTTGTGTTCTTTTTCTAACTTCTAGAGGAGAAATAAACTTAATTTTTGAATAATTTGGATAAGAGATGTAAAACTCAATATCGCTATTAAAAGTTTGATTTATTGATCTGCGATTAAATTTAATTTTTGAAAATCGGTGTAGGCAGATGTAGAACCGTTGATTAATATTTGAATAGGGGAAAATATTTTGTTAATTTTTTAATTGTTGAACATTGTGGTCTGCTATTGGGATGCATTTGTGCGATATAATTTTGAAATTTGTTTAATTCATATTGGTCTATACTTAATTTGATAATGTGTGATAAGTTGTTGATTTTTCTTTTAATGTCAGAGCGACGTGTTCGTTGCCAGAATCGTCTTAGGTTATATTTGGATTTAATAAGATTTAAGATATTTATAGGATGAGATCGAGTATCAATGTACGGTTTACTGTCTGTACTGGAATATTTACATGCGTCTAGACGTCTTTTAGTTTAGTCTTTCTATTTCTATGTCAATTTTCTGTGTATTATCTAAGTTCTTTGGGAAGTTAAAATTTGAATTTATATATGAACGATATGTATTCCAGTTTATTCAAATGAAGGGGTTATGAAGGTGATAATTAATTTTTAATAGTAAAGATTTAAAACATACTTTAGTATGGAGATTGTCGGAATCTAATTCAGGAAGTAGCGATTGAAAGAATTGTAAATTAACATTTCTTGGAATTATTTTATCTAAAATATCTGGTAAGGTTATTGCTATGACTAGAATAGTACGTTGGTTCGAAAGGTGCACGCATGTCTAAATTATTACGACTTATATATTGTTGTATACTCTGAGGATTTGATGAGTTGCATCCCCAAGAAGTCTTTTTGCTGTAGAAATCTCGCATGAGTATAATTGGATTAGAAGATTGAAAAATGAGGTTGAATATTTGAGTAGGACAGAGTTTGTTTGGTGGTTTGTAAATAGAATATAGTGAGTAAATCTTATTTTAATTTCTAATGCTATACATTCTAAAATGTCAGATACAGGAAAAAATTGAACGATTGAACGATTAATGAAAAATGTCAGATATATCATTTGTTGATGATATATAGAATTCTTGATTATTATTCTTACTCCTCCAGAAGCATGATCAGAAATTCTATCATTTCTATAAATTTTATAACTTTTTAAATATAGTTTTTCTTTAGGGGTTAGATGAGTTTCGGAAATACATGCTATGTCAATATTGTGATAAGTTAAACATTTATTAAAAATATTTTGTTGTCGCTTTAGTCCATTAGAGTTGCAGTTTAGTAATGTTATATTTATATTTATATTGTTATTAATGGCCATTAAAAAGTGGAGAAAGTTTTGTAATAAAGTCTGTATTTGTGGGATAAGTATAGAAATAATTTGTTGAAATATGTTGGTAATTAATGAAGTGTAATTTGAAGTAGAAGGATTTTGTTTTAATATATCAAAGTACGAGAATTTAGGTGATGTGTGATTATATGTTGGAGATGTAGTATGATTTGTTTTAAAAGAGTGATATTCAATATAATTGTTATATTGAAAGGTTTGAGATTGGGGAAAATGTGGAAAGTTTTGTGAATTTAATTTTTTGAGAAAAAGAACGCAAATTTGTATTTATTAACATAGGTGAATTTGAATTATTAGAATTATTTAAGTAATTCCTTAAATAAAGGACAATCTTTGTAATTAGCAGTATGCATACCGAGACAATTAACATAAATCAGAAGGGATGTTTTTTGAAGAGGGCAGTTCGAACAATGGTGGTTTTCAGTACATCTTTACGCAACGCGGGATTAACCTACAATTGGCTTGTGTATGATTGAATTTTTGGCATCTCTTTCATTGAATAGGTTGATTATTTGATGTTTTTGCTTGAACTTTTATTACACTATGAATTTTTTTTCCAATTTGAAGACTTTAGAAGCTTCAACACTTTTAGTAAGTTCTATTGAACAAATTTCTATAGGTTCACGATTTTATTAAAGATCTGTATATCTTTTGAACTGGATAATTAAGTTTGACTAATTCATAAAAGATACATTCGTTTGAATAGGTAATAGGTATATTTTAAATAAAACTGTGAGAGTTTTTATAGTAGGGTCACGATAAGAATAATATTGTGTGTTATTTGTATCACAAACATCTTTATATTTTCTAAAATCTTCAATTGTTTCAAAGTTAATTTTAACATTATTCTTTACAGTTTTTGTTGTGAAATCATTTTGAATAATATTTTTTATATCTTGAAAAAGATTATTAAAATTAAAAACATTCGAAACAATTATTGGAGGAATGGAAACTGTTGGAAGTTCTTCATGGATGTCTTGTAGATCTGCTAGTGGTCCATACTTATTTTGTAGTGGAATTCCATTTGTGGTCGTGTTT
The DNA here is from genome assembly GCA_031308135.1 of Acheta domesticus. Lineage (NCBI taxonomy): Eukaryota > Metazoa > Arthropoda > Insecta > Orthoptera > Gryllidae > Acheta > Acheta domesticus. The sequence goes on along the minus strand of JAHLJT010002406.1, from coordinate 71,643,666 downwards.
CAATTAAAAAGTGTAGATATTTTACCTGGTTGTTGAAGTAATGAAGAACATTCTCTTTTTCTGAAGTCACTTTTAGTTTGAGTCGTTGCTGATTGCTCAGGAATGTCAGACTGACAATTTGACGAAGTAGTTGCCGGAGGGATGGTGCGAGAGTTTGGGTTAATTGTTTGTAATTCTGTATATTCACTGTTTTGAGATAGAGGAGTCGAAGTACCAGAAAAGTAATTTGTTTGATCTTTTTTATACCATTTATTTCGTGTTCAATTACAATATAATTTTTCAGGAGTTTGAAAAGAAGAATTTATAAATAACATTTTGGGAAAATGCCATAGCTTTAAAATTTGGTAAATTATGTTTTTACCAATTTTGAAAATGAGTATGGTAAATAAGTCAATACATAAAAAATAACTAATTGAAATGATTAAAGGTAATAATAAGAGTTAGAAAGGATAGTTAGAGGTTAAATTTAGAACAATTGAATTAAAGTGAATAAATATATTGAAACGAGTTGTTATCACTCACGTGATAACAATGCGTTCTGGCGCATATTAAGAATTTGAACTGCGCGGCAGCGGCCGGCACACCATGGAGTCGGGTGCGAGGAACCGGAGTCGGTTCGCGGCGAGAATCCGAAGGCCACGAGGCGCGAGAGAGTAGCGGAGAGAATGCCCTGGGGTGCGGACGTGCATAGGAGCGAAGAGAATGTCATGAGAGGCAGACGTGCGGAGTGGCGCGGACGATTGATTGATTGGTGAGATTAGTGAAAGTGAACGTGGTGCCGTAGGACTGAACGTGGTACCGGAGGACTGGAAAGGCGTGCTGTCAAGGAAAGTAGGTGACGAGAGGGAAGCACTAGTTGGAAGGTGAAACGAGACGAGACGGACATTGGATCATGGTGGAGTGTCACCCGCAGTGAATGATCTCCACGTGGAGTGAACGGAACTGTGCGGAGAAGTGGAACGGTGTATACCAGTGTTCGACTTCATTGGGAGCAAACTCGGTGAACGGTCGACGACTATTGCTGCCTGGGTTGAAGTCCACATGCGGATGCAGTCGAAACGTTGTGGGAACGTTTAGAAGCACAACAGCGGTCACGAGTGGGATGGGGAGCGGCTAACGGCGACGGACATCCACCGGTCTTCCGAGCGCAGCCGAATACAACGAACATACCCGAAGGGCGAGGCGGCGGACCCGACACGTCGGCAGGCCGCGCATGGAATAAGCGAGCGGGGCGGCATCGCAAGACCACCTTCCCCGCGCCGGCCTCCCCCCGCGGCACGAAGAGACGCGGACGGCGCGGCGCTCGGCGCCGGCTCGACGGTGGAGGAGCGAGCAGGCAGCAACGCAAGTCAGGTTGGAGTATCACTAGTAAAAGCGGCTGGAAGGTTGGGGAGGGAGGATAAGCAGTCCGTGGAGAACAGTGATTTCGTGTTGAGGCCCCACCAAATATTGGAGTCATTATAGGAAGTGAAGCCCCGGGAGGGCGGAGGATAGCGGAAGGGGTTATAGTTAAACACAAGGGAAAAACAGAATGAATGCTAGTATAAGCGCCAATGGCAACCAAAGGGTCCCCCCCGATAAGATGGTAAAAAGTTCCCCTCAACCAAATTACATATGAGTGGTTACACTATAATTCTAACATAAAAATAATATTTTTGAAAGGTTTCTTAGCCTCCGTCCTACTACCCACACCCCTATACAGCCAAAAACATGTTTTTTTAATTTCAATTTTTTTCGACTACTGAACACTATTTTATCAGACTGAAAAAATATGATAAATAAGAACACAACTTGGACTATCAGAAAAATATTTTTCAATATTTTCTCAGGCCCAAATTCGAACACAAAAAAATATTTTCGAAAAAAATATCAAGAAATATTTTGTAATGTGTCTTAGAAGCTTGGAACAGACTCGAAAAAAATGTCAAAGTTTTCTCTTCACACACAAATTGTTGTGTATTTTTTTCAGATTTTTCCGATTACTGGGCTGCAGTTAAAAAAATAAAAACCATTTTCCCGCCTTTAAAACACCTGGACTTTCAATATACTTTGAAACTGACTGCAACGGTTCTCTGCATTTATTTTAGTGTTTGTTATACATTTGTATACATTGCTGTACCACCCAATAAAGTTTTGATTTTGGAATATACTTACGAAGTATCATTTTTAAAGCTTTCTAATCGTTTGCATAAGTAATCCTATGCTACGGAAAGACGATAGTTTTGGCAATTTATAAGAAACAATCGACACAAGACCTTGTAAGTGTGATACTGGTGGATAAAGAATTACACCACATTCTACATCAAACAGATTTTAGAAGAAAAAATAGAAATTTGCAGATTATGACATACAAAAAAAGATTATTGCAACACACATTATAATGGTAAATAACTGGATTCCCTGCATTTATTTGAGTGTTTATTATACATTTGTATACATTGTTGTAGCACCCAATAAAGTTTTGATTTTGGAATATACTTACGAAGTATCATTTTTTAAGCTTTCTAATCCTTTGTATGAGAATATCATACGCTAAGGAAAGATAATAGTGTTTGGCAGTTTATTAAATAATAATTCCGTCATATTTGAGAGATAATTGAGGGACATGTGGAAAAATGAAGGGGAAGAGGTTAGACCCAGATTTACAAGAACTGTTTGTACTTGTTTTAGAACACAGACACTGGCACGAAAATAATCTTAAAACTTCATCTCAGAATGCTTGTGAATTTTTTTCATATTTTTTTAATAGCTGGGTCATAGTTTTTAAAAAAAACTAAGACACTTGTAGTCAACCACTTGGCAGTTTGGCGGTTGCCGCGTCCTAAGCACGTGCGACCTTGCTTGAGGAGGAAGGCCACAGAATAGCAGCTAAAACGTTGACAACTGAGCCTAGAACGCGGCGCCTCCCGGACAGAGAAATAGTAGCGCATTCGTTGCGGAAGCCTGTGGTCTCACGTCTGTAGATGTTTCAGACTAGAGAAAAAGTTGTCTTTTCCTTTACCTAAGTATTTGTTCTTGAATACGTATAAATATGGAGACACTCGTACAATCTGTACACGTGCGAAAACTCTGCACTTTGTAAATAATAATTGTACGAAAATTGAAAATTGATTTAATGTAGCACCCAACTGCAAACGCTCATCCCCCAAAAAGTAGTTTACGGCATTATAGACCCGGTACTGTGCGAGAGAATTCATTCCAATATTGCTGAGCGTTGAGATAAAAATTCGCAGAAAATAAAATAGTCCCGTTAATTTTATCGTGAAAGATAATTTCAGTATTTTCCTTCAATTTAATTTTACATTGATATCGGCTTCTCTTTTCTGTCCATCTGTGCTACGGAAAAAGCGCACCCAAAAGAACTAATATGGAAAAAATGTAAAATGGGATGATCATGAAAGTGGTATTTTGAAAAATACATCCCAACAACATAATCGGGGCCTAATATGTTCTCCTTCACTTCCCCACTGTCCCTCATCTATCCTGCACACGAAATGTCCCTTATCATTTCCCCATTTGTCATCTACCCGTCCCCCAAAACAAGTGTCTTAGAATTTACTCGTTCTCAAAAAAAGGCGTGTCCCCATGAGACAAGCAAACCTGGTTTAAAAGGCCTAGGAAGCATCGTTTCCGAAGTTACTTACCCTAATAATGTGTGTTGCAATAATCTTTTTTTGTATGTCATTATCTGCAAACTTCTATTTTTTATTCTAAAATCTGTTTGATGTAGGATGGGGTGTAATCCTTTATCCACCAGTATCACACTTACAAGGTCTTGTGTCGATTGTTTCTTATAAATTGCCAAAACTATCGTCTTTCCGTAGCATAGGATTACTTACGCAAACGATTAGAAAGCTTTAAAAATGATACTTCGTAAGTATATTCCAAAATCAAAACTTTATTGGGTGATACAGCAATGTATACAAATGTATAAGAAACACTAAAATAAATGCAGAGAACCGTTGCAGTCAGTTTCAAAGTATATTGAAAGTCCAGGTGTTTTAAAGGCGGGAAAATGGTTTTTATTTTTTTAACTGCAGCCCAGTAATCGAAAAAATCTGAAAAAAATACACAACAGTTTGTATGTAAAGAGAAACCTTTGACATTTTTTTCGAGCCTGTTCCAGGCTTCTAAGACACATTACAAAATATTTCTTGATTTTTTTTTCGAAAATATTTTTTTGTGTTCGAATTTGGGCCTGAGAAAATATTGAAAAATATTTTTCTGATAGTCCAAGTTGTGTTCTTATTTATCATATTTTTTCAGTCTGATAAAATAGTGTTCAGTAGTCGAAAAAAATTGAAATTAAAAAAACACGTTTTTGGCTGTATAGGGGTGTGGGTGGTAGGACGGAGGCTAAGAAACCTTTCAAAAATATTATTTTTATGTTGGAATTATAGTGTAACCACTCATATGTAATTTGGTTGAGGGGAACTTTTTACCATCTTATCGGGGGGGACCCTTTGTAAAACAATTATTTCTGTAATAAAAAGTTCTTGTTAATCACCATTTCTAGTGTGCGCGTGATTTGCCGCAGCCCATTCCCGGACAAGAATCCCTGTCCCCTTTCCTTCTTTCTTCTTTCTATTCTGTACAAATCTTGTGCAGAGTGTATCCACGACTCGTTTCAATATACGACAATTTCAATATATATTGAAACGAGTCGTGGATACACTCTCACTCTCGTGGATATATATATATATATATATATATATATATATATATATATATATATATATATATATAGGGACGGCGAAAAATGTCTTTGGGAAAGTGTGAACGAATGCGAAGAGCAGAATAATTTTGACCTAGAGTAAAGTGTTGAGATGCAGGGGAAAGGAACAATGTATTAAAGAAATTTTGAGTTTGTTTAATTATAAAGGTTTTAATGGAGTCAATTTAAAGTTCTCTATGGATTTGTTTATTCGAAATAAACCAATCTGCTTTTAGTATTTTTCTTAGGAATTTATTGTGAATAATTTGAATTTTCTTGATGTTTGTAGATGAGGCATTACACCAAATAGGACAAGCGTATGTAAGAGAAAGGCGAATAATAGATTTAAAAATTGAAATACTACAATCTATTCTTAATTTTGAATTGCTGTTACAGATAGGGTATAATTTTGAAATTTTGTGATAAGTTTTGTTAGTGTTTGATCTTGAGGTAGTTGGGATGAAGATTCACGTGTTACTGAAGTCCATAGATGTTATTATAATTTAAACCAGGAAATGTCGAAATATTATTTGGAGATTGAAGAATTGCATTATTTCCTTGATGTTGAGCAATTTCTTCAGTTACCATTGATGCATCTTGAATTTCAGAATTATTTTGAAAGTAAGCATTCCCTGGAATCTTGCCGATGGAAGTAAAACTAGAACCATTTGGCGAGCTGGTAGTTTGAAAAGACATATTTTCCAAACTAAAGAACACCGAGACACCGATGTTAATTGGTTTGTCTATTTGATTATTTCTGGTAGTCCAAATCAGTTCAATATTTTACATCAGAAGTAAAACCACTCACTTTAAATAATAAATTTCAGGAGAGTAATTTAATGGAACGTATCCATACATTCAAGGCCGCCTGAGATATTTTTTTAATATTCTAAAATTATTATTTACGTTCTACCAATAGGAAACTGAAAAATTGGGAAAAACAAAAAAAATATAGTTTGTGCGGCGGTAGATGGCAGCTGACAAGAAAGAGTATGTGACAATTCCGAATATCTAGCTTAGACCCAAGGAAATAGAAAACTAGTACGGGAAAGTCTCTCAATTTGCACTATCCATTCGAAAAGTTTGAACAAAAAATTTGAAACCGTTTTTTAGATAATGGCGTGTGAGCGTTTTTGAAAATGCTCAATTTTGAGCTAGTTTATACAGAAAACTATTCAATTTTTGAGAAACTTTATTTGACATTATTTAAAGCACTTTACTCATTAATACTTTTTACTATTTAAAGCACTTTACTGAGAATTTACTCATTAATATAATAGTATGAACAAATCGCCGCTAATGTAAATATTAAGAGAGACAAAAATGATTTTTTTTGCAATTTCTGAAGAAAATTTTTGCAATTTCTGAAGAAAATTTTTGCAATTTCTGAAGAAAAAATTTGGAGTCGTTTTTGAGAAAATTTTTAAAATATCCGGGTGCTTCATGTAAAGTACCTTCAAATTTTGAAGGAAGTTTTTCAAATCGAGAAGCCTTGAGTAGACGCAGATCGACCGGGCAATATCCATTTTGGAAGAAATCGCACGTATGGTTTACGCGCTAGTGTTGTTCACAGACGGACGGACGTTTTGAAAAGACCTCCTTTTTCGGTATCAGGAGTCCCCGAAACGTGTTTTTCCGTTGAAATCTCTGAATCGATTTTCCGCATCATTACATAACTTTCCCTATACTACGTATATTACTCCATGTATTCGTGCGTATACGGGAAAGTGAAAATTCAATCTTTCTCAATACATGTACTTATGAAAACAACATCTTCATGTAAGGACATGCTTAAGTTTTTCAAAATACGAGTAGGTTTTCTATAATTTTGTGACAAACATAATAGCCCACTGTAAATTTACTGCGCTTCGGACCACTGGGTGCGTTGTAAATTAGAATGTGCAATTTTGTATATTATTTCTATCTTCGTTTCTTACATTCGAACTTTTGTTATACACTAACACATTAATATTTTAAAAATTGTTTATTTTGAAATATTTGAAATAGACGACAATGAAGGGTCAGCAACAATGGAATTCACTTTGCGCTCTCAAATATCTCTGACTTACATGTCATTATTGTGACCTGATGGAGTTGTATGAAAAGTAGTTATAATTGTCTAATTTATGTTGATATTTGCATGAAAATATTTAGTTTTTGCACCAAATGCTGTACCATTTGTAGTGAGTAGAGAATTTGTTGCATGGATTTAAAAAACTCTTCCGTACTTATGGCTCTATGGAATGCATTTCTATATTGTCCAGGGTATCAGACTTCTTTTTGCAATGCAGGTTTACAAAGCTTTTGTACTCTATTTTTGTGCAGTTGTAAAATTCAAATAGTTCTGACAACTCTGCTATGGAAACAGTGAGTTGTAAGCTAAGATGTTAGTAGCGCATAAATTGCAATATTTCAGTACTCCGCAGGTGTTTCTCTAATACGGGAAAGTAAGTGCTGTTGTAGTACCACTAGTTTAAATTGAAGTGTAATCATAAAAAAAATCAAATCTTCAAATAAGGTCACGTTAACTTTTACAAAATATGAGTATTTTTAGTGTAGTTTAGGGACAAATATAATAGCCCGCATCGAATTGACTGCGCGTCGTCTGCGGCGGCTTCCTACAACCACAACATTGAAAATACATTTTATTACTTAATGAAATGTGTTTATCAAAATAAACTTCAAATATTCAATTTTAAAATATATAATTTTTTTGTCAAATATGGCGACAAAAATAATTGCCCGCTTCTAATTTATTCATCAGAGTTTATTAGATTTGAATTTTGTGTTCCAGGGCCGCCTGTTTTACCTTATTACGAATCCTCAACATGAAGCAGATATAAACACCTTCGATCAGCTGGCTAAAGAAGATATGTCTTTGATAATATCTGGTCCTAATGTCGTACCAGAGGTGAAAGAGAGGCTCTCAATGATTCCAATTCGCGTTTGGAATACTCCACAAGAATTTTCAGCATTTTTCAGAAACAAAACAAATGAACGTTATGCAGTATTCGCCCTCTCTGAAGTGTGGAAATCGCATGGTGCTACCGGTAGACCTGAAATTATGTTCTATAGGGAAATGAGAGAAAGTATTTCTTCTTTTCAACCTCATTTATGCAGCAGACGGTGAGTTTATAAAAAGGATTCGATAAAGGCATACCTGGAATTCTCCAAAGGGTTCTCAATTTTTATTTCTGTCGGTAACATTTGTGAATGCAAAGTAATCACTAAGAAAACACTTCAGGTTTTATAAATATATTTTTATAGGGTCTGCAGCTTTTCTAAAACTTTTAATGTCCATTATACCACGATATTATTTATGTAAATTATACAGCATCCGTTTTGTCATTTGCTCTTTGAGGAATTGTTTTCTGATGTTACAGACCTCTGGTTCCAAAGATTTCAACATTCCGCGCTTAAAAGGGATGGGTTAGCCAGTTCGGTTCACAGATTTTTGCACGTTCTTCCCAGCACCAAATACGTCGCGAGCAACGTGACCACAACACGGGCACTTCGTTTGAAAAGCCAGGCCAGACGCTGGCCGCCTTGCTGCATCGCAAGCGCGAAGCCTTGGGATACTTTTCGAAAGAGGCTACAGTGGCAATTTTGAACGGTGACCATCCAAAACCATCACGTTCCAAGGTGTATTTGAAACAGAAGATGCAATATTTTAACATAATTGCTTTATACGTATGTTTTAATGAATTGTAACACGGAGAAATTTTGGCAAATGCTTCATTTAAAATTCCCGCTAATATTACGACGCAAACTGATTTCTGAAGCTAATTGATTGAAGCCGAATAGGTTGCGCAATAACTCCATCATGTCTTTTCAACACGGGAAGTACACAATTCGTTTTCCTATTAATCAATTACCCTTCGAGAAATCGTTCACCGAAGATAAGTATTCTGTCCCTAATAGGTTGAATATTCCACTGATGAATATTATCGTGAAAATAGATGTGTTCCAATTTCGATAAAACACCTAACACAAAATATTTTATCCCTCTCGTAGTTGCCTTTCCAACTTTATTTTATTATATGTCCTCCCCGTGTCTCATTATCGTTCATTCTTGAAAGTTCTTTTGAAAATAATGTACACTTTTGAAAAGAACTTGTAGTACTACAGAATGGCACAGACTTTCCCGTATTAGTTTTCTATTTCCTTGGGTCTTCGCTAGCTATTCGGAATTGCCACAAACTCTTTCTTGCCAGCTACCATCTATCACCGCCAAAAGTACATTTTTTTGGCCTTTTCTTAATTTTTCGGTTTCCTATTGGTAGAACAAAAATATTAATTTTAGAACATTAAAGAACACAAAAACCTAGTCCTAAATGGCAATTTTCTTTTAAAAATTATGTGCCGTTTTAAAGAAAATTACGTTTTAGCGCTACTAAAAATACAAAATTTGAAGCTCATTTTCACAGAAACTTTTTGAGTTTTCAAAATACTTATTTGAAGTTATTTGAAGCACTTGCACTCACAAATATAATAATGTTTACAAATTGCTGGTAATGTGAATATTAAAGATGTGAGAGATCCTTTAAAAAATTACATATGTGTAATTTTTGAAACAACAAGAAACTTCCCCAAAATAAACTTTACGTCATATTAAAGAGTACTATTAACACTATCCGATCAAAAAGTTTGAAGAATTTTTTTAACCCTTTATGAGAAAATGACGTTTGAGCGTTTCTGAAAATGCGGAAATTTGAGCTAGTTTTCACATATAACGGCTGTGTTTTACTTGACATTATTTAAAGCACATGTAAAATATGTAAAATTAGCTGCGAATTAACAATTTTATAAACAATTCCGAAATGTGAACTATTTCTGCCGGAGACACTCCCCAAATTTCTCTGAGTTGAATATTGCATAATAACAAATTCGACAAGAGATTCAAATTGGTTGCTTAATATCTAGTTTAATTGTTTTTTAACAATACATGTACTCTTGGTTTTTTAATTTTATTTCTTTTATTGAAATGGTTCCCTATAAGTCCTCTATTGATTCGAGAATGACAGAATTCGGCAATTTTGTCAAATTTTAGAAACATATGAACAATAGCACATGCGAATTAGAAACATATGAATAATAGTATGCGAATTGAAATGTGTGTACGAATGTAATTGTTCTGAAATAAGTGTTATTTTGTCTCATATCAACGTAATGTTTTCAAAATAAATTGTGTGAACAGTGGTGGTTAAGTGTATTGCTCATATATTTTACTGAATTTACTTTCATAAAAGTGTTTCATTCCATGTATTTTTATTTCAAAATATTTCCACATCTGTACTAGGAACTCCCGCCATTTTCTACGATGTAAATTTGTTGGGGCACTCCCCCCTGCGTTGAGATTGGCTGTGGTGGTTTGTGAGGTTCTGCCTGCGATGTTTCGTCACGACAAGGGCTGTCAAAGCCGTGCAAGAGCTAAACTTAGCCGTAGACGACCGCGATCAATTTTTGTTTCTAGAACTGTACAAAGTTTGCCACGTGAGATGGTCAGAAAATACTCATATCAATAATTGATTATTGTTTCCGGGCACATCATTCATGTGGTTGGTTTGGTCTGGTAAGTGTAGTGTGGGTATATCCCGGCTGGTAGTGGTGTCCCTCCTACGTCGATAGTGAGATGAGGCTCTAACTTTCACGTCGGTTTGCTTAAAGTTTCCCCTTCCAGGTGCTTGGAGTGGTCTTGTAAGTGCAGTGAAGGTTTTATCCCGGGTAGTGGCGATGCTCCTCCCTCGTGGATGGTTTAATTTAATTTAATTTAATTTGTCAAAAAAACAGTAAAAAACTGTATATGACGTGTGGTGAAAGATTTACCTGCGCACATTTTCTTGAGGGCCAGAATTTAAAAAAAACGAAAATAGAAAACGAAAAAATGAATTTAGAAAATAATTATTTTAGGAAAATAAAAATATTTGAAAAATGTTTGTTCCCGAGTTATAGAAAATCAATTTCAACGGTAAATCAACTACAAGCAGAAGGAGTGCTCAACAAAACGTGCGCACAGTGAAACTACATTTACGTCCAGAAGCAAAACAAGGGGCCATCTCAGCATTTGCTCAATGGATAAGGGAAACTGGACAAAAACCTGATCAAGATGGGGGATCGAGATGGTGAGATCAGGCTCCAACTTTCTCGTCGGTTTGCGAGAAGCTTCCCTTTCCAGGTGGTTGGAGTGATCTCGTATGTGCAGTGTGGGTTTATCCCGGGTAGTGGCGGAGCTCCTCTGCCGGTGGATGGTGAGTTCAGGCTTCAATTTTAACGTTCGTCTGCGAGGTTTCCTCTTCCAGGTTTCTCTTTCACCTAATACTGTATGTATGCTTGCGACTGACTTACGTGTGGTAGTGTAATGGATAAGTGTTAATGGTTGTGCAAGGAGGGTAAGTGTCTTCAAGGAGTGGATATAAGATATTGAAGGGAAAGAAAAGATCTTACGCGATATGTGGCCAGCCTTTGAGTACACTTCTCGGGCATTTACCTGGAATTAAACGGTGAAACCGCAAAACGTGGCTATCCGAGTTCCTAGCATCTAAATGTCACCTCCACACAACTGCTGAATTCGATGCAGCTATATATTTACCGACGAAAATCAATCACGGTCGGGACTAGTACACTAGGACAACCCGATCAGATTCAAAGCATAGTTAATGCTAGTTGACCTGATTTAGATGGAGTAACAATTATAAAGTTGATGTCAAACTCTCTCCTTTTCTACAGGAATTGGCCGTGGTCTGGACTTCTGAATCTGTTAATGTTGCAAATGGAAGAGACTGGACATATTAGAAAGTGGAAGGACGATTTTAACACATCGTATGGAATACTTGTCCGCGCTGGCATTTTATCACCAAAACATGGCGCACCACAAGAGCGCTCCGACGCACCAAAGATTCTGGCGCTGAAAGACGTCGCCGCCCATCTGGAGCTCTTGTGCGTAGGTTTGTCGGTGTCAGCGGTTTTCTTCTGCGCAGAACTGTGGCGCAGCCACCGACAGAGAGGTCTGCGCAGGCGCAGTCAACGCGTATGGGCGCAGGTAAGCAGAATCTGCTTTCTACGATAGGTAGCGCTAAGTGTGTGCACAGACGCGGAATTGTGGACTACATGCAATGCCATCGCCTTTGCTGCCACATTTCTGTCGTATACAGAATTTGGAATAAACACACACAAAATTTTATATTGTTTTTGACGTGGAATAAATAATTGGGATAAAAAACTTAAGCTTTTTCGTAACGATTTCATGAAATTTATAATTTTTAATCTTTATAATTTACGTTCAATTCGCGTTAATAAATCAGAATTGAAATATGTTATCGATGAAGGACACTGAGACTAATACATTAAGTGTTACAAGAAACAGTCAAAATATTCCCTCTCTATGTAAATTTGTTGGGGCGGTGGTAATTTTTAGGTGGAATGACACTTTCGTGGACATTTTCATGTGGAGCATGAATTGCTCATTTTGCTGTCTGTAATACCAATGGTGGTCTCACGATTCCCAACTGGAAGTAATTCAATGTTGGTGGTTTTATTGCGAATTGTACTATTAGTTGAAGGAATATTTTGATTGAGTGTTAACAGCTTTAGTAGATAGCATTGTGCATTCTTTACATATGTTTCCGGTGATCGAAGTATCGTAGGTTTTTCCTTTATACACCTTGTTTGAAAAAATCTGAATGAAACCATTATTTACAATTATTTGTGCAGCTTGATATCGATGGCTTGGTTCTCAAACATTGTATGTCCACCCACGGTCATTTTCGAGTTAATATGGTTTTATAGACCTCTCGTTCACATCTACGTAGTGTACAAAGATTGAATGTCCAGGTAAAAGGGATCATCCTTTTTTCCAGGAAGCAAAAACTGTTGCTCCCTGAGTACCTGCACCATTACAAACTTTCAAGATTGCTTTTCTGCAAAACAAGAATTTGGACATAAAATACGTATGCTGTAAGCTATCTATATATTATGAATAATTTTTCATTGTGAAAAGCTATATTTAAAAATTAAAACCGTCAAGCATTGCGGATGTTCTTCAGATGTCTGGAAAGGCGTGTGTATTGGAGAGAGTAAAAGAGCGTGGATTACGACTCAATGAGGAAACCTCCAAGTAAACTGCTCGCCTTCGCTAGCTGGCTTTGCTCTCAGGAGAGAGTCGACCGCTAAGCTATGGTCCAAGCAGAGCAGCTTCTCCACAATCTCTCCTCGTCCCACTCCTCGGCCGCCCACTGCTCTCTTCAGGTGCACCGCAAGGGTTCCGTTTGTGGCATATACCATTTGCGCTTTGCACGTTGTTTACATCAGCTCTGTAATATCTTTCTATCCATAATTATATATTTATGAATAATACTGTATTAATTTATTGGATTATAATTTATTACACACCTTCACAACTAACCCAGCTTTCTTAAATAGAAGTCATGCCAAAGAAATCGAAAATCAGCTTCTCAAAGACCTGCCCAGGATGATTGCTCCTCATTATCTAGCAATTCTGTCAGAGACCATAAAAAACTGAAATCAGAAGAAAATACATGTTGACTAGAAAGAAAAATCCTCTCTCGTAAGAGTCAAATATTTCCTTTATTACTTTTCCTGTCTATGCTATAATTTTAGCGGTGAAAAATATTACAATCACCTCAACAACATGATCTCCAATTTTCATAAATAAAAACGTGTTGCTGTGCTAGCTTTGAACACCATCAGTAGAGCCCGGATTTGTATGCAAATGCATATTTTTTGCTCTGAACATTTATAGCATTCCTGACAAATTTTATTTTGCGTATTTTGCCATGTTTTATTGTATTTTACTGCATATTTCGGCAGGTGAGCGTAATTTTTGGAAAAGTAAGGGGAAAGTGATAAAAATTATTAAAATAAAACGTCTTGAAATTGATGAATTACGATTGTTAGTTATTGTGGTTCATGGAACAGCCCATCAGACACCCTAATGAAATTAATTGCCTTTTATCCTAAAACTGTTGATAACGGATGTAGTAATAGTGTAGTTCGCTTGTACCACTTGCGCAACCAAATGTAAGATTGAATTTCAGGTGAGAGGGCACGGATCGTCGCCTTCGCAGTGTTTTGGACTCGAAAGAAACATAAACACACGATAGACCGTGTTGTCCTTATTTGTCAAGAATCCAGTAAACGAGAGCTTATGCGCGGGGATTACTCCGTTTTCGCCACGAAAATACGTGGCAATTAATTGCAATTAATTAGCAATCAAATATAAATAAATAATTTGAAGGTTTTCCTTGCGCTACGGCGCTAATTTAACTTATGTATGTGCTGACATACAGCTCACACCCGTTTTTGCAACGACAAATGGGTAGAAATTAATTTAAAATTGTGGCAATTAATTACCAATAAAGCATTCGAGGCTTTCCGTCAGGGTACGATCCGGATTTAACTTACGTGTGTGCTGGCAAAGCGTCTAGCCAACTGACACCCGTTTTCGCCACGAAAATACGTGGCAATTAATTCCAGATTGAGGAAATTGAGAATAAATGAAATAGCAATAAATTATTTGACATGTTTCATTCCCATGTACCGACATAGGTGTTGCAGTTTGACACCTCCGTTTATTCTGATCTTCCTTTACCTCACCCTAAAGATCTTACTTTCCTCAGATCAACGAAGCTCGGCATCGGCTAGCGTCACCCCCGTTAGACATCTTAGTTTATTCAGGCTAGGGTGAACGTTGCAAAATTGCATTTCAATAACTTCAACAGTTCAAAAATTGTTGCAATGCATGTTTGACGCAAGTGCATGAGGGAATGGGGCTAATTGATATATGTATTTATTTCTATTTTATTTGGGAATATTAGACATGTTTGCAAGCCGCACTTAAAATTAAGCGATTTTTTACAAACCAACGTTTGTATCAGTTTTTAATAAATTTCACTGAAGAAAACACTCATGAATACTTGATCCCAAACAAAGAAGTCATTTTAGTCCCAAGTTTCTTAAACTTTGGTATTTTTTGCTAGATAGAAGTTTAAAAATGTGATGTATTTTCTTGTTTGGTCGGCAGAAACGGGTCGGCTTGTAAAACGCCCAGCTAAATTGGTTGGTGTGGATCTTATTCCTCGGAAAATAAAATATAGCAGTCACGCCTCGAGAAATACATATTTTTCATACTTTTCTTGAGAAAAAAAATGTTTTGCCAAAACTTTTCGCGGACTGCAGAAAGTGGCCTCCCGGCCCCCACAAGACCCGCGGTCCCCAGTTGAAATCCCGTGATATAGATCTGTTAATTGCAATTACAGGTAACAATAGTTAAATTGTACCCGCCTCATATTTCGAATGAATTGAAACTGAACACCAAATTCCCCTGCCTAGTCATCAGAAAAGATAATAAATTCATTACTGATTGGTTTTGTAAAACATGAAGTAAGATATGTAGGTACCTCAATTTCCATTCTAACCCCCTCACAGCACGTACATTCTCCCCGGTATTTTCACACAAAATAATGCAAAAAGTACTCAAATTTTGGAAAAAAATTACAAGACCTTATTTTAAAATCTATCTTTAAGGAAAAAATCTCTACCTTCATAATTGTAGTTGTAAGAAAATGCCGAACAAATTTTGAGTTTTGATCATTTTCAAAAAATAACAGTATTCAACAAAAACGCCTTTTTTTAAATTTTGAAAATGTTCCAAGGGCTTGATGTAAAGTTCCCCGAAAATTAAAATATCGGTTTCAAATTCAAGGGGCAGTAACATCAGCCAGATCAATTGGCAAAAGTGAATTTTGGGAGAAAATCGGCTAAAAGGTTTAGCCTCTAGCTTAGTTCACAAACGGGCAGACGGACGGACAAACGTTTTGCCGCCATTCCTTTTTTCGGAATCTAGAACTCAGAAAACATGGATTTCGGCTAAACCACGTTTTAAAGGATTTTCTTCTAAATTGGACAACTGAATGTATTAACTTTTTTGTTTCTATTTGTTTAATAAGAGTTTTTCTGCCAAAACTTTGCTGTTTTTTTGCGCTACATTACGTACATTGCAATGAAACATCTGCTGAAGCGGTAGCAAGAAACTAATAAGTAAACACGGATGTAACACTAAAATTCAGAGCTACACTATTAAGCAACCTTAGATTGCACAAAAACTCTCAAAATTGTGCAGAACATTGTGCAGAACAACAAGTTCAATTTATCTAAACTTGTGAAGAATATTGTAAACTCTTATATGAAACAATTACTGGACAACCAAGATAATAACAACTACAACTAGTAGTGTCACACAATGACAAAGACTTTCCCGTATTAGTTTTCAATTTCCATTGGTATCAGCTAGCTATTCGGACTTGCCACATACTCTTCCCAGCTGTCATTTATCGCCGCCCAAAGTACACTTTTTTGACATTTTCTTAATTTTTCGGTTTCCTAATATTTGAAAGGAAAGATTATTTTAAGAATATTAAAGACCAGTAAAACCTCGTCCTAAATGGCAATTTCTGTTATATATTTTGAGCTGTTTTCAAGAACAAGGCGTTTGAGCGTTACTGTAAAGTCGAAATTTGAAGCTCATCTTCTCACAAAATTTTTCAGTTTTCGAAAAACTTCATTTGCAGTCATTTAAAGCACATTAGTTCACACATACAATCGTGTTTACCAATTGATTGAAATGTGCATATTACCTGTGTGAGAAACCTTTCAAAAAAGTGTTTGTTTTACGTAACTTTTGAAAAAACAAGAGAATACCCCAAAATGAATTTTACGTCAAATAACACTATCCCTTCGAAAAGTTTGAAGAAAAAGTTTGGAGCCATTTATGAGAAAGTGAGTTTGGGCGTTTCTGAAAACGCGGAATTTTGAGCTAGTTTTCACAGGAAACGGTTGAGTTTTGGAGAAACTTTATAGAACATTATTTAAAGAACATGAACTCGTAAATATAATAATGTGAACAAATTGCCGCTAATGTAAATATTAAGGACGTGAGAGACAATAAAAAAAATTAATTTTTTAATTTTTGAAAAATCAAAAGGATAGAGCAATATGGCGTTTACGTCATATAGAATACATTAGGGAGTATCCTTACCAAAAGTTTAAAAAAAACGTTGGTGATGTTTTTGAGAAAATCTTGTTTTTTAAATTTTTTTAAATTGCACATATTGCACGCAATATTGCGCGAAAACTACTACAATTTTCAAAACAATGTACATGGCCTTAATGAAAGAACTCACTTTGGAGAACAAATTTTATTTCAAGGAAAAATCTCTATCTTTAATTTTGTAGTCGTAGGAAGAGGCTGAAAAATATTGAAACTGTAACAATTTTCGAAAATTCAGAGTTAATCCAGAAATTAGGACCTCTCCTGCCTAAATAACTGTATTTTACTCTATGTTAAAAAAATTGAAGAAAGAATTTGGAGCCGTTTTCGAGAAAATGTGTCTGCAAAAATTTGTCATGTAAAGTACCTCCAAATTTTAAAGACAGATTCCCAAAATCGTGGTGCCTCGAGTAAAACCAGATTGACCGGGGAATATTTATCTTCGAAATAAATCGTACGTATGGTTTAGGTGGTAGTGTTGTTCACAGACACCAAACAGACGGACGGACGGACAGATGTTTTGCTTTCAATAGGTTTTTCGGTATCAAGTAATTCCAAAACAGGGATTCTAGCTACATCTCGTGTTAGAAAATTTTTATTTCCCCTTAACGTACACATATACGGAGTAATATATGTTGTATTGGAAGAGATATATAATGATGCGCGAAAAACGCGCGGATTTTCGGCAGAAAAAAATCATTTATTTCAAATCGCTGTATTGTTTTTCAAAAATTACAAAAATGTAATTTTTTGGACAAGTATCTCACGTCGTTAATGTTTACATTGGCGGCGATTTGTTCACAATATTATATTTCTAGTTTCCCCAGTCGATTTGGTCAAAAGCGCAACGATTTCGAAAATTTTTCTTTGCGGATACTTTACATGAAGGCCCTTGGACATTTTCAAACTTTTACCAAAAACGGCTCCAAATTTTTTCTTTAAACTTTGGGTAGGGATAGTGCTAAATGTAGTCTATGAGGTGACATAAACGCCATATTGCTCTATTCTTTTGTTTTTGAAAAAAATGCAAAAATGTAATTTTTTGACTAGTCTTTCATATCGGTAATATTTATATAAGCGGCGATTTATTCACATTACTATATTTACAAGTGCTTTAAATAATGTCAAGTAGAGTTTCTCGAGAACTCAATTGTTTTCTGTGAAAAGTAGTTTGAAATTCCGCATTTTCAGAAACGCTCAACCGCATTTTCTTATAAATAGCTCCAAAGTTTTTGCAAACATTTTAAACGGATAGTGCTAATTGCACTCTTTTACACGATGTAAAGTTTATTTCGAGGTATTTCTTTGTTTTTTCAAAAATTACACCAATGTAATTTTTGTTGAAAAATCTCTCACATCTTTAATATCCACATTACCTGAAATTTGTCAACATTATTATATTTGTGGGTGGTTCAAATGACTTCAAATAAAATGTTTTGAAAACTCAAAAACTTTTTGTGAAAAGAGCTTCAAATTTCCCATTTTTAGTAGCACTTAAACGCAATTTTCTTAAAAACAGCTCCAATTTTTCAAAGAAAATCACCATTTAAGACTATGTTTTATGTTCTTTAATATTCTGATATTAATATTTCCGTTCTACCATTAGGAAATCGAAAAATGAAGAAAATGTACAAAAAATTTTACTTTGGGCGGCGATAGATGGCAGCTGGCAAGAGAATATGGCAATTATGAATTGCTAGCCACGACCAAGGAAATTGATAACTAATAAAATGGAAAGTCTGTGCCAACTTGTTGCACCTCTACTTTCGTATAGCATTACATTAATTTCCCTCTACTACATATATTGCTCCAAATATACGCATGTATACGAGGAAGTAAAAGACTCCTCAAAGAAATAAGCTACAGGGTGGTTATAATTAAACCTTCTCCACAGAACACGTTATAACAAGGAAACGAATTGTAGTACGAGTACCAAACTCTCTGGTGTTACAGTTGAGACTATGAGATTATGATTTCTACAAGCCCCATCGTCACCGGCCATTTCAAAATTAGGCCACCAGGTGCCATGATCTGGCGTAGTGCTGAATAGTCGCACACACCAGATTCTTCAGCGTACACTTGTTTACGAATCAACATGTGTTTGGACAAGCGGAAGCGGGCATGATTGTTGAAACTCTTATGGAAACAACAGTAACGCGGCAGGTGAATTTCGAAAATATCGTCGGCTGAAAGGATTACAAAGGATCCTCTTTATCCATCTGCTTTGCGAAACATGAAGGGCAACTGTGTGTTACTCCGGGTTGAGTGCGACGACCGGTGGAATCACAGGTGGTTGATAAAATGCTCTGGCCGACAATGCTGCGAGCGATTCCCGAGTGTCCAGCAGAGGGCGTGCCATGGGCCACTGTACAAAAGATCCTTCGAACCATTCTCAAATGGTATCTGTATAAGATCTATATCATACAGTGTGTTGACTTCGCTCTCCATTTTTTCGCAAGAATTGAAGTTGACGTGGCCTGCCCTTGGACCATCTAATGAACACACCAGGCACATTTTTCTCTGACGGATGAGCTAAAAACACAGAATTGCTGAGCGAGGGGATCTTCACCGGCAAGCAATGTGCATGAAGGTTCTCTGCATGGTGAATATGTCACCGTATGGTATACTTTCACGGTGACGTTCGTTATTGGCCCTTTGTTTTCTGAAAAGGCTGGCGCTCAAGGGCCAAAGACTTGCAGTATGACTGGCCAGCGTTACTGCAATATGCTTCGCCAGCATATTATACCCGATGTCATACTAGCATGTCATATGAGAAATATCAACACTATGCCTGATTATGCCACCTGGTAGCCATATTTGGAACTGGCTGGTGGCGCTTTCACGAATTGATACGCACCCCATACTCTTGACAGTATTACAAGCAAGTTTGTTACTCGTGCTATAAATCCTTTCCTTGTTATAAAGTTTTCTTTAGGGAAAGTTTAATTATAACCATCCTGAATTCAAGAATAAAGAAAGACGAGAGAAAGATCCAATTACAGAACGGATGTAGAGGATTTTATCTCCATTAAAATTATAAATAAATAGGACTTCACATATTCGACAAGCTATGATATTAACAATGAATAATTTTGTATTGTAGGTGTATTTCATAGATTAAAATTTAGTGTATGTAATTGTTTTCTCTAGAGAGATGATATTGTGATAGGCTAGTAAACTGTATTGTATTGCTGATACAACCAATGTAGTAATTAGCCCTTTAGCTCGCGTGTCAAATTCCGGGACATAGGTGAGCGCGCAGCTCATGGAGTGCGCCAAGCTGATTTCTGTTTTTTCTGCAACTCTATTGTGATATTTATTTTTCAATTTACGGCACATCTCGTCACAGTCAATTGATAAAGGTACAGTCAAATCATTACAACCCACTTCTTCTTCCTCTTCTTATTCGAGCAAAAGTTTTGTAATGCGAGAGGTTTCTCTCTCAAAATCCCCCTTGGAACCAAAAGTTATTGTTTCTCAAAAGAAAGAGTATAAAAGGATCTTTTCCATCAACATGGAGAGATCAAAGTTGACTGAGGGCCATGAAACTTCACACACAGGAAGCCAAGACTGCATTGAAAGGTTACATGAGGAGATAACGAATGTCGACTCATCTATCGAAAATGACATTATCCACCGATGGCGCATGCTGTGCGCCAACGGACTCACTTAAGGATTAATATAAGGCGTCAAAACGCAAATTAAAAGTATATAATTAAATCATTTTTAATCATTTCCATAAATCGTACACCCAATTTTTCTTGGTGAGAAACAACGTTCGAAAATTATATTTTTGGGGCGTTGATAATGGTTTGTAAATTGGCACATGGTTGTTCGTTCTATTTGTGTTAAAACAATTACGCATATTTAAATTTCTCACTCGAACATTCCAGGAAGAACAGGGGCTGTTGAGTGAATCACAAATGGTTTGATTACTTCTTATAATTGAAGTATTTTGAGTACTAGCTTTAAATGGGTTTTTCTTATTTGTTTTTTTTTTCTTCAGATTCAAGTAATGGCAAGATTTTCTATTTTAACGTACTACGAATATGTAGAGTATGAAATGTATATATGACTTTTTGTTGAATAAATATTTTACCGATTTGTCAAACTAAAAGTATGTTTTGGAAATATGGAAAAAGAAAAGGAAATGTGAATTATATCTGCAATACTATGATTAGAGATTAAAAGGAACGTTAACACATTGATAGTTAACGAAGAAAAGTAGTGAAATGCTTGTACGTTGAAGTGGAACCGCGTAACAGTGCTCCAGTTGCTCCTAAATCACACCGAAACATTTGCAACCAGTTTCCTATGTCAACGTGAGCTCTCCTTGTTTGTACGTTTATCGGCGTTCAGGTGCTCTTAGAAAGTTGCGATGATTGAGAGCAGTAATGATGATGTAGATGATGGCGATGACGATGAAGAAAATTAAGAAGTGATGAGGCAAGAGAAATGGGAAAGGATGAGGCAAGAGAGCTCTGCTAATGCCGCATGGATGGGCCTGAGATCGACCCCAATCCTCAAAGGTGCAAGACACAACCACAATACGTCCTTCAGCAGATATTTATCCATTTTATTTGAAATTTTATTGTGGATTAATATCATACAGATATTTACATAGAATAGTTTTTAACTAAATGTTCGTATTATTCTCGCCAATCAAAGAAGACCGATGACGTTGACCACATATCTCGTGGTAATATGTCGTGGGTGTGAAGCGTGAGTTCTTATCGACTGATTTGAATCCATCAGGTTTGTTCAAAAAAGTATTATCTTTACAGTATCTGATAATTGTTTTTGCTTTGAGTCGATTAAATAATTGAATATTTATATTACCAGAAAATATATTGTAAGGATATCTGTGAAAAGGATAGTGTTTGAGACGAAAATAAGAATACCAACACCAGTCGTAGAGAATTACCAGACTTTGTCGCCGCCTGCAGTACCTCTCTGACTAGGAGGAGCGCTCCCAAGCGCAGACGTAACTTACGGCTCGGCCTTGCCGCGCGACGCGCAGCCTCGCTTGTGTCCTCTCCAGATTCCACCGCTTCACCCGAACACGTTTCTCACGGCTTCTCTCTCTCTCGCGGTCTCACTTGAGCTCCGCTCCGTTTCATTCCACCCCGCTCCGCTCGCTTGTAGCGCGTGCCCACTTCCTCGCCTTCTCTCTATCTCGAGGGATAATTGCTGGCGGGGTGGGGCGGAACGAGACGGAACTGCAATGGCGGGGCGGGGGCGGGGCGGGGGCGGGGCGGGGCGGGGGCGGGGCGGGGGCGGGGCGGGGGCGGGGCGGGGGCGGGGCGGGGGCGGGGCGGGGGCGGGGCGGGGGCGGGGCGGGGGCGGGGCGGGGGCGGGGCGGGGGCGGGGCGGGGGCGGGGCGGGGGCGGGGCGGGGCGGGGGCGGGGGCGGGGCGGGGGCGGGGCGGGGCGGGGGCGGGGAACTGCAACGGCTGGGGCGGGGTGGGCCGGGCGGAGCAAGGCTTGGCGTGCCGGGGTGAGGCGGGGTGCGGCGGGACGGGATGGACCGGGGCAGAGTGGTGTGGGGCGAGGCGGGGCGGGGCGGGACGAGACGGGACGGGACGGACTTGGGCAGGGTGGTGAGGGGCGAGGCAGGGCGGGACGAGGCGGGACGAGACGGGACGTGACGGAGAGCAGCGGGGTGATGTGGCGGGCCGAGACGCGACGAGACGGGACGGAGCGGGGAGGGGTAGGGTGAGGCGGAGAGAGGCGGGGCGGGAAGAGGTGGGCCGGGACCTGTCAAGCAAGGGGAGCAAAGCAAAGAAGAGCAGGAAGAGCTGGGTAGATGCGGAGAGGTGAGGCGAGGCGGAGCGAGGCTTGGTGTCGGGTGGAGAGGCACGGAAGGCGAAGCAGGCGGGGGCGGGCCGGGTGGGAGTGGGGGGTCGCGGCAAGGTGGGGAGAGGCGTGGCGAGACGAAGAGAGGTGTGGTGAGGCGGGGCGGGAAGAGGGAAGGAGATACAGGGCGGGGCGGGACATGGCGGGCCGAGGCGGAGCGAGGAGGTCTGGGGTGGGCCGAGGCGGACGGAAGCGGAACGAGGAGGGAAGAGACGGGCGTGGTGGGAAGAGATGGGTAGATGCGGGCAGAGGTGAGGCGAGCCGGAGCGAGGCCTAGTGTCGCATGGAGAGGCACGGGCGGCAAAGCAGGCAGGGACGGGCCGGGCGGGGCGAGGCGAGGCAGGGCAGGGCGGGGAGGGGCGGGGCGGGGCGAGGCGTGGCGAGGCGTGGCGAGGCGGGGCGAGGCGGGGCGAGGCGGCGCGAGGCGGCGCGAGGCGGGGAAGGGCGGGGCGTGGCGTGGCGTGGCGTGGCGAGGCGTGGCGGGGCGTGGCGGGGCGAAGCGGCGCGAGGCGGGGAAGGGCGGGGCGGGGCGGGGCGAGGCGGCGCGAGGCTGCGCGAGGCGGCGCGAGGCGGCGCGAGGCGGGGCGAGGCGGGGCGAGGCGGGGCGCATGTCGCCGCGAAGTGGCGCGCCGCCGTCGACGGCCAACGAGGAGCCCCGAGTCGCGCGCGCCAAGTATTTCGACGAATTTAGCAATAATCAGGCGCATTCACGAGGCCCGCGCGCCGCTATTCTAATGGAAATGAGAGCTGCCCCGAGCGCGATCGCCCACGGGCGGCGCGGGGCGCGGCGGGGGCGGGGCGGGGCGGCGGGCGCGCGAGCCCGCCCGCAATTAGCGCCCATTGTCTGGCGCACCTCGCAGCGCGCGCGGGCGGCGTTAACGCGCGTGTCCGGGACAAAAGTCACGTTGGAAATGAGCCTCAGCAGCGCGCTATTATGGCGTTATCATCCCATTCGTTTTGCATTAAAATGCATATAATATTTTCACGCCTTCGAACCCGGTTAATGTAAGCGAGCGCCGGTGGAAAATTGCGCACTTGTGACGGCGCCGCCGCGCCGCGCCGCGCCGTTGGCCGCGCTGTTGGCCCACGCACCACGCACGTGTTGCCTACGCGTGACAATAGCGGATAAAATTATAGGAACTGTGCCTGCTAACGAGACCGTGCGAACCAGACAGAGATTATGAGAAAGCGCGCGCGCTTTTTATTTTATATTTTTTTGCGACAAATATTGCAAAAGAGAATACATTCCGACAATACCAGAAGTGCATTCAAATTTTGCTAGCTCGAATGTCTGTAGTATAATAGAAAATTTCTGTTACAGGACAGACTGTTGACTTTTCAACTGGTTTTTGAATCAAACGTTGTGTCGAAGGAATGTAGTTGACAGTCGACCCCGGTTATAGCAAACTCGGCGATAGTGATTCCTCCGTTTTAGTGAACTTAAGTCACTGGTCCCGTGTCACTTACAATGCAAATAAGCATAAGAAGATTCGATCATGGTTATAATAAATACCTCAGCCCTACCTCGGTTATAATAAATAAGAACTGGAAATTCCTTCTGGAAAAGAATATATTGCCTCAGCCCTACAAATTCCAACACTAGGCAGTTTGAAAAAATATCGACCAAAGATATTATGAAAGAGTGGGACTGTGCAAGAGGCATTGAAATGTGTCAAGACCGCATTACGAAAGTTAGACACAGCGGACAATGCATAATCAAGTATAAACAGTGCAGCTCTTTATTATGTCATCAATGAAAATTCACTATTGCTTAAGATGATTTATGCTTTTTTAAACAATTTTTAAAATTGCTGCTTTTAAGTAACGTTACAATATTACCTCATTGATTTCACGGCAAGTAGACTCCTCGTATATCGTAACAATTTGAAATACTGAGAAATTTGCTTCTTTCAAAAAAAAGTATATTCCTGTGTTTCAACAATATTAGTATAAGGTAATGATGTTAATGCCTGTTCTACATACAATGATTTTAAACATAACATGAGGGTTAAAAAAATTATTCACAACTTTCCTTCTATTCTAACACACGTCGCCATGCAACGCAATCGAGGGGCGAATATGGCGGATAAGAAACCCTCTTTTGCCAGATCTCTATTTGTGGTGGCTCAGCGATACGCCTAGATACGTTTACATCCTGATTTTCATATTCTTCGAACATTCTAAAGAAGTCACATCCAACAACTGCCAATCACCAACGCCGTACCTTAACATACTGAGTTATTTATTTTGCATTTCAAACTGTCATACAGAGAGAAGTACATTCATCATAGAACTTCGCATAGTCCACATCAATCACCAGACGCAAAAACCAACGTCTTCACAGAGCTCCGCACTCTGAAGGTTAAAACCCGAATCTCTAGGAGAGGGTGGGAACTCCTGGACTCGATTACCATCCATCGGTCTCGGTGATCATCGTGGCGCGAAAGAGTGTTGGTGGCCGGGCGGTGGTGCATCCTGACCTGATGATGAAGTTTGTTTCCGCCCGCTTCGGCTCAGTGGAGCACGTAATACCTGCATGGGAGCCCCTCAGCGTGCCACCGCGAGGCGTCATCTCGCCAATCTCCCGCCTCCTTATCGCAGAGCGCTCAAGCGCCGAAAAATAAAGAAGCCCCGGCGCATAGCTAAAGCGCCCGATCCCAGCGTTGCCGGATTGGGGAATTTTGTCCCCAAAATGGCGATTTTTCTCGTTGTGGGGGAAAGAATGGGGAATGTAAATGGACCGGGAAATTTTTGGGGATTTTTTGGAGAAATTATTTTCATTCGGAGTCGAGATAGAAATATTATTTTCTCAATTATTATTATTAATAAAAACGAAACACTTTCTCTTAATTTTATGGATCAAAAAGTGAAAAAAGTGGAATCGCCAGAGACAGTTCATTTCGTTTGTCATGTTTTGGAGAATATTTTTTGTTTCAAAGCCGAGGAATTTTGTTTTATTAAAAAGGTTATTTTGGGAAAATTTCGTAGTAGTGGTGGAGAAAAAGCTCGCAACACACCTGGCAACCCTGCGAGGAAGGAAAGGCTTCAAGGCACCATCTCCTCTCCCGTTTTCTTTACGTCGATTGACTACTGAGAAGAAAGTGTAGAAGCTTGCATACTGATTTATTGAAGAAGGTTGTTATAACGAAATGTTTGATGGGAAGTAGGTGCGATGAGCACAACCAGGAACGTATTACGATTCTAGTTTACCAACGAGGGTATCATGCATTAATTCGTGCAGTAGTATTAAGAGTATCAAATAGCATATAAACAGTACAATAATATTGTAATTGCTGTATTTTCCCCATAAATCAGAAAATATTCTTAGAAAAAGATCTGTTGAATAATACTTGTGGAATAATGGAGCAAAAATGAAGTTTAAACGAGCACCTTCTAAACGCATTCAACCATGCGTGCAAGTGTCGGGGTTCCTCCTTCCAGACTTTGGCAACTTAACTACGTGAATCGAAACAGTAACCAAAAATCAACGCAAACCTGCCCTACGCATGCCACACACACATGCTAAATATACAAATATGGGTGCAATCTGTTAATCACTATAAAGCCTCCGATGTGCAAACTACTAACCATTACTATTTTCCCAATCATTAACTACTTTTTACATTATTGCCTTACTTACACTAACAAAGGAAAGATAATGCACTGAAATGCTAATGGCAAAATCAAAGATTTTTCCACAGAAAACCTTTGGTATCAGAAAAGTAGAATATACATATTGTTTCTATATGTGGAAAATTAATTTCTCTAACACAGTGTCTAGTCAAATTCCGGGCTTTGTGGGTCCATATCTAAAAATCGATTAGCGACAAAACGTCTTTTTGTTTGAAACATTTGTTCGCTTTCTATTTAACTCCTGTTAAAATAGTATGTAAATAACTGTTGTACTGTTTATCCGAATATACTGCCTCGTTTTACTGTTATAGATCTTTCGAGAACTCCGGGACGTTTTTAAGTTTTTTGAGCACGGCGTCAACTTCATCTTTTTGCAGTTCTGTAATCATGTTGATCGGATGAGACCTTTTGATCAAGAATCTTCAGCTCTTGGTACGCAGTTCATATTGGAGAAATAAAACTCTCTTCTAGGTTCTGCAGATACTTCGGCCAGAGTAATTAGAATGAGTGCTAACCGGCCTTTTTTGCTTGTCAGGACAAGAGATAATTTAGATTGATTACTGAAGAGTTTCAATAATTTAAAATACAATAATTTAACTAATTTATTTTATTGGTTTAACCTTAGTTATACGTCAGGATACAAATATAGAAATAATGAACAATAGTCAAATCAATGAGAATACAGTTACTCAAAAAAAATATAATTACAAAAATATTACAACCAACAATTTTTTGAAACATATTTACATTACAGTAATATTAACAAAGTTCACAGGCCACAAATCTTAGTAAAAAATATTAAATATAATTCAACAAACTTCTATATTACTTTGTAATTTAATAATCAAATTGACAATACTTTAAAGAAAAACCTACACTAGTTGTCTCTTTAAAATACAAAATAGGGATCTAATCCATCGTGGTCGATATATCAGAAGAAAATGACATACTTCCAGTAACCTACGTGAAATATACGTTCTACTGGTTTAATAATTGCTTTACAACGCGTTCTGCAGTGAAAATACAAATAGAAGGAGTCTAAAATGTAGGAGAATCTAAAATTATCCTTAGAACTTTATGTAACAAAACTGACTTGTCTTTCTTAATTTTTTTCTGATTTATACTGGTTCCAATACCTGAAAATAAAATCAATTTTATCATTGTCAAGAAGTATTGTTTTTTTCAAAGTCACTATTCGGCGAGAATAACTCAATATTTCTTCCGCTTTCCAAATATAAATTAGATTTGTAAGAAATATTTCAAGACGCCCATTATCGTGTGTTACAGTGAGTTTTCAAAAATTGTGTCTTTTAATAGTATTTTAGCATTAAAGACTACCAAAAATTATTCATATACATAAAATGTTCTCCGTCTTCCATAAACGCTTCTAAATTAAATATTGATTCATTCTTTTCTTTGATAAACATTTCAAGGTGTTCACAATATCTACATTCACATTAACGGCAGATAAC
The DNA here is from genome assembly GCA_031308135.1 of Acheta domesticus. Lineage (NCBI taxonomy): Eukaryota > Metazoa > Arthropoda > Insecta > Orthoptera > Gryllidae > Acheta > Acheta domesticus. Next base: position 71,615,928 of record JAHLJT010002406.1, on the reverse strand, counting down.
TTATTCAGTTTAGTTTCAGACAAAGCAAATCCATTCGGATAGAGCAAATGACCGTAACTTAAAACAGGATTTAAGAAAATGGAAAAATGTTTGAATATTATTCTGATTATACAAACTCCATAGTTCCAGGATGTTTTCATTTTTAACCATACTATTTCTTAATGGTTCGTGAATTGGATAGAGCATTATAATGGTCATTAATGTTCCCTGTTGATTGAGGTTGCATGCATTCTGTATGTTTTATTAATTTGTAAATTGGATTGTAGAATGAGAATGCTATTCTATTTCTAAATATCTGAAAGACATTATTTGCGTACAGGTTACAGATGTGTAAAATCGTCGTCTCAATCTCACTAGACTCTAGTAGATCAATTGATCGCAATTGATCGCTACCGAGGGACTCGAGATTGGTTTTCAAAATGCTAACCCAGTTATACTTTCTTTTGTTAGCATTTTCGGATGTATTACATAGTTTGTTTAATAGCGTGTAGCATCGTGTCGGGAATCTATTTTCAGACATTTGTATCAATTTAGTAAACTACAGTATTGCTCTCTTCAGAATTTGTGTACTCAATGGGGCCGAACCTGTTTCCATTCTTATCCAGGAGTGCATAACTCTGCTTCTGTAATAACAGAAGTTTAAAACAACCTGCTTGAAGTTTGCTACATATAGGTGCCGCAATCTCCAAATGGAAGGGTACAGGGATACAGAGTTAACTGTTGAATTGAATTCAAGTCTAGATTGCCAATCAGCAAATTTACCAGCAATTAGAAGTTTTCAAAGGGACCACATGGCAATCCTAGCTTTGGACAGAAACTCGTCTGCAGCTGTGTTAAATAATCCTGAGATGGTGAATGTTACCCCTAAATACGTATAGGAATTAACTTTCTTTAAAATGTGTTCTCTGTATTTAAGTTGTCTTGTTTTTATTTGTTTACCTCCCTTGTTATAGATAAGCAGTTGTGTTTATTTTCGTTGACGTTAAAATGGTTTATGTCGCAATACCTAGAGAGAGAGAGAGAGAGAGAGAGAGAGAGAGAGAGAGAGAGAGAGAGAGAGTGTTCATTTTATATTGCAAGTCGATGATGATGTCTGAAAGTATCATTGCGTCATCAGCGAAAATTTGCATTTCGATTTTTTCTTCGATTTTTTCATTTCCGTTTTGTATAAAGAACTTAGTTATGTCATGTAGCAGTATAGAGAGTAGAATCGGACTTAGGGAGTCCCCTTGCAAGACACTTTGCATCACACCTACTTCTTCCGTCTTCTGATCAACACACACTCTCATGCTAGCTTTGGTGCAGTAATTTTGTAGAATTCTAATTATTTTAGTACTAATTCCTGCCTCATATACTTTTTTCCATAGAATTGAATGGATTACAGAGCCAAACACTCTTTGGAAGTCGATGAAAGCAGCGTAAAGTTTGCCTCCCGATTTTCATAGATTTATTGCGATCTTTGCATTCATGCAAAATATATTGTCTTCGCACGAGCGTCGTGTCCTGAATCTGCACTGTGCTTCAGGAATTATGCCGTAATTTTTACAGTGATTATTTAACCTCTTTGCAATCAATTTTGTGAATATCTTCGATAGTGAGTTGGCAAAGGTAATGGCTCTGTAGTTTATTGGCCAAGGCAATGCCTCTGTAGTTTATGCCTCAGCAGTTTTATGCCTCTGTAGTTTACAATCTAAAATATGACATACGACATACTGAAAGGGGATAAGGATGAGGATGACGAAATATAAATACTGTTGGCAGGAATGAAGAAGATACAATTTTAGCATAGAAAAGACACAGAAAGATCGACTCCCTAGTTTTCAAGAGCAAGTTTCGAGGTTTGCAATCCCTAGGAGTCTAGCATGGCATCACAGGAAAACACAGTCTAGCATGGCATCACAATATTCGGTGCAAATAAGAGGCAGAAAGTTCGAACTAGAGTGAGTACAACGCTATGATCGAAGCCGCAGGTGGTGGACGAGAGATGAAATCAAGAATGAGTGGATGGTACAGAAGTAGAAATTATTTTGTTTTCAAAATATTTGGTGATGGTACTGACTCCTCCGCTGAGACCTATGCAGTACTAATGACTTCGCGAGCTGATCCACACAGCGGAGTCTGCACAGCTTCAGCTCCTCAGCTTCAGTGATGCCCCCAGAGCAGCTCGCTGGGAAGGAAAAAGCTGATTTGGGCAATGGTGTCTCCTGGAAGAGGGGTATCAGAATGCACGGCGCAAATGTGACGTACTCTACATCTTCCTATTTTACTTCTCTGCTCCCACCACCTCGATCACTGCAACCCTAGTCCGCTACTTTGGAAATACGTTATTTATCATAGATGTGATTCTTCTGCTTAACTGTTGATGACAGTTGTACTTATTGAAATAATCTCCAGACTCTATGCCTGTAATTTCAGCTTCAATCAGAGATTTTTCAAAGGCTTTTCAGTATTGTGCGTTTTTTTCAGAATGTTGCCTCTGGTTTCCAACCATCTCGCATTACTGCATGTTACAACTGTTCTATCTCCTATTGCGTTCATAATCCCACTTTTGATTTCTCTGCAACTGTATTGTTATAAGACCTTTTTATGTGGCTATTCAATAGTAATGTCTTGTTTCTTTTGGAGAGAATATTAGTACAGTTTTTGAAATTCTGTGTGACTATTCGTGCATATGCGACAATTAGACATTCCGCCTTCTCGACATTCCGCCCAACATGTGACTTATGAATTTCTGATCGTGTCAAGTGGTAGCAGAGAGCCTACTTTTGAATTGTCTGGAACTGTTTTGTTATCAGACCTTTTTATGTGGCCATTCAGTAGTAATGTATTGTTGCTTCTGGAGAGAATATTAGTACAGTTTTTGACGTTCTCTACGTCAACCCGTACAAAAGCGACAATTAAACATTCCGCCTTTTGGACAGAACATGTGACTTACGAAATTCTGATCATGTCAAGTGGTAGCAGATTCGGTTGCAGGTCTAATCCACTTAGCCGCGCCGCCTGCGCGCTAGGCACGAGCGGGAGGCGGCGTGCGTCGGCAGCGAGGGGGGTGAGTGGGGGTGGGGGTGAGTGTGCGCGGCGTCATTTGGCGCGAGGCGCGGCGCCCGCCGGGGGGCTGTTTGTCGTCGCAACGTCTTCAGCGCGCGGCGGTAAAGATATTAACCGGAGTCCCCGTCGTCTACCTCGAGCGCGCGCGCGCGGCCACCGCTTCCGGGAGATCAAGTGGCGCTGGCGGGGCGGCGGCTGCGCGGGCTAACTGCACCCGGTTGCGCAGTTGTTGCGCAGTCGGCGGCGGTGGCGGCGGCGGCGCTTCCCATGCAAATGGACGGCGCCGGGGGGGGGGAAGGGGGTGTGCTAATTTCGGAGCTTCGCCGCCTCCCCGCGCTTTGACGCGCGCTGTACACACACGCGCGCGCGTTCGCGCTCGCGCTGGGGTAGAGAGAAGTAGCGAGGGCGGGAGTGGGAGCGGAAACGAGGGCGAAGACGAGGAAGAGGGCGAGGGAAGGACGAGGAGAACCGGGAGGGAGAGGGGAAAGGCGTGGGAGTGTGGGAGGGGGAAGGAAAGGGGGGTGGGCGAGTGTGATGAAATGGGCGAGGCAAGAGGAGAGTGATGGAGACGGTGATGGGGAGGGCGAGGGGAAGGGAGAGGGTGACTACAAGGGGGGTTAAGGGGAAGGGTCAGAGGGAGGACGATGGGTGGAGGGAAAGGGCGAGGGCGGGACGGGGAAGGCGAGGTTGAGGTTGAGAGGGAGAGCGAGGGGGGCGATGGAAGAGGGAGAGAGGCGAGGGCGGGAGGGTGAGGGGAAGGGTGAGAGCGAGGACGAAGGCGAGGGGGATTGGTGAGGAGGAGCGTGGGCGGGAGGGGGAGAGTGAAGACGGTTGGTGGGCAGGGGAGGGGCGAGGGCCGGAGGGCGTGGAGGGGGGCGAACGGTGGGGAGGGGAAAGGCAGGTGGTGGGCGGAGAGGGACGCGAAGGGTGAGCAATGGCCGGAAGGTGCACGGGGGGTCGAGGTGGAAGAGGTCGGGTGGGTTCCTGGGGCGAGCGCGGTGCGACGTCAAGGGAGACGGTCATTGCGCTGTGGTGTGGGGTAGAAGCTTGATCTGCATCGCAGGGAGATAACCAACTACCCCTTTGTAACCGTCAAATGTCTTGATACATGTGCAACTGCGATGAAATGTCTCAATTGTCTGCACGACAAGGGTAGGGTAGCATTAAGCAATTAACTCTCCAAAAATATAATGAAGGAAACTATAAACTTATAAAGTTTTCTCTTTAATTGAATTATTGGATCAATGTTCAAATGTTTGGTACGACTACAAGAGAACCGTTGAAATTTGATCCATATATATTCCGAATTTCAGGATGTCTAAATTGCTTAATAATCTCTTAAAGCTCTGATTGTAAGCGATAATAGTCTCTTACAGGCCTCTTATAGTAAACGAATCACATTTCGATCACGAAAAAAAAAATTAAATACAATAGCATCAAGTAATTATATTGCATTTTCTGAATATCCAAGTAACGCTTAAAAATTTATTGTAAAGAAACTTTTAAAATTTTGATTTGATAATTTTCTGAAACTTAAATGTTTACCCTCTCAGCGAATATTGTTAACGGGCCTACAAATTCCAATGAATATGAAAGAATCCCTCAAAGTAATATAGGAGGCGAGGGATGTTACTTGCAAGTTGAGAATTAGTTTAAAAAAACTCAGATTCAGAAAAATGCGACTAAAAAATTTATCCGAGCTTGTTAACCAACACAACAAACTCTCGCGAAAGCCGCGTCGCCGGAAAATTACCTCCAGGGGCAGCACTTGAGGAAAGAGGCCATTACGGCGGGTGAATAATTCATGCGTGGCGGGGCGGGGCGGGGCGGGGCGGGCGTGAAGGCCCATGTCGCGTCGATGTGGCCGCCCAGAATTTGCTGGCGATCATTTGGACGACGACGTCGCGGGCATTCGCCGCAGTTAATTTGCCGCGACTTCGCCACAAAACTTCCCAATTGGGCCTCTCATTCTCGTCGCATGGCGATCTGCAACCCGTCCACAGTTCGACCGACATCTCTTCCTTGCAGTCGCGACTCGACTTTTCCGTCCAGAAAAAATTTTTAGAGAGTAGTCCCGCCAGACCTCTCCTGCCAAAGCGAACATTATTCAAATAAAAAAAATATTAAAAAAATACTGCATAATGATGACATACAAAGCAGTGTCCCTGTAATGAAAAATAATTTTTTTTAAAATTTCATGCGAGCAAAAAACATTGCCCTTTTGCAACTTTCAAAAAATCTGTGATTTCAACGAAAGTGAGACTTGCACCATTCTCTCTAACGTCCTGTATACTGTCTGGGGACACATTTTTATCAAAACATTTGAAGCCATATTTCAGAAAATTTTGTACATTTGTTGAACCTTCATGTAAAGTAATCTCAGAAAAAAAATCCGTTTGAACTCAGAGGGCCTCGAGTTCATTTAAATTGGTCGAGGAAAATCTATTTTGGAGAAATTAGGCTGAACGGTTTACGCGCTAGACTTGACCACACACGACAAGACGCAACGAGCACGAACAGACCGAAGCGATGGAGAAAGTGGACGCGTTCATTTATAAATGTATTATATTGTTTTCGTAACTCCCAAGTTTTTTGCGCTTAGTCTACTTCACATTATTTAAATATTGTTTAATAGTATAACATTGTTTAACCCTCCGGCGGGCGCGTAGCGGCACTCAGTGCAGCATTCTTACATTTTCGTTGATTTCTAGTAAATAATTGATGTCGCACTATTGAGCTCATAGTTTTTCTTGATTCATTATATTTTCAACCGGATGACACTCAAATCACGATTTTAGACACTGCCGATCGACCGATGTTCATTAATTCAAACTCTGCAACGGTTGCGGCACTCTGTACCGCGCGCGCTTTGTCATGTAAGTATATTTGCGTATTTTATCCATTAGAATTCTTACTGTTGTTTTGTTATTGAGCTTCATGACACAGATTCTGGAGTATTAACTATTAATTTAAATTTAGATGCGTTGTTTCCGAAGAAACGTTAGAAGGCAATTTGCACCGTATTAATTTCCCTTCATGTAACAAGTACCAAGACTAGGAGGAAATAAGTGATAGATCAGACTCTTTTTAATATTGTTATTTCATTTGGTATTTAGTTATTATTTAAAAAATGTATATAAACATAAATAAAGAATATTTCCTCCACATTCCATAGCAAAAGTAATAACTGTTGACACGAAAATCGAAGTTGATAAATGCGGCACGGAGTGCCGCACGCGCCTACTGGTGGGAAATGATGGGACGCTCTCGCCGGGGGTCTGGAGAGATGCTTTCAGAAATATGGTATTACCCTAACAATTGCTCCAAAAACGGATGATCAAAAATTAGCTGACAAAGCTGTTCACCATCTAATATATTACATATTAAATGTTTTAAGCAAAAAGGAAATTATTAAAATATTTTACTAAATTATGTGCTAAAAATGAATAAGAATTTAACATACTGTTTCCAATATCATACAAGAAGCAAACCTATATCTCACTTGTCAGAGCCAAAAATAATTACATATTTCGGGTACAATCATCATGCTACTATTGGACCAAAACTAATCAACTGTATTTTAGATGAATACTCACCATTAGTACTGAGGACCCCAATCATTTTAAATTGGAAATTAAACACATAATACAGAAAGGTCTTTTTCATTTTCCTAATTTCTTATCTATATAAACCCCGGACCAACTCTGATATAAAATTAGTGTAAGCTTATGTTAAGGCGTTATTACTTATAATAATTTTCTTTTTTAATATTTATATTATTGGTGAGGAAAGTACCCAAAATCTGGGCCCCATTTTGTTGACGAAAAATTTTTAATTCAATTTCCCACATAATAAAATCAAAATATTTATAATGCATATCTAATATACACATTGTACATTAGACTTAAAATTATTGGCTAAGTATTTAAAAATAAAATAAATTTTTCGTAAACATTACTTAGTCGATTTATAAAAAAGGTTTCCTAATATGAGCCCCCCGCAAAAGTTTTAAAGAGTGAGTTAAACTAAATGGAAATAACTGCAAATATATGGAACTCAGTATAATTTTACAAAAATTCAAGTTTAACATCTTATACATAACAAATTGTCTCCTACGTATTGCACATAGACTATATATTCAAGTGCGATCAAAGTCACATATATAAGCGGCTCTTTCTGCTCCCGCACATTCTACATGAGCCCGGAGTGAATACATTCGGCTCATCATTCGTAATTCTACAGCTCTCTGAAAATTTACACCGCAAATCATGTACTCCACATCTCCTTCTCCTTGATAGGAAAATATCCCTGGTAGAACTTCCAAGAGGAATCAAACTAAATGTCTTCTGGCTCTTCCAGATTGGAAGGTGCAATCTTCTTTATGCTTTTGGTTTAACTTCAAAATTTTCTTAAATCTGTTTCATTTCGTCTTCTCTGGAATTAAATTCTCAAATTGCTTCTTATTCTCATCTGGGTGCTCGAGTTAGGCACACGTGTGTTTATATTCTACATGCCAATAATATTTTTACAAGACAAGTAAAATAAATTATATTACTCTACATCAATAGCTTGTAATATCACTTTCACAATTATTTTTGTCCGGTTTATTTATTTATTTATTTACGTCAAAAACAGTTAAAAACTGCGTGTGACGAGCTATGGGGAGAAGTGAATTTTGTGCACGTTTTCATAATTCTGTGGTCTCTATCCTAAACCATATTCTAGTCGAATTTTGAATACAGAAAAGAGAGGTTTATATATATTCAAAGGTAAATTAGCTATAAATTCCTGTCCTGAACCCTCATGTTCTTCATGAAAGAATAATACTTTTTGCCGCGATAATATGAAAAACAATAATTTGAATAACTATATTTCCCAGTGAAATTCAGAAAACGTGCACAAATAAAGAAGTTCCATTTATGCCCAGAAGCAAAACAAGGGACCATCTCAGCATTTGCTCACGGATCAGGGAAACTGGACGAAAAACCTGATCGAGATGGGGGCCATCAACCCAGAAACTGTGGTACAATACTTGTTACAGGTTCTTTAGAATTATACAGTCCAAATGATAAATAATTACATTAACTATCATTGTTAAAATTAATGCTACTTTCCTTTTTGATGCTCGGTATAGTCTCGAATTGTATAGAAACAGTTATGCAGCAGAAAAGATTTTACTTGGGACTTAAACTTTTCTATTGAATTTAATCGTTTAATGTCTTCTGGTAAAGTGTTGTAGAGTAATGTACATGAATTGTATGTGAATTTTTTGTAGTGAGCTGTTGATACTGCCACCTGGTGAATATGATTACTACGCCGTGTGTTATACTTATAGACGTCGGCGTTTGCTGAAAATATATTCCCGCCCTTAAGTAAGTCATTTTTGACAAAAACTACTGATTCGTAAATCAAGAGACAAGGTAATGGTAAAATTCCTAGATTAATAAAGAGTGACTTACAAGAATCACGTGGGTTGGATTTGCTTATTATTCGTACAATTTTTTTTGTAATCTGGAAGTCTGGGAGCTATAAGATGTGTTTCCCCAGAATATTATGCCATATCTCAGGCGAGAGTGAACATTGGCAAAAATACACAACGAGCTCTATGAAGGCTGACGGGATTCGAAAGAATTCTGAACGCATAGCATAATGAACTTAATTTTGTGTTCAATTCATTTAAGTGGGCATTCCATTTGAGGTTTGACTGAATTGATAGACCTAAAAATTTTGTTACATTAACATCAGTCAATGGCACACCGTTCATTTTCAATGGAGTACAGAATTTTTTATTTGATATGGAAAACTGCATTGAAGCAGTTTTCTTTTCATTTACTTTTAATTTGTTATTACGGAACCAATTTGAAACGTCTGATATTGTACTATTTACGGTTCCTTTGTTGCAAAGAATATTTGTATCATCCGCAAAGAGAACTGTTCTTCCGTTTTGAATCGCTAAGGGCATGTCATTTACGTATAATAGGAAGAGAATAGGGCCTAAAATCGATCCTTGCGGGACTCCACGTACAATTGGCAAAGAACCGGAAAGGTGAGTACATAAAGTTCCATCATTCCAGTTAGGTATTTCTACTCTCTGAGATCGTAGTTTAAGGTACGAACATAGCCAATCTAGAGCAATACCACGGATTCCATACGAAGGTAATTTTGAAAGTAAAATGTTATGATCAATGACGTCAAAAGCTTTTGAAAGATCTAAAAATATTCCAATAGTTGCTTCGTTTTGATCCAATGATGAGGCAACATCCTTAAGAAAAGAAAAAATGGCTGTTTCCGTAGATTTTGATTTCCGGAATCCATGTTGGCAATTTGAAAACGCGTCTTGTTTATTGAGAAAGGTTTCCATTCGCACATAAAAAAGTCTCTCTAATATTTTTGAAAAAACTGACAAAAGAGAAATTGGCCGATAATTTTGAATTTCATTTTTGTTTTCTTTTTGAAGAGCGGATTAATCTAAGCTGTTTTAAAAATATCTGGAAAAATTCCGGTGCATAAGGATGCATTAAATATGTGAGTTAACGGGTGTATAATGGCTGGCGCGCACGTCTTTAACAAACAATCCGGAAATTCATCTAAACCGGCCGAATATTTATTTTTTAATTTACCGATTATTTTGAGAATTTCATAGGAAGAGGTTTCGGAAACGAACATAGTGTCTAAGATTTTTAGGGAAACGTCAGATGTTGAATTTTGTGGCTGAAAACCCTTAGTGAGATGGACAGCAATTCTCGAAAAGTATTGGATATAGAGGCCTAGCCACTGTTGCCGGATTGTTCACATCTCTATCGTTATCTTTTAAAACAACATTCTCTACAAGGTTTCTAGTTGGTTTGGTCGCATTTTTTACTATATCCCACATTGATTTTGTTTTGTTATTTGAGTTCAAAATATCCTGATCGTGTTTCATGATTTTAGCCTGCCTTATGACTTTTCTTAACAATGATTTGTATTTTTTAAAGTACAGGAGGAAATCTTGAGATCATGTAATGTTTAGAAGATTTGAAGTAGCTAAATCAGGCAACTGAGAATATGCACTTGAAACAAATATGCTTTTCTCTGTTCCCATTAATGGCCAACTATCGGGCAACAAGTGAAAATGAAAACAATATCTCTTGAGTAGGCTCGAGTTTTGCAAAGAACTACTAGTTTACTATGTTCTCAATAGGGAACACCACTCTACAGAGTTATAAATCAAGGGGCTCGCAATAGGAACGGGGCCCGGGTTTGGGTACTTTCCTCTACATTAAAAACCTTTTTTAATTTTAGATTCTTTGTATTGTATTGGGTAAGACGTTTTTTGCATTTTATTTTTTAATACAGCATGACCGTTTTTTATGAATCATATTGGACCGGAGCTCCGGTGTTTCGAAGGTAGGCTAGAATTTCGTAATATTAAAATATAAAAACTACAGCTAGCAATAAACGTATTATTATTATTGTTATTATTATAATTATTATTATTATTATTATTATTATTATTATTATTATTATTTGCGTATAAGCCATTTATGACCACGCTACACGTCATCTTCTGAAGCCCGGAGAGATAGGCGTGTGTAATTCAGGTTGGATCAGCATCACGCTAGATCACATTTTTACTTTCCCGAATAGGTACGTATGCACGGAGTTATATGCGTAGTATAAGGAAAGTTATGTAATGCTGCGCGAAAAAATGGCCGATTTTCGCCAGAAAAAAAATTCGTTGCCAGGTGCTGCTAACAAAAAAGTGGATAAAATCAGTTGCTAAATTAACAAAAAAATATCCCCTAACACATGGTGTAGCCAGAACCCCTCTTTTGTAGGTCCTTGATACCAAAAAACCAATTGAAAGGAAACCGTCCGTCTGTCCGTCCGTCTGTCCGTCTGTCTGTCCGTCCGTCCGTGAACACTGCAAGCGCCTAAACCATACGTATGATTTCTTCCAAAATGGATATTCTCCCGTCGATCAGGTTTTAGTCGAAGCTTTGAGATATTGAAAAAGATTTTGTAAAATTTGAGGATACTTTACATGAAGCCCCCCGACATTTTCAAAATTTTTTTCAAAAACGAACTCAAATTTTTTCATTGAATTTCTTGTGAGAATAGAGTAAAATACACTTATAAAGGTGGCATAGGTCCCATTTTCATAGATAACTCTGATATTTCGAAAATTGCAAAAGATTAAAATTTTTTCAGCGTCATTCTGGAACTACAAAATTGAAGATAGAGATTTTTCTTATAAATAAAGTTTGTTGTCCAAAGTGAATTCTTTCATTAAGTGCATGTTTTTGAAAATTTTAGTAGTTTTCGGCAATATTGCTTGCAATATGTGTAATTTTAAAAAATTAGAAAAACTAGATTTTCTCAAAAACGGCTCCAAATTTTTTCTTTAAACTTTCGGTAGGTATAGTGCGTATTGTGTTTTATGAGATGATGAAACGCCATATTGCTCTATTTTTTGTTTTTTCAAAAATTGCAAAAGTGTAATTTTTGTGACTTTTCTCTCAAGTCGTTAATATTTACATTAGCGGCGATTTTTTCACATAAATGTATTTACAAGTACATGTGCTTTAAATAATGTCAAGTAACGTTTCTCAAATACACAGCCGTTTTCTGTGAACAGTATCTCCAAATTCCGCATTTTCAGAAACGATCAAACACCATTTTCTCATATATGGCTGCAAATGTTTTCTTCAAACTTTTGTAATGGATAGTGCTAATTACTCTTTAATATGACGTAAAGTTAATTTTCAGTTATTTTTTGTTTTTTTAAAAATTACATAAATATAATTTTTTTGAAAGATTTCTCTCATCTTTAATATGCTCATTAATAGCAATTTGTAAAGATTATTATGTTTGTGAGTGTACGTGCTTCAAATAACTTCAAATAAATTTGGAAAAGTCAAACATATTCTGTGAAAATGAGCTTAAAATTTCGCAATTTTAGTAGCGCTAAAACGCAATTTTCTTTAAAACGGCACATAATTTTTAAATGCAAATTGCCATTTAGGACTAGGTTTTTGTGGTCATTAATATTATGAAATGAATATTTCCGTTCTACCACTTGGAAACTGAAAAATTAAGAAAATGACAAAAAAAGTAGATGACAGTTGGAAAGAGTATGTGGCAATTCCGAATAGCGAGCGAAGATCCAAGGAAATAGAAAAATTAATACAGGAAAGTCTGTGCCATTCTGTAGGGCCACTAGTTATACCCAGGCTTGTTAGCCCTGGGGGTATGGAAGATTGAATGAAGATAATAATACAGATATACACAAATACACCCATGTCCGAGGCGGGACTCGAACCCGCGATCCTTTGGTCGGAGGTCGCCACGACAAAACTATTATTATTATTATTATTATTATTATTATTATTATTATTATTATTATTATTATTAATATACAACATTGTTTTTCTCGGTATTCGCCGGATATATATTTGACTTTGTGTCGGGTTAGTAACCAAGACACAGGCCAATTCATGTTTCATCGTAATTTAGGAATTTTCGCACAATCCTACATGTGTTTAAGATTATTGAGTTTTGCATCATTTTGAAAGTATATTTTGGTATTTGAATAAGTTCCAGATTTTTATGGATGTTATTTGTACAACTCCTGTGCATGAAATGACCAGAGGAATGATATGGACTTTTTGAAGATGCCATAGTGCCTTGACTTCTGCTGCTAGTTCTGTGTACTTCGTTATTTTTTCTGCGTGTGCTGTTTGAAGATTTGCTGTTTGTGGAATAGTGATGTCAATCAGGTAGCCAATCTTTTGCCGTTTGTCTACGAAGGTTATGTCAGGTCTGTTGTGATGAATGGTTTTATCTGTAATAATTTCTCTGTCATAGTACAACTTATAGTTTGAACTTTCAAGTACAGAATCGGGAACATATTTGTAATATGGACAGGTTGTTTCTTGTAGTTTGGATTTCGCCGCCAGTTTCTGGTGGATAATATTTGCAACTTGATTGTGCCTATAGGTGTAATCCGTATGGGCCATTAATTTACATCCTGATGTGATGTGCTGTATGCTCTCAACCGTTGTATGACATTTTCTACATTTGTCATCTATCGCTTGTTTGAGGATATGTTTTCTGTAACTTTTAGTGTTGATCACTTGATCCTGTATGGCAACCATGAACCCTTCTGTTTCGCCAAATAGATCACCATATTTTAGCCAAGCGTTTGAGGCTTTTTTGTCTACATGAGGTTGCTTGAGATCATTTGCATGGCGTCCATGGAGTTCCTTTCTTGACCACATGTCTATTTTGTGGTTATTATCTGCAAACTGTGAAGAAATGTCCAGCTGTTTGTTGTTAAGATCAAGAGGGGTTAATTTGGTATCTGCTTGAACTATTGCAGCGTGTAGTTCTGAAGTTGCCTGTTTCTCATAATAGAAGTTCCTTAATGAATTGATCTGTTTATAGCACAGATTCTTTAGATCTATTAGGCCTCGTCCTCCCTCATTTCGTGGAAGTGTTACTCGTTCTATTGCGCTATTTGGATGGTGATGTCTGAATTTTGTTAGAATTGTGCGAGTCAGTCTCTGGATATCTTCGAGATCTGTGTCGCTCCACGGTATTATTCCATATGAGTATGTATACACTGGTACTGCAAATGTGTTAATTGCTTTTATCATGTTCTTGCCTGTTAATTTGGTTTTCAGGAGTGCCGTGATTCTCGATTTGTACAGTTTTGTCAGTGATTGTTTGATTGCCTTGTTGTCTGTGATTGCTGCCTGATCGAATCCTAAATACTTGTACATTTCTTCATCATTCATTGCCTGTATCGTCATTTGATCACTGAGGCTATTGTCTATCTTCTGTAACTTTCCTGTTTTATCTACGTGAAGTGTCTTACATTTGTCAATGCCAAAACTCATATGGATGTCTTCCGAAAATGTTCGAGTTATTTCAAGGAGATATTGAAGCTGTCTGTCTGTCGAACTGTAAAGTTTGATGTCATCCATGTACATTAGATGTGATATGGTATGGATGGTTTTCTTATTTTTACGAATTTTGAATCCATAGTGAGTACTATTAAGTTGTGTTGACAGGGGGTTTAGAGCCAGACAGAACAACAATGGGCTTAAGGAGTCCCCTTGGAAGATGCCTCGCTTAATTCTGATGTCTTTTGTTGTGATTGTGAAGTCTTGCTGCCTTAAGGACAATGTTGTTCTCCAATGAGTCATGATCTGCTCCAGAAAGTTAATGATGGTTTCATTAATTTTGTATATGCGGAGAACTTCAATAAGCCAACTGTGAGGAACGCTATCGAATGCTTTCTTGTAGTCAATGTAAGCCATGTGCAAGTTTCTATGGTTTTTATGTGCTTGCTGGAGAATGACCATATCTGTTAGGAGTTGTTCTTTACATCCTTTATGTAGTCGTCTGCAACCTTTCTGTTGTTCTGTCATTATTTCTCTGTCCTCAATATAATCTTGGATTTTACTTGTAATGCATGACGTCAAGATTTTGTACATTGTGGGGAGGCAGGTGATTGGACGGTATTGAGAAGGGTTCTGTGTGTCTCTACTTTTGGGTTTCATGTACGTAATACCTTTCGTTAAGAATAAAGGCATGTCTTCAGGGCTGTTAATGACTTGTGTGAAGCACTGGGCCAACTTATGGTGAAGCGATGTAAACTGCTTGTACCAGAAATTTTGAACGTGTTCTGGGCCAGGGGCTTTCCAGTTGTGGGTTTTTGCAATTGCAGTGCTGACGTCTTTTACTGTGATCTCCTGATATAACATTGGCTCTAGAGTTTGAACATTATTTATTTCTTCCTTAATACAATGTGCCTCACTATTGTGATGATGAGTTTCTGACCAAATGTCTGACCAGTACTGTTCCAAATTTTGTTGATCTGGTGCTCCGTTGTTCTCTCGTTGGAAATTGCAATTTGGTCTGAGTTGTTGATAGAACACTTTTTCATTCTGACGAAACATTGAATTTTGTAGTTTACGTTCTGTTGTTTCTTTGTATCGTCTAAGTCTTCGTGATTTAGCTGCAAGCTTCTGTTTTAGTTCATCTAAATGTTCAGCTATTAAATTTGGATCAACAATTTTATCACCCTGGTCCTTGTGTTTTCTTAATTCATGCTCCTGATTACCGTGTTTTCTGATCTTTGCAAGTGTTTTCTTAATTTTCTTGGCTAATTTCTTGTTGTTTGGTTGATTCAAATATTGCGTTACTCTGCCTATTTCTCGTCTAAGATATTGGATTTGATTTTCGAGTCTTTGCTGCCATGGCGGTTTAGTTTGTTGTTATTATTATTATTATTATTATTATTATTATTTTCCTCTATATCACTACTTAAGATGTTATGAGTCGGCTGAATATAAAATCTAATCTAGGTTGCAACCAGCTACCTAAGCTAGCTAAGGAGCAGATCTAGGGGTTGTCGGTGCCTCTACAATACTTTGCGCAAAATGTGGACTGTTCCAAATAAAGCGATTTCTTGCGCTTCCCAGTCTTTTGAATTACCTGCGAGTTTAGACAAGTTCTTACACAATTTATTCGTAATAAATCGTAGAGACTATCGGTACGACCTGTGCTTTTTACTCCGTATATTCGGCTGATCTCGATTTCCAACTCTTGAATTTAAGACGTTTCTTTACCTCCTTGGTAACGACGTTTTGATCGCAATGTACACCAATATCGACAAGTAAACACGATTTTTTCTCCAAATCCCGGATAACTATATCCGGTTTGTTTTGCCGGTATCGTGCGATCAGTTTGAATTTGTTGGTCGTACAATATCGCACAGAACCCAGCGGATGGTCACCGGTTTTGGTGAGTGTTCGTACCACTTGGGGCATGGAACGAAGGCGGTACAGATCTGCCAGTAGAGATAGCTACACACCCTGTCGTGTCTTTTCAAGTATTCGGGCTTTGCTAGAATTGGACATGCTGAGAGAATATGTTCAATGGTTTCTAATGTTCCTGGCAAATGCGGCATTTATCATCTTGGTAATGTAATCTTGGGTGTTTTGATAATTATGCATGTTTTCAATATTTTATCAAACAATCAATATCCGGCCTATTGGTTTTCTCTGTTTGGTCAGTGATGAATACACTATCCCTCAAAATTTACGTTTTCTTCTTGCTCTACTTTGCATTTACAATAATGCCGATCACTCTCCACGAGGCTCCATCTCTTGGCAAGGGCCTAGTGATTTGTTTTGACAACGAAGTTGTCTCTCTTAAGACATATTGTCTAAGCAGGGCATTCACATCATACATGCTAGATAGATTCGTTGACACTTTGGATTTACATATGAAACATCAATTTGCTGGCCCGTAATGATTTTTTTAATAAACTATGGCTTTAACAACTTGGCCTTAAATGACAAAAAACAGAACCTTAAGTATCACCAAACAGATCCCAGGTTTCAAGTCACTACACCGAGCATTTTTACTTTCTCGTATACGTACGTATACATGGAGTAATACATGTACTATAGGAAAAGTTATGTAATGCTGCAGAAAATCAGTTTCGAGATTTTAATGGAAATACACGTTTTAGTGTCTAAAGATACCAAAACAATTGTTTTTTTAAAAACATTCGTCCGATTGTCCGGTGTCTATGAACAGCACTAGCGCCTAAACCATACGTAGGATTTCTTTCAAAATGGATATTCCCCTGTCGATCTAGTTCCAATCTAGGCACTGTGAATTTGAAAATCTTTCTTCAAAACTTAGGGATACTTTACATGAAGCCCCTCAGATATTTTCAAAATATTCTCAAAAACGGCTTCAAATTTTTCTTTAAATTTTATGGGAAAATAGGGTAAACTACACTTGTTAAAAAGGCATCGGTACGATTTTCATTGTTAACTCTGAATTTTTAAAAATTGCAAAGCGTTAAATTTTTGTCGACATATTCCTACAACTACGAAATTAAAGATAGAGACTATTACTCCAAATAAAATTTTTCCTCAAAGTAAGTTCTTTCAGTAAAGTGATGTACATTTTTTTAAAATTTAGTATTTTTCGCGAAATATTCGGTGTAATTCCGTGCATGGATCAACAGAAATCGGTGATTTTGGACGAAATCTTGGACGCTGAAAATCAACGTCCCAGGCCGAAATGCAATGTGAGTTTAATGGTAATAAACATTTTCTAAACAGATTGTTTGTTTTCCTGAAATTCGAGAAAAAAACTGAATCGGCCTCATTTGGTAAATTTTTAAATCGCGTCTCAGGAATTATTTTTAGTACAAAAAGCGGTAAATAATTAAATATTTTCTATGTATATTGAGAATAAATATGGTACTTTACTTCCTGAATAGGAATAGTTTGCATAATTTCCAGCAAAAAAATGTCTCCCTATTCTTTTCGCTCAAAACGCCAAATTTCGTCGATCGACGAAAATTGTCGGTTTTGGACGGAATTTCGAATCCGCTGAAAATCAGTATCACAGCCCAGAATCGCAAAAGCGAGTTTACTGGTGAAATCCGTTTTACAATAAGATTGTTAGTTCTCCAGAAATTCGCGTTTTTTTAAAAACAAGTTACAAAAATTTCATTTTCTTACTTGTCTCTTATGCCGTTAATAATTACATCAGCGGCCATTTGTTTACATTTTGGTATTTACGAGTACATGTGCTTTAAATAATGCCATATAAGGTTTTTTGAAAACCCAACCGCTTTCTGTGAAACTAACTCAAATGTCTATATTTTCAAAAACGTTCGAACGCCATTTTCTTGTGAATTGCTTCAAATATTTGTTTCAAACTTTTGAAATGGATAGTACTGATTGCACTCTTTAATATGACATAGAATTACTTTTCGTGCATCTTTTGTTTTTTAAAAAATTACGAAAAGTTAATTTTTTGAAAGATCTCTCACACTGGTAATATGCACATAGTCATCAATTTGTAAACACTATTTTATTGGTGAGTGTATGAGCTTCAAATGACTTCAATAGAGGTTTTTAAAAACTTAATAATTTTATTTGAAAAAGAGTTTCAATTTTCGAATTTACAGTAGCGCTTAAACGTCATTTTCAACGTCTTTAGACGGCTCCCAATTTTTTTAAGAAATTTGGCATTTAGGACGAGGCTTTACTGTTCTTTAATATTCCTTAAATAATGTTTCCGTTCTACTATTAGGAAACCGAAAAATTAAGAGAATGTTGTTTGGGCGGCGGTAGATGGCAGCTGGCAAGAGCATATGTCAAGTCCGAATAACTAGCCGTGACCAAAGGAAATAGAAAACTGATGCGGGAAAGTCTGTGTCAAGTTGTAGTTGTGGTTGTACAATAATTGTTTCATATAAGAGTTTACACTATTCTTCACAAGTTTAGATAATATGAACTTGTTGTTCTGCACAAGGTTCTGCACAATTTTGAGACTTTTTGTGCAATCTAAGGTTGCTTAATAGGGTAGCTCTGAATTTTAGTGTTAGATCCATGTTTACTTATTAGTTTCTTGCTACCGCTTCAGCAGAAACTTAATTGCAATGTACGTAAAGTTGAGCGAAAAAACAGCAAAGTTTTGGCAGAAATACTCTAATTAAACAAATAGAAACAAAAAAGTGGATAATTCAGTTTTCCCCATTCTGTAGCATGTCTAGTTTGTCAATGTTCCCCGAGGTTGCAAAAACTCTGCCAAGACGTTATTTGTTTTGCTAGAAATTCATACTCTTTTGAAGCTTCAAGTTCTCAAATCTTTTGCTTAGTTTTGTCACACACAAGTTTGTTATCTTTTTCTTCTGATTACAGATATCTGAGTGAACAAACGAGTAATGAGCAAGTACCTGCGTAGCTTTTCTTTCTGCAGTCAGCATAGTACCTCCATGTACCATGCAGTACCTTAAGGTGAGTACAGTCTATGAAATTAATTCTAAGTGTTATTAAGTCGATACCTTGAAATCGTAGTTCTTATTTTTCTGTCAAAAATTTGTAACGATGTTTAATTCCATTTTATTACTCCAAATGTGTAGGTTGCAATGGGTAGAGGCTTGATAATGAAAAATTGAATAAATTCAGTTGCTAAATTAAGAAGAACAAATCATCTATCATATGGTATAGCCAGAACCCATGTTTTGTGCGTCATTGATACCCAGAGTTGAAATGACGGTGAGACGTCCGTCTGCCTATCTGTGAACACCGCTAGCGGCTAAACCGTTCTGGCCCGATCGGTCTGGCTGTTGTCACGGCTCCTTGAACTTGAAACTGATAATTTAAGTTTTGGGGGATACTTTACATGAAGCCCTTGGGTCTTTTCCAGTTTAAAAAAAAATAGTTCAATCGTTTTTGATTAAATGTTGTTGTTAGTGTGAAGGACGTTGAAAAGGATAGTGCGGGTGTCTTAATTGAAAACCATAATTTTCAAAAATTGCAGAAGTTCAAAACTTTTTCAGTCTTTCTACAACTAAAATATTAAAAATAGAGATTTTTCTCTTCATGAAATCTGTTCCTTAAAGATAGGTTTTGAAATCATTTTACGAAAATTTGAGGTTTTTTTGCGTGAAAATACGGGGGAGAAAGGACGTACTGTTTTAGCATCAGTAGTTTACTTTACAACTAGCGTAAAACTTTCTCAAACCCAATTATCGTAGATATATGTGGTCATAGCTGCAATGAGACACTATCGCACATGAAGCATTTTTAATAGCTTTCCTCTATTTCATTGAGGAGTTAGATAGAATTTTGTCTCACTTGATTGTCAGCTACATGTTTCCTTTCAAGTACTTATTTTTGTGTTTGTTCCTCACCAAGGAATGGAATCTCTGGTAGTGTGTTTCTTTGCATTTACGTAGCTACCTGTTGTTTAAGACTCTTCCATTTGACATCCAAGAAAACATGTCACTCTTGGTTGGAATTCAACTGACTGCATTGCATTGTTTATTCACTGTGCTGTCTGTCTACACTGTCAGACATTACATTAAATTTAATGTAGTTTAATGCAGTTTTTCACATTAAATTTAATGCACCGTCTACATTAAAACGATATTAATGTACATTTACGTTAAATATAATGTGTATATTAAAATCAATGTAGATTTAATGTACTGCAGTACATTAAATTTAATGTACCGTGTACGTTAAAGCGATTTTAATGTGTTTGTGCATTAAATTTAATGTTAAAATTAAAATCAATGTAGATTTAATGTAGGAATATATTAAACGTTGTGTACCTTGCAAATTAAACCGATATTAATAAGTTGTACATTAAATTCAATGTTAAAACCAGTGTAGGTTTTAGAAATATTTTTTCCGCTATTTGAACTTACGTATTTTAAATTTAAAATATATTTTCAACATGTATACAAAAAATATAAATGTTTAAAATTGGCATTTACATTCAAATTGGTAACAAAATTGTAAAAATCTTTATAATAAAAGTGTAGCGATGTACATAGTACGCTAATTCTTTAGTTAACAATTTTTTCAAATTCTCTGGAAATTTTTAAATTTTTTCAAAGAATTGTCATTCTAACAATGTCAAAATTTAGTACTCTTTACGGCTACGAAACATATTTCCGAGCGTAAACGCGTCCAAAACAGGTGAAGAGGTAGTGACAATTATAAATAATATACATAATTCTGTAGAGTTAATACATATTTAATATATATTACGTCTAAAGAAATATGTTCCGTTGACGTAAAGAATATATTATACATATCAAAGCGGGCAATACATTAGGCCTAAGAACCTGCTGAAGCAATTGAATGTCGCAATAGTTCAGTGGTTAGAGCACCTGCGCGTAAACCGGAAGTCCCGGGTTCGAATTCCGGTCGGGGTGACTATTCGCTGAACAAATTTAAATATTAAAATACATTTGTTACTCAGTACCAAGATCAGAACATAGTATTCTTTACATCTGCGGGACATATTTCCGAGCGTAAACGCGTCCAAAAAATGTGACAATTGCATAAATCCCAACGGGCAATTCATCAGGCCTAAGAACATGTTCAAAGAATTGATTGTCTCGATAGGGTAGTGGTTAGAGCAAGTGGGCGTAAACCAGGAGAGACGGGTTTGAATCCCGGTCGAGGTGACAATTATTTGAACAAATTTTAAATATTGAAGTTAGTACATGTACAGTAAATTTCATGCACACATACAGTAATTTCAATGTAAAAGTACATTAAAGTATGTATCATGTGCGTAAATTAAATTTAATTTACGTGTACAGTAAATTTAATTGTACACGTACATTACATTTAATGCACATGTACTTTAAAGTTACTGTACGTGTACATTAAATTTCATTTACGTACATGATACTTACTTTAATGTACTTTTACATTAAAAGTAATGCGGAAATTTCTGACAGTGTACATTCTTTCTCATCACGTTTGTATCCTCTCTCTAAACCCTTATACTTCGTTTCATTTTTGTTCAAATGTAGTACGACTGGATTATGGAAAGAACTATCTCTTTTACTCATCTCATGCGTTAGCTAGTTCGTCTTGATATTTCGGACGACCCTGCTGGCGAGAACCTCAAGCCATTCCGACTTTCAACACATGGTGCTGCTGTCTATGGGTGTTTCCACGTAAGAAAAGACCCTAAAAATTCAACATGGCGGAGTTTCGGCACTGCCAACCTCATCGAAATGAAACGTGAAAGTGCATGAAGGATACCGATGCGGCTTATTTAAATGTACGTAGTGTCCTTCAGAAATGCAGATTTGCTGAAATTATAATTATTAATGTTGTTTTGACTTATAAATAGCAACAGGCGAAAAGTAAAATAATTTAATTCACAGTTTACTCATGAGATTGTAATTATTATTATTATTATTATTATTATTATTATTATTATTATTTTAAAATTAATAATAATACATTTCATTAAATAAATTACTTATAATTTTAAAATTATTTTAATTTTCAGGATTAATAAAATATTCTTGAAACTGAAGAATAAATGAACTAATAGATTGTTATTTTATTACAAAACTAGCAAAAATGAAACCATGCAAAAATCAGGGAATATATAGAATAAAGATAAAATGAAATGCAATACACAAAAATAACTTTAATTTTCAAACAATACACAAAGTAGTGCAATAAAACTATCCTCCATTGAACTAGACATTTTTGAATCCTAATGGGTGTTTGTATATAATATTAACAAATGACCTCAATCAAAGCATATCAAAGGAATGGAGAAATCCATTGTAGAGAAATGACAAATGTTTGAAATTTTGTGAAAATAGAATAAATCAGATGCATGATTTGATATGATTCGAAGGTTCAGTAAAGAATAAACTTATACACCATGGGTAATCAGATTTGAATGACAAATTGCAAGGAGCAGTCATTAAAATTTCTTGAACACCAATGGGCCATAGCAAATTATATTCACATCAATTATTGAATTTTTACAACAATTTTAGAGCCTAATGCCCCTGGACTTACAAATATTATAAAACATCCCGCCATTTACCTTAAGCGATCGGGGAAAACCAGGGAAACAAAGGAATAAGTATGCTACCATATATATAAAAAATTGAATAAAAATATAGTTAATCCTCAACTAAATATAAAAAAATTAACATTAAAAATCAGCATTAAGAAATTTGGCTGACCGTAAAAATTAATAAACTACTTGAAAATTTTATATATATTTAAAATATAAATAAATAAAATATATATAATTATAATAATAATATATAATAATATAATATAATAATAATTATAATAATATATTATAATAATAAATAATAAATTTATAATAAAAATATAAATAATATATATATTGAAATGAATTGTTATCACTCACGTGATAACAATGCGTTCTGACGCATATTAATAATTTGAACTGCGCGGCAGCGGCCGGAACACCACGATAATTACTGCCGAAGTTAAAATCCGCAGGCGGATGCAGTAGCAACGTTTTAGAAACGTTAGAAGCACTACAACGGCCGAGAGTGGGGTGAGAGCCGGCCACGGTAGCGGAGGGTCCCCCGGTCTTCCGAACGCGGCCGAAGGCGAACATCCCCGAAGGGCAAGGCGGCGGACGACGCGTCGGCAGGCAGCGGATGGAACAAGCGATCAGGGCGGCATCGCAGGACTCCCTCCCCCTTCGCCGGCTCCCCGGCGGTACGAAGAGGCCAAAACGCGGCAGTGCGGCGCCCGGCGCCGGCTCCCCGGCGGAGGAGTGAGCAGATGGAGACGCTATTCAGGTTGGAGTGTCACGGGTAGAACGGCGGGAAGGGTAGGGAGGGAAGGTAGTTAGCCCTTGGAGAACGTTGATTTTGTGTCGACGTTTTTCCCCAAATATAGTTAAGCATAGGAGAGGGAACAGAATGAATGCTAGCATAAACGTTAAAGGCAACCAATTTGTAAAATAATTATTTGTGTAATAAAAGGAAAATTCTGTTAATCACAATTTCCAGTGTACGCATGATTAAAACCGGAGCCCATTCCCGGACAAGAATCCCTGTCCCTTATATCTCTATTTTTCTCTTCTTAATTTTGTGCAGTCTATCCACGACATTATATATATGATAGCATACCCATCTTCCCGATCAGGATGACAACTGAAGGTCGATTTCTAGCATGCATATAGGAACATTAGTCAAAATAATAGAGATTTACAATTTAACAAAAATACATAAAATATATCAATGAAATAATATAAATAATATACATAAAAATGCAATTGAATCCTATTTAGAAAATGAAATATCTTCTGTGAAACACAGCAACCCTGTAACATAGAAAAATTAATGCAGTATCTAATGTCCAATCCGGATGAATTCAATAAAAAGTCATGTTTTTGATGTAAAAACAAATGGCGGTGGTGGCTCGCTACAGTCACCCCATTTACATTTTCCTGAATATTTCAATGACAAAGGTATCTGAAAATTAAAGAAGTTTCATTTTCTAACATTCTCACACAAAAATTGAAAATGATTGTAAATCAAACAACATGACTTAGAAAAAGGACGAAATTTTTTGATGTTTGTATTGGTGTCACAAATATTTATAAATGAATTATTGCACCTAAAATTTGGAAAGGAACATGTTGCATGTCAATAATTTATTACTCTTCTCACTGAACTACATTGTTTACACAAAACATCGCGATGATCTTTACAAATTTGTTTCCGCATTTAGCATAAAAAGTTTAGTTTTCCTCAAATTATTCATAATGTTAAATAATTAAACAATACACTTCACGCTGTAACATTCCATCAATGTACCGGCATGCCTGAAACACTGCTGCAAGCAATACCGACGGAAGTGGTGGTGCGGGGTCAGACAGATAATTTTGCATGACGGCTCGACTGTTATCGCTCTTCCAGAAACCCCTCGTGTTGTCGCGAAGTGCTTATATCTTTCAAACAAAAGCTAAAGAATGTAGTGAAAGGTATGTGAAATGTAAAGCTTCTGTCTCGTAAATTTAGACAACTGCAGCTAAGCAAAGCTGCGTGGGGTCACAGGGACCCCGCGCCACCTCTCCCGGGTTAAGGGGGCATAAGTTTTTAATTTGTGGGCACATCTGTAATATAGAGGTAAATATTTAACACGATTATCACTTCTATGCCAAACTCATTAATGTGTACTCACTTGTTTCACTTTGCAACCAGGCTTGAACCACACTGACTGAAACACTAGCTGGAACATTTGACAGTAAGGTATTAATATCAATAATAATTTAATAACCTGCAATTACCACAAACTTACAATCATATAAATTCAAGCATACCTTTTCCGTAGGACAGTGTGGCCCAATTTTTTACATTAACTTATCTGTGATGATTGCTCTAAGGGGGCATAAGTTTTTAATTCGTGGGCACATCTGTAATATGTAACATGTAATATGTGATATGTAAATATGTAACACAATTATCACTTCTATTCCAAACTCATTAATGCATACTTACTTGTTTTACCAGGCTCGAACCAAACACACTAACTGAAACACTGGCTGGAACATTTGACTGTAATGTAATAATATTAATTTAATTACCTACAATTACCAGAAACTAACCATCGAGTAAATTCAAGCACAGCACAATGGGGCCCTATATGTACTTCAACGATAATGGGTGGTTGCTTAAAATGTAAGGTGTCTCTGCGCGGTAAATCTCTGAAAACCCTTTCAGGACTGTCACATTGCAGATGTTCCTGGGATTGTCTCTAATGGAATTGGATCTTGTTCCTCTCCTGTGCCTTCTTCTGCTTTGTCAGCTCCACTCGCACTACTCAGATTTATTACAACTTCTTCATAATCTTCTTTCATTGCCTTTTTTTGCTTTCCCGTATACGTACGTATACACGGAGTGATATACGTAGTATAGGGAAAGTTATGTAATGCTGCGCGAAAAAATCGCCAATTTTCGGCGGAAAAAAATTCATTGCCGGGCCGTGAAAACGAATAAGTGGATAAAACCAGTTGCTAAATTAAGAAAAAAATCCCCTAACACGTGGTGTAGCCAGAAATCCTGTTTTCTAGGTCCTTGATACCGAAAACCCAATTGAAAGGAAAACGTCCGTCTGTCCGTCTGTGAACACTGCTAGCGCCTAAATCATACGTACAATTTCTTCCAAAATGGATATTCCCCAGTCGATCTGATTCTAGTCAAAGCTTTGAGATTTTGAAAAAGATTCTTCAAAATTTGAGGGTACTTTATATGAAGCCCCCCGGGGATTTACAAAATTTTCTCAAAAACGGCTCCAAATTTTTTCTTTAAATTTCTTGTATGAATAGAGTAAAATACACTTTTTAACATGGCATAGGTCCGATTTTTACGTACAGCTCTGAATTTTCGAAAATTGTGAAAATTTGAAATTTTTTCGGCGTGTTTCTCCAACTACAAAATTGAAGGTAGAGATTTTTTCGTCAAATAAAATTTGTTCTGCATATTGAGTTCTTTCATAAATATCGTGTAAATGTTTCTCAAAATTTTAGTAGTTTTCGTGCAATATTGCGTGCAATATGTGCGACATTAAAAAATTACAAACAAGATTTTCTCAAAACGGCTCCAAATTTTTTCTTTAAACTTTTGGTAGGGATAGTTGTAAATTTACTCTATCAGATGACATCGAAGCCATACTGGTCTATCGGTTCGTTTTTTCAAAAATTACAAAAATGTAAATTATTTTACTTGTCTCTCACGTCGTTAATATTTACATTATCGGCGATTTTTTCACATTATTATATTTACGAGTATATATGCTTGAAATAATGTCAAGTAAAGTTTCTCGAAAACACAACCGTTTTCTGTGAAAAGTAGCTCAAATTTCGGCATTTTCAGAAATGCTCAAACGCCATTTTCTCGTATATTGCTGCAATTTTTTTCTTGAAACTTTTGTAACGGATAGTGCTAATTACACTCTTTAGTATAGCGTAAAGTTTACCTTGAGTTTTTTTTGCTTTTTCAAAAATTATATAATTGTAATTTTTTTGAAAGATCTCTCACATCTTTAATATGGACATTACCAGCAATTTGTAAAGATGATTATATTTGTGAGTGTAAGTGCTTCAAATAACTTCAAATAAAGTATTTTGAAAACTCAATCATTTTCTGTGAAAATGAGATTCAAATTTCGCATTTTTAGTAGCGCTAAAACGCCATTTTCTCTTGAACGGCACATCTTTTTTAAAAGAAAATTGACATTTATGACTAGGGTTTATTGTTCTTTAATATTCTACAATTAATGTTTCCGTTCTACCAATAGCAAACCGAAAAATTAGGAAAATTACAAAAAAATGTTCTTTTGGTGGTGATAGATGGTAGCTGGCAAGAAAGAGTTTGTGGCAATTCCGTATAGCTAGCGAAGACCTAAGGAAATAGAAAACTAATACGGGAAAGTCTGTGCTATTCTGTAGCACCACTAGTTTCATAGTAGTCTTCAATAATTTTTTCTGCATGTCTTCACTGAATTTTTCCACATTTCTGGTGTGACCTATTAAATGCATTACATAAGTTTCTAGATTCCTGTTGTAACTATTTTTTAAAAAAATTACAATTATGTTACTATATATTTACTGTTTTTCTTATAGTGGTTTATTGAAAATATTACCTGATTTATTGCCTCATTTCACACAGCTTTTGTTCTCTCTCCATTCCTTGCCCTGGCCTTCCACATACAGTTGTGTTGTAGTACTCTTTTGAAATGCCCCACACATGTTCAATAGGATTGAATTTGCAATGATATGGTGGCAGTCTCAAAACTGTGTGCTCTTCTGCAGCCAACATGTCATCAACTACATACCTTTATCAACATATTGCTGTGGTTAGTTATATATTTATCACAAGTGTTAATGTATATATTTAATGTGGATACTTTAAAATTTTATTACAATGATGCAACAGAAAGGTAATTCAAAATAATAATGAAATGTGTTATTTAATGCCCAGACATGTAACTCGCACCTTTTCCATCCATCCACAATGTTGGCTCGCTGGGACAAGTGAGATTTTATTCGCAGCATCTGGCACTTGCACTCCTCGCTGGTTTGCTCTTCGCCATTCCTAAAAATAATTTTCTTTGGTTACATTACTTATTTCATTAAGTAAAAAATAGTTCCGTCTCATTTCTGAAGCTTACAATCAATTGATCCTTTCTCCACTTTGTTGTTGGATGCCGCTCTACCAGTCTTGATTGGTATGAAGCATTGTCCATGACAATGATGCATGGTCTTAAAGTGCGAATGCCAGGAATCAATTAAATGATCACAGGTGTTGTCATTACCAACAATGTTATTTATTTCAAGAGCAGCTTTCGATGGCTTAGCCATCATCATCAGTTTTCTAGTACAAGAAAATACCAAACAATTAATTAAACAAATAAAACAAGAGATAACAATAAAACAAGAGATTAACATTAGGAATGGCAAATTACTAATAATTAAAAAAAACAGAACTAACATTTTGTGAAATGAAACAAAAGGAAATATTTTTTTTATATTACAGTAATTTGAATCTACGCAAGAAAGTGGATGAAATTGAATAGAACCTTTTTGTAACAGAAACATGAAATGTAAGTTGAGCCGTTCCTTGACTGCTGTCTGGAAGCCACGAAATGACTACGCGGGTTTGGGTGGGCCAAGCGGCTTCAATAGCGGCTTAAATAACATTGTTGGAAATGACAATACCTGTGATCATTTAATTTTAAATGCCAATGACATTTCACCACTAAACCAATATGCCAGGAATCAGTTATTTCTTAACCCAGGATTCAAAAGTAGAACTGTTCATTGCTCCGTGATAATATTTTCCCCTTTTAAGGTCAGTAGCAAAAATCAGACCAGCATCTACAAAGTCTCACAACTCGTATACATGTCTTATTTTGTACTTAATATCATGAAAACTCAAAACACGTGTACCTGGTACGAAACCTTCTCTTGTTCCTGCATGAACCACAACTAGCCTCCTTTCTTCTGCTGGTCTCTTAATTATTCCTTCACTGGTGCCTGGTTGAAGCCATGAATATGTAGTTGAACCTAATGGAAAATATAGTTTTGTTTCATAATTTTTACACATAAGTAATATAACCATTTTCAAAGGTCTCTTTTACTATTCATATAGATACATACTCGTCTAGGTACACGACAGTCTTTGGGTTTTCACGTCTCTTATTTTTCATGTAGTCTGCCACAAAATACAACCTCTTTACAATAATTTCATTTTCTCACAAATACGAATATTTGGATCTCCTTTTCTCCATGCTAAAGCCAATTCCTTAATAATTCTGTACAACGTTGTACACGACCCTTTGAATAAGAAAGTATCATAATTTTCTTTTACATACTGCCATACCTCTTGAAGTGAGAGTCTCCTGCCTGTTGCAAGATGAATTGGTCTTGGAAAGTCTTTCAAAAGTGAGTCAAATACTTCATCATTCCTCTAAATACAAAATCTCTTACCATTATCAGCTTCCTGATAAATATACCTGGCAATAGCTTCTCTAGAAAAGCCATCAACTGAATCTCTCACAGGTCGTGACCGCTTCCTCTTCTTGTTCGGAGTTCTAATAGATTTTCCTGCCTTATAATCCTTAATAAGACTTGCCAAAGTGGTGTAAGGTATCTGTAATATAGTAATATATTTCAATAAAATAATTATGATACATTCTTTTATATTTCAACAACACAATAATTATCCTTTATAACTGTTGTTATTGTAGATTAGCATAAAAACATAAGAACTTTAAATAAGTTTATATGTTTTTATGGAAATGTACAATAATTATCCTTATTACTACATAACTATATAACTATCCTTCTTACTATAAAAGATAATAATTATCCTTTATAACTGTTGTTATTGTACATTTGCATAAAAACATAAGAACTTTAAATACGTTTGTATGTTTTTATGGAAATGTACAATAACAATAGTAATAAAGGATAATTATTATGTTGTCTATATAAAAAGAGTGAAGCTTTATGTAATAAAAAACTATATGAGAAGACAACAATACAAACCAAATTTTAAAAAATTAAGATTCACATACACATGTTAATCATGAAAACATTCTGGCATGCAATAAAATGTAAATAATTATTGTGAAATTAATACCCCCACAATTAATACCCCCACAATTTAAGCCACTTTGGCAATGACACTGCTCTCAGAAAGTTGCACTTCTTTACGAGAATTTTTCTCGCTCGTATATTTATAAACGTTGAGAAGGACCTGCCTTTCACCACTCGATAATATCCACCTCCTTTTCTGCTTAATTGGAGAATTGCTTCTCGAATTTGATGACATATTTTACAAATGTCACGTCGAAAACACAATTCAAGTTCCCTTCCGAAACCAATCACGCACTGGAAACTCAAGGAAAACGATTTTTAAATGAGCAAGTGCGGGATGCTGCTCGCTTGCATAAGCTCAAATGGTTGAAGTTGGCAGAAAGTTAATTTGTACGCACGTGTGACAGTCGCCAGCCAAGGAAAAGTCCCTGACTACAATACTTCCACTACGTTGGGTATTTCAGTTGGGGTTGGCACCTACTTTCTCCAACTTAAATTGTAATTAAAAGTCCCTAAGCCAATGCATGGCGGGTGACTTCCGGGAGGTTGGTATTTTTTTTGCGTTTCGGGTCAAATCTTACGTGAAATAACCCATATGTGATAGCTACGTACAAGTAGTATGGAGCCGCTCCTAGACTGATGATCTTGCGGTATGTTCACCATCACCCACTGGAACAGGTAACTCATTTAACACAGTTGGCACAGGTACCGGGACCTACTGCGCCGTCTGTAGTGGCGGTAAAACAATAGTTACGCCCACCGCCACTCACTGTGGTGCTGCCACTCACCGCCGCTCACTGACTGTGGCGCCACGTGAGAGTGCCTAGATACAGAGAGTAGGGCATTCCATTGTTCCACCGATCCCGCCATTTTATATCCAGTTGTCAGGAAGAATTGGAACTATGTCTTATTCTGTATATTGAGATTCATGAATCTACTCCAAACCAATATTAATATTCTTGAAAATCTTCATAATGTCACCAATTATTATCATTTCTGTTTGACTTCAGGATTTTGCTTGATGGGGCTTTTGGATGAAAGGTTGCGCTACTCTCTGCATCTAGGGATTCTACGCCACGTCAGCGCACGGAGCACGGAGCGTTACATGGTGCTAGAGCGGGGGTGGCAGGGGTCGCGATGGAGGGGCGGCGATCGGGTTCCGAGCAGCGTTGCCAAATGATTAAATGTATATCCCAGTACTGACCTTCAAAACACCTTCCAACTTTCACTAAAATTCCTGGTACCTATAATAATTTACTTAAATTCTGAAATTATTCACATTATTATTCTGTTATAATTTGATTTATTTACAGTGTCCTTAGAAACGTTTAAGCTCCGGATTTGATACCACCGTAACAGCTGATGATCTGTCAAAGGACATTAAATAAATTGAAGTATATGTTTTAAGGAGCACTGGAATTTTGTTAAACTTAACTCGATATAGATACATTTTATCTCAATAAACGACGACTGAGACGTTCTATTATTTTCTACCACAGCATTTGCTACGAAAAGACCATCTTATGTCAATGTCTTTACGGTAGTGTTTTCACCAATATCATAGTTATTTGTAATATTGGTGTTAGTTTTGAACTAGTAAATAAAAAAATATTACGAATCTTTAATTGTACATCAATTACCGTAGATTTAAAATACTGGTATTTAAACGTACCAGGATGTCCCCATCCTGGTACATGGTATCTTCATTACAATCCTGGTACAAATACCAGGACCCTCGCATGTCGGGCAACGCTGGTCCCGAGGCGAGGGCTGCTGGGCGATGGCCGGGCTCGGCGCCGCCGCCTCAGATCTAACCTAGAGGCAAAGCTCGAGGGTGCTGCAATAGGATGTGCTAATGTCGCCGAGTACAGCTGGAGGTTAGGATCGCCAACTTTCGCACATTAAAATCCGTTGATTTCTGAGAAATACGAAAAGTGTCTTCAAAATGTTCAATTATTCATACACGTAAGAAAGCGCGAACATCGACGCTATCTTTTGTAACATTACGCGCATGCTTGCATCTCGCGAACCCACGCTGCAACCACGTATCGTTGGCCCTAGTTCATATTTTAGTTCCTGTTTTTAGAGGAGAGCGCGGCACTGTAGTTGTCTCCACCGCGTTCTATTGGAGTTGAAAGTCCCTGCTCAGATCTTTTCGTGTGCTTGCGACTAGTCGACTGTGGATGATTGTGATTGACCGTAGCTTCCTGAACGGTGTTATTCTTTTGGTATATAGTTATCGCTACGTATAGGTACATCTTGTGGATTATTACTACCTCGCTACCAAACGTTACATCTCCTGGTATTATTAGTAAACTTCGCATTTCTGGTACGATTTTGTGCTTCGGTTACAATAAACGTATCTGTAGAATGTAACGTTTATTTCCCTTTTCCTAGTCACATGACGGTCTTGCGAGAACCGATAGCCAGCGATTATATTTCTTATTCGTACTTATATAAATCTTCTGCGGTTTTCCGGTAATAAATACCAGTCGATGAAACTTTGGCATTTACAGTTAAGGTTACGGGTAATAGCCAAGGACGTGAAGTAAAATCGTCCCTTGCTGTCCACCTGTAAAGTTACTCAAGGCTAAGACAGTCGCTGTAGACGATTTTTCTCCATCTCTACGGTTCTTCTCTATGGTTCCTCTCCATCGTCTCTCTAGGTACTGATCCAGTTGAGTGATCTACACCACCCTGAAAGACCTTTCACAGTTACCATCTTGTGGCTCTTTCAAGACTTTCATGAGAGAGCGTAGGCTTCCGCGGCCGGAGTTAGTATTTGCATGGCTATCCGGGAGACGAGAAGTGTATTAACTCGTGCGCAGTCCATCTCAGCGCATTACTACGCCCTGATGAAGGTCGCAGCATGGCGGCCGAAACGTTGGCACCTGTGCTTTGGACGCGGCATCTCCAGGATAGTCATGTAAGTACTAAGACTTTCATGAGTTCGATCGTCGGTCCATTCCACCAAAGGGGCTGGTTACAGCACCCTTGGAGTGGCTTTCCACATGAAGATTGAGAGTGGAGCTGGGTGCTGGAGATTCCACTTTTTGACAATAAAGACGGTGGAAAACTGCATTTAAAGGATTTGCACATTTGATATTTTTTCCCTGATCGGTTGGCATCTAATGCACTGGTATTTGGCGGGTCACTTTCGGTCGCAATCAAAGAGATTTCGTTTACCTGCCAATTGATGAGTTTCATAACAACTTTCATAACAACTTTCATAACAACACGCAATTGATCAAAATATGTTTGTTGGCAAAAAGCGATTATTTTCGCCCTCTCTTCATGTAGTAGACGTTTGCAACATTTATTGTTTTCCCATAGGCAGCCGAATTATTTCAAATTTGGCGCCTAACGTCGAATATGAACAATTTTAACCATTCCATAGAATGAATTAAAAGCAAACAGCAAACATTTCAAACGTTCCGCTCTCGAGATAGACTTTTCTCCTCAAAAAACGCAAACTGCATTACAGAGAGAAAAAATAATTTGTCTATGAGTATTTGCTCGGACTACTCGAGAGATGGCTGTGACAGCGCAGCACCTCTCTGAATTGTGGAAGCGAACGCGCGCTAAGAAAATTTCAATTGTCAAGATTCGCAATAACCAGCTCCTTCCAGCTAACACGCAGAGAGAGTGCACATGGTTAGAAATCTACAGCCGAGCAGTTTGGTGGTGGATCGCTCCGCTCGTGTAAAAAAATAGTAACACGCACGTGTCGACTGCACTGAAAGTTGAATTACTAAAGTTAGTGTTGCGAATTTGAAGTGCAATGCCGTGTCGCTGTATTCGCCGTGAAAAATCGTATTTGGTGTGTGAACGTCATACACGTACGAATAACGAAATAAAACCAGAGAGGAAACCGATTTATTTTCGTCCAGACAGAATCTTCCCTTACGACAAAATCTCGGAATGACTTATAACAGATCTTCGGCCCCAATCTCCAAATCTCTCCCACTGCTTAAGCTATATTCGAAGCTTCAACATTTATTCTGACACATTCTGTACATTCTGTCAGTTCCAAGCGCCAGTTCCTCTCCCCGACACTCCCTAGTTTCACTGCGACAAGTCCCTTTCCGCTTTCCATAACGGCGCGCTCCGTTGGCCCGCTCTCGCTCCTGTTCCGCTTCTGTCGCCTTGTGTATAATCCCGCCAAACGCCGCTAATGAATTTCCGATGCGACTCATCGTTGGGCGCCGTGCCGCGCCACTGCCCTCTGGCGGACACGTCAAGCAAAGGCGCAACTTGCTCGAAGTTGCTTCGGCTGCCGCTAGGGAGAGGGATCGCGGCCGCATTCAGCGCGCGGCCCTACCTGCGCGAGGGGCTCGCCGCGCCGCGCCGTCTGCCCGCTCGGGGTCTTGCCACTGCTGTGCATGCTCAATGCCCGCTTTCCAACAAGAGGGCATTAATCATTTGGTGGTAGCAATAAACCCCCGGCCACAGACTATTCAACCACTTAAAATGATCCCATTTCTTTTTATCCGCCTTAATTCGTAAAGGATTAAGGTACAGTGATGATTGATTTATTTTGATATATTGATAAAACCTTTACCCCAAAAAAAATTAAACATAAAAGATGACAATGACGGGAACATTAATAAACAGTTTCCCAATGTAATTTAGCCCATAACGGAATAAAATGCCAAAAAAAAAGCATGGTCCCAGTTCAAATCCTAGATTTTTCGCAAAAAAGTCTGTGTTGTAATCATTACAGACTTGGTAGATAGAATAATATTCCATCGCATGCTTGCAAGGCCTCTGGGAACGAAATTGGTCAGTAGATCGTGCAACATTCCATAACCAGTGTGTACAGCAGTCATATTGACGTCTTATCGAGT
The DNA here is from genome assembly GCA_031308135.1 of Acheta domesticus. NCBI lineage: Eukaryota > Metazoa > Arthropoda > Insecta > Orthoptera > Gryllidae > Acheta > Acheta domesticus. The sequence goes on along the minus strand of JAHLJT010002406.1, from coordinate 71,581,585 downwards.
ACCTAGTACTTTAGAAGTACAAATGGACTGGAAATGACGCGGCCGCAGTCCAACAAATAGTCTACTGACGGAAAGCATTACAAAATGAATTCATAATATGAATTGGTTAGAGTCATAACTAGGGAACGATTTTCATGTAAATACTTATTTTTTCTAGAAGAAGATACATGTATTTAATAATTTGTTTGAGAGTTTGAATCACGATATTAATGCATTAAAATCATTTTTATTTTACGTATTTTGTTAACAATTATTATTTTTACATATTTCGTTACTTTTCAAAATATTTACATGTCGAAACGGAACGAAAAACATGTATTACAGACTTAATAGGGAAATAGAAAAATAAGGAAGAGGGTGGGTATATCATACGAGAGTTCTCTCACGATTATGCTAGTTTATTTTATTACAAATATATATTTTTACAGTTTCGCTTTACAGAAATATAGTCGTACATGTTATTTTGGGAATATTTTCTGTTTAATAATTTGTAGTTTGTACATAGTAATTTATCGGATAGTTCGGGAACCGAGTTCCGTGCTATCCCGAAGAACTCAATCCGCGGTGTGTGCGAGTTTGATATTGCACATACCGCCGTTAGCGAGTCGAGGGGGAAATGTTAGAGTATTTGGAGCAAATATTTTATGAAATATACATCTAAGTAGTTAGAAATCAACAATTTGATTGGCATTCAAAATATGAGTTTATTTTTAAGTTGTTTTTTTTAATTTCAACAATGATATTCTTTGAATGTAACACTCTTACTGAGTTCCAATGTTTGTTGAAATGACATTAAAAACAAATTTAAATGTCTCGCTAAGCCATAAAAATTGAGCGAATTTATTACCAATGGAAATACTTCACTGTTTGAGGTTTACTGCCACTGGTACCTACATTTTAATAATTATTATCTCGTGTTACGGACGGAAGACTTGAGTTTTCTTTTTAGTTTCTTTACAACTATTACTGCTGATAACTGGTACAAGAGAAACAGCTCAACAAAGGCTTCGTCTCTGCCACTCGGCCGCTCAAGGGATCAATTAACCCCTTTCCTATACTAATAACAGTCCACTTGAAGTCGCTAAGTGCTTTAAAATGGAAGGTATTGGCAGAAACAAGCTCACTTCTACCGACAGCGCGCTGCCGGCGACTAATGGAATTACAGGTGTCAGTGCGCCGGGCGCATTTACTTTGTTAGAGCGTGGGCGGACGTCCGCGGGTGCGCAGGGGAACACGTCCTCACCCCCTCCACCCCGCCCTTCACCACCCACCTCGCTCTCCCCCCTCCCTCGCTCACGCTCCGCCCCCTCTCCACCGATACAATGATCAGCCCAATTTCACCAATTGAGGCGAGCGATCCAGAAGAAATAGCCGAGTGCACGATACCTGGCAGCTGGCGACACTTGGGAAAAACAAAAAACAAAACAGACTGTTCAGGGCTACTACACGATGCCCACCTCCGACAAGGGAACACTTCAGCAGCAGTCGCGAAATAGACATTTGGCCAGCAGCGCTGGAAGCGTTCATAATTGTTCCGGAGGATAGTTTTGGTATTTAGAATTTTCCATCAGGGATGTTATTAACTGGGAATATTAATATAATTTACCTAAGGGATATTAATAATTCTATTACTAATTGGAAACACCATACTCTTCCAAGAGAATGCAGTCCATTGTATAATATTATGCAAAAAAAAGCATACGGTGTTCTTGCAAAACATGTTTATGTCCGTGAGGTGAAATTATAGAACTTCTATTATTATTATTATTATTACTATTATTATTATTTAATTAATCTTTTGTTATTATTGTGCTATAAAATATAATTTATAACGACACTAAAATTAAAACATTTACATATTTCTCTTTATTAGTAGTACTGTTCCTATCATTAATTGTACAGAAAATTCGTCATAAATTATAATGGAGTATATTTAATTGAATATTTATGCCGTGTTTGGAAAGAATAATAAAATTCAAACAATTCAAAACGATTGAATATCAAAAACCGTTTTACAGAGAAATAACGAAATGTAAGCAGTTTTACTTAGGAGAGAATGATGAGCAGTTATACTTTTAAACGTAAATTTTTTTAATGTTCTCAGTTGTTCTAAGTTAGAAAGGAATAGTAGAGACAAATATCGTACACTCATTCCCATTGTTTATTTCACATATCGCAAAGTAATTAAAAAAATGGACGTAATTGTAGAAACACAAAATGCAAATCTCAAGATATCCAATTGCAGTTCGCAACGACATACTTGAAATTGTTTAGGCGAGATCATAGGATGGCAGAGTTTATGAAGAGCAATTAGTTTCCACACGAGAACCCCATTTCTCCGTTTGTAGTTCCCTTCCACTCTACCCCTTGCAGCCGTTCCGCCCCCTTCTATTCGTCACGTGCTCAGCCCATTCGTATCGCCTGGAAGACAGTTTTATTACACGGCGAGGTAAATAGACTTTAAAAATCAACCGATTCGACCCCTCGGACACGTACCCACGTATAAAGGGAAAGGGGCTTTTACCCGGAAGAGATTTTACACCTATTGCTTCTTAAAAGTAGTTCAGAGTAGATAGTGCGTGGAGGGGGTGCACGGGAATATTGGGGCGCTACGCACAAAGTAATATATGTGTAATTGGATTTTCCCCGAACGGTCTCGCGCACCCTTTTGACCCAACGGCGTGGGAAGGAACGTGGCGGGGCGACGCGGAGCGAGGCGGAGAGAGAAGGGACGGGGCGAGGCGGGGCAGGGCGGGGCGGGGCGGGGCAGGGCGGGGCAGGACGGGGCGGCGCGGGGCGGGGCGGGACGGGCTGTGGCAGGGCAGGGTGAGGCGGGGCGAGTCCGGCGAGGTGGAGCGGGTGAGGCAGGGGTGAGGAGAGGCGGGGCGGGACGGATCGCGGAGAGGCGGGGAGGGACGGGGCGGGGCGGGGTGGGGATGGGAGGGGTGGGGCGGGGCGGGACGGGGCGGGGCGGGGCGGAGCGAGGCGGAGAGAGGCGGAGAGGGGAGGAGCGGGGCGGAGTGGGGAAGGGTGAGGCAGGGCCGGCGAGGCGTGGTGGGACAGGGCAGGGCGGGTAGAGCAGAGCGGGGCGGGGCGGGCGGGCGGGGCGGGGTGGGGCGGAGCGTGGCGGCACGGAGCGGGACGGGCTGTGGCAGGGCAGGGTGAGGCGGGGCGAGGCACGGCGGGGCGAGTCGGGCGAGGGAGGGGTGGGGCGGGTGAGGCAGGGGTGAAGAAGGCGGGGCGGGACGGAGCGCGGAGAGGCGGGTTGATGCGAAGCGGGAAGCGACGGGGCGTGGCCGAGCAGGGCGAGGCGGGGTGGAGCGAGGAGAGGCGGGGAGGGACGGGGCGGGGCGACGCGAGGCGGGGTGAGGCACGGCGGGGCGTGTAGGGGAAGGCGGAGTGGAGGAGGCAGGGGCAGAGTGAGGCGGGGAGGGACGGATCGCGGAGGCGTGGCGGGGAAGGCGCGGCGTAGCAGAGAGACTCTCGGGCTGGGATAAAGCAGGGGTGAAGGGTGGGAACGAAGGAGAAGAATTCGAGAGGAGAGGGACGTGCGAGGCGCCGGAAGCCTGTTGGCGTCGAGGTTTATCTCGCGGAGACCTGCCTGGCATTCGGCAACTTCCCTCTATCCCTCGTCGCTCCTGGCTTTCCTTTCGATCTCAGCAGCTCGTTTGCGAAAACACCAAATCCAAATTCCTCTGCGTGTTAACAGAGGAAATCTACTTAGGTTCCGAAGAGAAAGAATGCCTTTGAAAAACTGGTTACACAAATCCATTACGAGTATTTTTATTACACATGTTAATTTTAAAAATGTTTGTGAACGCGGAAGTTGCTATTTTTGCGCCAAATTAACATTGGTATTAAAACCATGTATCTACAATGGCAAGGTGAAAACATTTCAACTCTACAACTCACGTTTTTCAATATTATTACCAATTATCTGGGCAATACTATTAAAACGGGTTTGGTCATTGAATACCAATAGGAAAAATATTTTCTGCCACATGAATAAAAAAGAGCATTTAGGAAATAACAGAAAATACCCAAATTAACATTTATACTAAAATGTAATGTGAATGCTGTAACTGGAATGAGCATTTCACTATATTCTGCGCGTACAAGTGAAGTGAATTCCCTAATGCAATTCCTTAGTTTTTAACAAGAGAAAAACATTTTATTTTCTAGCAGTATTATGTACGAAGTAAAGAGAAAATATTGTAACGCTGCAGCAGAAAGCAGCAGCAAAAATTGAGGAAATGGGTAAATGTTGTTCCTATAAGCAGTAAATTACTTTCTCTAACACTTTGTAGTCATAATCTACGTTTTGTGGGCCATTAATACCGAAAAATCAGTTGACGGCAAAACGTCTGCGCCACGCTAGCGCCTTTACCTTTCAAACGATTTCTTACATAATTGATAGTCTCCGTAGGATATGACCGAACTCAAGGCCTCCGTTTTTGAGACGGATATTATGATTTTTGTAAGGCCTCAAATTTTTCAAAATTTTCTCAGAAAAATTGAAATTTTTTTATGAAACGTTTTCCTGGCATACATAAATGACGCTTAAAAATTGAACGTCGCATTATCGTTGAAATCTGTAAATTTTCAAAAATCAAAAGTTGAATTTTTCCGGTGCCTTGCTACAATTACAATTTTGAAGATATATTTTTACTTTCCTGTATACGTACGTATACACGGAGTGATATACGTAGTATAGGGAAAGTTATGTAATGCTGCGCGAAAAAATGGCCAATTTTCGGCGGAAAAAAATTCATTGCCGGACCGTGAAAACGAATAAGTGGATAAAACCAATTGCTAAATTAAGAAAAAAAAATCCCCTAACACGTGGTGTAGCCAGAAACCCTGTTTTCTAGGTCCTTGATACCGAAAAACCAATTGAAAGGAAAACGTCCGTCTGTCCGTCTGTGAACACTGCTAGCGCCTAAACCATACGTACGATTTCTTCCAAAATGGATATTTCCCGATTGATCTGCTACTAGTCGAAGCTTTGAGATTTTGAAAAAGATTATTTAAAATTTGGGGGTACTTTATATGAAGCCCCCCGGGGATTTTCAAAATTTTCTCAAAAACGGCTCCAAATTTTTTCTTTAAATTTCTTGTATGAATAGAGTAAAATACACTTATTTACATGGCATAGGTACTATTTTCACGGATAACTCTGAATTTTTGAAAATTGCAAAAGTTTAAAATTTTTACGGCGTCTTTCTGGAACTACAAAATTGAAGATTTTTCCTTCAAATAAAATTTTTTCTTCATAGTGAGTTCTTTCTTTAAGGCCAACTACATTTTTTTGAAAATGTTCGTATTTTTCGCGCAATATTGCGTGCAATATGTGCAATTTTAAAAAATTACAAAAACATGATTTCCTCAAAAAGGCTCAAAATTTTTTCTTTTAACTTTTGGTAGGGATAGTGGTAAATGTACTTTATCAGATGACATAAAAGCCATTTCGGTCTATCGGTTGGTTTTTTCAAAAATTACAAAAATGTAATTTTTTTACTTGTCTCTCACGTCGTTAATATTTACATTATGGGCGATTTTTTCACATTATTATATTTTCGAGTATATATGCTTTAATTAATGTCAAGTAAAGTTTCTCGAAAACACTACCGTTTTCTGTGAAAAGTAGTTCAAATTTCGGCTTTTTCAGAAATGCTCAAACACCATTTGCGACGAATACCAACTTGCTTAATATCTCTCTGATAGACCTTAACTGTAGAAGTCAAAATGAAACACTCGTTTCTAGATATCACATTCTATTAGTTTCATTTATCAATGAACATTCAAGAAATTCTTCTATGTTGTTGCTTATAAATATGTTAAAATATGTGTTTATCCGCATGTGATGCAAACTACTTCAATGGCACCTAAATGTTGCTCGTACTTTTAGGATGCATATTTGCACAGTCTTGTTTTGTAAGAGCATATCTGTGCAACAAGTGATATGGAATAAGTTACTTAAGCAGGTTGCTCATTGTTGGAATGTAAATTCGCCAATATTTTGCGATGAACTGAACTTCCGAATTATCTCGCTCATAAATAAAGATTTCATTGAGATTAAACCAAACAACAAATTACTCGTTAAGTCAGTATATAATGTCAGTAGTTTCTAAAAAGTAGAGAGGCAGCTACTGCAAAACTTGACTATGGACCTCCGGGTTCTTTTGAGAAAATCAGCAATGAACAACCCGAATTGCTCCTATCTGCCAGATACAGCGCGATACATGGAAGGTTAACGAACGTTACAACATCACAATGAGTTTTAACGATGCCTCTGCAATGACGGATGGAGGAAGTGGATGAGATATAAACACTGGGCTGGAATTGATGTTTGAAAAGCATCAACTCGTAAACGATAGAAAACGACGGTGTGACCAAAAATGATTAAAGGAAATGGGAACGCGGAGGGGGGAGTGTCTCCAGAAGAAGAAGAAGAAAAAAAGAAGAGCGCAAAAAGTGTCGTGAGTTGTAGTGGGCGGGAGGGCGAGGAGCACTCGCTGATTGAGGCTCTACGCCCTAATGAGGGGCGCGCCGCTGCCGGACACGGTTTACAGCCTCGTTTCTTCCAGCCGTGATTACCTTCATCCCAGCGCTGGCCGCAGCCACCGTCTTCCAATCCCCCTCTTCGCGCGAAGAGCGGTCATTTCGCGGCGGCTTGCTCGCCTCCTTCCCCTCCCCCCTCCACCCCCACCTCACCCCTCTGCATTCCTCGGCACGATGCGGAACGACGCTATCTGGTGTCCGCGCGGGGGGAGGAGGGGGCCGGAGTGGCGAGTTCCTCAATAAATAGGCCGTTCGAGCGGAGAAGACGTCCGGAATTAGCGGAGGGAGAGGGCGATAGCGGCACCTTAACGAGATACGAAGCGACCGAGAGCGAGGGCGGCGAAAGAATCGTTACCACGCACTGCGCGACGGACGCGCCCCGGGCGGCGGAGGAGATGAGTAATTCGGGAAGTCAGGGCGACTTGTCGTGTCAGTGAAAGTCAGTGTCGTAACCTGAAAGGCAATGGAAAATGATTATAACTCAAAGTTGTACACAATGTTGTAAAACGTGAGAAAGTTGTACTGGCTGACTTCATTTCGCCAACAGATACTTTTCCTACGATGTTGCTTGCTTTAACCTTCGGTAATCACACTCCTCCGAGCGAGTTAACAGGGTATTTTGCGATGGGTTTACTCCTCAAGAGAAATTGGCTCCATCAAAGATGTCTTACATCACTGACCTTTCGCGTATTCCATGCAGTTAGCAGAACACTCACTCGTACAATCATTCGGACTGCAGATGCCATATGAAAACGTATGTGTATGAGTGAATTATCTTCAAGAATTGTTAATAAATTAATATACGCTGTGACCATTTTATAGATGCGCTTGTCGAACATGGTCTCGCTGGCACTGCCGATCCACGTGACTGGCGGTATCAGCGAACATACACGAACAGTATTGAGAATTCATACACGCTTACGTTCTAGATTGTTTAAAACGTTCTCTATTCGGCAGGATGTACTCTTTAGAACTTCCGAAGACAGTCAGATTCACCCTAGCGAGGTATTCCCGAAAAAGAATTTTCCATAATTCTTCTTCCATGTAAGTATTTGAATTATTTAATCCCTTCTTTAAAACCATTACAAAAAGAAATCATATGACTTTAGATTGAGAGTTCTTCTCGGCTACATAAATCGCGAAATTATACGGTCAACCTCACAGAATATGGATGGAAACCACGACAGTCACCGTGTCCGCTGAAAATATCGTTGATAATTTTCCTTGTACCTCAACTGTAAGAAATACTGCTCAATAACATCTCGCATATGCAAAACTATTGTGACAATTTGGGTAAACACGATCAGTCCATCAATTCTCTTGTCGCACACCAAATCCCAAACTTACCTCTTATTCTTATTTATTTTCCATAAATTCAGGGTTCAAAACAATAAGACCTGTACCATTTTTAAGTGCCCTTTACTCTATTCAAGGAGCAAATTCACTGAAAAATATTCTGGCTTTTTTGCCACTGTCAATTCTTTTATTTTGAACAAAATTACTGGAAAACTACCTTTTTTAAAAAAAAGTGTACATAACATTTTTGAGAAACAAATATTTGAAAACACATTTCTATAAAAAAACAGGCTAAATCTCCCAATTGTCAAGTTTGCTTCCAATATTTCGTATATCTTCTACTTTGTCATTTAAAGACCGATGGAATAGTTTTGGAACAGAGGCGTAGCTTATTGAAAACCCGTATTTAGCTTATTGTTAATTTTAAAACTAATTATGTTAGAGGAAATGAAGCCAACATCCTGTATTTTAATAAAAATAAGATTGTATTCTGTCATAACTATCAATCTATACAACTATATAACTATAAAACATAAACTTTACAAGCTTATGTTTTATATGTTGACACAGTATTCGTATTTGATTTTGTTATATTTGTATCATTTGATGATTGTATTCGATTTTGGCTATTAGCGCGCAAATATTGTGCGAGTGTGGTTAACAAATTTTGATATTGAAACGAAATACTATTGAAAACCAGTTTTATCCAATGCAAAATATATCTCTCTATTATTTTTTTAAAAATTTATTTGCATTCAGGTGTACAACCTCTTTTGCAATGGGTTTGAATATATTTGACACTGAGTTACAGATATTAGACACAGTTACATAGTTGCGAATAAGCTTAGTTGACACATTTTTTTGACTTAGAATTATTTAGGGGGGTTGTGTGTTAGGGGTTTAAGGTGGGTCAAAAAGTGTCTGGGAAGTTTCCTGCGGATGCGTGATCTGTTAGGGGTTTGTTTCCCAAATTGGAAGAGTAGGGCATGTGGGACAGTAGGAATTTTGTGGTAAAACTTAATGGCGGATTGTTTGATGAAAGTGGTGATGGGGGGTATGCCGAGCTGTAGATGAAGAAGATCGTTGGATACGAACCAGGGTGCTTTGGTTATTATCCTTAGGAAACGGTTTTGAAATGTCTGGAGTCTGTGGATATGGGATTTGGCTGCTGAACCCCAAATACGACTTGCGTTAACATTGGTCTGATCATAGCTTTGTAAAGGTGGGTACCAGTCTGAATTTGGAGGGGAGAAGATCGACGTAGAATTGGAAAAAGCTGATGAGTTCTTTGCGTGGCTAGAGCAAGTCTGTGGTGGATGTGGGGTTTCCAGGTTAGGCGACGATCAAGGAGGACTCCGAGGTATTTAATTGATGTGTTGGAAGGCAACCAGGGGATAGAAATAGTCTTGTAAGCTATTGGAGGAGGTAAAGAGGGTCTGCGTAGAGAGAAAAGTTTGGCTTGAAATTTAGTTGGGTTGAATTTAATGCGCCATTTATTAGCCCATTCAGAGATTAGGTCTAGGTGGTTTTGGACATCAATGATTGCGTCGTCCAGTATTTGGTTTATAGAGTAAGTGACTTGGTCATCGGCGAAGAGTGCGAGGGATGTGTTAGGGGTGGTCGGTGCGTCATAAGTGAAAATATTGAAGAGAGTAGGAGCTAGGACAAAACCTTGAGGTACGCCTCCTAAGATGGGAGCGGGCGCGGAGAGTGCATCGGTTAAACGTATGGAGAAGGTTCTATTCGTGACGAAGCTTTTAATTAGGCGTATTAGATACTGCGGGGTACCGAGTTTTAGTAATTTGATTAATAAGCCGGGGTGACAAACTGAGTCGAAGGCTTTTTCAATGTCAAGAAAGACGACTATTGTATGGGAGAATTGGTGGAAACCTTCAAGAATGTCTTTTGTGAGTTTGAGAATCGGATGGTTTGTTGATACTAGTGATTGGAAGCCAAATTGATGATAAGGAATAGCTGACGTTTCGTTGAGGTAGGTTTTTAGGCGAGAGAGAATGCACTTTTCAAAGATTTTGCTGATGGATGGAAGGAGACTAATGGGTCTATAGCTTGTTGGAGAAGAAGGGTCTTTACCGGGTTTTGGGATGGGTATAACATGTGCGTATTTCCAGGCTGTAGGGAAGTAAGATATTCGTAGGGCGGAATTGAAGATGTGGGTAATATGTACTATAGCTTTGAAAGGAAGTTGTTTTAGGATGAAAGTGTTTATTTTATCTGAACCAAAGGACTTCTTGGGTGCGTTTTTTTGCCAGGATAAAAGCTACCTCCAATGGGGATATGAACTTTATGGGATGAGGTACAGTAATTTGCGGGTTGTTTACTTCATGTATAATTGATTGGTTAAATTCTGGATTTGTGGGAGGATGTGGATTGAAGACGGACGCAAAATAGGCTGCAAGAGTGTTGGATTTATCTGTTGGGGAGAAGGCCTGAGTGAAAGGTGTTTGGAGGGTGGGGATATGGTTTTGTTTTCTTAGTAAGCGGCGAGTGAGGTTCCAGAGTGAGTGGTCGTTTGGATGCGCAGTTTGGATTTGTTTGTGGAAATGTTGAGCTTGGACAAGAAAGAGGAGTCTTCGTACTATTTTAATAAGGCGGTTTAAATAAGATTTCAGAAAAGGAGTCCTATGGCGGAGATAATGATTTCGGATGGTTCTCTTGTGATATATGAGTTTTAGGATTATGGTTGGGATGGGGGAGGGCATTTGGATTTTTGGGTGAAGGTGCGATTAAATCAAGAGTATCAAGGATGGCATGGGTTAGAAAGGATACGGCTTTGTCGATTTCATTTTCAGAGGGTAAAGTTTGTATTGGAGGGAGCAAATGAGTTAGGAGGGGTTGAAAGTGGTGCCAGTTGATTTTGTTTAGGTTGAAGGGGAAGAGGGTTTTAATTGGAGAAGTTGAAAGTCCTAGTCCGAAGATAATTGGTCGATGGTCAGAGGGTAGTGCAATATGGGTATCCACTGCTATGAATGTCTGGAGGTTTAGTGAGAGCCCGAAATCAATTATGTTGGGTTGCTGGTTACATATAGGCGGGTAGTGAGTTGGAGAGAAGGGGGCGTGGAGGCCTAGGTTATTAATATCATTTAGGAGTCTGATGCCTGAATGAGTAGTAAGTTTGCTGCCCCATGCTGTATGCTTCGCATTGAAATCGCCTACAACAATTGTAGGATGATTTAGTGAGAAGAAAGGATTTATTGAGTTGGGTAGATAAGGTATATTTGGTGGCTTGTAAATGGATGTAATATTGAGCTGTGCGCCGGAGGTTTCTTGGATAGTGATTCGTACATTTTCGAATGGAGAATTGGGTATGGAAGGAGTTTGGAAATGTGAAATATTTTGCTTTATGAAAATGGCCACACCACCACTGGCTCGTTTTCTAGGTCTGTCAGCACGGTATGTGATGTATCCAGGGATGTAGATTCGGTTTGATGGAATTAGGTGCGTTTCTTGTATACATGCTACAGATATGTGGTTGGCGTGGAGAAATTGACTAAGGAGGAGGATATTAGAACGGATTCCATTGGAATTCCAGGAAAGGATGTTAAGCGATGGTTTTTGATGCATGTTTAAGGTAGGGTTTGGTGAAATGATATAGATTGAACTATGGTATTGATGATTGTAGGAATGAGATTTTTGAGGATGGATGTGAGTGAATCTTGGACAATTTGGGAGACTAACTGAATCATTTGTGGGGAACAGGGAGAGAATGATTGGGGAGGATGTCTGTAAGTTGTAGAGATAGGTGACGGTTGATATTGGCGAATTATATTTGCATAGGATCTAAATTGCTGCCTTGGGGTTCCAAGATTTTGGCTTCGGTGGTGAGAAATTGATTCCTGGTGGGGCGAAAGGTCATTGTGCAGAGGAGACATCTGCGAGTTGAAGTTTTGGGGTGGGTATGGGGAAAAGTTGTGGGATGGGGGTGGTTGTGAGGGGTGTTGGTGCATATTGAAAGGGATACCTTTTCTGTGAAGCAGATTTTGGTAGGTGGTACACTCACGGCTACTGGCGTGATGTCGTTTTGTACAATTTGCACATTGCAGATTACCTTCGGTGCAGTCCATTGTGGCATTGTTTTTCGAGCAGCGAGCACATCTCACTGGAAGTCCACACTTTTTCTTAGTGTGACCGAAGTCTTGACATCTTCGACACTGAACTGGTCCGGAGCGACGTCTTCTTTCTTCCACTGTGATTACAGCTTGAAAAAGTTCGGTTAGGTTGTAGATGTGGTGGGCATTATTGTTCTTTTCCAGAGTGACAGCACACAAGGGCTACGGTTTTTTGTCAACACCAGAGAGTCTGATGACTTTTAAAATAGGAAGGTTTCTTTTGATGAGTTCTTCTTCTATAGCTTTTTCACTATAATCGACCGGAACATTACGTAACACCACTGACATAGTTTGTTTACCTGGGTCTTGGTACGTGTGGTAGTTCATGTTGTTTGCTTGCAGATTTTTTCTTAATGTCCTATAATCTTCAATACCGTTAACAATCACTTGCGTGCATTTAGATTGGTTTCGGGTTTGGAATTGGTTATGCTTTAGAATATGATGTATGGTTTTTATGGAGATTAGGATGATCTTGAACATCGTGAATGAAACTGGGAGGAATTTTGATTTTTGGTGGATCTGGGGACGTGGAATTTGCTGATGCGTCGTGGTTACCAAGAGGATCGAAGCGATTTTGAATAGGGATATTATACATTGTGGGTGGAAAGGAGGTGAGATTCTGAGGGGGCATAGTGTGGTTAAGGCGGGGACGTTTACTCGGCTGCTGCCCTTGTGCACTTATCGTATCTGTGTTGTTGGTTAGTTCGAAGTTTACGTTTTGTTGATCCATTGACTGGACTTCTGGCTGTTGTATGACCTCTTGTAGAAGGTGCGTGGGAGGATTTTCATGACATTGGTATAGATCTCTTAGCGCACTTGAGACAGCTTCTGTGACTAATTGAGCAAGAAAGTCTGTAGATTCTGCCATGACGCAGTTTATACTCCGATAACGGAGTTTGCACTTCGTTTAGCACAAAATTCAGCTAAGAATTTAACACAATTTGATGCACAATACACTGGCACAACCACTCGTTGTTTTGCCGCAATGCGGCGGTAGCGGCCGTGAGCCGCGCCTAGCGGCCTGCTGTCGACCGTCCGCTGGGGTGTGGCACTGATAAGCCGGCTGCTTACGAAGCGACGAGCGGAGCACGAAACACAACCTTCTCCTACCGTAGCTTGGAGCGGAATGTCTCTATTATTGAAACGTTGGGATCTATCATGGGTTCGAATACGCAAGGGGCACAATTCGGCTTACCTCATCGTTCGACCACAATCTGCCTCCTGTAGACTCGCTTCCATACGGAAAACGACAAAGCCTGAAAGTGTTTTTTTTAATGATGATGTGCGAAATTGCACAATAATAACCAAGTTTGTTTTTGTACTTTCTTTCGCACCATAACACTATGAATTTATTATATTAAAGATTTCATTTAAATCGAAACAACATCCTTTGAACATTATTAGCTTTGGTCATGACCATGAGAAATAAAATCGTACAAACGTTCGACTCGTACGATTCGTTCGTACGAATCGTAACATTCGTTCGTACGAACGTTAACCTGAGCTCTCTTCCCGTTGTTTCGTTCGCTCGGACGCCGCGTATCTCCACACTATCACCTTCGACCAGTCTTGATGCCTTCTATCTTGTATCTTCCGGCACGCCACGAAGATACTCCCATTTACATAATGTACCAGCCTCCCATATCACCATCAACATTTGTTCGGCAAAATAATTGCAAGTTCATTTAGTCTGGTGCTTCACCTTCGTCACTGGTGAAAACTAATCAAAGTTGACACTTTTCTTAGAAGTTCCTCCCTATCAGTAAGAAAATACTCCAAGTCAATGCACAGCTTCACCAAAATGTTTCAATGTTCCACTTTCACTCGCGGAAGAAAAAAGTTAAAGTCCCGAACTGTATCTCCGGAATTTTTATGTCTCTACTTTCGATCACAAAAAAGTAAACCAAGTCTGAACTTGGACACGCACCCCCTAATTCACAAATGACCCTCTCGCTATCAAATCTGAGCTCCAACTAACTAATTATTTCGTTCTCCAATCCAGGAAAACTCGTGTTCATTGTTGTTCAAAATTCTGTTTTACATTCCCTACCAACGGATTCTTATTAGGTTTTCACTCTTGTAACCAAAGTGCACTCTTGGGCAAAATTTCCACTCTTACACACGCATCTCTCGACTGATTCTACATTACATCCACGGGCTCATGAAATTGTTTACCTCTGTTACTACGGTGCCTGTTACTACCAAATATCGTGACATGTTAAACATCGGTGTCCTCCCTAGCAACCTGTTACTACGGTGACTAATTCTAATTTAAATTAGCATTTAAGTCTTAAATTATTCAATCAAATGCCCTCCCGCATTTGGTATATCACAATATTTTATGAAGCACACCCATTTAAAAGGTTAAATAGCATGACTAACCACTAAAGGCATACCATTATGAAGGGCCGAAATGTGAATGCATTCATGTACTATCAAATAACCAAACATACACAATGACAAACCATGAACAATCATATTGGTACCATTATACTAATAAACTAATAATAAACGTAATTATTATTTCATGCAATACTACTACTTGTATCACTTTCTGTATAAAAATGCCTCGCACAATTTTTGAAATCATTATTGCATAAAAAATAGATGGGGGTCTGTATATGTGGGTTCATATAAGAGTAAGTGTGAATATATACTGAATACAACAAGAAAGGTGAAAATAATGGTCAAAGATAAGAGAAAAATGATCGCGCTTGGTCCGTGAACCGTTTCTTGGGGGGTACTGCTCCGGTTTTCGCCAGGTGTTGATCGGAAAAATCGCAGAAATCTACCAATCAGAACGGTTGGCAACTAGAATTCTGCTCCAGACTGCAGCTGAAATTGACTTAGCTATCAGGCCGGTATCGAAAATCCTGTCACGGTTGGGACTCGAATTATAAGACCTCTCGGTCAGGGGAACAGCAATATCATCGACTGATTCCCTGAGACATCTAAGTCGGAGCGGTTCTTCACTGGGAGAAATCTGGATGCGGAAAACCCTGCATGTAGATCGGCGCCATTCAGCGGCGAAAGATCATCGTCATCTCGCGCGTTAAGAAACAATCATTCAATACACTTGTGTGATTAAAGACTTCAGTAGTTGACTCGCCCGGAAGCGAGTTCAGTTTTCAATTCAGTTTCGTAATTATTGAATCAATCAACTGCAGGGTACTAGTAGTATCCTTTTGTAAATTCTGTCTCCGCTAGCGATTGCTTCGATCTCCCGAAGCGGGGGCACGGCGAGGCCTTGTAAACGCGTTGCCGTGTGCCATCGCTCCTAGCTTTATTGCTTGTATTTCGCGGCGGGCACGCCCGTCGTGTCCCGGCCACTGGCCCGACACTTTCTCTTCCTTAAGAGTTGCCCTTATATATTTTCTTTTCTAACAGTTTTCGCCGTGAGCAAAGCCCATAGCTGCGGCCATAAGAGGGAACGCGGCCGCTTAAACGGTTATGGGAGTGGCCAGCGGTCGGAGGACCTCCTGATTGATGCTTCTGCGAACACTTGGATAACCTGCGTACAAACAAAACGGCCATGCTCCACAAAAACGAACTTTTGTTTCAGGTTTATTGCTTATAGTTACACCGACAAAGAAATATACAGTGCGAGGGGTTGGAACAATTAGTACTCTTGCATTAGTACTCTTATTTATTGAAATAACTATTTTCGGTATAATTTGATTAATGACAGAAATTAAAAAAAAAGTATTGATGGACGCTTCTACAAACACTGGGACAACCTGCCTTACTGCCTATAGTTACAGCGTCAAAAAATATAGTTTCAGTGGTTGCAAGAATTAGTAGTCTTGCATTATGTACAGTCTTGTTGAGGTAACTAATTTCGGAAATATTTGCTTTAGTAACTGCAATCTAAAAAACATTAAAAATATCATATTAAGAGTCAATAAAGAAATCTTAATTCATTTAATAGCATGTTCCGTTTGACCGGCGCGGCGAGTAAGTGAAAGAGCAAAGGAAAGGGCGGAGACTCTCAATCTGCTTTACCAACTTCAAAATGAGGTTGTACAAGTCGTCGCTAATTGTAACTTTTGCATATATACCTAGATGTAAATGTTTTTCTTTGCCCAAAATTAATTCAATGATATATTATTGAATTTAATGATATATTTGAATAATGGAACTCAGAATTATCGTATTAAATAATTCATTATCGCAAAATTTGAATCACGCACGGAATTTTAATTCCTCAAAAACATACAGGCAATTGCGAAAAAAGGATATCTTTGGATCGATATGGAGTACCATATGGGTTTGATAATTTCAGAGGAATATGTCAGTATGAAGATACTTTATGAAGATATCCGCATAAGACATTTTCAGAATTTGTACAAAAATGGCACCCAAATTTTCCTATCTTGCCTTGCTTCGTAAAAAGAGAAAGTTTTGTAATCGTTCACTCTTACCCATCCTGGTTAAATATTACCATTATCATTAACAGCTAGCGAATTCTCCTAATTATAATATCCCACACAAAACAAAGTACAATTTCTCAAATGAAATTAAAAGCTTAATCAAAAATTTCTCTTTTAAAAAGCTCCAATTCATTATAAAATAAACAATATTTAATTTTAAAAAATGCCCAATCTCACGATATCCTACATTAATAACACAATTCAATTCCCAAAAAAGGACACTGAATGAAAAAATCTGTCAACATAATTCTTGTATCCAAGCCCCATAAAATCATAACAATTCAGAAAGCTACAGTCCAACCGGTCTCCTTTCAGATCTACCAAAGATTTTAGAAAAAATATCACTAGAAATATTTAAATACCCCAGAACATAACAAAATACCAATCCATTTCACAGTACATTTCAAAACACATACTTGGCATTACCAAAAATATCCATATTATATCAGCTACTAGGAATCATCTCAGAAATATCTACTAAGAAAAGTCATATCTCTCCTGCTTCCTGAACAAACTACACACAAAGCCACCGTTCCAGATATTTCACAGGCTTAAGATAGAGATTCTCACTTAGGCCTTTTATGCAAGCTCAAATCATAGGAACTCTCAATAGTCTTCTGCACACCATTAAAATTTTAAATCAGACAACATTTATAGTTACAGTCAAGAAGCACATTTCCATTTTCCGCAAAATAAAATCAGACCTGATAAGGCTTCAAGAATCCCCCATTATTTTCTCCATCCTTTCCACATTCCTCAAGGATTCGAAGTGTGGTTGGGGGTTAACTGTTGAGCAAAGTAATCAACCAAGGCTTCTCATTTGTCTAAATGTGCATATTTGTTTTCCAGAGGGCGTGTTAAAATGGTGTTGGTAACTGTTTCTTTCTTCAGGATGTTTTTGGTGAACTGCCAAAGCAAACTATTTGTTGTACACAATGAGAGTATTAGTATATTTTAAGGTAAGTATTTATAATCGATTATAGCTTTTTTGTTATAGCACAGTTTAGTATAAAAGTTACAAAGCTCTAATGGGAGGCGAATTTGTCCGTTTGACACTAGCGCACCTGGTGGCCAGCAAGAGGCATCTGTCTTAAAGGTTATAATTTTTAATGTTGAAAGTTTTAGAGCACTTTTAAAACAGGGCAACGGCATGTGCATAATATCTGAAAATTTGTAGTGTATACATAATAAAACTCTCATTCCAAGTTTATCATAAAATATAAATTTATTGCTGTCAAAGGAAGATGATAAAATCTATATTTACTGCGCAGAAGCAAAATAAGGGACAGCATTTGCTTTATCAAGCAAGAAAATTGTGCGAAACATCTTATTCAGATGGGGGTCCAACACCTAGAAGTTACAATAATATTTAAAAAATAATTATAAATTTATAATAATAAAATGGTATAAATCAAGGTTTACATGATATTTATTAGTTGATATATAATTTTTCTTAACATTCAAAATGATTGAAGCACTGAAAACACAAAAAATGTACACGAAATCATATAGAAGAACAAAAAGAAAACGTTGGAATCAGCCTATTGCAAATGCGCTTTAAAATAAGAACATTCACTAACAATTTTGTAAACGCTTTCCTTTCTGTCTCTTTATGAAACCTAAAGAAGGATATATTTGGCGAAATATTTTGATGGTTGCTAGAATGTATAGCATAAATAAATAGGAAATGCCGTGCATGAATTTGTTCAGGACGCAAATGTGATCACTAATAATTGAACAATGGCAAGTGAGCTAAGAGCGGATAATAATACTATTCAATGGATTCAACTCACTTCATCAAAAATGTATCGCTATCATAGCATCAAGCATCAAGTAAACCACGCGTAAACATCATGAAAATGTACATGCCCCACCTAAACGAACTGGTGCTGCCTCTTGTTTGCCACTGGGAGCGCCGAGATCGCACGGATGAAAAAAAAATTTAGGGAGTGTCGCAACTGTTATACTAAACTGTGGTTATAGTTAATAGGTTTAGTTCTTTTTTATTTGGGTCAATTCTGTAATACGTTAAAGTTTTTTGATTTTGTTTTTACTTTTAATTAAGTTTAGAGTGATCTTGGTTAATTTTCTTGGCATGTTTTGTGGTGAAGGGAAGCACAGACTTACTGGTAATTGTGTTAATGATTATTTTATTTTAGTATGAAATTGCTTGTTCGTTTTCTAGTCGGGATATTTCACATTTTAAATTGGGTTGTTTTGTTAAGGTTTATTGTTTAAAATGTTTTTAAATAAAAAGTATTCTTCCCGACGTGTTTCCTTCCGATACACCAACTTTCATCTGTTTTATGATTCCAAATACGCGATGAATCGGAAAAGACAATCCGAAATGAAGCAGCATCAGATCGACGCCACATTTTTTAGTAATTAAAATTTCAAAATATGGAAAGTAATTTTCGTCGATGCATTGTAGTTAGTTTGGGTGCAGATACACTATCTATTTCGAGGCACAGAGAGTGACAAACATCTGTGCTAGATAGCCTGGTTTATTTTGACAATGATCTAGTCCAGTGTAGCGTGGCAATTGGATTTCACACACCGTTGCAGTTGACACTCATCTCGGACATCCAATAGCCGTTAGTTCACCAGTTTCCAATTATACACTTTCTAGCGTAATAGTGACAAAAAAAACTTAGCTCTTTAAGAAATACTGTCTTATTTGATTTAAATTTTATAATTACCTTCTTTTTGAAAATCTTCCAGCGCACTTCTTCCAGTGAACGTCAATTACGTAATATTAAACCTCACATTTAGAAGGTAGTAATAACAATTTTACTTGAGTGTATATTGTTTACAGCAGATAGCTCATGTTAAAGATGGAACTTCATGTTTTGACAACTATACAGTTAATTCCTAACTAGAAATACAACATTTGAGCAACGTCAGGGTATTCAACGGGAGCCCCCCTTCTCCCGAATGAATCCCGGTTGGGGGGAGAGGCAACGAGTGGCTGTTTATTGAAGGGTGGAAATGAAGGCGGAGAGGGGGGCGAACCCTGTTGTACACGTCGCGACCCGCGCGCCAGTCGATGCATCGACCCCCTCCCACGCACCTGCAAACTTCGCCCCCTGCGCCCCGAGCTCGCCCAAGGAATTTGTGAATATGGATGTTCATCAGTTTCGTACGAGTTTTCAAAACGACGTCTCTTTGTTGCGCAAGGGGAAGTAGGGGAGTGCTTCACCACGACCGAAATGGATATTTTTAGCGTGGAATATATCAGATTTGTGACGGATCATTACAGAGATGCGGGGGCGCGCGGATGGGGAGAAAGACGATTGAAGGGAGAGCGGTGTCTGTCGTGAAGAGCAAGCTGCGATTGTCGTGAATTTTGCAGAGGATTCTATATCATAGTGGTTCTGTACACTATAATTTTACGTCTACGGATGTTTTTACACAATCCCACTCATCGTGTATGTATAATACAGTGTTAATGAACTAATTTATAAGTTTTTCAAATGTGTTTCAACGAGTGTTTTATTTCAAACGTGTTTTAATTTGTAGTTGGATACGAAGAAGGTGTGAGTAAATTGTACGCTAAGGTTATGAAGTGTCGTCAGTAAATTATGCGCTGTGTGTTGTGAAAGGTAGTTACGTACGAGAGTATATAAGATGTGTAGATGTTGAAAAGGATGGGGGGGATCCTTGAGACCTTGTCAAGTCTATTTTTTTGCGATAATTGGAAATATACTACTAGGTTATTTAAAGAAATACAGAAATACAAAACAGAACTTTAGAATAAACAACAATCCTTGAGTGTGCCATGTAAAAATCAATGAAGAACCTATCAATACATATTTATATCATTAAATTACGAATTATATTCAATTTTGATCTCGCGTATTCAAGAAAATAATTATTTTTAGTATTTGTCATGTACTTTATAAATATTCAAGCTTGAATGAAATTGACGCTTTCAGTAATTTTTCAGCACAAAATATTCAAAACTATAAATATTACAGAATGGCACAGATTTTCTCGGACTAGTTAGTTTGTTAATGTCTTCTATCTGGGGTAGCATTTCGATTTGGCCAAACCCTCTTCCCATCCACCCAGCTTGCCACTGGCAACCAATTCTCTCTTAAAAGGCTTTTTCCACTTTTTCTCCAGAAAAGTCCATATAATAGAATTAGGCTTTGCCCTCATCATGTCTCTCACACTGTGTGCAAACGTCGGCAGACTGTGCCGTGCAAAGCCGGTTCTCTAAATAAATATATAATCTTCAAAGGAGATGACTTTGTTTATTTCTTCATGTATTTACGTCAACAATACCGCATCAGAATTCCCACACTTTAAAAATGTTACAGAAAAGTAAAATCTTGTTCTATATTAAACATTTTCATTGAAACCTTTGGAGCGTTTTTGAGCAAAAATGACGTTCTGAATATGAGCTATTTGAAGCTAATTTTAAAAAATAATTTGAGTTTTCGCGAGACTCCAGCAGAAATCATTTGAATCACTTGTGCTCAGTTATGCAATAATGTATAAAACTCCCGCAAAGTTTTTATTAACGACGTTTATATACGTATAAAAATATATTTTGTGCAGCACAGGGCTGCGAAAAAAAAATTGAGCGCTTTGGGTTCTGAAGGGTGATTTGAATTCATTTAAGCTAATAATTAATAGATCTGAAGTTCATTTTTCTTTAACATGTAAGACATTTTTGTAATTTCAATGAAAAGACTGGTACCATTGAATTGTCGCAGCCCTGCGTTTACGTATGACATAGCGCGTGCTAATTTTTAATACAAAAATCCGAAAATTCTGCAAAAACTGTACGTAATAGAAAAGAAATGATACATGAAATCATGGTAAAAAAGTGATTCATAATGATCCATTTTCACCAAAAGCGACAAATCGTCGCTGTGTAGTTTGTTGAAAACCAAAAGAAAAGATCAAAACTGAATTTATTCCAAATTATTCACTGCATTTGGCAATATGTGGAAACATTTCCAAGAAAAAAATTTGAAGCCATTTTGAGAAAATCTTATTTTATTACTGTCTCAAGTTTAGTCAAAATTACATAAAAATTACTAATATTTTCAAAATAATGAGACTTGCGCCTTAGTTTTAAACATACTTAACTCTATACGAGCAATACAAATTAAAGAAAAGATTTGGAGTTTGTCGTTTTCGAAAAAAAAAGTGTATGAATTGCCTTTATTTCACGCAAATATTATGTGAAAATTACACGTTTTTTGAAAACAAATTTACAAGATCTTATTAAAGATCTATTTTTCATTTTCTCACCCTTCGATAGATAGTAAGAATATAATGTATTGTAATTGTGTGCCGGAAAATGGCGAATTTTGCGACAGAAAAACTCTTACTGTCGGGCCATGGTAACAAAACTAGTGGTGCTACACAGTACATATTTTCTCCCAATATTTTTAAGTTTGCAATTTTCGAAAACTCAGACAGTTCAGCGAAAGTAAAATCTGTGCCATTCTTTAATAGTTTCTTGCTTTATGTTAAAAAATTTAAAGAATTAATATCGATAATATAAAAAAGTCTGTCAACAATATTGTGATCCCACGTAAAGCAGATACATTTTCAGTTTTAACTCATTATCTTCTACAATCTAGTGCCTTGTGTATGAGATACTTGTGTTATTTCTGTTTTTATGTATTCTGTTTTTGTATGTTATTTCATAAATTCTGAAATTATGAGCATTTACTAGAAATGAATAGTTCAAGCTAAATTCTACAGATTGTCTCACTTGTTACAGGTTGTTCTGTATATGTTTGTTTGTTCTGTTGTCTTAATTCTTTTGTATCTTATGTTATTGTATTATTTTGTTATTCTTTTACTGTATTATTTGCATTAGTTGTGTTATTTATATTGTATCTTGTGCTAACTACCTCTTCTATCAGAAGTTATTTGTAATGAAAGTATTTATGATAGAGCTGTGAATATACACAGCAATTTTCAATAGGATAATCCTGTAAGAAAATTACTAATAAAATTGAATTTCTGTTTTCGTAAATGAACTAGCTACTCACATTCCGATCAAAGGTTCAAGCACGTGAATGGGACAAGAACTACTGTGGATATAGGTACAGGCATGAGAAGACGCATAGGAGCCCCTCAGCTCGGTGTTTGCGTCTCACGAAAGAGGTCTTCACTAGGGATTGTCCCCAGGGAAGCTGCAGTGGAAGCATGAAGCCATAGTAGATCCCTTAGGCACCGAAAGCTGGCATTTGAGAAAGGTTTACGGGAAAACTAAAAATGCAGCCCCGACTCGAAAGGCAAGGGACTGAACCAATACGACAAAATCTGGCAAACTGTAGTATTGTACTGTGCTGTAGTGTTGTACAACTAGTTCCAAAGTTGGGGAAATTGTAAAAAAAAATTTTAAAATACTGTCAGATGAAACATTATTTATTTTTAAGTTAACAGAAACATACTTATTTTATGACGCTTTTCACATGATTGAAACACCTTTAACAGTAGTCGTGTCTGAGAGATTTAAACTGATTGGAATATTAACTGCTTTAAATTTGGTACAACAATAACAATTTTCGATAAAAAAATTGAAGAAAAAGAGCAAATGGAAAAAATATATTCAATATTTGAAAAAGAAACAAGTTGAAACATTAAACGTTAAAATGTCAAGATATAGTTCATCATGAAACGATGATGTAATGCTGGGTATTAATACATGAGTGTGATATTAGGATTCGAGCGAGAAATGAGCGAGGGTCGTTAACGTCTCACGAGAGTATTAATACCCATTACATCGAGCTTCATACGGTACTTTTTCTACGACTTTTACAAGTTAAACTTTTACGTTGAATCGTTTCGTGGCCAAAGTATTCACCCTAGGCCACCTAGCGGACGCTCCGTAACCCGTATGCTGCCGCAGGTGGCTCTGGTCACCAGTTCACCTGCGAGGGAGTACTGCGCTAGTCAAGTAGGATCAAAGTAAAATTGCAATCAAATTTATTTTAAATAATCTTCCACGAAAAATTACTAATAATAAAAGAAATTAAAACTGACAAGTATAATATCATATCAAATGTAATTTTAATGTACACAATCGAACGAAACATTTACTAGAATGATTCTCAATGATTAATGAAGAGTCAATACTGGTTTGTGAACTTCTGTGTAATTGGTCAAGAATCTGTAACATAATGAAAACTGTATCGAAATGAATATCATTACGCAACTGGTTGCAGCCATCAAATGTTAGCATTATACAATGGGAGTAGAAAAATTAATTTTTGCGTTGTACTCAAGGAGGCGTCTCCCGTTGCAAGTGGCTCGCCAGGCGGCGGGGCAGCGATTTGCCCTCCGCAGGGCGCCTGGCGAGCGGCAAGGGCTGGCGAGACACCCGCTGGGCGCGGGGCGGCGCCGAGATAAAAATGGATTGAGGAACTCGCTGATGCTTCAAGGGGCGCGTGTCGCGGGCGCGGTGGTGGATGGACGCGCAATTAACAGATAATGGGGCCACTCTCATGATTGTGGTTTCGCGTTTTATGCTCGAGGGCGTCGCCGCAGGCCGCAGCTCTTGGGTGGTGAGGGCGGCCCAACGGCCTTCCTTCCCTCCGCCCTCGCCTAGCGTTCTCCCGCCCTCTGTCCTCACACTTTCTGTCTTGCCCGTTGTTCGTTGTTCTCACCTCTTTCTCCATTCGACACCGTAGAGATTACACGCCGGGAGACAGGTCGTGAGCTTAGAGCGTGTCGCGGCTGGTTCGGTGCCCAGCTGGTGAGAGATACCTGGTGGGGGAAACTCCGCTAGCCGACGGTAGGTCGGCGCCGGATCTCGCCATCCAGCGGGAGAGGGCCACCGCTACCTCTAGAGCAAAAAACCATACCCTACACTTACGGGAATAATGACCCTTAGTAGTTGACGCGTTAGGAATCACTAACAATCAACCGTAAGTTACACTCTGCATTCGACTCCATTAACTACACGCTTGCGCTTATTTTTAACCCGAGCGGTCCTCTTTGTCAATGTTCACACACATTATCGCTTCACATTCGCACTTCCTTCTCTTGTTTTTGCTCTCTTGCATCTTCCCAAGACGCCTTCCAGCGCAATTCGCTGTCCGCCGTCGCAACAAGTGCGCCTGGAGATTAATACGAGAAAGCTTTCACGCTGGATAATGTCATGCTTTCATCACTTTCGCGCATTCTCCGATTGCCTTACTTTATCTTCTGGAGATGTAAAAAAACAACACTTTTTCGTTCTATTAAACGAATACATTACCGTCCGAAAGTGATTATAAGAAGTTCAACGTCGAGAGCTGCAGGTGATAAATAGGTAGCGATATCTAATAAGTCGGTGATAACTCATTTTCAACTTTACTCGGAGAAGCTTTGCAGAGATAATCAAATTCAGCACGCAAGTTTGCACGACCAGTTCTCCAATACCTGACGAACATGAACTCAATATTGCGCAGTGATCAGAACGTAAAAGTAATCAGATCGGAAGACACCGAATGTGTCAATGCGCAATTTCAATTTGTTGAAGTTTCGATTACACCTCTTTTGAGGAGCAAACATTCCAACGGGAACATGTCCATTCGGGAAAAATTAAGTTTTTCTGTTGTTTTTATCTAGAAATTTATTTCTAGAAAAACTAGTGGTGCTACAGAATGGCACAGACTTTCCCGTATTAGTTTTCTATTTTCCTGGGTCTTCGCTAGCTATTCGGAATTGCCACATACTCTTTCTTGCCAGCTACCATCTATCATCGCCAAAAGTACATTTTTTTTTGTCATTTTCTTAATTTTTCGGTTTCCTATTGGTAGAACAGAAACATTAATTTTAGAATTTTAAAGAACACAAAAACCAAGCCGTAAATGGCAATTTTCTTTTAAAAATTATGTGCCGTTTAAGAGAAAATGGCGTTTTAGAACTACTAAAAATGCGAAATTTGAAGCTCATTTTCACAGAAAATTTTTGAGTTTTCAAAATACTTTATTTGAAGTTATTTGAAGCACTTACACTCACAAATATAATCATCTTTACAAATTGCGGATAATGTGCATATTAAAGATGTGAGAGATCTTTCAAAAAATTTACATTTATATAATTTTTGAAAAAAACAAAAAAACTCAAAATAAACTTCACGCTATACTAATGAGTGTAATTAGCACTATCCGTTACAAAAGTTTCAAGAAAAAAATTGCAGCCATATACGAGAAAATGACGTTTGAGCATTTCTGAAAATGCCGAAATTTGAGCTACTTTTCACAGAGAACGGTAGTGTTTTCGAGAAACTTTACTTGACATTATTTAAAGCATATATACTCGTAAATATAATAATGTAAAAAATCGCCGATAATATAAATATTAACGACGTGAGAGACAAGTAAATAAAATTTACATTTTGGTAGTTTTTGAAAAACCAACCGATAGACCAAAATGGCTTTTATGTCATTGATAGAGTACATTTAACACTATCCCTACCAAAAGTTTAAAGAAAAAATTTGGAGCCGTTTTTGAGAAAATTTTGTTTTTGTAATTTTTTAAAATTGCACATATTGCACGCAATATTGCACGAAAACTACCAAAATTGTGAAAAACATTTACATGACCTTTAAGAAAGAACTCAATATGCAGAACAAATTTTATCTGAAGAAAAAATCTCTATCTTCAATTTTGTAGTTGGAGAAAGACGCCGAGAAAAATTCAAACTTCCACAATTTTCGAAAATTCAGAGCTGTACCTGAAAATCGGACCTATGCCATGTTATAAAGTGTATTTTCCTCTATTCATACAAGAAATTTAAAGAAAAAATTTGGAGCCGTTTTTGAGAAAATGTTGAAAAATCCCCGGGGGGCTTCGTATAAAGTACCCCCAAATTTTAAATAATCTTTTTCAAAATCACAAAGCTTTGACTAGAATCAGATCGACTGGGGAATATCAATTTTGAAGAAAATCGACCGAACGGTTTAGGCGCTAGCGTTGACCACAGACGGACAGACGGACGGAATGCCGTCAATCGATTTTTAAGTATAAAGAAGCAACAAATCATGGATTTTGACCACACCACGAGATAGAGGATTTTTTTTCTTAATTTAGCAACTGGTTTTATCCACTTATTCGTTTTCACGGCCCGGCAATTAATTTTTTTTCGCCGAAAATTGGCCATTTTTTCGCGCAGCATTACATAACTTTCCCTATACTACGTATATCACTCCGTGTATACGTACGTATACGGGAAAGTAAAAACATGACATGTCTTACAATGCATTAAGTAGTACTCAATTAGTTAACGACGCTGTTCGAAACCGTAAAACATGTGGTATATTTTTCATTTTGATTGGAAAAATGTGAAAAGGAGGTATCATGTTTTGAGTATTTGCTCATTGTTTCATCATTACCTCTTTTGAACCGTTACACAGTAATGTGTAACAGTCATGTAGAACATTTTACACAGTCCATGTGAATAAAAATAACGTATCTGATTAATTTCATTGCGTTTGCAACAAGTCAGAAAACGTTTCTGCGTTTTGTGAAAGAAAAATGAAATAAAATTCAGAAATAATATATTAGTAAATGAATATTCTCAAATTCTTAACCCTTCAATATGAATATTTTAAATGTCCTTTGAAAAATATATCGTCGATAAGACCTTGACTGAAATGTATGGCATCATGTGCACCATACGCTGGCTTCGAAGGCTTAAGCGAGAATGTCGATATGGATATAACTTTTAAATTGCGATAAAACACGCGTCATATAAATACGTAATTAAGCTCAAACACTTTGAAAAGCGGTTTAAAGAGCATGTGATGGGGTTCATCATTATTATATAATGCAGATGTAAACGCATTAATTATTTTATTATCCGCGTCGCTTAAACGAGCGCGATATATGAGCTAGAACTTTCCATAAATATTTCGGAAATACGATCAGATATTGAGTATTATGGTCAATGTTGCGTAGAGCTGATAAAATACTATGCCCTGCACTTAGCGGGTGGGTGTGCACCTACACCGGCTGAACGCGCCCATAAACACACTGATCTGCATAATATGTCATACGGGCTTCGAACGATACGTAAAATGCATTTACATGGTTGTGTGAACATTATAGCATGATTTTATAGAGTCATCAAAGAGCTTTTTGATTAGGTTTAGATGTTGGTCCAATGAGTTAATCCGCTCAGGAGCTGGCCCGTGTCCGCGTGTGTATACAAATTACAATCAAAATGCATCAAGTTAGTGCGGAGTGCACACGCTAGGTGGCAGCAGATGCAGAGGGGACCGCCATGGGTGGACCGTCGTGCCTGCAAAGCCGCTGTACATTGCATCTGACCCACATTGTTCCGCGGGGCTTACAAGATAGCGAGGCGAGGATCGGCCCCCGGTGCAGGAGGGATGGGTGGGCACTGCGATTCGCACGCTGTCGCCTCCACCCCGCCCCTTCCCCGCCCGCAATGCGCCGCGCCGTGCCGCCACACCCCGCCCCGCCCCGCTTTGACACCCCCGCCACGGCCCCCCGCCACCCCCGCCTCCGCGCCCCGCTTTATCCGCCCAACGACCGGGGGCGAGCGGGGAGGTGCTGGATGGGCTGGGAGGAGGCGGGGTGACTCGGAGCGGAGCGGGGCGAGGGGAGCGGAGCGGGGCGTGGCGGGGAGGGCAGGGATATCGCTCGTACGCAGCCGCCGCCGGCGCCATTGTCCGGGAAAAAGTGTATCTGCGCCGGGCAGGCCGCGCCCCGCGCGCTGAATTGGCTGGGGCGTCTCGAGGGACAGGGCGACGGGGGGGAAGGGAGCTCAGCGCAATAGTGACATTGTGCGAGAAGGCGGGGGACCAATTGCGACTGGCTGATCAGAACTGTAAGTTGGTACTAACGGCTCCTACCGGCGGAAGGGAGCAGCGACAATAGATGCTGTGGCTGCTCGGTCGCACTGTGCAATGGTCGGTCATTACACAATTTCCTCCAGAAAACTGAATCACTCTTATGCAACCAAGGATTTTTAAACTGAACAAAAATCAGGCTGTTTCCTTTAAAATTTTATTCTATTGACCGTTTAACAAACAAACGAAATCAACGAAGGAGTGCCCTAACAATTCCAGATCGGAGAGTTTTCAGGCGCGTCAACAGCCAAAGTCATTAGTCCCGTAAGCGTAGTTCCTGTTTTGATCGCGGGATATGGTGGTGGTGATCTTCCCCTGCTAGATGGGGAGATACAGGCGACGACCTACACGTCGCCTTGGAGGGTTTTCTCCAGCTATGTCCACCGGGAGAGATGGCTCAGTGCATCAACCTGATGTCACTGCAGTCTCTCCCTAGGTTCGAGTCCCGACGGCGGCAGGATTTTCGACACTAGCTTGTCAGCTAGGTCGAATTCAGTCGCTGTCTGGAGGAGAATTCTAGCGAACGGCTGCTCTGATCGGTAGTTTTCCGTGGTTTCTCCGATCAACACCAGGTGAATGCCGAAGCAGTACCCCAACAAACGGGCCACGGACCGCGCGCGATCTTTCCTTCCTCCTCCTTGTCCTATCCTCTCCTCTTACACACACACACTTACACTAACATGCACTACACTACCACACATGCCGGGAGACCGGTCGGGAGCTTACAGCTTGTCCCGGCTGGGGCGGTGCCTCGCTGGTGGGAGATACTTGGTTGAGTGGAAACCCCGCTAGTCGACGGTAGGTCGACGCCAGATCTCGCCATCCAGCGGGGAAAAGTTCATCGCCACCTCCCGAGGAAAAACACGCACTACACTGACGGGACTAATGACCAAAGTAGTTGACGCGCCCGGAAACACGAATCAATCAATCCAGCTATGTCCCATCAGAGGGGCACTGCCCCGAACAGGACAAGCTCAAAGTTCCCGACTGGTCTCACGACATGTATGATAGTGGAGTGCATATAAGTGTAAGTGTAAGTAATGAGTGAGAAAAGAGCAAGGAAGAGGAAAGAAGGATCGCGCGCGGTCCATGGCCTATTTGTACAGCTCCAACGTTCGCTTGGTGTTGGTCGGAGAGAGATCGGCAAACTATCGATTAGAGCAACCGGCCGCTGGAATACTCCTCCAGACAGAGGCTGAATTAGACCTAGCTGCGTTCACCCTAAGTAAAATCCTGATATTAACAAACTGGAGAAAACTTTGCGCCAAACTGCGCTTCTGATTGGACAACTCCCCGTGCACAACTGTTGATGACGCGATCAGCTTATTCAAATAGGATATTGCACTCTCCCAATTTTCAGGGGTCACTTGACTCAATGGCTCTTTGAGTAATAATCGAACTTCCTTGAGTTTAAGTTTTGTCGTGTTACGTGCCACGTACCGCTTTGCTTGATTCCATTTGCTCTTGTAACTGTTCACAGGCTGCCACAATTTCGCAAAGCGTTGGTTGTTCGTTTCTCAAGAAAAATGAATGCACTTTTGATCAAAAAGCACTGACAACTAATTCGTCGTATTCAGCCACAGGTTTCTTCTGCTTTTTTTCTTCTGTGTTATTTGTAGTAGCCTCGTATCTGTGAGATCTTTCCTGACTATCAATACGCTAGATACCAATGAATTTTGCTGCGAGTTGAACGATTTGCTTCACCGGTAACGACGGACTTCTATGCAATGACGAATCGAAAACTTTCAGAACGATGCGCTTTTCGCAACTACGAAGATATTTTCCTCTCTTGTGTTTAAATATTGAAGGGCCAACCACACTCTCAGACATTCTGAATCGAATTTAATATCAGAGCCTAGCAGGCCGATCAGAGACGCGGCGCCCCGATACCACGTGCCGCGTCCCACGCGCCTGGCCTGTGTCGACCGGCGGTCTGAACTATCAGAGGCTATCGATGCACATCCGCGGTCTGAACTATCAGAGGCTATCGATGCACATCCGCGGTCTGAACTATCAGAGGCTCGTGACTTACCACCCAGCAGCACACTTCCAGTTGTGAACAGGCACACTGCAGGTCTTCATTTTCGAAACCGTTACAATAGTTTTGATGCAAGGGTAATTTTACGAACGATGGCAGATAAATTAGTTCTTATACAGAGAAATTATTTATTTTAGCGTCAGAGCAGTCTACACCAACAGAGCTCACACTGCTGAACGGACAACAGATAGCGTCTAATCTACTGCCACCATCGATAATCGAACCCTGGAAAGTGTTCGCGTGCCGTCTTGATTAACGCATTCCGTGCATGGCAAAATGACGATATCCAAAACCAGCGCCTAGGCAACAGTGGCGCACCAGTGGCCATGGATGACGTTGGAGAACGACAGCGAAGATGTGTACGGACGGACAGATATGCAACAGTAGAGCAGCTGACCGCCCAGGTAAACCAAGGAGCTACTAACAGGATTTCCTCAACAACAGTTCAGCTACGTATGGGCCTCAGCAGCAGGCATCTGATTCATGCCGCACGCTTATTGCTGTTCATCGGCGACGAAGGCTGGAATTTACGCGCCAATACCGCAATTGGACGCCCACTGAGTGGTGGTATGTGGTCTTTTCAGGTGACACGCGATTTCGGCTCCATCGGAGAGTTAGTCGTTGGCGTACAAGACGTGTAACGTCTCAATGGAAACAAACTGAAAAATCACCAGACGGGTTGACGCTCGAAGAAAGAGCATGAAGGTGTGGGAAATCTTTTCTTCACATTCCCTGGGGTACCTTGTCATTGTGGAAGATACAATGGCTCAGTCGCTCTTCCGGAGCATGGTCACCCCAATATGCAGATCGTTTTCCTCAGCAAGACAGCACCCACTATCAGGGCTATGTGTCATAGTGTACTCGCGTGGTACCAAGAACACAAGGATAATTTTACAGCATTCTCCTGGCCACCAAACTCCCCCGATTTAAACCCAATCGAGAATCTGTATGGCCAGCTGTTCGCTCCATGGATCCGCAACCGAGAAACCTAGAGCAGCTGGCCACGGCACTATGTAGACATGCCTGTCGGCTGAAAGCCCTGCAAAAGAGGACTATTCAGGATTTTGACGTGTGGTCATAGTTTATCTTGATATCTATTTATTTTAGTTCTGATGAGTTGGGAACAGATGTCCGTGTATGTTTAATATCTTATGTGGAAAACAGGTTAGGATTATTTCTAAGAATCGCACTCATCATGCAATGAAACAATTTGTCCTCGTTAAAGATATTTTGTGGTCAAGAATTGTCAACAAGATCTACTGCAACCAATTTCATAGATTTACCTGTTTTATCATGTCTGCTACTTTAGTTTCGGGATATTCCAGCCTCTTCATTTCTTCAGTTCAGTGTAGCATGCCGAAATGTATTTTATTACTTCTGATAGCACTTTTACTATTTGGATTTTAATACATATGAAATTAAGTATTGTTTTTTTAACAGTATTTTCGAGATTTTCTATTGCCAATGATTTCAGTGAAGTTAACTTTAATGTACTCACCATTTTGTCTAGAAAGTCTTTTATTGCAGCTGAATGTAGGTGTTATCATAGTTTTGAGATCATTTTGAAAATGTTCTCGAGGATTTATTTGAAGTACACCCAAAATAAAAAAAAATATCAAATTCAAACACGCAGGCCCTCATGTTCAAACAAATCGATGGGGATATTAGTTTTGGAAAAGATTAACTGAACGGTTAAGGGGTTAGCATTGACCATAGACAGAAACATGGACAGGCATTCCAACCGGACTGGACATTTTGCCACTCCAAACTTATACATCAACACTACAACAAACAAAATTCAAAAATATTGGAACCATTATAAATCTGCTTTCTCTGTACCACACATATTATTGTTCTTTTTCCCAAAGGTATTAGTAAAAATGTATACGAGGCGTTGGTTCTTCATCGTAAGTTTTTATTTTAGCATAAAGCCTTTTCGGCCGCATTGCGGCCATCTTCAGTGTTACAATAATAATAATAATAATAATAATAATAATAATAATTTATCTAAGTTACAAAAAATAAAAAACCGTTTTACAAAATATTATTGTGAATTAGATTTAAAGAAAAATATAAAACGTGAAAATGGGCACATAATTTTTTTAAAATGGGAAATGAAAATTAAAATAAATGAAATTTATTACAAAATCATATTATGAAACAAATTAGAGTTAAAGAAAACTAGAAAAATTGTAATATAATATGTGAAAATGGAAACATACTTTTGAGTAACAAATGTACTGTTCTGAAGAGAGGTGAAAATAGGAAATGAATAAATAAGTAACTAAATAAATAAATGAATTAATAAATTTAGGTAAGTCATTTCCTATTTTCCCCATACATTGGTAGTGATAGATACACGTAATGAAATAGCATTATGTAATTTTAATTAATTTTTTATATTTTCAATTTACACAAATGTCATTTTACTTATATGTCACGTCTTTAATATTTATAGCACAGATGTGTTTTACTCATTATGTATTTGTGAGAAGAAGTGTTCTTATGATTTCCAATGACTTTTTCGAAAATTCAAAGGCTTTTTGTGTCAATGAGCTCAAAAGTGCCCCGTTTTAGATAAGTTGAAACGACATTTTCTCTAAAACGGCTCCAAAGTTTTCAACAAACAATTGCTGAAAGACTTGATGTTACTGATCTACAGTATCCTTGGTCATATTTTATTTTTACCATTAGAGGATGATAAAACTGAGAAAATGTAGAAAAACTACACTCATTCGCCCAAAATTGCAGGTTAGAAAAAGATGGGACAGAACCGAATTGCTATCCTGGAATATAGAGATAAGAAATAGAGTAAAATTACAAGGTACAATTAAAATTTTATTTGTTTTGAAAAAAAGAGTAGTTTTCATGCAACTTCAGCTGTAAGCTAATGAAGTAATTTGTAAAAAACTAGGAACACCCGGCAGACGTTGTTCTTCCCTTCATCTACCTCTTTCCCTTCCCATCTCTGTTTCTCATTGTCTCTCCTTCCCTCCCTCACCCTGTCCCTGTCTATGTGTGTCTCTGTCTCTGCCATACGTCACGTCACGACTCTACGGCACTGCCGCTCTCTATGCCTCTGCCGCTACTGCTTACTCTATCTCTGCCGCTCTCTTCCCCTCTCATTCACTTTTACCGGCAGATTTTGCACGTCTCTGATCAGGTAAGGTAATATCGGGAAGCGCCGTTCCAGCAAAAGTGTAATAGAATGTTCAGGAAGAGTTCATTCTGTAGAATACGGTGTAATGAACGTTTCTTTGAGGCATTCGTATTTCGTTTATGGCCCTAGAACGCCTCGTTTAGGAGTTATTTAACGATATAGATTCAAAATGTTGCCGAGTGTGCTGCAGGTTGCATTTGACGTGAATATGCAGTGGATATGCAGTGAATATGTAGCGCCATGTAGTGGAGTTACAACAGAATTAACAACACATAAACCTTCTCGGTGAAAAAATGCGTAGAAGTGCCAACTTTCATGGAGATCGGTCCAATGGTGTTGGCGTTTTGCTCTTATATACATACCAACATCCTACAACATTATATATAGAAGATATGTAACAGGATTTAAATTTTTAATGTTTTTATGAATGGACGAAAGGAGATTTAAAAAATAACGCTGTTCTAATTTTCGTTGAAATCTCTGAATTTTAGGAAATTGCATTTTATGAATAATAGGAGAGATCTTTAGATTTTTACGAGTCCGCAAAACAGAGAACGACCGAGCATGTGGGTGGTGTAGCAGAAAACAACGACTTTGCGTTCTCTACAGTATTCTATGCTGCTCTCGTCGGGCTTCATCTGTACTAAATAATGTAAGAATATTGGCCATAGCACCAGAAATATGGTGCTTTGAAATATCATTAGTTTTGCACAAACAACAAATGTTCACATAGTTTACGACAAAAACGGCAACATTGTCAGGAATGGACTATGTTTTTTCGATAAAGATTGGCTATACACGTTAATTACGTTTTCGTGAAAATAACAAGTGATTTAGACGTGTAACTGTTAAAAAGGTAAATTTTGAGGTTGAAAAGTTCCAATTTTTAAAATAATGTTAGAAGAGCTTCATTTCCTTGTAAAGTATATCGTGTGTACCGTGGTGTTTGGAGTAAGATAAATATCAGAAGCAAACTACTGGTGCTACAGAATGGCACGGACTTTCCCGTATTTGTTTTCTACTTCCTTAGGTCTGGGCTAGATGCTCGGGATTGCCACATACTCTTGTCAGCTGCCATCTATCGCCGCCCAAATACGTTTTTTGACATTTTCTTAATTTTTCGGTTTCCTAATGGAAGAACGGATATATTAATTTTGAATTATTAAAAAAAACTCGTTCAAAATGACGATTTTCTTTCAAAAATTTGGTGTCGTTTTTAAGAAAATGGCATTTAAGCGTTACCAAAAATGTGAAATTTGAAGCTTTTTCACAGGAAAGTTTCCAGTTTTCAAAAAACATCATTTAAAGTAATTTGAAGCACTTACATTCATAAATACAATAATATTTACAAAATGCTGGTAATGTGCATAATAAAGATGAAAATAGTACAATTGTGTAATTTTTAAAAACAAAAAATACCTCAAAATAAACTTAACGTCATATTAAAGAGTGCAATTAGCACTATCCGTTACAAAAGTTTGAAGAAAAAATTTAGAGCCATTTATGAGAAAATTGCGTTTGAGCGTTTTTGTAAACGCGGAAATTTGAGCTAGTTTTCACATAAAACGGTTGAGTTTTCGACAAACTTTGTAGGACATTATTTAAAGCACATGTACTCATAAATATAATAATGCAAACAAATTGCCGCTAGTATAAATATTAACGACGTGAGAGACAAGTCAAAAAAATTACATTTTTGTAATTGTTTCACAAAACAAAAGAATAGAACAATATACCGTTAATGTCATCTCTTAGAGCATATTCAGCAGTATCCCCACTAAAAGTATCCGTTTTTGAGGAAATCTGTTTTTTGTAATTTTTTGAAATTGCAAATATTGCGCGAAAACTACTAAGATTATCATAAAAATGTACATTACCTTAATGAAAGAAATTACTTTGAGGAATAAAATTTATTTGAAGGAAAATTCTCTATCTTCAATTTTGGAGCTGTAGGAAGGTGCCGAAAAAAATTCAAACTTTTGCAATTTTCGAAAATTCAGAGTTAACCGTCAAAGTGAGACCTATGCCACCCATGACATAAAAAGTATATTTTACTCTACTCTTACAAAAAATTTAAAGAAAAAATTTGAAGCCGTTTTTAAAAAAAATTTTGAAAATGTCCGGGGGCTTAAAATAAAATATCCCCAAATTGTGAAGAAAGTTTTTCAAAATCGTGGCGCCTCGAGTGGAAGCAGATTGACTGGGGAATATCCATTTTGGAAGAAATCGTATGTATAGTTTAAGCGCTAGTATTGTTCACAGACTGACGGACGGACAGACAGACGTTTTGAACGAAAAACACTTTTTCGGTATTTCCGTTAGAATCTCGAAATCGATTTCCCGCAGCATTACATAACTTTCTCTATAGTATGTATATTACTCCGTATATACGTACGTATAACGGCAAGTAAAACAGCTATCTGGTGAAAGTACTTTTCAGACACTACAAGAAACCTATTCTATTGAAAAGGAAAAACTTGATGTTCATAGATTTTTTCAGAATTTGCAGAACTCTAAAATCAAACTCTTCCATGACAAAATTACTTTCAGACCCAAATGATAAAAGTGAAAACACCATTGAAGTTTAAGAGGGAAATATGATGAAAATAGTAGTGAAGCAGTATATCTGATTTAGTGAATGAAGATAATAGTGAAGACAGATTCTATTTTCAGTTAGCCCTACATTATCGAAAATTTTCGAAATGTTATTTTTTTCAAACAATATACGAATGTACGTTTTACACGGCAATAATATTTACATTACAAGATTTATTAATTTACTAATATTAGTGAGTATAAGTGTTTCAAGCAATATATTTCGGAGTTTCTCAAAATCTGAAAACTTTGTTTGTGAAATTGAACTTAGAATGGGGCATTTTCAGAAATGCTCAAACGACGCGATTGATGGTTTACGGGCATATTCAATTCAATGAAAGGCTTATTTCCGTGGCAAGGCTCTGGCCATCAGGTTTTCTTCTCCGCCTGACCAAGCAAATTCCGCTATGATCCTTTTCCCGACTAGCAGAGAAAGGAGGTATCACTCAGCCGACGAAACTGGCGACTTTAATTTACTCAAAAGACTTCTTTTAGCCTTGAGGACGTTTTATATGTTGAAAATCTACAACAAGGGACAACCGGCTTTACTTCCCGGAAGTATTTTTTTGCTCTAAAAAATTCACAGAATCGATCGCATTTGACTCCGCGAACTTGGGTATAACAGTCCGATATGCTGTTACATCATCGAATACTTCGGTCATTTGTGTAGGGACTTCTTTTATCCCGGGAGTTGACGATGTTGCCCCCTCACTGATTGACGAGATCCGGAGCCGCCCTATAGGTCGGGTTGAGGAAGATTTCCCTCTTCAGTTATATCCCACCAGCAGATCTGCGCTCCAGCTGAAGAAAGCACTTAGCTCCAGATTATTCTCTCAGGCACGTGTCGTAGTGTAGTGCTTGTAAGTGTAAGTATGTGTGTGTGTAAAGGGAAAGGGTATGTCAAGGAAATGGAAGGAAACATTCCATGCGGTCTGAAGCCGTTTGATAGGTACAGTACTGCTACGGCATTCGCCACTAGAATTCTCCTCCAGGCAACGAATGAATTCGACTTAGCTAAAAAGCTAGAGGAGGAACTACGCCACCGTTAGGACTCAAACCCAAGGACCTTCCAGTCTGAGGCGCTGCAGAGATAACGGTAATGTCAGCTTTGAGCTTAACTCACTAATCTGCCGGGTAGACCATATATGGAAATTCAAAAGTCCCTTTATGAACTCGTTTGTTTACCTCGTAAATATCCTGAATGAAATTCTGTGAAAGAAACAGCCCTGCTCAGCAATTTTATCAGGAAAGGAGCCCTAAAGCCTAACCGTTATTTGCGCTATTTACGTTGGCAGCCGCTCGTGTGCGCCGGGAGCATCGGGTGGGGTGGGGCAATCAGGAGGACAAGAGCTGTTGGAGACCCCACTCGCTGCGTGCGCGACGAGCGGTTTGTGGGGCCGCGCGGGGGGTGGGGGCCGGGGGTGGGTTGAATACGCGCAGGACGGGGGTGGGTGCACGCCGACCCCGCACATTGATCGACGTCACAGGGCAGCGCATCCTCCCGGCCGCGCTGCACACTGCACGGAAGCTACCAGCCACCGCCCTCTCCTCCCCCCCGCCAGACCGCTTTTCTTGGAGCGTCATCTCCACTCGCTAATGAGGTGACATCTCATTACTTGCGCCCCGCCCTGCCCCCCGCCGACGCGCGCGCTCAACCGTCCGCGCGGCGCGGCGCGGAACGAGTCCCCTCGACCGCGAAACATTTCCGAGTCGCTTCCACCAACTTGCTCTCCCGCCCGCGCTGCTACAATTACACAAGTTACCTTCCGGTCCCTCGCCAAGAATTCCCGACCCGCCCCCACCCCGCGGCGGGCGACCTTTGGACATTAGGGGACCGAAGCTCGCAACTTAACTTAGTTAGCTCATATTATTCTGACCAGGCCCCCGTCGACCTGTTAACGCCACAATGGACTTCAACAATCAACTAAAGACGTCGCGCATCTTACATCACAATGACGACGACAATCAGTCTTCATTGTCGACGGTTGGAACGTGGAAGGAATTAAACGGCAGTCGAGAGACGAGTTCTTTCGTTTCTGTCAGAGACGGGAGGCAATTTTTGGAAGACCTCAAACGGATGTAATTTGAGTTCACTTTGCTGGAAATAATTAATCCAGTTTGCGTAGGTTTTTCCGGTTATTTCGACCTCAAGTTTTTTCGCTCAATTTGCTTGTGAAAATGTTGGATGCTTTTAGTGGACAGCGCTGCGTGACGCTTGCACAAAACTTGGTGGTCGATTGGAATGTGTTTCCAATTGATGCTCGTTGACTCATCCACCGCCTGCCCAGCGTTCAGAAAGTTCGTCCTTTAAAACGCTGTTGGTCATTAAAATTTCTTTGCACCACTCGAATTGCGGAATTAAAATGAAGCAAAAAATAATAATTTCAGGGTTGCATTTTAATTCATCTATTAGTTTTTATATTGAATGCTCGTATTTAACTTTTCTTTCCTGAAAAAGAAGCATCATTCAGGCGAATGTTAACATTTACAACTACCATTTTATCATTATCACATTATCAACTACTATTATATTTAATTTGAATATTTCACTTTTTAATAGACGAAATAGTATATTCCACATTTTTTTTGTTATTTAAAGTTGCACCAACTACTCGGTCATTAGCGAACACTATTGGAAGTAACGTTATGACATGATGATGACACGATATGGTGATGATAGGGGGTGAAAGGACGAACACATACAACAATGCCCGAGACGGGACTCAAACCCGCGACCCCACGGTCCAAGACCACTACGGCACTACTGCCTTAGCAATCTCCGCTATGGGGCCGGTTATATTCCACATTCATTCACCTTCTTTTTTTGTGTACGAACTATAAATCTGGCAACATTTTCTTTCGCATCTCTTATTTTCCCTTCCGCTGCTACTGAAAGTACAATTTATGAGAAGAATGACAAACTACCCAGGTGTTTTGAGTCCTTGCCCTCATTGCTTTAATTTTGAACTAAGCAGTTCTAAAATGAACGTGTTTCTATAAATACATTACCTTATATGTTGGAAAATTATAATTTTTTCAAATTTCTGGATGAACTTTTTTGTAAAATAAGTTAATCCTGATACATTAGATACATTTTACGCCAAGTGACATTGTGCCGAATGTCTGTGTATGATCATTACGACTCGTACTGAAACGAAAGCAATGCCAATTGTGCCATCTTTGCCAATTGTGCATGGGGTCCCGCAAGGTTCGATCTTAGGTCCTATTCTCTTTCTGTTATATGTAAACGATATGCCCTCGTCTATTAAAAATGGAAGAACGGTTCTGTTTGCTGATGACACGAATGTTCTTTGCAAAAAAGAAGCAGTAAATAGTACAATTTCAGAAGTTTCAAATTGGTTTAATAATAACAAATTAATTGTTAACGAAAGAAAAACTGTTTCAATGCATTTTTGCATCTCAAATCGGAAATCGCATGTTCCATTGAAAATTAACAATATGCAATTAGCTGATGTTGAGGCAACAAAATTTTTAGGTCTTTCAATTCAATCAAACCTCAAATGGAATGTACATATAACAGAATTAAACACTAAATTAAGTTCATTATGCTATGCATTCAGAATTCTTTCAAATTCTGTCAGCCTTCATGCAGCTCGTTGCGTTTATTTTGCAAATGTGCATTCCCGCCTGAGATATGGCATAATATTCTGGGGAAGCTCATCCTGTAGTATTCAGACCTTCAGATTGCAAAAGAAAATTATTCGAATAATGAAAAAATGCCTTCCACGTGATTCCTGCAAGCCTCTTTTCATTGAGCTGGGAATCCTACCATTGCCTTGTCTATTTATTTACGAATCTGTAATATTTGTCAAAAATGACCTACTTAACGGAGGGAACATATTTTCATGCAATATTCATATTTATAATTACAACACACGCCGTAGAAATCACGTGCATCAAGTGTCAGTATCAACAGCTCAGTACAAGAAATCAACATACAATACATGTACGTTACTTTACAACGCATTGCCAGATGACATAAAACAATTAAAGTCGGTATACAAATTTAAGTTAAAAGTAAAATCTTTTCTGCTGCAAAACTGTTTCTATACAATTAGAGACTATACTGATCGTGAAAAAGAAAAATAATGTAACAAAACAAAGATATATAATGAATTAGTTTATGTTTGCATTGTATACATTTAAAAAAATATTTAATACGCCTGTAACAAGTAATGTACTTCAGCTTCCGGGTCAATGACCCCCATCTCGATCAGGTTTTTGTCCAGTTTCCCTGATCCATAGAGCAAATGCTGAGATGGCCCCTTGTTTTGCTTCTGGACTGCTTCATGTAGCTTCACTGTGCGCACGTTTTGTTGAGCACTCCTTTTGCTTGTAGTTCATTTACAGTTGAAATTGATTTTCTATAACTCGGGAAAAAACATTTTTCAAATATCTTTATTTTTCTAAAATAATTATTTTCTAATTTTTTTTTTTTTTATATAAAATTCTGGCCCTCAAGAAAATGTGCGCAGATAAATTTCTTTCCCCACACGTCATATACAGTTTTTACTGTTTTTTTGACTAAATAAAATAAATAAATAAAAGCATAAAGCAAATGCTGGGCGGGGGAGGGGGGGCTCTCAGTGACGTGGGGCGCTTTGATAGGAGGGAGGAGGGGGGAAAGTGTAAGGAGATGGCGCGCACCCTGGCGGATGGAAATGCGCAGAAGACAATTGAATGACGCAGCGCTGACTCACGTTCCCTCCGCTGGAGCAGCACCGCCGCCCCTCGCGTCCTCCCCGCGGACTAATGCAGCGGATGACTGTGCCTAACGCGGCTTACGGATTAGTTACGGTATCGAAGAATAATAATGTTTGGGACATTTTCAACTTGAAAGCAGTGTGGTTGAGATTCAATGATACCTTCAAAACATTGCAAGGAAGCGAATATTTAAGCAGCACAAAACAACTGGGAGCTCTTTCATTCAAACTTTAAGGAGATGGCGGAGGTATTTGATTTACACAAAATTAGAATTAACCAGAGAAAATATTTGTTAATAAGTTACAAAATTAAATAATTGATGTACGGACGGTCTGTTGCCTATTTGTTCATCCTCTAGCATTGTTACAACAATCAACCGACCCCCTTTGTTGCAAGCTCATTATTCCACTTGCAATAAGATACTCATTCCACTTTTTCCTAATCACGTGACAGTCGTAATAAATGCACACACTCCTAATAAATGCGTTTCTTCTTGGTTGTTCAAGATAATATGCTATTGAAAATGTTTTCGCTCGGTAATACTTAATTATAAATTAAACGATTTTACATATTTTCAACCTAACTAATCTTTAAACTATTTTTTTATGAGTTCATGTTTACTTCAAGAAAAAAATATTATTCTTTTTCTACAATTTATTTTTCATTGAAAATCTTTTCCACCCCCACTTTCACGAAATAAAATTCTCTTGTTACCCAGTATCAGCGAATCATTCTAATTTTACTCACACAATACCTACATTTTTAACTACGTGAAGTGTGATGTGCCTCAGCATAAAAGCCTAAAATGTAATGAAGTTGCACATTCGTTGAAATTTGTTATTACTTCAAATTTTAAATTTCGATTTGGATACTTTGGCTTAGCAGATACGGTCTTGATGAGTTGTATACCATTTACGTAAATGGCCGAGAAACGGTATCTTTGGCACAAGTTCAAAAATAATGTTTTTACATGTGGTGACGATAGGAAGGGCGTTTTAAATTTTAAAAATAAATGACTCACTACATATGTAGAAGGTCTTGAAAGTGGGGAGATAATTGACGTACATGGGTAAAACAGATGAATATCCATTGTCACTATGTACGAGTAGGTTTTATGTACGATGTCAATTTTACAAGTGGTAAGAGCGAAAGAAAATGTCGTACGGGTTAATTACACGTTCTTAGTGCGAACGTATTGAAAACTTACAAGTAGATACTGTTGAAAACATTGAGAGAATGCGAGAGATTGCCATGTCAATTCATATCTCATATTGTTTTGTAAATGATTTTTCTTTGAGTGTGACTATTTTGCGGTGTGCTCACAGCCATTGCAGTCAAACTATTTAATGCTAATAAGCAGTGTAACTATTAACGTACATGTGTTCATGGAATTTATTAACGTTCATTGTATTTGCACTGTTAATGTCGAGGACGACAAATTAATTGAAGATCTACAGCGGAAAAGAATTTGAAACAGCAGAATCAAATGCTTAAAGCAACATTAAATGTTACAACAAAATAATTGAAACGTAAGTGAGATCCAACCCCATTTTTATCTCAATAGTAGTACATAATTTCCAGGAAGTTTTAACTCGCAATTCTACAGAAAAATGAAGCAATATATTTTGAATCAGAAGAGGGAGGTCACAGTATGAAATTTGACCATAAATATCAGTTAGACTGCTTTTTTAAGGGTAGCGTTATCTGCTTGCGAAATTGCGGAAGGTTTTTTTTTGATCCGGAATTAATATCAAAGGCATTAAAGTACATTTTTTCCACTGCATTTCACCGCAGGCGCCTCGCTGAATCTTCCAGGGCGACTCATCAATATGGATAGACCCAAGTGGTTGGCGCGCCGCGCCGCGTCGGGTGGCGGTGGCCTGGGGCTGGAGCGAGGGGGCGGGAGCGAGGGGTCGGGGCGCGGGGGGAGGGGAGGTCACAAGATCAGTGGGCCCAAAGGGGATTCCGCGGGAATTAGCAGGGGATGGATGGCTGCGCGGCGGGGGGCGGCGCGAACGCCCGCAGTGATGAAACACACGCCGAGTTCATTAACTGGGGGAGGCTGCACCCGGCCCGGCTCGCAGGCCAGACTGACAGACGGACGGACGGACGGTCGGACGGTCGGGCGGGCGAGCGGTTGGTCGGGTGGGCGGGTGGGCGAAGCGACGCATGGCATCGATTGCCTCCCGCCCCCTCCCGTCGGCGCGGGGCGGCGCGGCGCGGCGCGGCGACGCGGGCCGGCGAAATGGGTCGGAATATTCCCTGACGCGGGGAGCGACCACCGCCCGGCCGCGCTGCAGCACTGCACATTCGGCCGCTCAAGATGGGCCCATCTGCCGCGTTGATTAAAGGTGTTGGAGGCAGCTCTCCGCTGTACACGAGAGAACGTATGCGTACTGACATGATTGTACATCTTTCGAACACGTTTATAGATCATCGAAATAAAGGAAGAGTGAAAACATTTCAGAGATGTACATCATTGCTTAGCATTATTTCTTCAAGTTATTGCTTCAGTTTCGTTATTTCACGTCACGATCCACTGCCTTCTGAAGTAATATTACAATATGAGGTGGATTATGAAAATTTGAGAAAAGGCATAGAGGCAAAAGTCTCAGAAACGCATTGAACTTGTCATTACTGAGGTATTATATATAAAACGCCAAGAAAAGATGATGGATTTATCTCTTTTACAAGAAATCAAAGATAAAAAAAATCGTAAGCGTATCGAAGTGCTGGATATTGAATTACCTTCAGAAGTGCATCAACAAGATTTAGGACAAAGAACATAGAAGTTCGCAGATTGTGGCATATTTGGATACTCAGGCATACATTCAACCAACGAAACACATACGCCGTAACACATCAATACTACTTCCAAGCACATTACCGTTTCGTATAATTTGAGAACGAGGAGCCCTAGGAACACAAGTTTTTTTCTGTAATTTAAGCTACGAAACGAAATCTTTCTGGATGTTGTATTACATTTTTTACGGTTCAGTCAATCCATTCCATGGATTGTCAAAAAACTGGTAGTTCGATTCCAAGAAGAGAAAATGTTCACCATTATAAGCAATGATTTGAAAAGTTCTGTATGTTGGAGATTCCACGTTTTGCAAAAAACTGTTACAGTCCTTATATTACATTTTTCGTATTTTGCCTCTTTTGGTTAATCCAGATATTCAGAAGTCCCCGCCTCATTCAGCGGTGCAGGCAATGAAAAATACGCCGAAGAATTATTTATAAAATTATTTCTTAGTAAAACCACTGGCTCTGCAACATACCATATTTTTTCGCATTATTTGTCACTTCAAAATTTTTCAAAAATTAAAACAGTTCACCGAAAATGAAATAGAGTCATGTTTTAAAAGTTTAATATTATATAATGTTTAATAGCTTAAAAATTGCATTCATGCACAATTAATAGCGAACTGCATATATTTTTGAAAAATTGAGCATGACCTAATTAAAAGGCCTTCTTTTGAAAAGATGATTTCATTAAGAAGAAAATCTTTGTCTTCAGTATTGTAGTTGTAGAAAGACGCTGAAAAATTTGAATCTTTGCAGTTTTCGAAAAGTCAGAGATTTTAACGAAAATGGAAAGCACGCCATATTTTGCATTCTTTGTTATGTCTGGGAAAAAATTTAAATAAAAAAATTGGAACTTTTTGAAAAAATGTTAAGAATGTGTTTGAGGCTTCATTTAAAGTACCCCCAAAAATTAAAACATCACATAATTTTTTATTGAAGTTAATACAATTTATGAAAACCTAAATAACGGCAATCAGTTTATTATTATTCACCTCATTAATAATGAAACTTCTAGATTAAATATGAAAATTGTCGTGCATGTTCCAAAAATTGAACGATGTCACCAGAGAACTCCAAATTAACTGAAAAATATAAATATTTTTAACAAGTATACAGTAATTAAAGTGTGAATAATTTAAAGATACAACAATGATGAAAATATTTCATTATTAAATAAATCTCTGTATTTAACTTTACAGTTGTAGGAACGTGTGCATCTCATTCCGACTCAATGCAACAATGTTAAGAAAATGCAACAACATGAAAGAACAGACCAAAACAAGAGGTCTTTGAAGAGATTTCTAAATACAATAATGATATTATCAACTAGAAGAGATCTAAATTTTGCAAATGTTAAGAGATAATTAAGGATATTTGAATTT
This sequence comes from Acheta domesticus, assembly GCA_031308135.1. Taxonomy (NCBI): domain Eukaryota; kingdom Metazoa; phylum Arthropoda; class Insecta; order Orthoptera; family Gryllidae; genus Acheta; species Acheta domesticus. The sequence goes on along the minus strand of JAHLJT010002406.1, from coordinate 71,536,629 downwards.
TATTAAGGAATAATCAAAACTTGCAGACAAATTTGAGTTTATAGCTCTTGTCATCGGTCTCGTAAAAAATTCGAAAATACTTATGCGATATTTTACATCAATTAAAGTTTAATTTAGCCTGCAGAGTACAATTGCAGGTATTGAAGGAAACTTCTTACCAAGTCAAAGAATATCTAGGGTAGTTGAAGCTTTCCACGGCACTGCTTGCTCATTGAGTCAGTAAATTACATCGATCTTAAAACGAATTATGTAAATTTGCAAATACTAAAACAATTACATTTTTGATATTCTATGTTTTCAGAATATTTTACCATAAAGGAGATTGCGCTAATTTTCAACAGCAGTCAGAAACGAGTTAATTTAATTTTTTTATTTGCACTTTTAATTTTGATTTAATATTTTTGATAATCTTGTGTGGTATAAGAAATATTTTCGAGACCGAATATCATACAAACGTTTTCAAAAAAGTGTTTATACACATTGCAGAGCGTAATCTTCTTCACATTAATTATCTTATCATATCTTAATAGAATCATTTTTTGTTTCGGATATATTACATTGACGTGTTTGTATCTATAAATAATAAGTATCCATCGAGAGAGTTTTCTAACGGCGTTGATACCCCCTGGGGATTGATGAAATTTTGAAGGAGGATAGAGATGATCAAAGGATCGATTGGGAGTCAATATGAACCAGCGACTGATTTTCATAACAAACAAAACATACAGAACTTGATAATTATTTTCTAATATAAACAGAAAGTATATACGTAGACTAATAACATATTAGAAATTTGCTTCTCTTCTTTCGTATCTGTCTTTAGTCTTTCGTATCCATCATTAGGAGTTAAGATGTTTAGAAAATTCAAATTATAACTACAAACTCACAACGATACTCTTTTGACAATAATCTTTGCAATACCCACTGGAGAAATGTCATTGCCATTCCTTTAAAAAACATTCAGCATTTTGTAACCATTGCTCTATAAAAATTAGAAATTCAGTTACACCAAAGTGGAAGCGTCTCCGATTGATGAAAATATTTACGAGACTATTGTTGTACAAAATGGTTACAAACATAGTTATTTTTAAGGCATTTACTTCTACGTACAATTCTTTGTGTTGATCGTGAATGCTGTATACTATAAAGAAAACGTAAGAGGGTCGGTAAAACATACAATTCGCATAAGAGGGACCAATGAAAGAAAAAGTTTAGAAGTTCATCATCTAGACGATCGCTAATAAACACAAACATATTACATTTTTTTAAAGAATTATTTCAGCCATCTTTCAACCTATTCATGTCAGTCTAATTGGACTGCTTGCACAATAGTTTTAATAAACTTTATATTTTTAGAATGATGTAAAATTAATGTTTATTGCAACAATTCGTTAATATAAATGACTCAGTTACACAATTAAGAACATTATTACTTTGTAAAGTTTACTCGAAGGTATGTATAAAGTCTGAATTACTCTCGTGAGTGTTAAGTAACTTTTTTTGTAGGTTATCAATTAAGGATGAAGTAGAGAAGCTCCTCGATCTTTCTTCGAACAAAGTAGTTCCTTCCCTATTTGTCACGATCGACGTTTTCAGCCAAACTTCTTGCCCCTTACGCGAGCAGAAGTTGGCAGCTGTGTACGCTACCTGTTACCGAGCGCTCACCGGCGTTCGCGGACACTGGAGTTAATGAAGAGGAAGATAATGAGGCGAGTCGAACTGCCGCCCGCGCCGCGAGGGCGGGACAAATGAGCGCTACGGAAACATCTTTTGGGATCGGGCGAGGTGGGGGAAGCAGCAGCAGCAGCGGCAGCGGAAGGGGGTGGAAGGGAGGGCAGAGACGCCATTGTGCCTCCCGCGGCCTCGCCGTCTACATCAAAAGCCGGCGGCGGTAAGGGTGTGGGCGGGGCGGGGCGGGACGGGACAGGGTGGCGCAGACTCGGGCCTGCAGATCTGCACCTTGCCACTTGTTACGGCGGTATCTCGAAGCCATTCCTAAGCGTCTGGGAGACTCCGCTCCCCGTCCCCGCCCCCGCCCCGACGCGGCTGCTCCTTCGGCCCCGCCCCGCCCCCGCCCCCGCCCCCGCCGCCGCCGCCGTCAGTGCCGTAATTTTCCGGTCGTCGTCTTTGTACCCTCTGCGCGCCCCGCGCAGCCCTCGATCGCGGAAAAATGTCGTGACGCTCGCGGGGTCGAGAGCAGCAGCCGCGGCGGGGCGCCCCGGGCGGAGGCGCAGATTGCGTGGGAGGCGGCGCCCCGAACACTCGGCTGGTGAACGGGGCAGGAACGTCTGATTTCGACGACATCATACGAGTGGCGCACGCGGATTTTTCTTCTTACTCGGACGTCGCGATGAGGGATATCGGCTATATACTTGGGTTTTTATTTCTTGACGCGTGAGGGCCTGTCTTCACGATGGAATCTCTCACGGTATTTCACGTCCTTCTCGGTCGTGCCGCTAGATGTCGCATAATCGCGACCGTATCGCCCAGTGCTGGAAATCATGCGACATCTAGAGGCACTGCCGAGAAAGACGCGAAATGCTGTGAGATATTCTGTCGTGAAGATAGGCCCTCACGCGCCAAGAAATAAAAATCCATGTGTAGTGTCTAAACTGTGAACCAGAAATGTGAATATGAAAATCGGCGGAATACAACGGAAATGCTCACGGTTTAACTGATTTGATCGAAGAAAGTGAAAACTAAGTGAAGGTCTTTGATCTCGCGCTTCGGGAAGTGTATCGAAATTAAGAAAGTCATCAAAAACACGATTAGTTGACCTTCGAAATATATCTTAAGAACGCACTAATCGCTTCGACAATCAGGTAACTTTCATTTCTGAGAATCAGTTTTCGAGAAAACATGTGGAATTACTGCTCACGGATTTCGATTCACTCGTATTCGAATACAAGTCCATTTGTTTGAAAGAAGCATTCTTATCGAGGAAAACTTAAAGACGGCTTACTCTTTTATTCTCTCGACATTACACTTATAAATGTTCTTGAAATGGTGATATGAAACAATTCAGACGTACAATATTTGAAATTTTTAAATTTTATATTCCAACTGTATACAATAGATCATGAACGAGGACAAAAATTAATAAAAATACAAATTCAGTCAATGGAGAAACATTCAAATTAAATTTGAAAGTGTTATGTTTCTTCCACAGTCACCATTCGCATGGATGAAAATCTAGTTTGTTATTTAATTATTTGAATAAAACCACGCAGGTGTAAAATCATTTTGGCCTTTATGTTTACGTCCAAATAAAAAATCATTCATGAGAAGTAATTACATGTTTGTTAATTTTCAGCGTAACCCTTAATTACAGAATCTAGTGCGAATGCTAGTGATGATACAACATCTACATCAAAGAGGATGTGCAGTGCATCGATGCCTACTGTCAATGTCGACGACGATGTTCCCCAATATCTAGGAATCATAACTAAAAAAAATCAACATTCTTCTCAGTCAACAAACTCTCTCTTGAGATGCACTGAACAACAACATGAAGTTCTTCAGAAACTCAGAAACAAATCAATTAATCAAAAGGGTAGCTATATAATTACATGAAACTTAAAGTGACTCCACTGACAGATTAAGTTGACTTAAACAAGATGGCCGACAAAGGTAGCTTAGGGAATCAACTGATGTCGCTGCAGTGCCTCTGACGAGGAGGTTCTACGGCGCGAGTCACGACGATGGTAGTCCCGTAGCACTTTTCGAAAAATGCTACGGGACTAGGTGGAATTCGGCCGCCATCTGGAGGAGAATTACTCTAATCGGTAGTTTTCCGTGTTTTTTCCGATCAACACCGGGCGATTGCCAGAGCAGTACCCTAACAAACGGGTCACGGACCGTGAGCATTCTTTTCTTCCTCTTCCTTGTCCTATGCTCACCCCTTACTTACACATTTACCCTCACATTCACCTCCTCACTATCACACTTGTCGGGAGAGATTAGAGCTTGTCCCGGCTGGAGCAGTGCCCCGCTTGTGGGAGATACCTAGTTGGGGAAAATCCCTGCTAGCCGACGTAGGTCGGGGTAGGTTCTCGCGAGTCAGCGGGGGAAGATTACCGCCACCCACCGCGATGAAAACATGCACTACCTTAGCAGTTGACGCGCCCTTAATCACTAATCAAGCAATCAAATCAAACATGATGATTACAATTTTTCTTACGAATGTTGCATTTAATCTAATCACGGAATTTGGAAAAACGCTTTTTTCTGCACTATTTGTACGGCTTAAAACTTTAAATAACTCTTGACAAAGGGTAGTTAAAATACAACATCAACGTCTTTTTTGCCTATGCAAATCGTTTATACACTTCGTTCGCCTCATCTGTTTTTTTCACAAAAAGAGCAGATTGGCTTCGGAAGTGACACTGTAGTCTCGTTGTACCAGTAGCTTACATCCACATTTTCCGGTTGAGTACTCGGACTGATACGAGACGGGAAGTTTATTAAGCCCTACATCTGAGTAACGTAGAAGTCCACAGGCGACTAATTCCGTTACTGCAGTAGCGATGCACGGAACCCGACACCCAAATTCGGTATCGGATCATCTATTCGCAGTCGCCCCCCCCCCCGCCTGCCCCGAGTGAAGTGGGAGGAGAAGACCCGAACGGGGTTGCGCGCCGAACGCGAGCAAAAGATACCGGTGCGGGAGGGGCGGGATCGCGATGGGTAGGGGTGATGGAGGGGGGGCGGGCGCGGCAGAGAGAGCGACAAAGAGGGAGAGACGGACATTGTAATCGCTAAACTAATTTTCAGCTTCGCCGATTCCCGTTATAAAACGGCAGATTCAATCCTCCATCAAGCGCCCATGTTGAGCAGTTACATTTTCCTGGACTGATTTCACGGTCAGGTGCCGCCGTGACGCACGCGCCGGGCCGCGAGGCGAGGGCGGCCCGGTCGCACGGGCGTGCGCGCGCGCGCGCGAGCACGGCGGCCGCCGCGCGTGTTCCAATTTATAAAAGCACATTAGGGCCCAATCTCCTGGTTGTCTAGGCACCGCGGACACGCCTGTGTGGCGGGAGATTTATTTGGAAGGCCGATTGTCAGGGTGCCTGCGCGGGGCGTGACCCGTTGCAGCTTCCAGTTATTAAAAAACTATAAATTTGGGACGAAACGGCTCGCGTGATCGAACGTATCCAAAAAGCTGATTCGCAATATAATGTTGTTACGGTGGGCGCGGTAAATAAAATATCGCTCAGAGTGATTGAAGCTCTTTCTCGTAGCTCGCAAAATGAGTCGGAACGTACTCTGATCTAAGTTTCGAACAACAAAAACACGTTTGTTTATTCTACATAATTTTTGTTTCCCACCAAAGTCTGACTACATAAGTACTTTTATTGAATGGTTCCGTCTTTTATAATATGAGATGATGAATGATTAGTATATCTAGTATGAAATATAAGTGATTGGTACATTTTATAGAAAAGACTGTAACTGTTTTACACTATTTCTAATATTTCCAATAAAATGTAAAAAAGTTCAATAAACATCCTATTGTGCGAAAAACATGTCAAAATATTCACGAATGTAGCAGCTTATGGACTTTATTTTTGCAATAGGTTCTGTCGGCCAATGACTCAAAAATAGATGACGTAACGTTGTATTTACACCGTTATCGTTCTAATTTTATTTTCCATCACAATAACTCGTGCGCGGCAGATGAATATTATTGTCGTGGTTTTATACACCTGCTTCACTTTTAAAGAGGATATTTTAGAACCCATTTCTCGTATTTCGTCCCTCTCTTTCTCTCGTCCGTGACTTTCTGTCAGCTCGCGCCCCACATCTCGTCTTGCTTTTCCCCGCGCACAGTTTCCTTCTTTCCGCCTTCTCGCAAAACGCTTGCAATGTCTCCTGCTTTATGACTTCCCTGCTGCGAGCCCCCTCAATCGAGGCCTAGGGGAACTAACACGCAGGAATAAAACTCAAATGCCGAGGAGTTTTCCTCGGAGAAGCCTCCGCGTCGTCTGCTTCAAGGAGCGCCCATCTTCCATCCGCCTGCAGCGCCAATTACGCCTCTCAACAAGATGGAGGATTTTGGGTTTACGATTTGACATATTTTTCGGCGGAAATGAATTTTTCGCTCTCAAGTGAATATTAACCCGTGTATTCTTTTTGTCAGAATCAAGTTTCTCTGAAAATGTTATTCTATTTTAGTATTTTCTGTACTCGCAATTGCGTCTTCGCGAGTCTTTGAGATTGCTTAAACTGGATGGGATGTGAGACAGACCTGAAAAGAAGTCCAGTAAATGTCAGGCTTAAACGAGACGGATTCTGTTCTCAGATGCATGCAGCATATTTTTACGTTGTCTCGTAAATATTTTTAGTGTAGTACTTTCCTTATTTTCCTGAAATTTATTCTAGCATGCTTTAATTTATATTAACGAATGACAAAGAACATGAGAGTTAAATATGGCCATTGCAGTATTACCCACATGCAATGGAACTTCATAGCATATAATAATGACGTAGTAATTAATTATTAAATCTATAATGAGACACCAAAATAATGCGCACAGGTATCACAATCCAAATATACAAATACTAATATTACTTGTTTTCCTTATTTGCAGTCTTAACAAAGGAATTTTAGCACCCAAGTTCCTACGAAAATATTTAAGTACGAACTTTTTTTAAAACTTATTTATCCTTGTACTTATTTAGTCTTTCTAGGTTTTTTATAATTACACAAGTGTTTTCCATACAAAAATTTGTACATATGGAAATTACATACTTAGTTTGCATTGTACAATTTCACAATAACATTTTGGAGGTTAGACCATTTAGGAACCTCTAACATACATGAAATAATTTATCTATTGAATATACATTTAAGAATTTGATACATATTTGGAATTTGAATAATTATCAATACAGTTTGAAATTATTGTCAGCAAATTATGGAGGATGTAACAAGTCTTTAGCATGACGGGTTTTATTCTTGGTTGAGGGTAAGCTGATTTTCAGAATGAAAATATTTTAGTTGCAGGACATAAGGGTAAATTGGTATAGAATGTTGATGCAAATTTTGTTAGCCAAGTTTTTAATGGTACAATAGAGAGTTCTTGATGTATCTGTTCATTACTTATAAACCAGGGGGCTTTTAATGTCCACCGAAGAAATTTATTTTGAATCATTTGTATTTCATTGAAATTGGTAGGGGCTGTACCTCCCCATATTTGATAGGAATTTGTAAGAGTGGGCTATGATATATCTAAAGATGGATAATGACGTTTCTATGTTAATTTTAGAATTTTTATTAATCAGAGGATATAATTTTAGCATTTTAATAAATGTGTTGCTAGCTATTTTTGAAACATGATCCTTCCATGTTAATCTTTTATCAATTAGTAGTCCTAAATATTTGGCAGGGGTTGTACATGGAAGCCATTAAATTGCTTTATTGTTTAAAATTAAAGGATATATTGATTTTAATCATTTTAGTAAAAAAAACTTTTGCTTGGTATTTATTAGAATTAATTGTTATGTTCCATTTTTGAAGCCATTTAGAAAGTATGTTTAAGTCAGCTTGTAATTTGTCTCGACCTATTGGTAGGTCTTTGTGTGAAGTAAAAACTGCAGTATCATCAGCAAAGAAGGCTATTTCAGAGTTATTAAGAGTTGGGACATCGGACATAAAGATATTAAATAAGGTTGGTGAAAGTGTGGATCCCTGAGGGACTCCAGCATGTATTGGATGATTTGTAGATATTTCTTTATTAACTTGGCCTCTAAATCTTCTAGATGTGAGGAAACTTTTAATAATTTGTTGTAGATAGTGAGGAAAGGCAATTTGTCGCATTTTATGAAGAAGACCAGCATGTCAGACACTGTCGAATGCTTTTTCTATATCAAGAAATAATGCGAGAGTATGATTTGACTTTTGAAAATTTGATGCTACGTAATCTGTTAGTCTTAATATTTGGTGTGTTGTGGAATGACTGTTGCGGAAACCAAACTGTGCATGAGGAATTATGTTATTTTCATTAATTAATTTATTTAATCTGGCTCAGATTGCTTTTTCAAAAAAATTGATAAAGTAGGAAGGAGACTTATTGGTCTATAATTTTCAGTTTTAGTATGATCTTTATTTGGTTTTGGAATGGGTACTAATAATGCAATTTTCCAGGATTTAGGGAAATAGTTAATTCGTAAGCAAGAATTGTAGATTGCAGTGAGTGAACTTACTACTTTTGGGGATAGTTTTTAATATAATATTAGAGATCTTATGAATTCCTGGGGATTTTTTATTTTTAAGTTTCTTAATGAGAAATTTAATTTCCGATGGTGAAATAAATTTTAATCTTTCTGGTACTGTATAAAAGAGTCTGTTTAATTCTTGTGAAATATAATTAGAAAATGAAGAATTTAAAGAAGAGGTATTAGAGAAGATCATTTCAAAATGTGTTGCTGAGACTTCTACTTTTTCTTCATAAGTAGTAGCTACTGTGTTTTCTGTTTTAATGTTTTCTGTTTTAAATGTGTTGTTTATCATTAGTTATTACTCTTATATCTGACCATAGTGAAGAAGAGTTAGGCTGTAATTGAGATGTAATATTATTAAAGTGTGTAAGTCTGTGAATTTCAAATTTATTTTTAACTTTTCTTGTTAGAATGTTCAGAGTAGATTTAATAGATGGATTACTTGTTACTTGCCATATTCTTCTTATTCTATGTTTACAAGTAATTAAGTTAAATAAACTTTTAGGTATTGGACTTGTTAATAATTTTTTGTGATAATGTTGTTTTGAGGTAGAGTGTTCAATAGCTGTGTATATGTTATTTTGAAAATTTGTCACTGCAAGGTCAATGTCTTCAGGTGTATATAGTTTATGTAGATACGAGTCTAAATTTATTATGTTTGATTGAAAATGATCCCAATTGATGGGTCCGCAAATAAGGGAGTTGTGAGAATAGAAGGAGAAATTTTTTGAAAAGTTATCAAAATCGAATCATAATCCGAATTTAAGGCTGGAATTGGGTATTGAAATATTGGTATGCTTATATTTTCGACAGTATTATGTCGAGTATGTTTGGATTTAAATTTGTGTCGTAAGGATAATAAGTGGGTTGAACTGGAGCATGAATCGTCCAATTCTCTGTTGTGGAAATGTTAAATAGTACTTTTCCTTGAGGGGTGGTAGTTCTGCATCCCCATGCTCTGTTTTTTGCATTTAGATCACCCATTAAAATTATTTTGTCATTGTTTGTAAAAATTGTTTTTAGAATGTTAATTGGAAGTAATTTGTTTGGAGGTTTATAGGCAGAAATTATTGTATTAAGTTGGCTGTCCGGGTGACGCCGCGTCCATGGCAAAGGTGCCGACGTTTCGGTCGCCATTCTGCGACCTTCCTCAGGGCGTAATGCCATGCATAATGCCATGCATGCGTAATGCCGTACAGCCAACTTAATATTGACTCCGGCCGCGGAAGCCTACGCTCTCAGAAATTATTGTTTTCTTACCAACAGAAAGAGTTATTTGTATGGCGACCATTTCTAGGTCTTTTGAAGTTGGTACTGATATATTAGCATGAATAAGCCTTCTTTTTATAATAATAGCTACCCCCCTCCATTATGGGTTGAGAGTCTGTCTTTTCTGTAAATTTTGTATCCTGGTATGTTAATTTTTAAATCGTTATTAAGATGTGTTTCTGTCACACAAGCAATGTCTATCTTTTGATCATGAAGAAAATGCTTATATTCTGCGAGTTATCTGAATAATCCATTGGCATTCCAATTAACCAATATAAGCTTAGAATTGTCCATTATTTAATATTGTAGGTAATATTTGTTGAATTAATTTTTGTATTTGTGGAACTAATATGTTCATTAGTTGAGATGTTATAATTGGTATTATGGAATTGTAATTAGTTGGCTGAGTTGATGAAATGGAATATCTATTCCTGAGTACATTGTAAGATTCTGATGGTACAGTTGGCAAATTTGGAAAATTTCTCATATTTTTAATGTTAATGGGGTATTTGAAAAACCTATGTTTTGAGGATTTGACTTGGGTTGAAAATTAAATTGCATAAACATTTCTGCTGGGGAGAATTTTGAAGAATCATAAGATTTGGTACTTAAAGTTTTAAAATAATCACATCCTCTATAATTTGCAATTGCTTGTGATTTTTGTGACAATTAACACATTTAGGAGTTTGAGTTTTTGGTTTATTACATTTTGTATAGTGATGATTATCTACACATCTGACACACCTAGGTTCTAACTTACAATTAGCTTGGGTGTGATTTATTCTCTGACAATTTTTTAATTGAATTGGGAAGTTCATTTTATTTCTTATTTTAACTTTAACTATACTATTAAATAACCTGTTTAATTTAACTATTTCTCTGCATTGATCGTTGTCTAGAAGTTCAATTGAACAAAATTCTAATTGTTCCCTTTTTTCCTAAAGAGTTTGTAAACAGAGTTAATTGGGGAAGATTGATTACATAGTTCTGCTTTAATTTCTTCATTGGCATAAGGGACCGGTACATCATAGAAAAGAACCGATAGTGTTTTTTTAGTTGGGTCTCTATATGAGAAGTACGGTTTATTTTTCGAATCACAGAAACGATGATATTTTCGAAAAATCTTCAATTTAAAGTAAATAATATTAATATATGGTTTTCAGTAATTTTGGTTGAAAAGTAATTAGCAACTATGTTTTTAACTTCCGATACAAATGCGGAAAAAGTGTGAATAATTTCTGGGGGTTTGAGACATTTATTGGTGGGATTTTGATATTGACAGAATTTAAGTTTTCACTTTCATTTAAGTCTGAATTTACGCTTTCCCCTTCGTCAGTTTCCTCTGGTAAATATTAAAATCTGTTTCACTTTGGTACATTATAATTTAGCTCCCCTTGCTCATTGGAACCCGTTGGTAACGGTCGCTTCCTTTTCGTGCCACTGCACTCACCTTGTAGTGAAGAATTTTCATGTTGCACATTAACGGATTGATTTAAATAGTAACCTTGATTTAACTGTTGAGAATATAATAAATCATGTTGTGCCTGCTGTAGTTGAAGTTGAAGTTGCTGTGATTGTTGCAGAAGTAATAGTATTTGTCGCTCTAATTCACAATTTTTTTTCACTTTGCACTTGCGATAAGTCTTCATATGTTGTTTGAACTGGGATGGATTGCACTGGTTCGCCGTTGCACGACGTTCCGTTACCATTTTGAACATAAGTGGCGTCCATTGCGCTTCGAATCAGTTGCCCCGTAGTGGAGCAACTACATGTGGCCATTAACTATAGTGATTTAATAAGTTAACTTTTCCTTAACTAAAAGAAAACACACTGTTTTCAAAATTTGTCACTGTTCATACCGCTTACGCGAACGGCACAAGCACTAGCGTTATCGCACTGCCGCTGAGGGTTGACCACTGCCACAAGCGATAACAGCTACCTCGGACGCGAAGTGCTCGCCTCGGAGGCTCGAACCGGACTGGTTAAGTACGAACGATTTGCTGCGAAAATATAAAGTAAACATTTACGTAAAAAAAGAGGAAGTCTAAAGAAATGATCCTAAAATATTTCTAACTTTTCATTGGGCAACGTAAGTTTTCAACTTCTTAAAATTTGTAACGTATTATTTGCTTTTTGAATAAACAATCCAACGTCAGTCAATACTTGTACTGTTTACCAAATGTACTGTTTTCATCTTCTCCTCTTTCTCTTCCTATTAATATTTTTCTCCATTACAGTACTTGCGTATGCCTAGTTTCCATTTTTACTTTCTCGCCAGCTACTTCTAACGTAAAAAGAGAATGTATTGTAAAGGTGGAGCAATAGCATAGCGATTTTTAGCCAGCAAAACTCGTACTGTGGTGCTCTGATATAAAAAATGTGGATTAATTATTTTCTCTTTGTGTGGTCAGAATCCAGGTTTCGTTGGTCCGAAAAGTTGGTTTACGCCAAAATATGTCTATTCGTCTGTGGTCAAATGCTAAAACCCATTCAGATGGTTTTCTCCAAAATTGACCAAAGTAGGCTTAAAACATTCGCAGTTTACACTTGCGTGCAACTCTGAATTTTCGAAAATTCCAAAATGTACTAATACTGCGAGAAAGAATGTGTTGTTTTAATGCTTTTTTCATTATCTGTGTATTTATGTGAAATTATTTAAAATTAATCGATTCAATTTAATCTGGTAGGATTCATTTGCAAAACGGAAATGCAGTGAAAAGTAAATAGTTTAAGTAAAGTTGTACTATTTTTTACTTCGTACAGAAAATATGCAATATTTGTTAGTATATATTTAGTTATAGTTCGATTCGATAGATACATTTATGATTCAAAGTGGTAAAATCGGTTTTACCGCTTGTGTCATACATTATTATTAGACATCGTTACTAACATGTATTTTACTTTTATTCAAGAACTCAAATCACTTAATGAACAATAAGGTAAGTAGAAGCTGATGCGGTCAGACGAAAGTATTTTCTTTTCTTTGCATTCGCAGATTTATCTGAACACGTGAACATCGTCTCACTTTTAGCACTAGTGCTAAAAATTTAACTTGTAGTATGCAACACACGCCCTGAAAGAACTAGTGGCTACCTAAAAGGCTCTATTTATTCGTTCCTGAAATATTGGCACGTATTTTCCACTAACACACGCCCTGAAAGAACCGCTTGTACAAGTAGCTATCTAAAAGACTGTATTTGTTGTTTCCTGAAGTAGTGGTATGTATTGATACCCAACACACGCTCTGAAAGAACCGCTTGTACTATTGCTACATAAAAGGGTGTACGTATAGTTTCCTGAAGTAGTGGTATGTATTGATAGCCAATACATGCCCTGAAAGAACCGCTTTTTCTAGAGGCTCTCTAAATCTATTTATTATTTCCTGACTGTAAGTATGTTACCTTTATTAGGTATTTTTAGACAACATACGCCCTGAAAAACCCGCTTTCACTAGCCGACGACATTTTCGAAGTTCACCTGCAGCGTTACTGTTGTTTCCATAAGTGTTTCGACAATAATGCCCGCTTCCGTTTGTCCAAACCCATGTTTATTCGTCAACAAATGCACACTGAAGAGTCTGGTGTGTGCGACTATTCAGCACTACGCTAGATCAGCATCTATCTATTTATTCGTGCCTGATATATTGTTAGTTTTTTTAGCCGACGCACATCCTGAAAGCACCGCTTTTCCTAGTGGCTATCTAGAAGTCAGTATTTATTAGTTCCTGCAATATCGTTAGGTATTTTTGCCGAGAGGAAGCGCTTATCTGGCAATTGAATCCGGAGCCACGTGGATCCCTGCTCCCAGGAGACCCCGCGGCGGCCGTCGGGCGGCGACGCGAGCGCCTGAGTCGGCCGCGGCACTAATTGATTCCGTAAGCCCCCTGCGGCGCCCACAGTCCCCCCCTCAGCCCCCGCCCCCCGCCCCCCCCCGGCCCCCGCGCCGCGCTCTTTATTCCGCTCCGAATTCCCATCTCCCGAGCAGCCGTAACGGCGCAGATTCCGTCACAACATCATTCGACCACCAATTATCGAGGTGGGAGGCGTCTTTGTTGAGTGGAGCGCCACCGCCGCCGCCGCCGCCGTCGAGATCCCGGCCGCCGCTGGCTCCGTCGCCTGCCCCGCCGGGCTTAGCGGCCTAGCGCTCGCTTATTGGCTCGATGGCTGCTAATATCGCAATGGCTCCACGGGGGCCTCGAGCGCCACCGGCGCGGCGCGGCGTCGCGCCGGCGCGCGGAGCTGTTCCCGACGCCCTTCAACTCCCATGTAATGCGGTGGAGACCATTACTGTGGCGCGCTCTTCTTCATCACCTTCTTACAGGAACTAAAACACAAGCTTCTGCCAACGATACATGAAAGGTGTGTGGTTGCTGCATGGGTTCGCGAGACACAAGCAGGCGCGTAATGATACAAAAGCTTGCATCGATTTTCGCGCTTTCTTCAGTGGTTTGTTATGTGTATATATATTATGAATACTTGAGCATTTAGAAGACACTTTTCGCATTCATCAGATATCAGCCAATTTTTATGTGTGGAAGTTGGGGAGCCTAACCTGCAGCTCTACCCGGCGACACTAGCGCCTCTTATAGTAGCATCCTCCAGCTTTGTCCCCAGTTTTGTTGGAGAGTTGCAAGACCCTGGTGGAGATTATTACAGTGGCGCGCTCTCCTCTAGCACCTTCTTACAGGAACTAATAGACGAACTGCTGCCAACGATACTTCAATCGTGCTTGGCTGCTGCGTAGGTTTGCGACAAGCAAGCAAGCGCGTAATGTTACAAAAGATAGCGTCCAATGTTTGCGCTTTCTTGCATGAATATGTTACGAATATTTGAGCATTTAGATGTTACTTCTCATATTTCTTACAAATTAGCCAATTTTTATGTGCGGATGTTGGCGAGCCTGACCGGCAGCTACAGCCCGCGACGCCCCCTATAGTACCACCCTCGACCTTTGTCTCCGGTTCTGATGGAGAGTTGCAAGAACCTGCCTGCAACAGCGGTGGAAACGATACTCGCGCAGGGTAAACAATGTTGAAAGGTTCTCTCGAAGTATTGTCTTTTGTGTTCCATTGTTGAGACCATCTTAGACGGCTCGGTCAGAGGGCAGGAATTGATGTCACTGCGGTGCTTCTGCGATGAGTCTCGACTGTGGCAGGATTTTCGACATTAGCTTCATACGTAGGTCGAATTCAGCTGCTGTCTAGAGCAGAATTCTAGTGGTCGGCTGCTCTCGTCGGTAATTTTCCTTGGTCCTCCGATCTACACTAGGCAAATACCAGACTACTACCCTAAAAAAGCGCCATGAAACGCGAAAGATCCTTCCATTGTCTTATCATCTCTTACACACGTACATGCACTACGCTAGCACACACGCAGGAACATTAGTCGGGAGTTTAGAGCTTGACACGGCTGGGGCGGTGCACCGCTGGAGGGAGCTGTTTGGGAAATCCCCCCAAGCTGACAGGTAGGTTGGAGCCGGATCTCACTATCAAGCGGAGGAAGATCATCGCGACTTTCCGCAATAAGAACTGAACTACAATTAGGAGACTAATGACCTTAGCAGTTGACACGTCCGAAATCACTAGCAATGAAAAATAATATAGTCCTTATATTAATTGACATTTTTCGGGCTACCCATTGCACAAAACTCATTCACATGTGAAGAAAATTAATTTAATAAAAAAACTGTATCCTCTTTCAATGTCCGCCTAAGATATGGCCAAATGCACTTTAGAAAAAATCTCTATTTACACAGTTGTAGTTAGTGAAATAGTGAAATGAAATAGTTGTAGTTTTGCAATGTTCCATTTTTGAAATTTTCGAAAATAGATATAGAACTAGCACCAATAGATTTTTACTGTCCTTTGATATATACGAGTACAATGAGAAAATTTAAAGAAATCATTCGAAGCCGGTTTTGAGATATTAAGTTTTTTAAAAGTGCCTTAATTTCACGCACAATTAGGCAAAAGCTACTCATATTTTCGGAAAATGACCTTATTTCAAGATCTGTCTTTCAACAACATATTTTATTAAGAATGAAATTCTCAACCTTCAATGCTGTATTAAGAGTAGTAAACTTAGTTTAGTTAACTTAAACCAAGAAAAGTAGTAAACTAATGCGTATCAAAGAAATCAAAAATTTCAACGAAAATGATATCTGCGCCTTTTCTTTAATATCCACGATTAGAGGACAAAATTTAATAAAAAAAATTGGAGCTTGTTTTGAGGAAAATTTGAAAATGTTATTGAGACTTGTAAACTACCCTCAAAAATTAAAATATCAGTGTCAACCCCGCAAGGCCTCGAGTTCTTTCGAACTGATCGTGGAATATTAGAAATTTGGAGAAAATTGGCTAACGGTTTAGGCGCTAGCGTTGACCACTGACGGATAGACTAATGGATGGTCAGACACGTTTCCTGTCAATCGATTTTTGGTATCAAGGACCCAGAAATCATGAATTATGACAATACAACGTGTTACAGGATGTCGTTTACTACATGTAAGAACAAGATTAATCCAATTATCACCCTTTCGAAAATTTGTCATTTTCCGGCGGACGATCACAGTACTTTCTCGTACTGCGAAGTAAGGTAAGAAAGTAAAAGTTCCTGTCCTTTGTTGAAGAGATACGATATTTTGGATAATGGAATTACATACGAAATGACATGCCTCTTAATTACAGTTTTTCGTAGAAGCTACTTTCAATTGAAAATAGAAACTTCAGCTATTAATTTCTCTAAAATTTGTGCATAGTCATCTACTTTAGATATTTCAATTTACTGAAATTACACCTGCCAAAAAATGATCCTATCCTCAAGAATTGATGTCCAGGGTGAAAGAAGGAATATCCAGGGTGTCCGGGGAGGAAACGACGAAACTTCGAAAATAAGCTCTTAAGACAATTCTAAGCATTCGTGGATATTCCGAATGGTTGAGCCGCAATAATCACTCAAACTTGGTTTGAAAAACTGATTTCTAGGCAAAAATTTGCATTATAGAAGCATAGAAAGACTCCAGAAACATGTAAATTGTTTATTATTTACAAAAGAAATGAATATATTTGTTCAGAAAGAAAAATTAAGCGAGAAATAAGAAAGCAGCCAATTTACACAATTCGACTCCTTTTGTATTTCTCGCTTAATTTTTCTGTCTGAACAAATACACTCATTTCTTTTGTAAATAAACAATTTATATGTTTCTGGAGTGTTTCTATCCACATAGTTTAATAGAGAAAATATGCCTATAATTGTCTTACTAGCTTATTTTCGAAACTTCGACGTCCTCCCCAGACACCCTGCATAGTATATCTAATGAAATACTCTTACATTGGGATCATTCAATGATAATAAATTATTGACGCTATCGCGTTCGTGTATATTTTTCAAGTGATCCCGTCATTTTATAAACCTTTCAAAACGTCCCATTTGGTTAAAATAAATTAAAAATGTATTCCCAATTTATAGTGATAAATACATCGTTTCCTGTTGAAAATCTAATTTTATAGTGATTTCTTGTTTAATCTGCAGGATTTGGCCTCTGTCTTACCCGAAGTTCAATTACATTTTCAAACTTTTCTCAAAAATTGCTTCAAAGGTTTTGTTGAAATTTATTGCTAAAAGAGAGTGAAATGCACTTATAAAAATAGCGTAGAACCGTTTATCACTGTTTGTGATAAACACACTCTGAATGTATGAAAATTGCAGTGTGACATTTTTTGGAACCCTCTTACAAATACATAAAAGAAAAAAGGGATTTTCCTTCAAATAAAACTGGTTGCTTAGACTTACAAGGGAATGGTCATAGGCAACCTATCGAAACTTGTCGTGCTTTCTTACCTGAAACAACACGTAAAAGAATGTGCACCCACCAACTTTCAACAGCGTGTGTCCATTGAATGTATTTCAAAAATATTTTAGGTGATTAATTTTCTTTCTGGTGCAGTAGCTGGATGATAGTAGTACGTTCCTTGAAATAGTAGACTGCAGACATCTCTCACCTCAAACTCTCAGTAAAGGAAGGAAGGCGAGGTGCAGAAAACTTCCATGGTATTTCAGGTGCCGTTGAAGGACCTTGTGGTGTAACATAGAGTGAGTGTCGGTAGTGTTCTTCACGAGGTAAAGAGCAAGCTCGAGTTTTTACTGAAAGTGCTATTTACAGTGTAGATCAAGCTGGTTTCGGAAAAGAAATTCGCAGACATCGCATATGATTATTTTATGTCGAGAAATGTAGAGAAGCAAGGTCAGCTTTTACACGTATTGGGGAGAAATTTCAATTGCCGTTAGCTAAAGACAGACCGTTAGTAAAATTTGTTCACCTTGTGTTATTATTGTAAACCAAAGCCAATTTTCTTAAATTTAGAAGATTATAAATTATGAATTAGGTGTAGGTGAATGCTAATTTCTTGGAGAACAATTTTTTAAATTTACAATAAATTTACATTTATTTATCAAGGAATGTTGATTGTGTTTTTCTAATTAATGAAATCCACCAGTTGAGTGAATGCCGGACGTAGAGCACCATTAGTGTTTGAGTCATTGCTGAGGTTTTACTAGGGTCTAGTGAAGGAGATGGCTGTAGTAACGTGGACCGTATTTTACAGCTGAGTTGCATTTCATGGATCGGAATTGAAAGTAAATTCAGTCCACACTCTTGTTGGAAAGCTCTATTTTTGAAATCATAAAATACAATATACAAGGGGGGTTTATATGGTGTAAAAAGCAGTAATGAGGGACGTAAGTATACAAAATAAAATTGCTACTTTATTCTCCACGCATTAAAGGAACAGGACAGTAGCATGATATAATGCGCTTATCAAAGATAGAACATGTTATCAGGGGAAAATAGCTGGCAAGTTATAAGCCGTGAGATGTAAATATTCAGATACATTCAATGAATACGTAACGACGGCTTTTCCAGCGGACGTGGCGTCAGCGGGGTGCGGGTGGCGGCGGCGGCGGGGGCTGGAGGTGGGGTTGGCGGGAGCCGCCTATACGCGGGCGGGCGCGCCCTGGGGACAGGAAAGCGAAAGAAAGTCGCATCCGGCGCGAAATATGCGCGCCGCGCCGAAGAAAGGCGCTAATGAGCAGGTGCCGGATGCGCCGCGCGCCGGAAGGGGGCGCGCAGCGGAGGCGCGGATGCAGCGCGCTCCGGCGTCGCGCCGGGGGCGTGGGCGGGCGAGGGTGGAGGAGGAGGCATGGGGATGGCGTGGGAGGGTGTGGGAGGGACTGGGAGGGAGGAGGATGGCACAGAATGACGTGGGACGGCGCGGGAGGACCAGGGAGGGAGACGGCACAGGATGATGTCGTGGGAGGAACTGGGAGAGTGGGAGATGGCGTAGGAGTGAGTGCGAGGTCGTAGGAAGGTGGAGGAGGGCAGGAGATAACAGAGGAGAACGTGAGAGAATGGGGGGAGAGCCTAGGCGGATGTGAAAGGAGGTGGGAGGGAGTGAGAGGACATGAGAGGGGAGGGTCTGGGAGGTCGATAGAGGGCAGGAGATGGTATGGGATGACGTGTGATGGCGTGAGAGGGCTTGAGGGCGTGAGAGAACGTAAGAAACGGGAGAGAGGCAGAGGAGGGCAGTGTATTGTACGTTAAGAATGGGAAGAGGCTACTCTACGAATAGGTACTAATATAATACTAATATTTTTTTAAAGTACGGGAGACAAATTGTAGGACAAAATTAAAGAACAAATTGTAGAGAACAAATTTTATATGAAAAAATCTATATATTTTAAATAAATTAGTTGTACGAGAGGTCCCCAAATATTTGAAACTTCTGCCGAGGGCGTCCATACAATTTTCGAAAAATCAAGGCTGTGTTAAAATAGATCTTATACCATCGTCAAAGTGTGTATTTTATTATACCCCTTCAAGAATTTGAAAGAAAAAAATGAAGCCTTTTTGCAAAAATTTTGAAAATATCCCTTTTGAAGAATTGATAGGCAAGACAATGGTAAGCACTATTCTCGCTTTAAGTGGCTGCTAGAAGAAACATGTTGGTGTTTGTTGCACAGATAGTGTGTAAATGATCCTGACATGTCTTAAGAATAGAATTGGATTTATCTTAATTCTTCTTGTATTTATTCTTCTAATTTATCTTAATGTATCTTAATTCTTAACTCCAAAACAATTAATAAATCTCCTAAGTTATTATTTAATGAAACTTAATTGATAGACTATTAATCTTTTGTGTGTTATTTTAGGCATTGAGGAAATATTATGATTAAAGTTAAAATGAAATCTATAACATTTTAAATTTTAGGCATAACACATAATTCAAATTTATTTAATTATTTAATTTTGAAGCTCTCAGATAAACACATACTGAAAAAAACTGTGTTGAGTGCTATTGGTGACTTTAACATGCAGAACCCTCATGGCTAGTGTTATGAGGATGGTAAGATATACTTGAGAAAAGGAAACTGTATTTAACATCTGAGTACGTTGAGTTGTTGCTTCTTTGAAAATCTTTGGTTTGAAGAAGAAATAAAAAGCATTGAAAACAGAATCCACGATGCATTCTTCTGAAAACATTTCTCCTACAGACAACAGAAGATAACAAAAATAGAACTAATAAGATACGTAAAGATGCATTCAATATGATCACATTTAATTTATTTCAGTCTGTGAATATTACAACACAGGAAGGGATGAGAAAGAAGTAGAAAAGTATCAGATCTTCTATAGAGTTTTTGTATGATTATCATTTAATAATTATATGTTGAGAAGTGTTCTGTAGAAAGTAGAGTTACAGTTTTCGCGTATGCTCACAGAAAAATACTCTTCCCTTTTTTCAAGGTATCTCTAAACATATTTCATTTGATATGTACAACACATTTGACTCAAAATCATTCAGTTGGAGTATTGAGTTGAAGAAAATCAGAAGAAATCCGCGGACTTTGCTGAATGTACACCCAGGAAAAGATATCGGTCTTCAGTTAAATATGAGAAGAATTCATTATATCATCAGCTGAATACAAGAAAAATCTACTGCTAGTCCAGCTGAATATAAAGTTATCGTATCAGATTGGCAGCAAGTTTTATAAACTTCAAAATTATTATTATATTATTATGAAAACGTTTTTACCACACGCGTCATTCCTCCAACGGGTCGTATACGCTTGACCTTTGATTCAGATCATGCTTTAATTGAAAAGGGATAGGATAGCATTTTAATCACTGATTACTGGATCGAAATAATAGTTCCAGAAACATTATGTGATGTTGGATGATTTTTTATAGAGTATTCTTTGACGAAGTTTGGATCAAAAATAAATTTGTTAAGGATGCAAAATTTCCAATTTGCGGGAAAGCAGCAACTAACAATATTTTAAAAATTTGGATGCATTTACCCATAAATTTAAAAGACTTCTATAAGTTAGAGCCATGGCATGAAATCCCGTTTAGGAAACGAGAAGGATAATGCAGAATGTCACAAGCTTTCCTGATTCTAAAATATAAAACTTTCATGTCTACTGAAAAAACTAAGTATGCTGATATTTGCAGTTTGTTACTTTTAATTTCTCCACTTTACTATGGATTCTTTAGACAGTTTTATTATGATGTGGGAGTTCAAGATGAAGTGAAATAAAAATTACAGGTATTGAAGGAGGCACTAAATTTAATCCAGATAAGACAAATATTCATTACAAGCATGCCATTATAAAGTAAAGGAACACGTTTACAACAATAATTGCTTCTATTTATAAAATATACTTTGCATTGTGTAGCTGAGAATTTTTGGGGCAATATATTGCTAAGTATATTTCGCAATAAGGCGCAGCGATATTGTACGTAAGTAATAAAAGTCTGAAATAGTTGATAACTTTTACCTTGTGGTGAATTCTACATTTAAAAAATCAACAAGTTTAAGTATTGTAAAGTATTATAAAACCGATTTATATGCAACAATATACGTTGCCTTTGTTATATCTCAATAACTTGTATCGTGACGCTTTAGACATTGAATTGAATTGAAGACGTATTTTACGTGGTGAGACTTAGGCCATAAGGCCTGCTCTTCCGTCTGACCACGCAAATTTCGCTAAACTCCTTTCACCAACTAGCGGAGAAAGAAGGTATTATCTCGGGCGACGAAACAAGCGATTTGAATTTAGATCAGAGGCTTCCTTTAGGCTTGAGGATCTATTATATACAAGTAAATCTACTAACATGGGACAGCCGGCTTCACTTCCCCTCCGAAGGAAGGCGTAAGAAGGATTTTTTCGCCCTTAAAAATCCACGACTTCGATCGGGTTTGAATCCGCGAACTTGGGTACAGCAGTCCGTTACGCTAACCGCTACACCATCGCAATCCGCGGTTAGGTCAAGTTGTCGCTTCTACTATTTACGGGCGATTGTACCGGAGTAGTTGTAAACGCGAGCGCCTAGCGCGTTGGAGAGCGCGAGGCCCACCTGTCCGCCCGCGCCTCGTCAAACGGCGCACCGCGCGCCCTCGCAGACCCATTGCCACGCACGGCACGCGCCGCGCCTCGCCTCGCGCACGGTTACGCCCCACGACTCGCTCACGCGCGCTCGCCGCCGTCCCCCTTCGCGCGCCCTCCCGTGACCGCCCGCTCATTCATTTAATTTGAGCGCGCCGCCCCCCTCCCCTCCCCTGCCTCCCCGAGCCACCTTCCCAAATGTCACTCCGCCACCCTCGCCACCGCCGCCGCCGCTGGCCCTCGGGGACCTCTCCATATTCCTGACCACGTGGCCGCCCGCCCGCCCACCCGCCTGCCGCAGTGACGGATCGCCAGCCCGTCCGCCGCGCCCCCTCCACCGCCCCTGCGCGGGGGCGGCGCGCACCCCCTCCACTCGCGGGCGGGGAGGGCGTTTTGGGCGCTTGCGGGCGGCTTCTGTTCAAACGCTGACCGTGATGCCTTAGGTTTTTTACTTGATACAATAGAATAGAAAATACAATGTTTCGTCCAAGAGAGATCATCGGCCTGTTGTTATTACTAGTGGAAGCCTGTGCGATTAATTTGCAGAGGAAGTTTAAAGCCAAATCCGTTTACTTGTCCGGATATTTATTTACCATATTAGTCTATTTAGACAGAAAAGCAATAAACTGTCTATAGTGTATCCTCTCCCTGTTGCGTGGCCTGCTCTGCCCTGCTTCGTTCTAATCTGCCCTGCTCTTCTTTGCCCTGCACTGGCTTCCAATAGCCTGCTATGGCCGGCCCTGGCCTGACCTGCCATACCCGAACTGTTCATTCCTTGCCCTCCTGCCTATTCATCCTATGCTGCCTTCCCTGACCCCGATACTACCCGCCTTACCGCCAGGTTGTGCGTGATGTCATTTCAAACACTTTATTTTTTCTTTTACATATTATAAATGTTCGTTCGCATAACGTACACAAAAATGAAAACCACCCATGCAAACATCGGGGACTTTCAGTTTTCAAACGACATCTTATTTGCTGCGACTGAGCAGTTCATCCGGAAAAGTGGTGTTTATATAACACGTTTTAGAAAAAAATGTGTATGATGATTATTAAGCATTTTTCATACCTAGTATGTAGTTTTTATGTGTATCTAAAATTAGGTTGCCGTGATTTGTAATGATGCTCCAATGAAACAATACCTCAGAAACTGTTCCAGATGCCCGAAAAGCTTTTGAGGTGTTCTTAGTACTTCAAGTCTTAGTAGTTGGTAAGCAAATTTCCATTTATTCGTTCCCATTTTCATTATATTTCGACTTGTACCGCTTTATTCTTGCAAATAATATCTAGTGCCGGCGTGGCAAATAAATATTACCGTGCGAATGTATATTGTTAAGTGAATGAAACATCAATAGAAACCAATTTATAGACCACACTTCCTCTCCTAAAACAACTAGCATCGGTGAGACATTGATCTTTCTCAACGTAATATTATTTTGATCATCGTATTTCCTCCTTTTGCCTTCAAACCTTTCTAGCAATGAATGGTGAAGGTACGGCGACAGGGTCTCTATGTCTAAATATCTGAATATCTAAATTCCTGTAAGTTCTCGAGAACCGGCTATCAAAATGAAGCCACGTCGACAAAGATTACGCTTATTATGTCATACATAAATTAGATCAACGACACCGTATCACCACCATTCCCACAATACCCGGAAGACCATCAAGCTTCTCACTATTTTGTGCTTGAGAATATGGAGAAGGATCACCGGCCTAAAACGTTGTAGAATTCTTACGAATTGCGGGAGACACTTTTCACTAGTATTATTTTTTATTCAAATTTTAGTTACTTTTAGTAAGTTTTGTTATAATTTGTTGTTAAATATTAAATATTAATTTGTGTGTCCTAAAAATTTGATTTAATACAATTTCTGTGAAGTATGAAGTATTTAGTGTGTGAAGTATGAAGTGTGAAATTTTTAAGTGTGGAGTATTTAGTGTTTCTAGGCGCATTAACTTCTCTGTTCATTAGTTTCCCAGATCTAAAACACGATAAAACACTGCAACAGCTGTTATTCCTCCCTAGCGGGAACGTGAGATCAGAGACAGAACATTACGTCGGCATAGGATGCTTTCCCTCTACAAGTATCGCCCCCAATGAGGCACCGGCCTAGCCGGGACCAGCTTTAATTTTTCGACTAGTTTCCCGAAATGTATGGTAGAGTAGTACATTTCTAAATGAGTGTAAAAGACGAGGAACAGTGATAATAAAGTTAAAATTGCGTAGTTCTTGTCCTGAATGTGAGGGTAATGCTGCAGCACTTGCCTGCTATTGATTGGTAAACAACGGAAAACTATGAGCAGCCGATCGCCTGAAATCTCCACCAGACATCGACTGAATGCTGTCTAGTAATGGAAATCTGCTTTCGACTGGACCCGAATCCTTTGGTGGTTAGGCGGAAGAGCGGGCCTGATGGCCCGAGTCTCGCCACATAAATAAAGTCACTATTATTATTATTATTATTATTATTATTATTATTATTATTAATCCTACGATCTCCCAGACAGTGACGTTAGAAAGTCAATGGATGTTGCCAATAAACCCTTACAACAGGGTTGCCAGATGCTTCGTACAAACATCCACCGTTAGATGGCTGAAAATCAGCCCAATTCCGCTCAATAACAAAAGTTCAACTTTCTAAGAAGTAAATTTAAAACTTCATTAAAATAATATGTATTTTATTGTTTTTGTAGAAGTAGTGATCCTACAAAATGCATCATTAGTGTTATATTTTGTTTCTGAACATTGTAATTAATAATTTATGTAAAATCTGATACTTTTGTAATAACTTTTTGTAATCTTAATATTTAAAAAATTAGTTATCACACTTATGACTACATTAGATGGAAGGAATACTTTAACACTTAAATGGATACATGATATTTATAACGCAAAGAGAAACACCCGGTCTCAGAGACCTCCATTTGTTATAGGGCATTGAATGTGGGAGTAAAGGTCAAATAAATTGTAGACCTGCTTCAATCAAATCTTCTATTTCTTTAGAGTATTATAAAACATATTTTATATTACAAAAATATGAATATAATTGAAAATTATTCATATTATATATTCATATTCATATTATAACTTTTTAATTGTTGTAAAACATTGAAATTGCCTCTAAATCCGTACAGCGTTGATCCAACTGGTGTTTGTGGGCTAGCAAGAAATTTATCAGGAATAATTTTTGTTCTTTTATACTGTCCCAAAATGTTAATTTTCTCTTCATCAGTTCAACAATAAATTGTGCAAAATTAAATCAATTGTCCAAAGGGACATTACTGTTAGACCCTTCAATAGGTTTGCATACACGAAGCATAGCTTGCGTAGAGTTAAACAATTTTCCTCTTCTTGAGCTGGGATCGTTCGAAGGAATTGGGCAATCCATTACAATATTTTGAAAGTAAAAATATTACATACATATTTGAGTAAAGCGCCCATGAGCGTTTTTGGAAACACCCGTCTCACAGACCACTACTAAGAGAAACTAAAGGTCTCGCATACCGCTACGAAAAATACGGAAAGAGAAAAACTGACAGCCATGATATCCAAAAATTCCCCTTAACCCTTAACTGGTATCGTCGGGTCACATTTGACCCTGAAGAATTTCTTTTTTTGTTTAAACCTTGCAATTTTGCCGCAATTTGCCTGTGCTGCCACCTAATCCCTACACTCTCTACCTATGGGCAGTGGTGATTTAGAACTCATGAAAGGAAGTTGATTTGTCCTCGCAGTGTGTGTTCCGGGTCAGTGGAGACCCGACGATACCGTTGACGTTAGTCTTTTTTTTAATTATAGTGTTATAGAGTGAAAATCAAAGTCTGTTTTCTCAACAATGGAATATGAAGAACATTCTGTACAAATTGAACAGTAGTTTGCAGATGTAGATAGTGATCTCAGTGACGCTTCAACAATAGACAGTAATCATGATTCAGGCAGTGAAAATGATGAGGGTGACGAGCCGAAGAAACGGAAGCACTGCTCTCTTTGTCCGTCATCAAAGGACAATAAATATAAGTCTTCTGTCAGTGCAGTAAAATTGTTTGCAAAACCCACAGTTTAGTAAAAGTGTATTGTAATGAGTGCATAGAGTCTGAATAAATTACATCCAGTCCATAACTGCATAATAATTTGGCTAATTATAAACAGACAAAAAATTAAACATTTGCTGTATACTACTTTTGCATGCTTGAAAATTTTATGAATTAAGTAGCATTCTTGTGTTTTTCTCTCGCTATTATGTTTATACAAGTGTTAGCTCTTCATTTTGATCCATACCAATGAAACATTTCTAGTATTTTGAAAATTGAATCCCTTTTCAAATTGATCTCATCTAACCCATGTAAATATATACGAATTCAGAGATATGATACTTAAAACACACAAAATGAATTTAATTGAAGAAGTCTTTCAGTTACAATCCTTGAGGGAAGTTGTTTTAAGATGTATATCGATTTCTAGTTTCATCAAGTAAGAATTAATATGCCAAATTACAAAATTAATTTCTGGGTCTCCGCTGACCCGACAATACCGTTTACGTAACCAAAATCCATGATACCAGTTAAGGGTTAAATTCCGGCCGCTTAAGCAAAACTAAACAAAACTCGGCCGAGTGATAGAAGAGGGTCAGGGAGGAAGATACCATGACTCTCAACGCTCCTCTCGCCCACTCATATCGCCTATTTTTGCATAAACCAATTTCACTAGGTGCCTGTCAGACTGATGTTTCCACATAAGTGTCAAGGGATAAAATAATTTCCCCCTTTCCTTTTTCATTCTCCTTGCTTGTCTTAAATAATCGCACTAAAAAAGATTACCACAAAAATATTTACATATGAATTCTTATTACCTACGGCTTATCGGTAAATGAGGGCAGTGATACTGTGCTTCCAAAAGATGTCTAATTTTGAGTAGGTTCCAAAATTAACTCCAAGTATTGCCACGTGATATATTATGTACTCATGTTGCACACAACAAAGATTCTGCGACTTTTAAAACACACCTTATACTAGAGGTCTCTAGTATAGGGTACTATCTAACATTACTCACTTCCCAAAGTGTATTTGAACGAATTAACAAATGATTAATGAAGAATCATGTATAAAAAACTAAAAAAATTAAACTCACTATCAACTTGTTGGTTTTTTAAAATTTCGTCTTAATCTGAAAATCAGCCCAAAACCTCACACGTTTCAATGCATTTCCGCCCATTGGGCAGTATTCCGCGAAGTCAATTTTTGTCCCATGCGAGAGAGCCGTTTTACTTTTAAAAAGCAGAATTCCGCCCAATCGGACAACCTTGCCTTACAACCGGGTTTGTTTCAGTATTAAATGTTTAGTATTCCACCAAAATGTAAGATTTAGTACACTGAAACACTTAATTATGCTAGTTAATTTTGTATTCAGAAATTTCGTTTGTGTGTGTTATTCTAAAATGTATCCCTTTCTGTTCATACTTACTCAAGAGGACTCGTTGAGAAATTAATCAAATTTTTTCGTTGTATGTCGGAAAGAACGGTGGAGATAGTGGTAATAGTCCCATTTGCGTTAAACTCTGAATTTTCGAAACTTGCAAAAGTTTTGTTTTCGAGATCTTAAAACTACAACATTAAAAAAATATTTTTAAAAATGATTTCTGTTAAGAAAAAAATAGATCTTAAAAAAGAGTTCATGCCAACTTTTTGAAAATAAGTGGTTTTTGCGTAACTTTGCATGAAACGTAGGCAATTTGTAAACAATTCTAAACAATTATTTCTTAAAAACGGCTCCATTTTAATATTTCACACCATATACACCGATAAACGGGAAAGAAAATGGTTTTGGTTTGGGATACACTCTTTATTTTCGAAAATTGCAGACAACATGAAATTAATAATTAAAAAGTGCAATTTTAGTGATAGTTTTTTTGTTAAATCTGTTCTAAAAATCAGTTCTTTAAAAACTGTCCAGTACATTAAAAAAATATTTTTGAAAAACATGAAATGTACGATATGTAACGAATTTTAAAAATGATGACTAAAATGTATTAATGTGGACGGAGATTTCGGTATTATAATAAGAAGTAAACGCTACTAACTGCGAGAACGTATGAGCTGTTGTTGCACTACGAGCTGTGAAAATTGTCTAATATAACACATCGAATTCATTCACCATGCCTTTATGCTTTTCTACATATTCTGATTGCCTTGTTATATGAAACTTTTCAATTGCAAAAATCTTTTTTTTTTCACTTTGCAACATCGCTTCAATACATTTATGTGTTTCGAGACTCGCTGTCAGGCGCACTGTTTCGAAATAGCTAACACATCTTTCTCAGATTTCAGCGGTGATCTATGCTTTGGTAGAGGCTCATTCTGTGCGAGCAGTAGCTACAGCAATTATTCATACAGATAAGAATTAGAGATAAGTGGGTACAGGAAGGAAAGAGAGTTGTGTTTACAAGTGGCCTATATTATCGATACAACTTCCTTGATCAACTGAAAAAAAAGACATCGCTGAAAGCAGTTCGTTGTTATAATCGATGCAAGAAACGCGTAAAGGCGATTTTAAGGGATTCGGTTTAGTTTAGACGTTATAGAAAGTCGCACACAAATCGACGTCGTAATATGATTATATTTAAACATTGATTATGACCATTCTCTTCATCAACAGACAGACTAAAATCAGATGGTAACGTCATTTGAAGCAAGACTGGCTGTAAGAAAACACTGAGTTTTTCAGGAAACGCTTATGCACAGCGACGGTTTCGATTTGTTGTTGTTGTAAACATCCAATAAGCATTGACAGACTTTCCCTTAGAATAGAAATCACATTGGATTCAGAAAAGTATTTTAAAGTATCTTAAATGATCAAAACAGAAACACCTTCCTCAAAAAGAACAACGGTACGTCGAGGATAAACAACGTTGGAGTTCATTGTTGCCCACCCTGCCATTGGTGCGCGATGATTAATAGAAACCTGTATTCCAAATTTCATCTAACTTTAATAGTTTCCGCACTTTATTGTTAGGTCAGTCAGTTGGCTAGTTTCTTTCTTTAAATTAGAGATGTATGTAATTGTGCGTGAAGTCGAAAAAATTGCAGAGAAAAATGTAAACGACCACATAACATCACTTCATAAACATCCAATAGAGGAAACTTGATTTATTAAAAGGTGTACTGACAATTAATTGAACCTTAGGGAATTAACAATGAATCCGTCATTCTCTCAAAAATCTTTCCTAACATTTTGACAATTGCTTCTTTCCTTCAAACTATTTTGTATTGTTGAATACAACATGAGGCTACGCGTAAATTCTGGAAAGTTTGAGCATGACTTTCATCTTATATGGTTACTGAATAACAAGTGAAGTTAAATATTTGAATATGTGAGCCACGTAAAGTTCAGACACTTGGTTTAGAGTATCCATACATTCCTGTAACTCAGAATGTTTAAGTTCGTTACAAAAATAGTTGCATCCTTGAAGATGAACACCAGACGTACCGATCATACATTGTTGATGTTTAAATGTTGCTGAAGTATTGGTGATGATACGAACGTCTTGAAGCCGAAATTCATAAAGATAGTTTTACGGATTTTGTTGAGCCACGTCATTTCTGTGCAGAGTGATTATCACAATCTCTGGCAAATACAGTTCTTCAGCCTGTCCTTTAGATTATACACTGATATTATATTTACTTCAATACAGAAAATATATCGAAGAAATTATAAATTAGAAAATATATCGAAGGAAGTATATTATACAATAAAATAAAACAAATTCATTCGTAGAGACCGTCACTTGTTTCGTTGTAGGCAGCGGCACGACCACATTCTCCGCTCGTGCCGAAGACGTCCCTCCCCTCGGCAACGAAAGACAAGCGAGGGCGACAGGGCCTGCGTCTGGCCTCGGGCTGGCGCTTTGAGGCTGCGGTCGGGGTTCGAGCCTCGGCCGGGGCGGCGCCGCGCTTGAGCGCGTCGCGTCGCGTCGCCTCGCGTCGCGCGGCGTCACGTGGAGCGGCGCAGCGGAGCCGCGGAAGAAATTCTGCGCCTCAAAGACATGTTGGCAAAAGTTCTGTCTGTCTCTCGCATATTTTCTTGGCAATCCCTGCGTCAAGCACGTTAGCGCAGGTGACTAGTCAAAGAGACGTCGGCACAATAATCCCGTTCCTGCCCGCCGCCGCGGCGCGTCTGTGCTCCGCCGCCGCCGCCGAGAAAGACGCAGAGGCGGCGCGGGGGCGTAGAAACCGGGGCGGTTGAGGAAAGACGGCGGGTGGGCGGGGCGGGGGAGGGTGGGGAGGGAGCGGGACCCGGGGGTCGAGACGTAGGAACCGGGTTGAGGAAAGACGGCGGGGGCGGAGCGGGGAAGGACGGTGTTAGGCGGGGCGGGGCGAAGGTCGGGACGGGGAGGGGCGGGGCGGTTGAGGAAAGACGGCGGGGCGAGGGTGGGGAGGAGGTGGGACGCGGGGGCCGGGACGTAGGAACCAGGACCGTTGAGGAAAGACGGCTGCTGGGGGCGGGGCGGGACGGAGCGGGGTCGTGTAGGGTGGGGCCGGGGGGGGCGAGGCGTAGGAACCGGGGCGGTTGAGGAAAGACGGGGGCGGCGGGGCGGGGCGGAGGGAGGGGCGCCCGTGAAGACGACCAAGTCTCCGGGCTTTATATTCACCCGGCCGCGTTCCACGCCTTGCCCCGGACCCGCGCCCGCGCCGCGCCCGCGCCGCTTCCTCTCCCGAGGTTTCCATTAGAAGCGCTTTTCCTCCGCTCCTCCTCTGCTTCCTCCTGCGGCGCCGCGCCTCCTCACAGTGGGCGCTCCGCACAACGCATCGGGTCGAAATCCACAGACACACACGGTGGTCAGCACTGCCGGATCCGGGGGGCGGGGGGGAAGGCCTACCTTCCTTTATTTGGCGAAATTGATTTAAATATTTATGTTCGAATTACGTAACTATTTAAGCTATATTTTATGGGGCATTTTATATCATATGTGCAGTACATAAATAATATATAATATAATAACAAATATGTTTATTATTTACCAAAATTCTACGATGGAAAGTCATGCTCCCCCTCCAAAAAAAGCGATCGGCTGGATCCGCCCCTGGAGGCCGAGAGAGTGGCTCAAGGCCTCAATTTATGTCCCAGCACTTCCTCTGACTGGAAGGTCCTGAGGTTCCGGTTCCGACTGTCGCCGGTTTTCCGTGATTTCTCTCATCAAGACCAGGAAATGTCGGAGAAGTACTCTAACAAGCGGTCATAGAAAGCTCGCGATATCGTTCTTTTCTCTTACATACACACTTACATACTCTACACTACTACATATTCCGGAAGACTGATCGAGAGCTTAGAGCTTATCCCGGGTGCGGCGGTACGCCGTTGGTGGGAGATACCTGGTTGGGGAAAATCCTCTAGTCGTCATATAAGTCGGTGACGGATCTCAGCATCCAGCGGGGGAAGATCACCTCCACCTCCTGAGGAAAATAACATGCATGACACTTACGAGATTAATGATATTAACAGTTGACGTGTCCAGAACCAATGTCAAGTCTAGTCTATCTAGTCATTCATTGTCTAGTCCATCAATGAAATAATTTGACTTTAATACCGATGTTATTTCTGTATAATAAAAATAATCTGAAGAAGTATTTACGTGTGGAAATAGAGTGCTCTTACAATTACGTTTATCGCACCTAAGAACGTCTATTTGGAATGATACAGCTCAATTCGATAATTATGTCCAAAACCTATTCTTTTATCATTTTCAGAGTTTACGTCTTACAACATGACATCCAGTGACATGAAATGCAAGAAACTCGGTGTGCATCTCAGATACAAACTAGTGGTGCTACAGAATGGCACAGATTTTCCCGTATTAGTTTTCTATTTCCTTGGGTCTCGGTTAGCTATTCATACCATATACTCTTCCCAGCTGCGATCTATCACCGCCCACACTACACTATTTTGATAATTTCTTAATTTTTCGCTTTCTTAGAGATAGAACGAAATATTCATTTTATAATATTAAAGAACACTAAAACCTCGACTTAAAAGACAATTTTCTTTGAAAAATTTGAACCCCGTTTTTTTTAAATTGCGTTTAAGCGCTACTAAAAATGCAATATTTGAAGCTCTTTTACACAGAAAATTTATTTATTTTCCAATAACTTCATTTGAACTCAATTGAAGCTCTTTAACTGACACATACAATACTGATTAAAATTTGCTGGAAATGTACATATTAACGGTGTGAGGGACATTACAAAAACATTACATTTATATAATTTTTGCAAAAATCAAAAAATGCCCCCAATTGAACTCTACGTCATATTAAAGGGTGCAATTTACACTATCCGTTCGAAAAGTTTGGAGAAAAATTTGGAGCTATTTCTGAGAAAATGGCGTTTGAGCGTTTCTGAAACTGCGGAATTTTGGGCTAGTTTTTACAGAAAACGGTTGAGTTTTCGAGAAACTCTGTGTGACATTATTTCAAGCACATGTACTCGTAAATATAATAATGTGAACAAATCGCCGCTAGTATAAATATTAACAACGTGAGAGACAAGTTAATAAAATTACATTTTTGTAATTTTTGAAAAACCAGTAGAATAGAGCAATATGGCGTTTATGTCCTCTCATAGAATACACTAGGCACTAGGTATTTTTCTTTTAAATTGCACATGTTGCATGCAATACTGCGCTAAAACTACAATGTTGCAAAAGCGTTGCAAAAAAGTATATGACCTTAAAGAAATAACTTACTTTGGAGAACAAATTTTATTTGAAGGAAAATCTTCAGCTTTGTAGTTGTAGGAAGATGCCGAAAAAATTCAAACTTCTGAATTTTAGAAAATTGCAAAAGTAACCGTGAAAATCGGACCTATGCCACCTCAATGTATTTTACTGTATTCTTATAAAAAAATTAAGAAGAAAATTTGGAGCCGTTTTTGGGAAAAATTTGAAAATGTCCGGAGGCTTTATGTAAAGTACCCTCAAATTTTGAAAAAAGTTTTTCAAAATCTCAAAGCTTCGACTGGAGCCAGATGGACGGGTGTTTCTTCAATTTGGAAAAAATCCTACGAGTGGTTTAGGCGCTAGTGATGTTCACAGACTGACAGGCGGACGGACAGGCGGACGGACAGGCGGACGGACGGACGGAAGGACAGATGGACGGACAGATAGGCGGACGGACGTTTTGCAAAGAACCATTTTTCGGTATCAGGGGACCCAAAATTATGTGTTTCCGTTGAAATCTCGAAATCGATTTTCCTCAGCATTACATAACTTTCCATACACTGCGTTATGTTACTCCGTATATACGTACGTATTCGGGAAAGTAAAAATGTATTAATTAAATATAATATTTTTATATTCTCACAATAAAACGGACGGACGGACGGACGGTTTCGGCAACTGGTTTTATCCACTTTTTCGTTGTCAGGGGCTCGGCAATGATTTTATTCTGCCGAAAATTTGCCGTTTTTTAGCGCAGCCTTACATAACTTTCCTTATACTACATATAGGCAAAGTAAAAATGCTTTGAAATACGTAGAAGCGAATTTGGCTTGTAAACGTGTGATGTCGCTTTTAGTATATAACTCCTTCGAGTCATCCAAGCAATTAACACTTTAACGAATGATGTGACTTGGAAACCGCACAAAGACATGTGTGAGTAATGCAAAACAAGATTCCAAGCCTAAACCATTGATTAAATATTATTAAATATAGCAACTCACTTTAAAGGCAGGATCGAAATTGAGGATCTTCTAGAATTAGAATTTTTTGGAAAGATTTCTCACATCGTTAATATGCACATTTCCAGCAATTTGTAAACACTATTGGATTTGTAAATTAAGTTGCGTTAAATAACTTCTGATGGAGTTTTCGAAAACTTAAAAATTTTCTGTGAAAAGAGCTTCAAATTATGAATTCACAGTAGCGCTTAAACGCCGATATCTTAACAACGGTCCAAATGTTTCAAACAAATTTGCCATTTTGGGCGAGGTTTTACTGTTCTTTAATATTCTTAAAAAAACATTTCCATTCTCCTATTAAAAAACCGAAAAATTAAGAAAATGTCAAAAAATGCCTGTTGGGCGGCGATAGGTGGCAGTTAGCAAGAGTATGTGGCAAATCCGAGAGCAAAGGAAATAGAAAACTAATACTGGAAAGTCTGTGCCATTGATTTCTGCAGTGCATCGTACTGGTGCACCCGCAAGCTCATCCGAAAGGGTGCGGGCAGAGCGGGCCAAGCAAGGCCCTGGCAGGAGTGTGAAGGAAGTGTGAAGGGCGTGTGAAGGGGGCTGAGCCGGCCGGGCGCGCGAGTGGCGCTCGGGGGCGGATTCTCGGGCGGCCGCGAGGGCGATCGCCGGCAAAGGTGGGACCGCGAGCAGCGGCCGCAAAGAACCGCTGTTATTGAAACACAATTTCCCGCGCCCTGGGCGAGGCTTCGCGGCGACAGGGACGGACGGCGGGAGGACGGGTCGGGGAAGGGAATGAGGGCGCGGGGTGGGGCAAGGCCGGGGTGGGGCAGGGTCGGGGCTGGCTACGGAGCGCCGGCGCGGCGCGGCGCGGTGCACAGTGCAATGAGGCACCGATATTAGAGAAAGATTTGTGATACCCACATTTAAAATAAAACAAATACATCTTAATTCTCGCACACTAATTGTAAAGGGTAAGGACAGGCCCTAGCGATTTTTTCTCTCTTCATCTTTGTTTAGATAACAAGTTACTGTTTCATCTTTTAGGAATCTACTAATTAGATCCTTTCTTACCTCTAAGTGAGTTTGTCGTCCTTGAACGCTGATGGATGTTTACAAAACAATTCGAAACCGTTTCCTTGTAAAATCGCTTCGCTCAAACTTCGGTGACAGGTGACAGGTGAGCCTGCCCATGAACATGGTGTAGGGCATGCCATAGTGGCGCACGAGAATGCAAAACCTTTGGGGGGCAGTTTCTCTTTAGATTTCTATTTTCGACACTTTTTGATGTGTAAAATTGCAAGGTACCATCAGATGTTGAAGCTTAGCTTATCTTGAGGCGCTAATAGACAGAATGAATGATAAAATAATACAGAATACATTATCTCTGTAACCCCTGGTTCAATCGTTTTGTATAATGCCTCTAAATGACAGGCAATAAAGAATTTTTTTTTAAAAATGCCCTTTCACTTATTTAACATCTCATAAAATTTTTGTGTTAAATGCATGTTTTGTACATGCATGCAAGTATTTGACATTGTATGGTCGGATTAATCCGATTTATGCCAGCTAGTGATTTTGCCAGACTTCATGTTGCGAACGCCTCTGCTTTTTGAATCGAACCTGAAGTTTGTTTAAAGGAGGGACAGTGTTCTATTTCTTGACGATTTTTTATTTTGAGAATTGCCATAATGTGTTATTGCTGGTGTTGACTGATTGAATAAGGTTAAAATATTTTCCATGATTATGGTTTTGGATAAGTCATTTGACTACGTTCGTGATTAGGTTGAGTTCTCTCTTCAGTTCTCGTGCTCTTAGATGAGGCCAGTCTTTTGTTTTTTACGGTTATTACATTAAAGATGTCATGTGGGTAAAATTTTTGACGGGTTTATGGATTGTATTCTGAGTGATAGTTAATTCAGAATTTTATGGTTAAATTGATGAGTTCCATTAGAAAGTTAACAGATTGCTCTATTTCAAGGTGAGTATTTAGTATTTTAATTTTGGGTATTGGACTATTTAATGTTTCAGTGAACTCATTATGTTAATTTTTAACGAGTTCGATTTTGGCATTGAGGCATGTTCAGGCGGAATTTGATGCGATGTGCGTAATACCAGGATATGGTCAGAATGAAGTTCGAATATTAACGACGTATGGAAGTCGATGTTAGTGATGTTTAAGCCAATGTTGAGAATTTGTATCTTAAAAAATAATGTAAATTTCTTCAAAAATCTGAGTAATTTTACAGAATTGACCGTAAAATATAGGCCATGTTAAAACCAAGATTTACTCAAAACGGCTTCTCATTTTTTAATGTTTGGTAAGGATGAAGCTAAAAGTACCAAATAATCCAACAACGCCATTTTGAGATATTCGTTTGATTTTTCAAAAATATACAAATGTAAATTTGTAATACATGTCAAAGGCTGTTTATATTTAGATGAGGGGCGTTTGTGAACATTATTGCACTGGTGAATACAAGAACTTTGTATGATTTCTTAGATTTTGTTCTGAAAACTCCAAAATTTTCTGAAAAAATTATGCAAATGTAATTCTCTCATGTCGCCAATATTTACATTTCGTGAGTTCTTTAATATATTATATCATTTATGAGTGCAAGTGCTGTAAATGATTTTTCACGTAGATTCTTGAAAATTCAAAGGTTTTCTGTGAAAACTGTATCGAAATTACGTTTTTTAGAGAAACATTGAAACGTCACTTTCTCGACTTCTTTTAAGTGTTAGCAAATAGAAGTAGGTTTAAATCTTCTATCACCTCCTTAAAGTCACATTTCAATAATACTATTACCAAAATGTGATAAAATGTGAATCGGGATATTCTGGGTGCTGACAAATAGTATCCCAGAAGCTTTTCCTTTTCGCCACACTGCGAAAACGAAAAGCTGGTTAACCAAAGATATTAGAAAACTATCTAGTTCGAAAAACTCTGTGCCATTTTGTCGCGCCACTATTCAATACTAAAAAAATGTTTGCTTACGAAAAGTTACTAGTATTTAATATCATGCAAAGAGGCGCACATTTACGCAATGGACAAAATGTAGAAACTGCTATTGAGCAAATGTTTTATTTTTATTAAAGCGATTACCTTCTCACGAAACACGTTACGCCGAGAGGATCGTCATGGATGTCCCGTTGGAAAACTCTACGTTCCCGCAATTGTAAATGCGCGTGGTGTCAGCGATGTCCCTGTCGCGATTGGCGATCGCGCGAGGGAAATTGGGCAGCGCGGGGGCGGGGCGGGGCAGGGGCGGGGGCGGGGGCGCGGCGGGAATCGACCGGCGCGTCGGCAGACGGCGAGGGGGCGGGGGTCCGCGGCCCCACGTGGCCGGCGCCGCTCCCATAATGCACTTAACATGGGGTGACGAGCGCGCGTACGTGACTTGTTGGGGCCCGCGGGAGCTCTCCGCCCCCACCCTCTCGGTCTCTGGTGGAGCCAGCCCTGCGGGGTCAGACTGCTCGCCCGCTGATGAAGACGACGGCGCGACGTCGCAGCTCGGTGCGTGACGTCGCAGGCACGCGGTGCGTGCGAGTGGCGGATAGATTGGTTGATTAGTGATTTCGGGCCCCTCAACTGCTAAGGTCATGGATCCCGTTAGTGAAGCGCATTTTGTTTAATCACTGGAGATGGCGGGGATCTTCCCTCGCTAAATGGCGAGATCCGGCACCGGCCTACCCGTTGGCTAGGGTGTTTTCCCCAAAACAGGTATTTCCCACCAGCGGGGCACCGCCTCACCCATGACCAGCTCTAAGCTCCCGACTGGTCATGTGTGGTAAGTGTAAGTGTTTGTAAGTAAGGGGTGACCATAGGACAGGGAAGGGGAAGGAAACATCGTGCGCGGTCCGTGGCCCGTTTGTTAAGGTACCGCTTCGGCATTCGCCTTGTGTGCGAATGTGGGAGAGCGGTGTAGAGTTGGGGTTTGTGGAAAGAACAAAATAACGATATCAACGACCTATGTAGCTGTAAATTAAAGTAAGGTGCCAGGTCTACAAAAATACTCTGCTTTTTACTCAGTATACCTTTGCACAAATTATCTTCTCAATCTTCTAATGTTCAAATGTATTACTCGTGCACACATACGACGATACAACCGTTGCACAACTTGCCAGACTTCACATTACATCTGAATTTTCAGGTTTGGCCACTAATCTCAAAACAACTTTTTCTAAAATTGAAAACCAGTACGAGTAGACAGCTAGCTAAATCGCAAAAGACAGTCGAAGTTCAGATAGATTGAATACTACTCATGACATCTCATTAATGCCACTAGAGTTGAAATACTCAACGAGAAAAATACGAGAAAAACTAAATTGTCAGTGCGCCCAAAGAGATCATCGCAGATCTTACCACACAGCTCGGATATTATTATCAAATCGTATCTAAGAGAGAAAGTGCGCTTGTTGCCAATAATATTCTTTTCATCTTCGTTCACTTCTTTTTATGGTCATAAAAATATTTAATCCTTACGGAAGACCCTCAAGTTCTATTTCAGAGTTCACTGTGTTGTCATCAGGAAAGTAATGAGGGGCAGGTTCCAGTATTGGTCATTGTAGGTAATTAAAACAACTGGAATAATTTTACTCAGACTTTGAAATATATAATTCCATCTTCAACGTTTATTGAATATAAGAAATAAAACTTTGCATCTAGCAGCCATGTGCGTCGTGTTACCCGTTTCGCTGAAAGAGTAATTCTCCCATGCATATATGCCGTCTACAGCCGTAGGAAAAGAACACACGAAGTAAACAGCAAGAAAAAGTGTTGAAACCACCCAGCTGCGTGACACCCTTCTAGGCGTGAAATATGTACGAGTAGTAATACTAGTACTAGGCTACGAACAGTAAATGAATAAAATGGAGACGGCACCTTATTGCTTTTAAGTATTATTATGGAGCATATGACATGCAGAAATCTTACCAATACGAATATATACATAGCTCATATAAGAAAAGTTGCCAAATAAAAAAAGCGAGGAAAGCAGTGCGTAATGAAATCTGTCAGACGGTATGTGATAATATTGAAATCCATTTTCACCATCATGGAAAAAAATTATCCTTGCTTTTGCTTCGCGCGGTGGAATGAAAACAGTGGCGGACAAAAATATCGTGCTTATGGGAAACAATGCGTAAAGTATACGTTAAAGACCGAATCAGTGAAGGTAGACTGACATAAAGTTTCAACTTAAGCACTACCCTGACCCTAACTATTGAAGTTGTGACGTAGTCGGTGACATACCTAGTGTAGACCACGTATTTGAAGAGTCGAGTGGAGTTCCGCAATGGGACTCATTTTTTTGAAGCCTCGCGTTATCGGTAAAATCTGCATCCAGTCTGGAGAAAAGCTTTTCATGGCACAATAGATGACTATTGGTGACTCAAACGTCTATTGCATGGATATTCCAGGGGCTGATTTTCCTATCGTGGTTTGCGTTCACTGAATGTTGGCATGAAGCTTGTGTTCACAATCAACGACTTTTGGCGGCGGTCGGGAAGAGAGATATTCTTTAGAACTGTGCAAATATGCAAACGATTTGTAAATAAATTGTAAAAAGGTCGAACAAACTTATCTAAGTTCCAAAAACCAGAAATGTGGGAAACAGAAAGAAACTGCCTGAGATTCATAGATGGTAAATACAAACGCGACGCATTTGCTTGCAGATTGCAAAGCGAAGGAAAGATTTTGAGTTTCCGAGCCAATAGTTCTGCATTGGTCTCGGAAATTGCATTACTTTGAGATGAAACTAGTAGTGTTACAAAATGGCACAGACATTCACGTATTAGTTTTCTATTTCCTTGGGTCTTGGCTAGCTATTCGAAATTGCCACAAACTCTTTCTTGCCAGCTGTCATCTATCACCGCTAAAAGTACATTTTTCTGTCATTTTCTTAATTGTTCGGTTTCCTATTGCTAGAACGGAAACATTAATTTTAGAATATTAAAGAATACAAAAACCTAATCATAAATGACAATTTTCTTTCAAAACTTTTGTGCCGTTTAAGAGAAAATGGCGTTTTAGCTACTAAAAATGCGAAATTTGAAGCTCATTTTCACAGAAAATGTTTGAGTTTTCAAAATATTTTATTTGAAGTTATTTGAAGTACTCACACTCACAAATATAATAATCTTTACAAATTGCGGATAATGTGCATATTAAAGATGTGAGATATCTTTCAAAAAATTTACATTTATATAATTTTTGAAAGAACAAAAAAATAAATCAAAATAAACTTCACGTCATATTAAAGAGTGTAATTAGCACTATCCGTTACAAAAGTTTCAAGAAAAAATTTGCAGCCATATATGAGAAAATGGCGTTTGAGCGTTTCTGGAAATGCGAAATTTTGAGCTGAACAGAAAACGGTTGTGTTTTCGAGAAACTTTACTTCACATTATTTAAAGCACATGTACTCGTAAATATAATAATTAGAACAAATCGCCGCTAATGTAAATATTATCGACGTGAGAAACAGGTGAAAAAATTTACATTTTTGTAATTTTTGAAAAAAACAACCAAAGAGCAATATGGCTTATATGTCATCTGATAGAGTACATTTACAACTATCCCTACCAAAAATTTAAAGAAAAATTTTGGAGCCGTGTTTACACGCAATATTGCACGAAAACTACTAAAATTTTGAGAAACATTTACATGACCTTTACGAAAGAACTCAATATGCAGAACAAATTTTATTTGAAGAAAAAATCTCTATCTCCAATTTTGTGGTTGGAAAAAGAGGCCGAAAAAAATTCAAACTTTCACAATTTTTGAAAGTTCAGAGTTATCCGTGAAAATCGGGCCTATGCCATGTTAATAAGTGTATTTTTACTCTATTCATATAAGAAATTTAAATAAAAAATTTGGAGCCGTTTTTGAGAAAATTTTGAAAATCCCCA
This sequence comes from Acheta domesticus, assembly GCA_031308135.1. NCBI lineage: Eukaryota > Metazoa > Arthropoda > Insecta > Orthoptera > Gryllidae > Acheta > Acheta domesticus. The sequence continues at coordinate 71,496,106 of JAHLJT010002406.1, read as the reverse complement.
GAGGGCTTCATATAAAGTCCCCCCAAATTTTGAAGAATCTTTTTCAAAATCTCAAAGCTGCGACTAGAATCAGATCGATCGGGGAATATTCATTTTGGAAGAAATCGTACATATGGTTTAGGCGCTAGCAGTGTTCACAACGGACAGACGGACGGACAGACGAAAGTTTTCCTTTCAATTGATTTTTCGGTATCAAAGACCCACAAGATATGATTTCTGGCTACACTACGTGTTAGGGGATATTTTTTCTTAATTTAGCAACTGGTTTTTCGTTTTTACGGCCCGGCAATTAATTTTTTTCCGCCGAAAATTGGCCATTTTTTTCGCGCAGCATTACGTAACTTTCCCTATACTACGTATATCACTCCGTACGTATACGGGAAAGTAAAAATGCAAGTCTGAACTTTAAGCACTGAGATCAATTTGCTCGACCACTCTGTAATTGTACGTAACTTACAGCTAATGTGTGTCGTCGTGTTATTTACAACATAGAACAAATGGATAAATGGAATTTTTCAACCAATCATCAGATGAGCTGCGGAAACCCGAATAAATACAAGAAAAGTAAACAAGTCTAAACGTCTGTGATGATTGTGGTAAGAAAAACTGAAGAAACACCATACTGGACAAAATACAATTGCTTGTAATTGCTAAATAATATTGTAATTTGCAATTGTAATTTGGTAAATAATAAAAGTATCTAAAACCTGACGATAAGGGAGTTGCTGCTGAGAAGCAGGCTGTATTATAACTAACATTTTGGTAGGAAGAATGAGTTTTGGAATATTAGTACAATGCAGACGGAATGAGTCCATGAATACCATGGCAAAGATGGAGATAAAATGTTTCTAAAAAGAAGACACACTCTAAAAGCCCCTATGATAGTAGAAAAAAAGAAGAATTACGAAAAAAATATTATTCCTTCTTTAAATCTATAGTGCGCTCGTAACCCGAATTATAAAATTTACCACTAAAATTTACATTTGTTACTTCTAATAAGTAAGAAGCCAGACAAAATGATAAGATTCCTTTACTCGAGAAGAAATTTGTCTTCCTGACGAATGTAACGATAACTGAACTCATGAGACGGTCGCAAGCAGAAAGGCTACTAGTTTCCAGTTCTCTCGGTGATGCGTGCACGACGTGGACCCGTTGCTAGCCTCACTCCCCCTCCTTCAGCCAGCCATCCCGCTCCACCCCTGGCACATCCGCCCCCCCCAACCCCTCCACGGACGTCACTTACACGGGCGCTGCGCCGCCTCTTGATCCGAGGACTCGGCGGGGATTAATTTATTCCTACATCCATATGTTCCCGCAAAGCTTCATCAGGCATTTTTGGGAGATATTAAAAAAATGTCGGATGGAAAGTAGAAAGATGGAAAACCAGAGAACAAAAAAAAAAGCAGAAAGTGTGTCCACTCATAATTGCTATGAATTGTTCACGCAAACGAATGGGAAAATAAAATTCGAGTGAAGCTTTTGTGGTGTATTTTGAAAGTACAAATGGCGCCGCTTCATTTCATTGTGAGCCACTCGCTCCGCGCGAGACTTTTGTGCGAAATTACAAAGGCTGGATCGTTATTAAAATTTGACTTCAGAATGATTCCCCTCTTCTGGCTGACACGCGATGAGATGTAAATTGTTCTTGCGCGTGCGTGAACGCACTTGCGGATGTTTGCAGCTGGCTGAGCTCCTATATGATTGAAAGGGCGTATTGGTAGCCAATAACGCAATGACGGTCTGACTTTCATTGGCAAGGGGTTTTTCGATTGGGTTAAGGTATTGTTACTAGTCCTCCATTACACGTATCACCAAAAAGTTTTAAGCACGTGCACTAACTTATTTGGTGGGAAATGGTGTTGAGTTTTTGACGTTAGCATAATTATAAAAGTAATTACAAGATGTAGTTTTGTCATTTCGTGATTTCGTCATATTCGTTTAATTCAGCTTAAAGCTTTTTCGATGTCATTGTGGACATCTTCAAACAAGAAAATATTGAAAATACAATTCTGTAATAGAGAGATGTAATTTGATTTTTTTTGTGAAAAAATTTAATTTGTGAACATTTGCACCAAAGAAAGACTAAATTACGAAAATGAATTAATGAATTATAAGGGAACAATGCGTGAAAAAAGAAATTCACATAGCGAATTAGCTGGTAAAGAATTTAAATGATAAATTGGTGAAATAAGAAACTTAATACATTAATAAATATGTTAACGTGATTGAATTTCTGAAATTGATATGAATTGTTATGCTCATATAAAATAAAAATGTAGTAAATAGAATAGATAAATAAGTAAATAAATTAATACAGATGAGCAAACTGGCATGCTGTTTTGTTTCAGTGGTCGCTGCAGACTGCGGCAAAGACAAAACAGCGGGAACAATAACTTTGCTTTTTCAGAGTAAATTGACAATGGTGAGGTGAGAAGAAAGTGGAGGGCAGATTCTAAGAAATGTCTATTAGTTGGAAGAGAAAGGGTGGGGAAAACATGGAGATATGAATTTAATGTACGGGGGATGTGGATACTTTTAGAAGGAGTATGAGGGAAGGAATTTGATTGTTTAAAATAATATGTTAGAATTGTTTAGAAATTTGTTAATAATAATTGCTTGTAATTTACGTCTGTGTTGGAATATATTTTCAATTTCGAAAATTTTGAAATCGACATATACGTTAAATGAATGTTTTGTTCTAAGAGATCGCTGAAAAAAAGTGTGATTGTGTTGTATTGAGTATATAAGCCTGTATATGTTTCTTAATTATCTGAAGGACATTCAGGTCTGGCGAATATATGGTGGTCACAGTTACCGCACATTGAACGGAGTATACACGTTGTGATAGAGAGGCAGGTACAGTATCGTTATTGTGAGAAAGTGTTTTTTCGAGATTGCTGTGTGTCTCTAATGTAACATGTATGTCAAATTCTCTGAGATTTTTCAGCAACTTTCAGCGACAATGTTCCAAGGAAGGGGATTAATTAAACGTACAAAATAATAGCGCGCCTCGAAATTACTTTGTACTTTTTTATTTGCAATATTTTTATTATATAAGAGAATGAAATTTTCCAGTAAGCTCAAAATCTAGAATTAAACATTGGCTCTAAATTAACTTTAAGACCTAATGTAAATGTATTATAGAAATGAATTATGAATTCGTAACTCATGTGACGTTATTTCCTTTCAGAACGTCTTCGCAGCTTTCAGTAAATTGCTTCATTCTTTCGTTTAGCTGACGCAAGGTGAGAGAGCACAAAAAATCGATAATAGAATAAAGAGCAATATCCGTCAATGAAGGAAAATCGATAAGCTTAGTAGGGCCCGATGGCGCGCAGAGCTTGTTCTGAGGTTGAAACCGTCCCTTTTAGTGCGTGTGGGCGCGACAGCACAGAATCTGCAGCCTCTAATTACCCCTCGCGAGATTCATTAATCACAAAGCCCCTAATTACATTCACCAAGTTTATAGTACATAGGAACTTAAAGGGAAAGAAAGAGAAGGCGAAAGAGAGAGATAGTGAAAATGTTTTCTGTAAAGAAAACAGAAAAATAAACCATCTTCCAAACAACTGACCTAACGAATAAAAGTAGAAACCGTATTTTAGTGTGTGCTTAAAGGCTGTTTCTCGTAGAGGTGAATGCGATCAAATCCAGAATCACGCCAAGAAAAGCTGGTATGCTGCCCAAGAGCCATCCTAGAAGCTTGCTCTAATTATTTTTGTATTATAAATTCTGATAATAGGACACCCGAATTATCAGGCAATGGCTAGAGAGCACAGTACAATTTTAAATGTGACATAGAGTATTATGTAGAAAATCATTAACGTTTCGGATGACCATCGTCAATTTCTGATAAACGGATAATCCTTACAAAATAACTTCATTTTAAAGTGTAATTCAATGACAGCTAGAAAACCATATATTTTGTGTATCGTTTAAGATATCGAAATGCGGTTATTAACATTCAATATGAGATGTACAAGCATAGACGACTAAATATTTCATTGGTTGCCTACATCTTTCTGCAATTGTATATAATGAAACTTAGTAGTTTATAAGGACCATTGAGTTTTACTTTCTCGCTTTATTTCGTATGAAGAGAAAGTATTGTTTTCGTTATCTCGGAAAACGGCGAATGTTCGACAGAAGAACTTTATTACTGAGATCTAGTAACAAAACTAGTGGTGCAACAGATTGGAACAGACATTCCCGTATTAGTTTTCTATTTCCTTTGGTCTCGGCTAGCTATTCGGACTTGATACATACTCTTGCCAGCTGCCATCTATCGCCGCCCAAAGTATATTTTTTGACGTTCCCTATACTATGTATATTACTCCGTATATACATATGTATCCGGGAAAGTACAAATGGATAAATATTGTTAATATACTCACGATCATCCTAAATTAGTTGCCTAAAAGTAACATGGAATAATTTCGAAACCATTGACTGAAATTTCTCCAGGTAGTCTTCCAAATTTGCGTTTAAAACCTACGCCGCTAGATGTTTCTCCACTTACTAGTTTGCCGGAAATAGTATTACTTGTTTGGCAGGAACAGTAATACCGCAGTCACAATGGAGATGTATAACGATGCGATACATGCTACGTGTTGCTTGTGGTACCACGACATGCAATTACCATCTGTTGTAAAAAATGCTTCAGAACGGAGTATCACAAAGCTCCGGTTCAGGCGTAGAATATACACGCATGGCATGAGCGGTTCATGGAAACAAGTTGTGTGGCACATCAGGAGAAAGGTCAAGGTCCCTCTTGGGTAGCAGACTACGTTGAGGAAGCCGTGATGCTCCAGCTGTATGTTTGCCGTCATCGGGGCACGCTATCAGACTTTACCCAGACGATGGCGGCGGCGGCGGCGGCGGTGGCAACAGTGGTGGTGGTGGTGATTCTGACGGTGAGGGTGGCGGTTGTGGTACAAGGAAGTCCACAAGGAGAGCACGTTTGGAGCAGAATAAGTCTAAGCCTACAGTTTGGAGAATTTTACGACGGTGACTACAGTGTAAGGCGTACAAGTTGCAACTGATGCAGAAGTTGGGTTATAGTGACAAGCAGAAAAGGTCTACGTTCTTTGAAGAGATGATGAAGAGGATGAAAATGAAATTAATTTACTCGAAAATATTGTGTTCAGTGATTAGGACACGTTCCACATTAATGGTACTGTTAAATGCCACAATGTGCCACACAGTGTGCGGTCACCCAGAAACAGAAGAAAAAGTTTAAGAACTGTCTGATGCCAACACTTCAAGAGAACATGGAATTTTCCAGCATGATAGAGCCCCTCCACACGACCACCGAGACGTCACAGTGCACCTGTCTCGCAGGGTTCTTGCTTTAATTGGACAAGGTAGGACCATACCTTGGCCACCGCGAGGCTTTAATCTGACGCCCCTAGACTTTTGCTTGTGGAGATATGTTAAAAACAAGTTGTAAATCAAGTAAGAAAATCTAGTTATTGAATGTTACTTTTTGGCAACTAATTTACAATAACCATGTACAGAAATTAATATCTCTAATTCATCATATAATCAGAATACATGTATTGGAGATACCGAAAAATCTATTGATGAAAAAACGTCCGTCTGTCCATCCCTCTGCCCATCTGTCTGTCCGTCCGTCTCCGCCTGACTCTTCCGACTGTCCGTTTGTTCGTCCGTCCGTCCGTCTGTCCGTCTGTCCGTCCGTCTGTTCGTCTGTTTTTAAGTCCGTCCATCTGTGATCAAACCTAGCGCTTAAGGTGGTTAGAGCGAGATATTCCCTAGTAAAAAGAGAGTCGATATTAGGTTCAAAAATATTTATTTGTGAGATAAGTGGGTATTGCGAGACCTACATAAACAATAAAAGGTCTCTTATGCTAAGTCTTATTTAATTATAAGAATTAATTTTGTCTCATAGATAGAAAATAAAAATATTTTAATTCCATATAAAGACCTACCGTTGACTAGTTTCTTAACTAGTACCAACCGATCGCGTGGCCAAGGAATGAAAAATTGAGGCATAACATTGAATGTAAAAAAACGCTATTTCATTAATAGTACGAGCAAAATCATAAAAAGAAACATTACAGACCTATATTGCATAGTTTTGTACAGTGATCGCCAATAATGGCTAAAATTTCCACGTTTGAGTAGAGCGAAAAGACTTTGGTAAATTGGGCAACACCGTAATGTTTTTGAGGTTGGCATGACGGTTCAAGGCGCATACTGCTTCAAAGTTTCGTTGTTTTTAATCACTTTTAAATACTGTTCGTTGCCTGGTCTATACGTAGTAAATATCATTATCTGAGCGTATTGGCGGAATACTTGTTTCCAAAGCGGAATTTGAGAGAAGACGAAATAATTCCCCCAACATCACGAGAACAGTGACATAATAAAAAGTTTCAAATAATTTTGCAATGTTTGTTTCTCTCTAATTTTCATTTCTTGAATTACCTGTGTCAATGCTAGGATAAACCTTAGATTGTTCAATTGCTTAACGACAAGAGCAGTAGTTAGGTTCTCTCCAACATTATATAAAGCTTTGTATTGTAATTTGACAGAAGTCCTAATCATTGACTCCTACTGCCCCTTATTATCATTCTTATCTCCCCAAATTTTTCTTTCTGTTAATCCCCTATTTTATTTTTGCTTAGTTAATAAAACAGCATGATCAAATTTTATGTTTCAATAGTTTTGATTGAAATTTTAGAACTGATTTTGCAATTGCAATAAGCCATATTATTTCCAGCGGTGGGATTAGGTTAGAAGTTATTTGCTGGTTGCAATGTTTTCAGCATAATTTTATATATAATGTGATATTATATATAAATGTGATATATGATATTGATTTAGATGCAGATTATTGTGTAAAGTACAAATCAAACTGAAGCTGATATAAGGAAATTACTGCATCATATAATTCTAAGAGCTGTATTATTTAGACTATCAATAATAAAATTATAATATTGTTGAAAATAAGAATCATCAAAAGAGATTCACAAGTGGCATGGTCTTTTGTCTTGATGTTGCACTCAGAATGAAAAGAGATTTAAATGTTTTGGAAAAAAGGCATGAAACCCATGAGACTGTTCCGAAAATAGAAACAATTAGGTAAAATAAAGCGCTGTAGAGAAACGGGGGTTCTATTAAAAAACTAATACTACCAAAGACTGAATTTATCATTCTTCTTACAATTTCAATTACATTGGTCCATGGATGGATTTAGATACTGTAGGCCTTCAAGTGCCAACTATATTCAATACTTCTTCAGAAACATCTTTGATTAATAAAAAAGCATTAATTATGGCCGATTATTGATAATGGCTTAAATTTTGAAATTTTTTTTCTGTTCCCATATTAAGTACTGTTCTACAGTTCATACTATGGCAAAAGAAAGGAAATAACATGTTTACAATGAAACTTTAATAGAGGAATGAAAGAAATATTGAATAAAGGGCATAGTAATAATATCAGTTTAATGTTAAGAGAGTTGAGCGAGTTGTTGGTGGAAAGAGATTAAAAGAGTTACGTTAACATTTCTACAAAGATTAGAAAATAAATTGCTCTCGGAATATTTGGTACGAAAAAACTCAGATGTACATAATTATTTAACGAGGTAAGCAAATAAATTCTACCAAGAAAATGTAAGTAAAAATATGTCATTAAAATCAGTATTTGATAATGGAATTGTTTTATAAAGCAAATTACCAGAGGAAATAAAAAATTATGCTCAGTTAGAGCATGTAGAGAGAAAGTGGGTTTATGGCTAGTTACATACCAATTATAAGGGAATAATTATTGTTCTATTCAATAGTGCTGTTGAACAATTATTGTTTGTTAAAATTGTATTTGTATTGTTTATGTCATAACTCTCGGGCTATTTATCATTAAATAAATAAATCCTTGCACAAATACAGATGTAAATTAACAAATTGTGTACAAAGTAGAAATTGCTTTTTAAATTTATTATTTACAAATATAAGTTTAGTTTCTTAATGTTCCATTCAATTTATTTTTAAAATCAAACGTTGCAGTTCAATAAACTACTTGATTAATAATTATTATTCAGATAAAACCATTTTCTCGAGAGTTTGATATTTATTTTAAAAAATCCGGATACCAGGATGGGACTCCCAAGCCTTTTTGTTTGGCTAGTAGTAAAATCCTTATCTGCATTTACCTAAACTTTCAATGGTTGATATTAGCACCAGTAAACCAAAGTATTTTATCATTGCAACAAACTTCATGCCACTAAAAAGTCTATTTCTAATACCTTTGTGAACTGAATGCCCACCCAGTAGTTCTTCTGATTGATCTACACTGAAGATTGCTGCTTTGAGTTCTGTGTAAGGTATCATGCAACTGTGGTGTAGAAGGCAATGACAATCCATTGTGTATCTCGAATAAGAAAAAAGGCAATATGAATCTTTTGGATCTTTTAATTGCGCCCAGAAGACCCCGAGAAGTGTAAGAACTCTTGCTGAGGACTTCTCACTCGATTTGAATGAAGCGCGCTGCGAGCAGGGTGTTGCCGAGTTGTGCGTCACAGTCCCCGACACTAGAAAGCGCGCGAACATCTCCCTGTGGACTGATTTAAGTTTATAATTTTGCAAAATTCTCCCATTTGAAACGGCAGATGTCCTTCAAATTGCGAATATTGATTCTTCGAAAAGCTAGCTACCTAAAGAAGAGTTTTTAAAAATATTTTCAACAGTTAATTTTCTTACAATTTTAAAATTTCAGGTCAGATCTGTCAGGTCATCATAAGAGCCCATGTTAAAATAACAAATTTTATCATCTCGTTACGCAAAAACTAGACGGCAAAATCGATTCAAACTTTCCCAGAACATAGAAAAACCTCTCATCTTTTGATTAATACAATAAAAAAAGGCATGTTAAACATAACACGTATCTCTCTATGTTCTTATCTGAAATGCATTCGAGACCCGGAAGAACAATGTTCTTATTTGAATCGGGAGGATTAATGATGTTTGTTTTAACATTAGGCCATGAGGACCGATGTTTTTGTCTAAATTGCAGTTGTGGCCATGTGGCTAATGATAAAAATTGACTTAAGGTTGCTGTTTTGCATCTCTGGTAGTTCTGACGAAATGAGGTTTCAGATAAAAACAAAATGATTAGTGAAGAAATGAGGAAGTGAATGGCGGTAACTGAAATAAGTGATATTTTGCAGTTTTTAAATTGAATTTACTACATAGAAATTTGAGTGACAAATGAATACATAAATACAAAAAAAAACACTGACCTTCCTTTGATGTACAACATGGTACAATACTTAAAGCTAAAATACAACCGTGCTTCCTGAGTTTAAGGTGAGAAGTTTGCAGTTGTAGTTCCTTCCGTTCTGCGACGTAATGAAGTTGATGCACAAGAAATTACTTAACGTGTGGTCACAACACAATTCAGGTATAACTTGAACATTTACTGTAGTTGAAGTAGTTCAATATAACACGTTTTGTATAGACAATGATGAAAAAAACAATGTTTTGAGTGAATTTGTGAGCGCAAGGGCTCGCGTGCGTGTGCCCACAGAGGCGGTTGCCAGCCAGACTATGGCTGCGAACAAGAGTAACGTATTTTCCGCCGCCCCCGGCCTGCGCTGTTGCCGGAGCGGTGTCGGCTCGGCGAGCGCTGGTTCGGCGTTACCGCTTTGTCCGCACAGATTCTCGACGCGATTTGTAACACTCTAACCACTTTAACCGTGTATCCGATTTTCTCCAAAATTGATATTCCCCTATTGATTTTAGGTATATGGCTGTTCAAAGCAAAAAATTCTAAATAATGTAGTTTTAGCTTTTAATTTTATGTCTTTTATGTAAATACACATGCAGGAAACCCAAAATAATATCAACATTTTTTATGAAAATTGCATTATGAGTTATATGAAGTTTTACAGTGTGACACAATATCAATTAGTTGTGACACAATATCTCAATTAATTATTAATAAATTTTCATAATTCTTTTTTCATAATAGAGAGAAATAACTGCTGCAATACGTGAACTTCAATTTGTTGTGAGAAGTAAAATTTTAAAGGTTTAAAAACTATAAATTTTAAAAAATAATTTTGGATTTATTTTCTTTTACTTTCTTTTGAACGTATCTCATCAGGTATGAGTAGAGGAATATTAAATCTGGTTCACATAATAATAAACTTTCAAATACAGAAAGAATCATTTCATTATCTCTATTAGTTCCTGAGATATGATGTTACGCATTAAGCAATACGCAAGGAAAATGAACATTTCAAGAAGATTAATGAAAGGTTTGCATACCCATAGTGCCCCTGCAGCTTAAGTTACATCTTCTCCTTCTCCTCTTTTGTCTTCCTTTTCCTTGCTCACAAGTACTTTCTCTACTTTTGTTCTCTGGTGTTTTCTATTGAATAGCTAGTGTTTGTTTTTTATTTTGCAATTATCAGCTCCAATTACAAGGGACGTTCACAGATCCAAGGGGACGTGGCAGCGACGTCTTGACAACAATTCATGATATCTCCGAAGATATTGCAGATAGAAAAAAGCAGATTTCATCACCAGAAAGTATAATAAATAACGCATCCAGAATGGCAAAAAAAAAACAGAAATGCAATTTTTCATCATTTTCGGTCGCTTTTGAATAGACATATACCTTAAATGAACTCGAGACTCTGAGATTGAAACGGAAATTTTCTCAAAAATGTCTCTCAATTTTTTTTATTAAACTTTATACTTGGGTAGCGAGAAGTTAAGATGATGTACAGGAATCATTTCAATGAAATTACATATTTTTCGAAAATTGCAAGAGTTCAATTTTTGTAAAGTGTCTTCCTACAATTACAATATTGAAGACATCGATTTTTTCTTGATAAAACCAGTTGCTAAAAGACAGATCTTTAAATATAGTCATTTATAACAATTCCAATTTTGTGTGAAATACAGGCAAATAACATAGCAACAATTCCACAACTGATCACAAAAATCATACAATGCAAAGTATTGTCTGTCGAAGTGTATCAAAAAACTATAACTTCGCAAAGTTTTCCCACATCAAAACAACGTTTTTAGATAGTCTAGAATCAACTCGGTGGTTAATTTAAATAAATCTCAAAAAGAGTTAATGAGCCAACAGTTGCTGTATTAGATCACTTCAATGGTCAAAAATTCTCTTGGCGGCTGGACTAGTAGTGCACGAGGACGCGAGAATGGTGTGCGGCATTTCCAATGAACGTGTGCTTGATGCTCCAGCTGTGTGTTTGCCGTCATCGGGGCACGCTCTCAGACTACTCAGACGACGGCGGCAGCGGCGGCGGTGGCAACAGTGGTGGCTATGGTGATTGTGGCGGTGGTAATGACAGCGGTGAGGGTGGTGGCTGTGGTGATTTTGGCGGTGGTGGTGGCGGCGAGAGCAGTGGCGACGGCGGCGGTGAGGGCGGCGGCAAGGGCGGCGGTGAGGGTGGCGGCGAGGGCGGCGGCGGTGGTGGCGGCGGAGACAGCAGCGGTGGACGCGGCAGTGGCGGCGGCGAGGGCGCCGGCGAGGGCAGCGGCGAGGGCGGCGGCGAGGGCAGCGGTGAGGGCGGCGGCAAGGGCGGCGGCGAGGGCGGCGGCGAGGGCGGTGGCGGAGACGGCAACGGTGGACGTGGCAGTGGCGGCGGCGGCTGCTGGTGTTTTCTTGCGAGCCGCTGCGGCGGGGGCGGTGGAGTCGCGGTCGGGGGCGGTGGCTGGGGCGGCGAGGAAATTAGCAATGGAAATGCGTCGGATGGTCGCGGAGTGGGCGGCGGTGGGGGGGTGGCGAGTTTGCGCTCCGCGCGCTAAGTGTGCTGCTCGACGCCGCCGCAGTCGCCGCGGGGCCTCGCGCCGTTTGTGGAGGCGGGCGTGATTTTCAGGCCGCTTTCGGCACTCCCTCCGCCAGGATTGATCAGTGCACAGAGCCCGCGCACAACCACTGCCTTGCAAAAGCGCACAATATGCTTCAATGCTAAAGCGAAAGACATTCTCCATTGACTCCTGAAGACTATCCAAATGAAACATGTAAAAGCCTTAATATGAACCATAACTATAATGAAGTCAGATTCATTGGGCTTAGACAGTTTACTCTATTTAGTTGTTTATCAACGTTTCAGAAAAGATATTTCCATTATCAATGCTGTAATTTACGAGATTTATAAAAACCATACGAACGTGTTAATTTAGCACTCAAGTCTACTTTTTCTTATACAGTTACTGTAAAAGCAGGGAAGAAAATAATAAAATATACGTGATGTACCTTGAAATTAGAAAACAAACGACAACAAAGAAGAAAACCATAGCACCACACATCACACCAAACAACCACTAAACATCACACCTCCGCACTCAATGTTTGCAAATGGTAATGAATTAGGAGGAGGGAAAATTGCCTTTTATTGGTTGAGGAGGAAAACTAAGAGTCATTTGAATAAGTGAAAGTCAATATTAAAATAGTTTATCAGTTCAGATAAAGCATGTATAAGATGAAGTAATATAATTGTGGTGTAATGCCCAAAATTCCGTTTCACTGGATTTTTTCTTTATTTTCTCTCTAATACAATAAAGAACGCTGAAAAATGGCAGAGGTCTCATTTTCGTTGAACTTTCTTAGTTTTAACTAATGATACCGCAGAATGGCATTGTTGGCACATACATTGTTTATTTGTTCATATTTGGCGCCGTGGCGGGAGATTGTGTTTTAATAACGATCTTTGGCCCTTAATTGCTAGCTCAGAATTTGCATTTTGAACGTACCGCGTCGGACTTATAAAAAATTCCCCCCAAAACCGCGCGCAAGGCGCTAAAAGAGCGGGTATATAAAATTCCTTTGTTTTCTGTCGAAATTGCAGTCCGCCTAGTCTCTGGTCGTAATAGTTTCATCTGTCTTCGACAGGGGGCAGCACTTGCTGGGGTTCCGTCCCAGGCCCTTAGCAATTTAGCAAGGTTGGCATACCTGTCGCCTTTTAGAAAGACTTTCAAAGAGAAGCCATATTTTCGCGGGAACCTGCACATTGCATGAGCAGATTTGTGTAATACAGATTAAAAGAAGGCATTGCTTTTCGTGTGAGACTCAGGTAACGGGTTGAACGATTTATTCCCTGATTGCTTATTTATTGATTATATTATCTTCTAATAAGAAGGGTATACTGTGTCTTTTCAGAGATCGCATGAGCGAACGAATATTTCGTCTCGCTGTAACCAACCAAACTTATGAACGCTCTCCCAAAAATTGAAAAATAACCCAAATCTGGAAAAAGGAGCTATATCGCTGCCTTAACAGGCATAGACGTTCTTGCATTTTTTAGTCTACGCTTCTCGGTATTACCCTACCATTTTCTCAGCTGCTACCTCTTGGCGTCATATTTTTTACATATTCTTCTTCTTCCTCTTTTAGTTTCTGCTTCATAATAATTTCTTTCTCTCCACGTTCATTGTCACATAACAGTTCTGTACCTTTCTGCACTATCTTCATTCATTATCCGTTCTCTTACTGCTTCCGCATCTCTCAATCACACGCATCTCCTTTTTCAATCCTGCATCTCCTGTTTTCTTCTTTCCTCCAGCTGAACCGACTTTTCACTTCCTTACCAACTATAAAACTCGCAGGCAAGTTTTTATTGACCTCTTTCTATACTTCTTTAAGTTATGTCGCACCCTACTATATCCTTATGAAAGTCATTTTATGGCATTGTAAGAAACGTAGAAAGTTCATAAAAATTCTGAACTTTCGATAAATATTTTTCGGGGAAGGGGGGAGGTCATCAATCTTTATTTATTGTTTTGAAACAATCTTCCTACCACTACAAAATATAGAAGCACATTTTAAAAGTTTAATAAGTTTTTTTATGTGGATTCAACAGTACGACACTTAACCAACAATTAATGAAAACATATGCCTAGGTGAACGCCGAATTTATACTGTTGTGTCCTACCATACAAACTTATTCTAATCTCACTTACCATACAATGCTCTACCTTACTTCTCAGATAAATACTTTCAGCTCATCTTTTTCATATTTTTTCATTTTCTTTTCTCTCTTTTCGGGTCTCTAAAACCATTGCCCATTTTCATTCATTTCTGTCTCCCGTTCCCTAAATTGCATTTTCTGTTACTTAACTTTCTCTTTCCTCTAATTTTCATCACTTTAAATACTTTCAATTAACTATTTAATCTTACTAAATAATTATTAAACTACTTACTAATCTAGTGAATGAACATATCTCTGTTGCACACAAAAATTACATCAAAAATATTTTTCTACATTCATCGTTATATCAAATAATTTGACTACTCTATAATACAGCTATTTGCCATTGAAATCTACTTTTACAACTATGGGCTCATTCATTGTTAACAAGTATAGAACAAACCTTTAACACCAAATATTACTTTTGTCACTGAAGTATACAGAATAATGGATACATACCATTGTAGTAAACAATAGTTTTGTTGTTATTGAAGGTTCAATTTTTCCAGTATCCAATCTCGTTCAATTAACTTTGCCATATGTCGTCAGTAATCCAATATAAAAATGCCAAGTCCACTTCACAGAGCCCGTTAACCAAAATAAGTCTCAAGTCGTAGGCAAAATCAGATCTCCAATAAAGCACTCCAGTGATGTAACTCCTATACATTTCGTCACGACGTAACTCAACAAGGCATGTACTACAGCACTAGCTATCACCCGTCTCCTCTGCTCGCCTTTTATCCCAGCGCTGCTGTGGTCCTGGGGACTCGCTCTCCCGGGGCTCGACTTTCCGCTAGCGCGGGTGGAGAAATTACGGTTCCGTGCCTCACGGTTAGGCTACTTCCCGTGCACCAATCGAGACCAAACGAGATGTCATTCGACGCGTTTTGGTTTCCTGAAGGGAACTCGTAACTTGTTTTCAGATTCGGCCATAAGATTCTAATAAATATCCAAAAAAGTGCTCTAGGGTGTAAAAAGAGAATTAAACAGTGGCAGTTCGTGGCATTGTTGCAATGTTGCACAACAACCAGAAATTTTCGGCCAATGTCCTTTGACACATTAATATTAAAAAAGAAATCATTTCGTGCGAGTGGTCTATCTTCGAATCTTATCTGCAAGCGCTGACAGACGAAGTGAGGCCCCAGCGAGCGACCGAGAACCGACATCATCGAGGGAGTTGGGTTTCAGCCGCAACAACCTGGTCCTGGCGTGCGATACGAGCCGAACTTCTCCTTTGTATTATCCCATACCGTCCCATAATCTCCCTAATGTGTTGCAAATGATTCCAAACACCGACACGTGGAGCAGCACCTCTCAAGCCCGTGATGGATTCCAGCCACCGAGGTATATGGAATTAAGAATATAGATGACACAGTTGCCTATAATTGCCTATGCCGGTTTACCTCGTGGTGCTCATGGACGAATTCTGTTTGAGCTGTTTTGAGTGTGAAGTGAATTACTGTCATTACAAGTAGTCCAAATTCATTTATTTTGTAATTAAAAGAAAATTTCTGGACAAAATCAGGAATCACTTATTTCAATCATTTGAGTGTTTATATAAAAAAACCTGAATCATCAGCTGTACTCTTAAAAACATTTTGAAGTTCACATTATTTGGAAATACCGGTATATCATCACAGCTGAACACCGCTTACCGGAAAAAGATAGAAGAAAATGAAAAAATTCGGCATAACAGGCATGTTCCCAATTCTTTAATGAACTGTGTCCGTCTCGGCGGGGCTTTTGAACTGGCATGTGGGGGACACGATGAGACTGAAAAATCCTGAAATCCTGGAATTTTTAAAGGCCTTGTGAATTTTAGTTCAGAGTTAGATTCGGTTTTGAGAACCCATCTTGAAAAAGCAACCGTTTTTAAGGGAATTAACGTCCATAATAATACAGAATGAATTATTTTAAGTAATGTTGGAGGTTTGTCCAGAAGAAATTTTGAAAGAAACTAGGAATTTAGATTTTCTGTTAATTATTACAGATGAAACCACAGACGTAACTAATTCACCACAAATGGTTATTGTTTTTCGTTACGTTAGTGAGAAGTCGCGACACGAAACGTAACTCTTTCGTCTTTATCACTCTGCATATTTCGTCAGTACAATATGAGGAAGTTTGGGAGCTGTTCGTGTTGTGAATGTATGTTATCGCTCAGTTGGCCATTGCCGAAAGTGATAGAATGCCCCTCAAACCTTTTGACAGTTCGTGAATCAGATTCACTCCACTCAATCGCGGGAAGTCGCACAGTAACGTGTGACCAACCATTGCTTTCCAAACTGATACGTCTTTCATTCTATATCCAAAAACTCTTAAAGCATTCAACGTAAAAATACTCAAAATATTAATGTATCCAATAGAATTGTTCGAAATATGTAATAACATTTGTTTTGACGAAAATATTTATTTTTATGCAACTTAAAATATTTTTTTTGGATTTGAAATTCCGGTAGACGAAAATCTTTTGGAGATTTTTGAACTTCCATTGAACTTTAATCGCTCAAGATTTAAGGGGAAATATGTTTTTATTTGAAAGTCCGAGCCCTAGAAATGACGTACGTATGTCTGCAACAACGTGGCTCGTGCGGCACCAGCCGCCACTAGACTATTGAACCAGTATCACCAAAATACTAGATTGATGTAGGTGGCGTTGATTGAACTCCAATGTAGATTATGAAAAACAGCAAACCGCAAAATGCGAATCGCTAGCAATAATACTAAACTAGCACAGCAAAATCCAACGTTATTGTCTTGAATATTGGCGGAATCTACGGAAGTATAAAGACGGTGTAGTTCCGTATAATACGGAAGTAAGGGACTTTTTCAAAAGTATTTACATTACCTGGCCAGCACTGTAACCCGTGGTTATTTTAAGTCTAATTTTCATCCGTAATTTTCTTTCGTAAGGATGGCACCCAATTTGTCGAAAAAACGAGCAATATGAAATGAAAATCGCGCGTGTTATGAGTTTGTGATATTCGAAGTCTTTCATGTATTTTTCACGGGTATTTTCTTGAAGTTAATTTGTAAATTGCCTTGAAACATTGAATGTGAAGAATAATAAGTGAATCAGAAGAAAACCAGCACTGTAAGTGGTAAAATATAAGTGGTTAGTTCGCAACGCTGACAAATCATCTAAATTGAACGAAGAGGTCTCTGAACCGAAGAAAAAGGGAAAAGTCAAATAACCGAAGATAGTTGAAAGCGTCGGCGACGCCACATTCAGCTAGTATACAAATAATTAGAATCAGAATTACAGAACTGTACCTGCATTTTCATTTTGAGTATTTTTAGAACGGTGCAAAGCCACTACGCACTGCCATTACGACCTCTAGACGTCGAGTCATGGATTCAAAGAGAGCCTGAATACGCTGCTGGGGAACACATTTCCACGCAGAAAATTGCTGATAACTAAAAATATATTTTAGCGTACAGAAATTAGAAATGTTATGTTTGAATCAAAGAAATTACCTTATTTTATGCTGCTTCGAACCTCAACTATTAAAGTAGCTAATACATTCACTTTTGACCATTCAACTATTTAGTACTTGAACTAATTACGTTAGCTCCTATCAAATCTAAATTGTTTTGTATACCTTTCAGAAATGTGTAAATTATATCAGGTGTTACATAGAGCATAATTAAGGTTGTGTAAGATCAATGCTTGCAAATCCAAAGGAATAATGTGAAAATCATTTTGCTTACATGAACATGCTTGAAGAGTTTCGAATTATTTCCAGTATCAAAGAGTGAATGGCCTAATAACGATTTTTACTCATAACTCAGAAAGTATGAGAATACAACTTTTCTGCTTTTAATTTCGCACAACGTTTCAGAAAGGGATGATAGAGATGTCGTCATGCGAAATTTTTTGACTTTGCAGCTACCCCAGCGCCCAGCATAGGCTTTGATAAGCTATATACTATATACGTGTCTGTGGGTGGAACTTAGTTCTTAGTTGCAGGTGAACTATCTCCTGCAGTACTTGGCATATGCAACGGGCAGAGCTTAGCAATTAAATTAAATACTGGTAGCATACTCTGAGCTGGCTGTCGACTACTATGTTATAGGAAGAATTCAGTGACTGATAAAGGGGTTTGTGAAATATTTTCACATCTGCATTTCTGATTTATTAATATTTACTAGTTGTACCCAAGCGAATATTTGCATGTTGTAAAACATTGCTATAAATTTTAAAATATCTTCATACCACATCCCAACTTGGAACGGCCAAGTCTTGAACTGAGTGTTACAGTGTTATTAGTCCAGTGGTATGCTTGGATGATGATAATATTTATTAACAAACAGGAAGATTTAAACCCATTGTTCATTTAGTTAATGCCTTATTCTATGTGGCGAGACTCGGGCCATGAGGCCTGCTCTTCCGTCTGACCACGCAAATTTTGCTACTCTCCTTTCATCATCTAGCGGCGAAAGAAGATTATTATTTCGGGCGACGAATCAGGCAATTTGAATTTAGCTCAGAGGCTCTACGTTCTTTTACATGCAGTAAATCTACTAACACGGGACAGCCGGCTCTACTTCCCTTCAGAAGGAAGGCGTACGAAGGATTTTTTCGCCCCTAAAAACCCACGGCTTCGGTCAGGTTTGAAGTCGCAATTTTGGGTACAACAGTCCGACACTCTGACCATTACACCACCGAATCTGCATAAGACCGCTCATGAGATTAAATTGCACAGCAATAGCCAATTAGTTTAAAAACTGAACTAGTAATTTATAACAAATATAACATTGAATATTTCAAATTGTCCATTTAATTTTATATAGATATCCGGATTTTGGTTGTTTCTTGCCACATCAGGTACCCGGAAGAGCCAACCCTTCGAGTTCAAAAAGTGAAAAAGATAAAAAAACGGTCTCGGTTAGTACAATATGGCTTAACATATTGGAAACAACTCGTGGCCGAGATGTCCCACTGTATGTTTTCTCGCATGTTCCTCACCATGACCTGCATATTCCCTGACACGTTTTCGTGTATTAGCCGTTATGAATCTCAGCATATTTACAGTCATTTTCTCAACAAATTTTGATGACGATATTTTTATTATATAAACTCACGATATATTGACAGCTTCAAAATTGCTAAATATATTTCTCCTCGGTAAGCCAAATGCAAAAAATAAACTTGTTGTGAACAATAGAAACTTCTAGTGACGGGTAGAAGAAACAGCTTGCATTCGTGTTGCAAACGAGTCGAAACGAATCGCCGGAGCCTAAGGAGCTGTTAAACGGAGCCCGTAGCCGCAGGGGCGGACGAGCGTCGCTTCACACAGGCCGAGGCCCAGGGACGGGGCCTAGGCGGTAAGACGGAGGGGGACGTTGACGATTTCACGCGAATCGGACGGAGGGGCTGGGGGAGGGTCGGTGATAGACGGCGCGGGTTAAGGAACCTAATGGGAGGATTCGGCGCGCTCGTGTTGGGCGGCTGATCTTGGCATAAAAGTTAAGCACCTAGTAAATATCGAGAGGCGACCAGTCAGTCGGCCGGTTGCACGGCGCTCCGCGCTCGGCTCTTCTCTGCCCCCAAGCCCGCCCTCGCTCCCGCCCCCGCTTCACCCCCATCGGCACTGCCCGGCTCCTCTCCCTCGCTTGTCGCTTCCCCGGCCCCTGCGGCACCCCGCCCCTCGCCCAACACGGCCGCCACCGCCCCCGCCGCCGCTGTGTGTGCGAGAGCGCGAGGGTCCAACTGAGTGCAACGGATGAACTTTGCCGGGGCCGCCATTACCCGCTTGAGTGCCGGAGGGGAACTGCTCGGTCGCCCCGAGACTGCGCGGCCAGGTAATGTAGTGGCGCCGGGCCGCAGAGGCAGGGCGGGGCGGTGGGGGGAGGGGCGGGGCACCGCCTGCGACGATAAGACACTGTGCGAGGGACGAGCTTTGGAAGACGTTGCTATGGAAACTTGAGATAAACTTCTTCTTTTTAATTTTTTGTTTTTTTATTCAGCACAACACAGTATCAATTATTTAAATTTAAATAGTTTGAACTATTTCGCAATCCAGTCTCTACTCTGTGTCTATTTGCTTGTATTACAAAATATATGGGATTACAGAAATAGGAATATTTCAAATACATTGTCGTTGATAGAAAGTGTTATTAAAGTTCAAATCACCATTGAATTCGTGGGAGAAAAATACAATTATAAAGACTTATAATTGGATAACTGATCACGTACCAGTAGAACAACGGATCACATACACAGTTCGAACTTAATAATAAAGTGGATGCACAATGACTCGAAGTATTTTTCGTTGCAACTCCCTGGAAATATGCTCACTAACGTTTTCCCCTTTGTTCCGGTACATGGTTTAATTTTAAAATTCTGGCCACAGCTTGAAATCGTATATTGTTCTGCATCGATGTCATCCACGTTTATAAATGTCATGGATCGACGAAAATTGGCGATTTTGGAAGGAATCTCAAATCCTCTGAAAATCAACGTCCCAGCCTGGAATTGCATGGCGAGTTCATTGGTGAAATCCGTTTTTCAAACAAATAGTTTTCCAGAAATTCGCGAAAAACGGAACCTACCACTTTTGTCCCTATTTTAAATGCATCTCAGGGCTTACTTCTCGTCCAAATGCGGTAAATAATGTAATAATATATGTACGTACGTATAGTAAAGGGAAAGTTATGTAATGCTGCGCAAAAAAACGGAGGATTTTTGGCAGAAAAACTCTTATTTTAGGGCCCTGGTAACGGAGTGGATAAATCCAGTTGCAAAATAAGAAAAAAAAACTCTTAACACAGGGTGCAGCCAGAATCCCTATTTTGTCCTTGATACCGAAAAACCAATTGGAAGAAAAACGTCTGCCCCTCCGTCCGTCCGTTCGTCAGTCTGTCAACAACGCTAGCAACTAAACCGTTCAGTTGATTTTCTTCAAAATTGACATTCCTCAATCGATCTTAATATTCTCACGGCTCCTTGAATTTGAAATCAACATTTTAATATTGGAGGGTACTTTACACGAAACTACCCGGACATTATCAAAATTTTCAAAAAAAAGGTGCCAACAATTTTGACTAAATTTTGTTGTTGGATAGTTTGAAGATCGTTTCACAGAATGGCGTAGATCTTATGTTGGTTGAAAACTTTGATTTTTCGAAAATTGAAAAAATTGAAAAGGTTTTTGGCATCTACCTACAACTACAATTATGAAGAAACGATTTTTCTTCTTCATGAAATATGTTCATAAAACATTGGTCTTCAAATAAGGTCATGTTCAATTTTTAAAAACACAAGAATTTTTTTTCGAAAAATTGTGTCAAAATAGATATTTTTTAAATTTCTTTAAACTATTTTTTTTTAAAAACCGCACGTTATTTATGAAATTGCGCCCTCAGACAGCATAAAGAAAGCTTAAGAGAATGGTGCAGGTTTCATGTTCGTTAAAATGCCTGATTTAGAAAAAAAAGTTAAAAAATTTAAAAAAATTGGTGTCTTTCTTCAACTACAATTCAAGACACGATAGTTTCTCTTAATAAAATATGCTCATCAAAAAGAGATATTCAAATAAGGTCAAGTTGAAGTGTTTGAAAATATGGGTTTCTAAAATTTCTATAATTTTGTGACAAAGATAATAGCCCCCCTCCGAAATGCCTGCGCTTCGTTTTTGTCGTTTTCTTAAAAATACAAATTTAAAAATACAATTGTTTCTCAATTAAATGTATTTATCAAAATTACATCTTCAAATAAGATCATGCTTATTTTTTGCCAAATACGAGAAGTTCTACTATAATTTTGCGACAAACATAATAGCCCGCTGTAAATTTCCTGCGCTTCGGACAGCTGGATGCGTCGTAAATTAGAATTTGCATTTTTGTATATTATTTCTTTGTTCGTTTCTTACATTCGACCTATTGTTATACATTTACATATCATTATTTTAGAATTTTTTTGTTTTAAAATATTTGGAATAAAAAGTAAAAGCAAGAATAGCGATAATGCAGGGTCTGCAACAATGGAATTCACATTGCGTTCGCGAATATCTGTGACTTACGTGTGATTGTTGTGACCTGATGAAGCTGTATGAAAAGGAGTTAAATTGTTTAATTTATGTTGATATTTGCATGAAAATATTTAGTTTTGCACCAAATGCTGTACCATTTGTAGTGCGTAGACGGAGTGATATACGTAGTATAGTGAAAGTTATGTAATGCTGCGCGAAAAAATGGCCAATTTTCGGCGGAAAAAAATTCATTGCTGGGCATTGATAACGAAAAAGGATAAAACCAGATGTTAAATTAAGAAAAAAATCCCCTAACACGTGGTGTAGCCAGAAACCCCGTTTTCTAGGTCCTTGATACCGAAAAACCAATTGAAAGGAAAACGTCCGTCTGTCTGTCTGTCTGTCCGTCCGTCCATCTGTCCGTCTGTGAACACAGCTAGCGCCTAAACCATAAGTACGATTTCTTCTCAAATGGATATTTCCCGGTCGATCTGGTTCTAGTCGAAGCTTTGAGATTTTGAAAACGATTCTTCAAAATTTGGGGGTACTTTATATAAAGCCCCCCGGGAATTTTCAAAATTTTCTCAAAAACGGTTCCAAATTTTTTCTTTAAATTTCTTGTATGAATAGAGTAAAATACACTTATTAACATGGCATAGGTCCGATTTTCACGGAGAACTCTGAATTTTCGAAAATTGTGAAAGTTTGAATTTTTTTCGACGTCTTTCTCCAACTACAAAATTGAAGATTGAGATTTTTCCTTCAAATAAAATGTGCTCTCTTAAGTGAGTTCTTTGTTCAAGGTCATGTACATTGCTCTGGAAATTTTAGTAGTTTTCACACAATATTGCGTGCAATATGTACAATTTTAAGAAATTACAAAAACTATATTTTCTGAAAAACGGCTCCAAATTTTTTCTTTAATCTTTGGGTAGGGATAGTGCTAAATGTACCCTATGAGATGACATAAACGCCATATTGCTGTACCCTTTTGTTTCCTCAAAATTGCAAAAATGTAATTTTTTTGACTTGTCTCTCACGTCGTTAATATTTACAATAGCAGCGAATTATATTTATGAGTACATGTGCTTTAAATAATGTCAAATGAAGTTTCTCGAAACACAACTGTTTTCTGTGAAAACTAGCTCAAATTTCCGCATTTTCAGAAACGCTCAAACGCCATTTTCTCATAAATGGCTAAGAAAATTTCTTCAAATTTTCGATCGGATAGTGCTAATTGCACTCTTTAATATGACGTAAAGTTTATTTTGAGGATTTTTTTTGTTTTTTCACAAATTACACATATGTAATTTTTTAAACGATCTCTCACATCCTTAATATACACATTACCAGCATTTTGTAAACATGATTATATTTGTGAGTGTAAATGCTTTAAATAACTTCAAGAAAAGTATTTTGAAAACTCAAAAGTTTTCTGTGAAAATGAGCTTCAAATTTCACATTTTTTGCAGCGCTAAAACGCAATTTTCTTTAAAACGGCACATAATTTTTAAAAGAAAATTTCCATTTAGGGCTAGGTTTTTTTGTTCTTCAATATTCTAAAATTAATATTTTTGTTCTACCAATAGGAAACCGAAAAATTAAGAAAATGACAAAAAAATGTACTTTTGGCGGTGATAGTTGGTAGCTGGCCAGAAAGAGTACGTGACAATTCCGAATAGTTAGCGAAGACCCAATGAAATAGAAAACTAACTAATACGGGAAAGTCTGTGCCATTCTGTAGCACCACTAGTTACTTTTCCGTATACGTACGTATACACGGAGTGCGATACGCAGTATAGGGAAGGTTATGTAATACTGCGGGAAAAAATAGCGAATTTTCGGCGGAGAGAAAATTCATTTCAGGGCCATGATAACGCAAAAGTGGATAAAAGTAGTTGCTAAATTAAGAAAAAAAACCTATCACGTGGTGTTGCCAGAAACTCTCTTTTGTGGGTCCTTGATAACGAAAAACCAATTGAAAGAAGTCCGTCTGTCTGTCTGTCCGTCCGTCTGTGAACACTGCTAGCGCCTAAACCATACTTACGATTATTCCAAAATTGCTATTACCCGGTCGATCTGGTTCTAGTCAAAGCTTCGAGATTTTGAAAAAGATTTTGTGAAATTTGAGGGTTCTTTACATGAAGCTCCTCGGACATTTTCAAAATTTTCTGAAAATCGGCTCCAAATTTTTCTTAAATTTCTTGTAAGAATAGCGTAAAATACATTTATTAAACATGGCATAGGTCCGATTTTCACGGATAACTCTGAATATTTGAAAATTGCAAAAGTTAAATTTTTTCGGCGTCTTTCTGGAACTACAAAATTGAAGATATAGATTTTTCTTTTAAATAATTTTTTTTGTCCAAAGTGAGTTTTCTTTGAGGTCATATACATTGTTTTGAAAAGTTTAATAATGTTCGAAAATTTTAGTAGTTATCCCGCAATATTGCCTGTAATATGTGCAATTTTACGGCTCGAACAATTTTCTTTAAACTTTTGGTAGAGATAGAGCTAAATGTGCTCTATGAGGTGACATAAACTGGATTTCGCTCTATTCTTTTCTTTCTTTTTCAAAATTGGAAAAATGTATTTTTTTACTTATCTTTCACGTTGTTAATATTTACATTCTTGGCGATTTTTCCTCATTATTGTATTTACGAGTACACGTGTCACCCGTTTTCAGTGAAAACTAGCTCAAGCATCCTAATTTTCAGAAACGCTGAAACGCCATTTTCTCATAAATAGCTCCAAATTGTTTCTTCAAACTTTTGGGACGGTTAGTGTTAATTGCGCTCGATAATGTGACAAAGTTCGATTTTGGGAATTTTTTTTCTTTTTATCAAAAATTACACTAATGTAATTTTTTAATGGTCTATCGCAACTTTATTATGCACTATTCCAGCAATTTGTAAACATTTTGTTTTTGCGAGAATATGTGCTTCAAATTATTTCAAATGAAGGTTTTTGAATACTCAAAAATGTTGTGTGGAAATCAGCTTCAAATTTCGAGTTTTCAGTAGCGCTTAATCGACATTTTCTTAAAAACGGCTCCAAATTTTTAATAGAAAATTGCCATTTACAATGAGGTTTTAGTGTTCTTTAATAGTCTTAAAATAATATTTCCTTTCTACTAGGAAATCTTAAAACTAAGAAAATATAAAAAACATACTTTGGGCGGCGATAGATGGCAGCTGGCAAGATGGCAGCTGGCAATTCGGAATAGCTATCCCTGACCAAGGAAATAGAAAACAAATACGGGAAAGTCCCTGCCATTCTCTAGCACCACTAGTTTTTCTTCATTTAGTTACTATATTTATCCTCTTTTTCGTTATCAGTTCCGGCAATTAATTTTTTCTGGCGAAAATACACTGTTTTTTGCGCAGCATCATATAGCTTTCCCTATACTTTGTATATTACTCTGTATATACGTATGTATACGGGAAAGTACAAAGAGTGATGCGATTGTCGTGCTGCCAACACCCTTCTCTCACAACACCCCTCCTCTCGCCTTCCCCGACGTCTAGAAGACGCACTATCATTTTTGCTTTTCCTCCCCAGACTGAAGTGTTGGATTAACCCATTATGACATGACATGGGTGAGCTGCTCCGGTGCTCTTCGTTTGAAAAGCTTCCCTGAGAGGATACACAGCCTCCAGCGCAACTCCGTCTGCCGTGTGATGCAGTCGCCGCGCTGCGACATATACCCCTCTCCGCGCCTTCCCCCTACGACCAGAAGACGCACCATCATTGTTGCTTTTCCTCCGTAGAATGAAGTATTGGATATGCTCATGATGTAATGACATGGTTGAGATGCTCCAGTGCAGTTTGCTTGAAAATCCTGCCTGAAAGGAGGAATAAAGTGACAATTTTCAACTGTGAACAACTAAAAATAACTCGATCCAATATTTAGAAAAATTTAAAAATTAGTGATGCTACTACAGCACGTACTTCCTCGCGATATTTCAATGGCTATGTAATATTACAATTGACAATTTTAGTCTTAAACTTTAACTACCATTTGAAAAATTCTTAAACAATAGAAGCGTGAATCTGTTTTTCAGAATCAAATACTTATATGAAAGCAGTGTCCAGCCATTGAACTTAGTGTATTCACATTCTACATGAATGTATTAACAATGCAGGATGAGTATTTTAAACCGTAAATAGAATTATCAGTTTACATTAACGCGAAAGAGAAAGTAGCAGTCATTATCGCCTTCTGTTTTCTGTGCAACCTTACAACAATGGATTAAAAGCAACAATGACCACTAATCGTACGAGATACACATTTTGCCAATTATCATTTTTGATACTAGCAAAAAAGATAATAAATAGAAAAATTTAATAAATAAATATAATATTTTTATATTCATCAAAATTACTCAGTTTCATATGCATTACTTTTGATTTCCAAATCTTATTAGGCGAAGCAAAATCATTTATTCGTTTTCAGCTTTAACTGAATTAAAGGAAGACATTTAAAGTAGGATTTAAATAATTTCTGGAAGATTTATTTTAAAACGCATAACAAAAGCTGGAAGAAGAAGCGAACAAAGAAATAGGAAATAATATACAACTTCTAAGTTACGCAGTATGCAACAGCCTAACATCACTATTCAATTAACGTTTACAAAGCGAAGTAAATTGAGAGTGGGTTTAATGTTGGAATATCAATTTTGGAGGAAATTGGCTGAACGATTTAGTTGCTAGCGTTGTCCACACAAGGATAGACAGACGGTCGGACAGATGTGTTGAGGTCATTCAATTTTTCGGTATCAAGGATCCGCAAAATATGAATTCCGGCTGTACCATGTAATGGAGAATTTTTTTCTAAACTTATAAATTGGATTTATGTAATTTTACATTACCAGGGCCCTGCAATATGAGTTTTTTCTGCCGAAAGTTCGCCGTTTTTCGGGCAGTATTGCAAAACTATCTAGCGCATAGGGGTAGCGAGAAAGTAAAAAAAATGCTTCCCATGTCTGTTTGAATGACTTGTGACGATGTGATAATTTTGGTATCACTCTGAATTTAAAGTTCCAACTAGTACTGTGACGCAAAGTGATGCATGAAGCTCATTGGCCGAAAGCGGACAGGCTGCGCACTGGCCCATACCTTTGCATCGTGCTCTCTCAATCTGAATCAGTGAAAAACTACTGATAGTGACTACTCATTGATGGTGTCAGTTATAACCCTGCCATTGACAATCAGTGAAATGAACTAAACAAATCAGTGAAAATCGGGTCCACTATTTGAATCAGTGAAACTTCACTGTTTGAATCAGTGAAATCTGTGACACTAATTGAACGTGATCAGTGAGTGATGGTGGCGCGGCAGTTTTACCACTGACGACTAGTGAAATGCTGGCGGTCATTATGAAAAGGTTCGCATATTCGCTGATTGTCTGCGAAACTACACATTTCGGCTGAAGATGACAGTGACTTCGGCTCTCACTGATTGAATCAGCGACAATGTCACTGATTCAGATTCAGAGAGTGGGCGGGGCAACAGACACGTGGAACACACGGCCGTCTGCGCAGTGTTGCTCCCGGCCGAGGCCGCGGGCCGCACACTCCATCAATTTACGCCCCCGTCCCCCCGGGGGAGGCTTTGGCTCCCTTTCCTTGGACGGCCTGGCCGCCCGCCACGTGTTTCTTTCGATCACCAGCAACGCGCTCAACAGATGCTTATGTGAATGCATTAGAGTCTCCGTAAACTGGAAAACAGAGCTTCGGTTTTCTCGTAACTTGCAATTTGGTTCCCCTTTCAAGGCAAGTAAAGTACCATGGTGACTCGCTGCTTTTCCAAATTTTATAGGCTAAATGGAGAAATAGATACTCACCCTTTGGCTTATCTGTGTCAAGAAATAAAATAATGATTTGAAAGCTTTTTGAGAAAATACTTGTTTAAGTATTGCCTATATTTCACGCCAAATTACGCAAAAAGTACTTATTTTCGAAAAATTGTGTATCATCTTATTCAAGGTAGGTCATTTAAAAATCTATCATTCTAAAAATAATAAAATATAAGGAAGACTTGGAAAAAATGTTGAAGTACTGTAATTTTCCAAAAAACCCTGCGCCACTCTTTTAAGCGTTCTTTAAACTATCCAAAAAGAAAGTTTAATCAAAGCACTTTTTGAAAAAAAATTGAAAAATTTTACTGATATCTCATGAAAACTATCTTCCAAAATCAAAATATCCATTTCAATCTCAGAGGGCCTTCCGTTCGATTGCATCGACGTAGGAAAATCAATTTTGGACAAAGTCGTCTGAACGGTTTAGGCGCCAGCGATCACCACTGACAAAAAGGACAATCCGGCGGACGGACACACGGACAGACGAATTTTTTGGTATCAAGGACCCACGAAACATGGATTCTGACTACACAACTTGTTATTGGAAGTAATTTTCTATAGAAACAGGATAGAATATACAGAAACAGAATTTAACCACGTTTTCGTTGTCAGGGTCCGTCAACAAGAACTTTTCTGCCGGAAAATCGCTAATTTTTGCCACACGTTTACAATACTTTCTCTTTACTAATTTGATAGTAAGTCAAGAAAGTAAAAAAGTTAATTCAAATATGTGCAAGATATAATGAACATAAGAATAATAATACTGAGACATACCTAGATACCTCAAGGAAATTATCAAATAAGATAATGTGGAATAGAGACTTATTTCGAAGTATTGGTACCCGGAAGGGGGCGAAAGTAAAAGGAGAGTATACTACGTTTCAAAGAGGACATTGGGTAACCATTTTGGACATGGACGTATTAGATGCAAATATTAGGAAGTAAATAGTAGGACGTAGAAATAAACGTTTCAGGACAAAATAAACAAAAAACACGGGACATTGGAGATTCGTAGGGCAATATAAACATAGCTGTGATTTGGGACGTGAACATTTGTATGATATAAATTTTTTTTTGAAATCGTCATCTAACGAAATATAAGGAATATAGACACCCAATGGTGACAGATCTTAGTGAAGACATTAGGGTCGAGTCAAAATAATTGACCATCGCCAAACGAGTTACAGCGAATAATAAAATTACTAATAAAAATTTGGTAAACAAATGAAAACGGAAGTGACATGTACCAGAGCCATAATTTTGTGAGAAAATACTTAGTCGATTATGCGAGCACATCATGTGATTGATAATCACTGTCGCGAGCACATACAAGGCAAGCGAATCATGTTAATAGTCGTCAGAGAGAATATTAACTGTTGTGAACGAAAACAGTCTGAAATAGGAATGTCCTTTCATAAACTGTAAGCACCGCGAAGAAACAAGGTAGAAAGGTAGTCAAAAACGATTCTTTGCGTAGAAGGTATTAGACAATCTTTTTTATTAAAGTAAAGGCTATTTATTAGCAAAATACAAGTTAAATTTGATAGATGAATAAAATAAATGATAAATGATAGATGGGACATTGGCCCACGTATGTAATACAAGTGTAAAGAACATAAGAGTCGGGCATTAATATATCACTAAGTTCAGAATTACTAACAGATTTGAGATTGGTTTGCACAAAGCCGGGCACATCCTGATAATAATTTCAGGGGAATTTACAGTCATTTCAAATTGGCTATGCCCAGCGTCGTTCAGGTTCTATTAAATATTGATATTTTAATATTATTTCAATACTGAGGTATGGAATGTAGATTTGATAATCTGATATTCACGTTTCAATTTACAGAACAAATTCAATGCAAAAGATTTTATTGACGATACATCATTCGATTTGAACAAATTGGTTTGGCCGAGTCTAAGAAAGGCAGAGGGTACCATCAGAATGGCTGCTCCTGGGAGGAACACGCAAAACGGGCTGGAAGGGGAGGAAATGTCAAGGCAGCCCCGAAGGCAGTGCCCTCAGAGGTCGATATATTTTCAATAATCGAAGTCGCCAAGGTGCAGGGATAGCACGTGGCAGAGCGATATGTCTTCTATTGAGAGGACGTAGCTAAAGATGAGCGACAAGAAGGACGCTCACGCCAGCGGCGAAAATCGACATAAAATTATCAAAAGAGCATTTCCAAGAAATGTATTTTTTCTTAATGATCCCAATTGCCCTTCTCTATTACAAACACAAATATTTTTCGGCAAATAATAGACTTTTTCTTTGAATAATAACTGTCGTATACCAAAACCATTCCGGTAACTGGAAATCATCAAAGAACAAGGATGGGGTAAAAGCGAACCATGAATGAACTGCAAAATAATTAAACGAACAAATATATTTTCAAACTAATGATGATATATTTAGTAATCATGTTTATCTTGCAGAACGTGACTATATATTTAATACTAAACATGATATTATTGTATCTAATAATTTCATGTAGAGGAAGGACAGGCACTACGGTCAGTGCGAGCCTAAGGGCCAGACAGTTTATTAGAATGAACAATTTTGCTATCCCGTGGCACTCATGGGAAGGTTATCTCTACACTTTCCTTCGTTGTCTTGAATCACGAGAAGCACGAGAAGAAAGAACTACGTCATTAAGAGTTAATACAATTTTCGTGTTTTTTGTACCCTCTGATATAAGGTAAGTCCTCACTTCATGAAATGATTACAAATTTATTTAACAAGTTAGGTTTTTGAAACATACCTGTTTTAAAAGAGTGGTAACTTGGCTACAAAATTCAATATTGAGAAATGGCTCGTCGTTGTTCTTGATAACTGGAAGCAGGATTTTGCTAATGGCGACTGGGCGGGCACAACTACCAGTAGGTAGCCAATGTCCCCACCACTGGGGCCATTGTGCCCGTTTGCCCTAAAGGCTGATAAGGGAGCAAAAGAAAAATGAAAAGCTGTGAAATGCAATATAGCCGAAGAAAATAAGTTTCAGAATATTCATAAAAATCCAAAGAGAACAGCTAAGAAACCCTGGATCAACACTGCTAAAAGAAATCTGAAGACACCGACGATGACGATGCAGAAAGTTTCTATTGTTGTGAACAATTTTCAGATTCATCTTCCAACGAGCGATGGGTCAAGTGTTCAGGATGTGGATTGTAGAATCACAAAATGTGTGCTGGTGTCAGGGAAGAGGATGATAGATATTTATGTGAATACTGTTACTAAACTTACTAAAAAAACTTCGCTTTCATGATAAATATGCCTTCTTTAAAAGATTGTTTTGGGAAAACATACTTTGTATCAAAATGACTAAAATTTGCTTATTTAATTTAAATGAGTTATAATTTTCTTTACCTTTACAAGACTGCCACGTTTTCGGTCGATTTTTTGTTTTTGTTTTTAGCACAATCATTTTCGTCAATATCACTGGGTTAAGGGACGAAAATGTTGAGCCCCCTCACGACACTATAGTTTCTTAAGGTCCTGTAAATGTTAAAATACGTTTTTTTCTAAGTTAAAACCCGTTTTCTCTATTTATGCATAACTTTTTAATTGTTGGCCATAATGTCCTAGCTCTGTGGGCGTAATGGACACTTGTGTACTTTTTGGTAAATTATTTATTTAGGTACTTTCCCTATTTCTAAACACAACGAAAAATAGAATTAATTAAAATCAGAAGAGCATGGAGAAACTGGATGTCAAGGAGTAAACAGTATCAGACGCCGAGGGGCGAGTATCCAATCAGAAGAGAGGTAGACACTGGACGAAGGAGGAAATCGGCGCAGAAGTGCGAACAAGACACGAGAGGGGTCTATTACTGCGCATTGAAATAAAACAAGTGAGCAGCACATTTTATGAATTGCTGGGGGAGACACTATCTAACTGCGGTAGTGATCGGATGTGCCGAGACATGTGGAAGCAGAATCTCTCGAACTGCGGTGGCGGTCGGATGTGCCAATACGTATCGTATAATAGGAGAAGCTCTGGAGCCATGACCGTGGTGGGAAAGAAAATGCAGTAATCGGATAAGACCGACGATGGGTTGGAGCACGCCGCTGATGACCTTGGGAGTACCATGAAAATCGACCTACTGCAGCACAAAGGATCAAACAAGGGAAGTGATAAATAATGATATAACTAAAGCTTGTAGGAATGCCAAGTTTTGTCTTAGAGATTAAATTTCTCAAATTAGTATTTTAAGGTAAAATGGTCATGAGTCTACAAGGAAATTAATGGAAATAAGTGTGTTTGTAAATAATGGTATAAACGGGATATGTTAATTGATAAGAATTTTGGTGTTTTGTTATTGTTTTTGCTATCGTTATAAACATGTATGTATTATTTCTGTTTTGAAAGCCAAGAAGCAGCCAATTTATAACGTTTGGTTTAGTTTCAAGGATACATTTTTTAATTTCATAATGGTAGATAAAACCTGTGAATCCAAGCATTTGATTAAAAATAAATATTCTTTACGTTGCAGCGATTCTTAATGTTGTCGAAAATTTGTTGCCGCGACTCGGTGCGGACGGCTCTGTTGCCCACAAATATTCTCTACAGTGGATATCCCATGACGAACGTACAGGGTATTGTTGAATTGAGTAATTAAAATTAATAATACTATCATGTTATTAGGTGTGTAGTAAAAATAAATAAAAACACAGTTTGGAAAGGAAGCATCAGTGCATCAACTGACGTCACAGTGCCTCTGACCGGGAGGTCCTAGATTCGTGTCCTGACGGCGGAAGTATTTTTAACACTAGCGTGTCAGCTAGGACGAATTCAGTTACTGTCTGGGGAAGAATTCAAGCGGCCGGCTGCTCTGCTCAGTAGTATTCCGTGATTTTTCCGACACCAGGCAAATGCCGGAGCAGTACCCTAACCAATGGGCTATAGACCGCGCGCGATCTTTCCTTTCTCATACTTTCCCAAACCTCACCCCTTACACACACACACACACTTACCCTAACATGCACTATACTATCACACATGCCTAGAGCTTGCCCCGGCTAGGACGGTGCCCCGATGATGGGAGATTGCTGGTTGAGGGGAAAACCCCACTAGTCAACTGTAGGTCGGCGCCGGATCTCGCCATCCAGCGGGGGAAGATCACCGCCACCTTCCAATGAAAATACATGAACTAATCTTACGGGACGAATGACCTCAGTAGTTGACGCACCCGAAATCACTAACAATCAATCAATCAATGGAAAATGAAGATAATCTGCCAGAGAACCAACACTGGGAGGACATTAGGTAATATTCCGCGGTGGCAGCCTCCATTCGACCCGGGAGCGGCGCTGCCTGCGGCGGGAAGGCAAAGTATGAGTTGTGGCCGATTGGGATTTGCCTCTATCGACGCCGCCGCGCGCAACAACTTGTTCCCTGCGAGATAAAACTCCCCCAAGACCAAATACAATCCCGCTTTTTCCTGCACGTCTGCAGAGTGGAAGTTTGTCGATTTGTAATATATTGCCATCCGATATTTTTTTCAAATAAAAAGTGAATTGACCTTTCAGAACTGCAGTATGCTGCTTGAAGACACGTTCCCTGACGAGAAAGTTGATTTTGCGTGATCACTAACTTGGGAATTGTACTAACTTCTCGATGTATTTCTTGCTCACTGATGTCTCTAAGGAAAAAATCAGACCAATAAAATATTTTGATGATTCAATGTCATATAGTTTGTTATTTTCTGATCTCATGTGATTTCACGAAAAGTAGATCACAACAGTAACATACAAACATACGATACGAGAATTTTGTGTACATAGAAAATTAAATTAATTACTAATTAAAAAAATTAACAATATTAGTGAGTTTATTCAAAAAACGATTATTGTGATTTCATTGTATGCTAAATGCAGATGCAGCACCTACTTCACAGAAAACATTGTAATTTGCACAGAATATCGAATAGGTAGTCATTTTGTTTTACATTGATTTCAATATTCTACTCATGTCCTACCCCTCATATTATGAAGGAGGTTATTCAGAGGAGTTAATTCTCCAAGAGTATTACTGAAGCTTTAAAAATGTCTTATTTTATAGAATACGTTTTAAGAAACTGCAGTTGGAGTGCACTCTCTCGGTCAGCCACTAACACTACAAAAAGAGTGAAACAAAATGCATGGTTGTAATGAATCTCCAGCGGTAAGTGTCTTCGACGTAAGAACAACGTAGATAAACTAATGAAGACCTTTGGGAATAACATGCTATGCCACATTTTTGATGAAATTGACATATTAGCGTTTTTCAATACTCCATAGATGTATTTAGATGTTGGGTTCTTATTTTAAAGATTCGCCGCAAGATGGCAATGTAATTCATAAATTAATATTCTTTCTCTCAATGTGTAGAATGCAATGTCGAAACTTTTACTCTTCGATTTATCAAAACTTACGTATTGTGGCATAGCATGTCATTGCCTCGAGGTCTTCATATTTAGAGCGGCGTCCCATAGCACAGTGGTGACGGTCCCAGCCGCGACTCCGCGAATTCGAATCTCCCCTTGAGCCAGAACATAAGCTTTAGTGTTGTGACGCGCTGAGATCCATTCCGACAGTTATGTAGCGCCTTCAGGGACCCGATTCCTTTGCAGGTCTCTTGCTTCCCCCAAAAATGAGTGCGTACGAGAGGTATATGTCTGCATACTTACCAGGGAGATGTGGTATGGCTGCCTACGTAAGTTTCGTAATGGGCGTATTGACCGATACGCATCTGACGACCACAAACCTCTCTCCGTAAAACAAGGTTTAATTCTACCATGAGCTTACGAGTCACCGATGGTAGGATACGGTTCTCTGTCGAAATGAGCTTTTCAGTCATGGAGGTCAAGATTTCCTAGAGTGAGAAAGGCAATGGAATGATTTAATTCAGGTCAAGGAATGCTAGTTAATAAACGAGAGCTTAATTGAACGTAAAATGCGCAAGGATGCTAAATATATTTTTATTTATTTTCAAAAACTCATGTAAGATATGACCAGGGAACGGATTTCTATGTAAATACATATTTACTAAATAAACTAATATTGATACCAGTTTTCATTATCTCTGCGTTTTACGATGTGAAGAGTTGAAAAATGCTCCTTTACTTTTCATATTATCCCATATTTTGGATTTGGTACATATTTGAATAAAAGTCCCTATATTTTCCATATTTCATATATAATCAGTCCATTTAGCATATTAAGTTTAACAGTGGAATTTCATTACACGTTATGCATCTCAGAAAAACGAGTAACTTCAGTAATTCTACAAATATTGGAGGTTCTTTTGAAAATTAGGGAGAATTGGCAATAGAAAAGCACGTTAAGAAATTGTCTACTCTCCTGATCTGTCGGAGGGGCTGAGTATCTCGCGAGGTGAAGGGAGGCGCAAAGAGGTGATGGACAAATGATTGATTGATTGATTGTAGTGCGTGTTTTTTCTCGGGAGGTGGCGGTGATCTTTTCCCGCTGGATGGCGAGATCCGGCGCCGACCTACCGTCGACTAGCGGCGTTTTCCCCTCAACCAGGTATCTCCCACCAGCGGGGCACCGCCCCAGGCGGGACAAGCTTTAAGCTCCCGATCGCTCTCCCAGCATGTGTGGTAGTGTAGTGCATGTCAGTGTGTGTGAGTAAGGGGTGAGGACAGGGCAAGGAAGAGGAAGGAAAGATCGCGCGCGGTCCGTGGCCCGTTTGTTAGGGTACTGCTCCGGCATTCGCTTGGTGTTGATCGGAGAAACCACAGAAAAATACCGGTGAGAGCCGCTAAAATTCTCCTCCAGACAGCGACTGAATTCGACCGAGCTGACAAGCTAGTGTCGAAAATCCTGTCGCCGCACGGTTGTCTATTTTCCCGAAATCCAGGCCAAAACCTCAAAAATGAACTTTTGCACATACTACGATACACTGTATACTTGGGGGCATCTGCTTCTGCCCACTTCATGCCTTTGGATCTATCTCCATGGCGCCAGTAGTCACTCGAACTTACCCTTCGCAGGCCTCAGTAGACCTGCTGTCCCCGAGTGTCACATACAGGCAGGGTTTGTTTGTGTGTGGTGTCCATACGAATTTCTGCAGAGAACGCTGACAGTATGGATTCTCTTCCAGGAGGTTTGTGAGTATTTTAATACGTTTTATAATGTAACAATGCATGATATCCACGGAGGATAAAATATTACAACGCATGAAACGAATACAATAATTTTAATTACTCGCAAGTTCACGTAGACTGAAAGATACCAATTTCTCGGAATTCCGCAATGTTTCTAGCTGAAACATTCATTTACTAGCTGAAACTATCCTATTTTGTATCCAGTTGTAAAATCGTGCCCCAATGTGTCCCATCAGTAACTACAAAGATTTAGCTTTTCATCTAGCGCGCATGACCGCCGAATATGACCCGACGCAATTCGACCTGAGAATGGGAACAGTTTTTACAACGCAATTTCTAAGGAAAACATTTTGATTTTTTACTAAAATAACAAATTTACTCAAAATTATAAACCATAAAAAATGAATATTTTTAATTTTTGTAATACATAATTATTTTTTACTAAAAATACATAAACGATATTTACATACATATTCCTTCTTCTGAAGTGGATTACGAACATTATATTTCATAAAAAGATGATACATAAAAATATTTACACATACATGTTATCAAAACTCGTAAGGTAATACTGTATGATAGGGTAAAAATACTGTAACTACAGTGTGAATATAAACAAGAAACGCATTCAAATGCAATTCAGAGAAGAAATGTATCTGACAGTAGATCGTCCCAAGCTACTACGGCAAAAACCACGATGGTAATACAGCACGACACTTTTTTGAGAACCCTAAAGAATCCTCAGAAACATCAGGGGTAGGTGAGGGAATAATTAATGAGATTTAGAAACATTTTATTGGTAGTGCCCAGTGGAGACGCCATCAGCAGTCTTCTTTTTGAACAGTTCTCGATGGGAACTGCCAAGCAATATGTTTCCAATAGTTCATAGTATTACGTGCCTACAAATGAGCACAAAGTTTTAACATACGGTTCGAGAATAATTTTTTCGGCTCTATTGCACATCCAATTATCAGAAGTGCAAGAATCACATCGTAAATATATAAGGCGGTACAGAGAGGATTTCTCGCTAAAATGTTCAAGACTGTACCCAATCCAGAACATGTATAATCGTCTGTTCATCTCTTATGATCCCTTAATTTCCAGCTTGAGGGATCTTCCAAAAAGAAAGTTAAAATTCTTGGACAAAATTGCATTGTCCATTTGTCTGAGCCCGATATCACAAAAGTAACTTCTAATGAAAATGTGCTCTTCCTTTCCGGTTCTTCGGTCTCTGAAGCTGAATTTTCTCGGTCAGAGGGCATTGATAGCATTAATACATTTTAATGCCAAATGTTATCAACTAACAGTAAGCAATGTCCTCGGGCCCGTGCTTCCCAAATGAATAGCGTTCTCTCATCAAGCATGGAATACTAACTTGTTGATCAGTTGTCCTAAGGACGCGTATCCTTTGGCTCTAAGCACGCATACAATTGTAATTCTATACGCATACAATTGTAACTATAATGCTTGATGTCGTTTTTCCTGTTCAAAAACAAGCGTGGTTTTCTGGCTTATCACAATATGTACTAATATTTCTGATATTTATATACCAATCAGCGCCTGAAAAACAGCATATTACCCTTTGAATTTTTTTATGAACTGTACAAAAAATGACATTAATGTTGGACAGTAGAACTATGTCAATTCGAGAAACCTATGCAAATGTCAAGAGATTGTTTGTATGGAATGTTGCATTAGGCATATTTATTAACTAAAAAAGATATTTCTATCGCAGCCTATGCGCCTTCGGAAATACCCGAGTAAATCTGCAACCAAGTAAAACCATAAATACAAGGCAGATTTTAATATAAATAAATTAATGAATAAACTATCACTCTTCTCAACAATGACGGGCAATATTCAAAAAAAGTAAGGAGATGAATCTACTATGTTGCAAGCGAACAAAATTCAAAATTATCTTTTAGAAAAACTAGGTTTTGTGTGGCTGTTACCTATTGGGGTACTTAGCTTCTATTTATAAATATTCGCAGTTTGTTCGAATAGGAATCCACCATTTTCATAAAAGCAAAAGGACGTTCTCATAGTTTCGAGGACTTCGACATCCCTCTTCTTTTTCTCCTGCTTCGTAAGGAAAGTGGTGGCTGATCTGATAGCGGGAGGCCCTCGTGAAGGGAGGGTCGGAGACGTCGGCCGGTCGGCCGGCGGGCGGGCGGAGGTACAGAAACTCTATATAGGGGCGCATCAAAAACCAATGGGATTCTCGGTCCACAATGGGCACGCAGAGATACGGGCAGTAGATCACGCGCCGCGGAATGGGACGGGCCGGAGAGGGACAGCCCGCGCGGGCAGAGCCCTTCTCGCGCGCGGGGCGGTTAGCGTTTTTACCCACCGCCCACTGCCCTCGCCCATCGCCCATCATCCTCGGCACTCGGCCCCCCGCGCACCGCCCACTGCCCGCCGCCCACCGCCCGCCGCCCACCGCCCGCCGCCCACCGCCCACCGCCCACCGCCCACCGCCCACCGCCCACCGCCCACCGCCCACCGCCCGCCGCCCACCGCCCACCGCCCACCGCCCACCGCCCACCTCCCACCGCCCACCGCCCACCGCCCACCGCCCACCGCCCGCCGCCCACCGCCCACCGCCCACCGCCCACCGCCCACCGCCCGCCACCCGTCGCCCTCGTCCATCGCCTTCCTCCTTCCACTCTCCCTCTCCTTACCGTCCTCCGCCCACCGCCCGCGTTCATCGCCTTCCTCTCTTCATCCTCCACCCCATCCTCAGACCCTTCCACCGCCCGGACCACCTCCCTCGCCTAATACCCTCCGCCCACCAAGCACCACCCACCCCCCACCGCCCACCGCCCTCTGTCCACGCCCTTGCCTTCGCCCACGCCCTCTCCCCTCGCCCTTCGCCCTCCGTCTACTGCCCGCCGCTCGCCGCCCACCACCCACCGCCCACTGCCCATCGCCCTCCGCTGTAATCTCCGCAGGAGAAGCGCAATCTTCTTAGGTGTCCCTTTGAAAATTATTTCCCGCGTTCCTACGGATATATCGCGTGGGAGTGTGTGTGTCCTGAAAAATGCGTTGACGAGAGTTATGAGACGCAGAGCTGATATTTGTAGATGGAAATTCGGCACCTGAGTTGTGTCGCCGTTGCGAGGAAGAAATATTTTCAATAGAGCGCCATTCAAAATCGGTAAAAAAGGATTCACAAGGGACATTTTTATTTACTTCTTTTTCATTTTTTGAAGAGAATAAAGTGCACTTAACGATAATCTTTATATTATAGAAGCCACATAGCAAACATATTTGTTCTCGCATACTGTATAAACGCGCATACTCTTGTAATACTCGTAATACTGTAATACTCGCATACTCTTGTCAAACTACTGGATAACATTATTACAAATCATTATCACAATACATTATTCGCGTATTCACGTATTATAATTAAAATATTTGCTAAACATTTTAACAATTAAATCTTAAATTTTACAGTTTCTTCAGTTTCTTTTTACATTTTGATGGACTTCGATCACATTTCTTATTGCTAGAGAATTTTCTTATATAACTGCTTCCCACTAAAAATACATATTGTACTATATTTCAAACTACAGTTTTCTAATGATATTCTTTGACTCAAACAATCGTGACAATAAATTCATTTGTAAGAGAGTAGAAATACCAATATAACCCTACAAAAGATCATATGTTATAACTCTCAATACGTACACTCCAAGTTATACATAAAAATAAATAACACAAAAACACAAACATCTAGATCTTTGGTATAATTTCTCTCAGTACGAGTACATACGCTGCTTGATGAAACATCCATCTTGTTGAATAGCTTTGATACAAAACATAATTGTTTGCGGTTGCTTTCAATCAGGAGCCCATTTAATCTCGAAATTAAAACGTGATGCTCGGCACGCTTGCATCAATATCACAGAGAACACTCAGCTAAATTGCAGCCTTCCGACTGGGAGGGATGTGCATTTTAAAACATCTACGCAATTCGAAGAGCAGATTTCAGTTTCTTGACAGAGCCCGGTGTGGAAACCCAATGACCAGACCGCGTTATACCTGCTCCTCAGAAGCTTCGTTTCTTTTCGGCGTCACCCATCGTCCGAGGTGTGGGTGTGGGGGAGGGTGGCGGAAGGAGCGGCGGGGGCGGAGGCTGAAGTGGGGGCGGGAATGGTAGCGGAGGCGGGGGCGAGAGCGGAGACGGGAACATGGCGGGGGGGTGGACGGGGGAGGGGATGAGGTTGGGGGCATGGTAGCGGAAGCGGAGACAAGGGTTGAGACGGGGCATGGCGGGGGTGGGGGCGAGTAGGGTGTTTGGGGGGATGGTAGCGGAGACGAGGGCAAGGGCGGAGACGAGTGGAAGGCGGAGGCGGGGGCGAGGGCGGCGACGCGGGTGGAGGCGGGGGCGGAGCCGGGGGCAGGGATGGTTGCGGGGGGTGAGGGCGTAGACGGGTGGAAAGCGGAGGTGGGGCGGGCGGTGGAGGCGGGAGGGAGGCTGAGGTGGGGGTGGAGGCTGTGGCGGGGGAGGGGAAGGTTGCCGGAGGCGGAGACGGGTGGAAAGTGAAGACGGAGGGAAGGCGGAGGCGGGGGTGCGGGCGAGGCGTAGGCGGAAGCGGGAGCGGAGGCAGAGGCGGCGGCAGGAGCGAGGGCGGAGGCGGGGAAGGCGGGGGCGGAAGGACGGGTGCGGGGTCGGCGGCTGGACGGCGCGCGGAGAGGACGCGAACGGAGAGACCCCGGGGGCGGAAACTTGAAAAATTTAAGTTGCGCCGCGCTCCCTCGTTGCTTGCTGACGCCCGAGACACTAAGTTGATTGCTCGCGTTGTTCTGCAATTCTGTTATCGCGTGTCGCTGGCAGGCGCGGTTCATTGCATTATGAATCCCAGCAGCAACACTTCACTGCGTTATTGAACGCAAGTTACATTGGCACTGAAAGAATAATCGAATGACATGTCATTTCTTTTGCCCTGTTCCCTCCACCCGGCTTTTCGTTAAAAAGAAATGCGCGCTTCATTCTTCTCCAATATTCCTACCCCCGCCTTTCCATTCTTATTTCAATTTCACGTTGTATGCGGGACGCTCATCTATCTTTATATATGTATATAAACGAAGGGTGACAATGAGCTCGTTCATAGGGGCGGCTCGCCGAGGGAGGGGCGGGCGAATTTGTTTTCCGATGGGGCACCTCGCGCTGTCGCCGCCTTTGTGCGCTGGCAGCGGGGAGGGGGGCGTCTAACGGGCAGCCGTTGCACGCGCGACCCGGTGGAGCACGTGCGCCCTTCTTTTTGATGGCGGAAAATTCCTGGCCGTTTCTTCCGGAAAGCAATAGACTCCCGGATTCATCGTCACGATCTCGCGATGCCGTTGGAATGAACGTGAACGGGCTTTTGGAAAGGTGTCTTCGAGGTTTATTGCTTTAGTAAGACTCGAGTTAGCTGGGTGTTTGAAATGATCGTCTCAAGCTAATTGCAACGAATACAAATCTTTACATTTATAGAATAATCGAGGAACCTCTTACATAATTATACATTAACTGTGTTAGGTAGCTATTTTTAAAGAATCTGTTGGTTTTTATATAACTTGGAAAATTTTGTAAAATTGTTACAAAATAGTTTTTCATTAAAAGGGCTTTATTATGTGATATACTTAATATAAGGTAGGATGTATTTTACTGCAATTAAATACAACTTGGTGACAGAAATTTACAAAATAAATTAATATCAATGTAATAATAATAATAATATACTATTCATTGCAGCACTACACCATACGGTGATACACAGCACTGATTACATTACACTTTTCTGTACTGCACGTCACTGACCTTCGTTTCAACACTCTTCGACCCCATTCACAACATTTCACTGAACTTCACGGCCCTTTAAGTTACTTATATTTTAACTTAGCATGAGTAAAATTCCGTAGTTCTGTAATTTATAATACTGAACTAATTCTAACTTATTTCTAATACTACCATCTTTGCGTGGAATAGTTTTGAAAATTCTCGGAAAAATGTTCCAGTCTCTCATGGTTCTGCTGATATGGAAATTTTTCTGTATATGTTCTCTGCTTTCTTGTCCGAATTTTGTGGTTATGGTTCCCTCTATCGAAATACGTTGGTTCTCTAGTCTGTTCGAAATTTCCTGCCGAGCCTGTTGGTCTTCGTGTAATTTATATAAAGTGCAAAACATCGCTTTAATTCTTTTCGTTTCGAGCGATTCAAAAGATTATTTTCATGTGTTTTTCCCGTACGTAAACTTGCGAGCTTTCTTTTGACGTCTTTCTAGACTTACTTAGTGAGAAAGTCTAAATGAATTCCAAAACGTCTGTCCATATTCCAATAGAACGGACAAATGATGAATATGACAATTTCATGGTTTTCTCGTTACTTGGTTTATTTGATTCTCTCGCCCTAAATTACAGAAAACTACAGATGAAATAAAATAATGTTAGATACAACACAAATAGAACATGTACATAACTT
Organism: Acheta domesticus; assembly: GCA_031308135.1. NCBI lineage: Eukaryota > Metazoa > Arthropoda > Insecta > Orthoptera > Gryllidae > Acheta > Acheta domesticus. Next base: position 71,453,730 of record JAHLJT010002406.1, on the reverse strand, counting down.
TTGCTATTTCGGTTGCAATTTCACCGAAGACAATAACAGCACAAGAGAAATAAGAAAGGGAATTACACTAGCAAAGAAGTCATTCATAAATAAAATAAATTTGCTATAAAATAAATTTGCCACCTAAATTTGGATACTAGAAAGAAATATCTGAAAAGTTATATCTGAGTGTACTATTATAGGCATGTGAAGGATGGACGATTTTACAAACGGACAGAAGTCGTTTAGAAGCTTGTGAGATGTTGTTGTGGCGAAAACTACTGAAGATTTCCTTCACTGAAAAAATTTAAAATAATGTAATTTTAGAAACAGTAAAGGAGAAGAGATCCTACTAAAAACCATTTGGAACAGGAAAGCAAAATTCTTTGGACACATATTTATAAATAATCAATTCTTAAACACAATTTCGGACTGTAAAATAATTGGAAAAAGACGAAGAGGGACACCTAGAATGAAAATTTTAGAACAACTTCAAACCGAATTGCAATTCAAAGACTACACAGAGATGAAAAGAACAGCGGAGGACAGAGGGTTATGAGAGCAGCGACAAGGAACTTTTGGCCTTTCTGATGATGATGATGATGGTGACCCTAAATTACTGTCTTACTGTATACCAAAGTACTTACGTGACGATACTTAAGAAATTAATTCGTTACCCCTATTTGAAATCAGTTACAGAGTAATAGTATGATTCCTGTCAAACGCAATTGTTTTACCTTTTGATTCGTTAAATTTCATACCATTTATTTTGGCCCAATATTGCAAGTGTTATAAGTTCTGTCTCAAAATATTTTCATTGTCCTTTAACTACTCAGTGTGACATGCAATTGTCTGTGAATAATCGTAATTCCGAGCTATGTTATTTGGAAGATCATTTACAATAGCTGTGAAAAAATGAGGTCCTAAAGCATTTCCTTGTGGATTCCTTGACATAACATCGCCGATATTCAAATTGTTGTCCTACTCGAACTTTCTATCCAGTCACGAAAGAACTCTTTAATTCATGTCACAATTCCAATATCTATTCCCGACATCGAAAGTTTCTCAATGAGTAGTTAATACGGAACTACATCGAGTACTTTGGCAATAATTTCAGATAAGGATCCTTACAAACCATTGATCAATTATTTTATTTTATTAATTTATGTATTGCCTAGCGGCTAGCTCTTGATCAGCGTGCTCGCTTTCCACTACGCGGCTCTGGGTTTGATTCCCGAGTGAAGCAAGATTTTATTGAGCGTTTTCCTTGCAATGTCCCCGTATACGTTGCTGTTTGACAATCAGAAAATTCACTTCTCAGGTTGAGAAGGTCAGAAAACGGCGTGCATGGGAATGTCTATGTACTAACCACACGTACCTCAACCAATGGCCTCGAGGCCCGGACGTCACCGGTATGGCTGATCCCGTTCAGAGGCTGTCACACCAAGTACATACACACATACATACAATGTACTTACATACATACAACACATACATAATACAAATATTATTAATTAATGGAAATTCTGATTAATCCAGCAAAGAAGAAGATTCAAATAAAAGTCATATCTACAAGTCTGATGTCTTGGACGTATGTTAGTTTCAATTTTTACCAATGCAGTATCCAAACAGCACTTCGCGTTTCGAATGAGCACGAAGGGCTCTGTGGTCGCGCAGGGAAGGCCCTCGCCAGAGGGCTAATCCCAGTCAGGTGCTGAGGACGAGCGCGAGGGAGCACAACCCCTTTCGGCGTCACATGTTCCTTCCTTGCCCTTTCAACGATGTTTTCTTTCTCATTGACGCAGAGTTATCGAGGGGAGTCACTTGCCATTCTGATGCAGATCAGCCCCAAACCAATGGATCTGTTTTTGGATATACATTAAAAAGAAAATTTAGATCTTTGTATTTAAAATTGATTGTATAGTAATTTATAATGTAAAAATTCTACGTGGATATTTATATTTCAAAACCAACAACAAATTGTAATTCGTATTTTACTCATTATTACTTTTCAGTGGACAGATACATCATGAAGATACACAGAAATACATTCACCAGATACTTCAGTTGTTTTTACAATATAATACTGGACAAAATAGGTTTCTTTGCCAACTGTTACGGATTACGGATAAAGATCGAAATATGGTTAATGCTTGGTGCGTATGGTTAAATTGTACACAAGCCAGACGGTATGGACATAATTATGAAGGACGATAAACGAATCATTGCAGGTTTCATTCATCAAATGTTCAGTCACAGGGCGATTGCTCGTTATGCAAAACAAAGCGCCAATGAGGTACACAGGGAAGTTAGGTTTCGAGGTATCGTGTATAGAAATGTATTTCTCGCACAGTGAAACCCAAAACTACATGTGTTCTTTCTTCCTAAGCCCAGTAACATCCTATTAGCAGTCTGATCCCTATTTATCACTTGTTTGCTATGCCTCGACAGGGTAACCCGTACAACCTACAGCGTACAGCCCTAGCTCCCTCGTGTTGGTTGACGTCAACTTCCTCTACTTGAAGTCCGAAGGGTGCTTTGCAGCTGCTTAATAGGCGGAGTTTAATAGCGGAGTCCACCCATTTCCGATAGTATGATCATAAACCGGCTATACATGTTATTAGATATACTCGCTCTTTATCCTTAACATGTTCATATGGTTACGAAGAATACTAATACAAAAAATATCTTTCAACCAGTTGCACGCCAGCCAAAATAAAATGGGGGAGACTCTATGTGAAATCTGCGCGAGTACTCAAGGGCTGACAATTATAACCAATAGCGTAATAAGTATTATTAGAACGTAATTACTTTATTCCAGAATCTCCTCCTGACTTCTACCGCCATTTGTCTGCAACATTTCGCAAGTTAAAGTGTGAAACGTAAAAGAAAATATAGTGCATTACAGTGAATAAGTATTTATTGTTTCTGCGTGCGTTAATGTTTTAGATAGTTTGATCCTTAAATGTAGTGCATGCTTCTCCGGAAGGACACGGTGTTTCTTCCTAGCTGCATTGTTAGATTCCGCGCCGACTTACAAATCGGCTTGCGGTTTCCTTCCCCAGGTGCATCCCCCAGCGGAGCATGTCGCAAGTAGGGAAAAGCTCTAAGCTCCCGATATAATGTGTGTGTGTGTGTGTGTGTGTGTGTATGTATGTAAGGGGAGAGAATACTAGCAAGAGGAAAGAAATATTGCCCATGGTCCATTGCCCGTTGAGAAAGAACTTCTCCGGTTTTCTCCTCATAATGAGCCACGGGGAACTACCTATCCGGGCAGCCACCCGCTATAATTATCTCCAAATAAAATTCCTGAAAATATTAATTTTGGAATGTAATACCTGAGTTTTGTGTAAAGTACATATTTCTTAGTGCACGTTTATTTCTATTTAACCCATCCATTTACAGATTTACATAATATTTCTGTCGTAACCACCGAGTTTATTTAAATATAAATAACTAAACAGTTTTGTTTAATCATTAACGTACAGCAAAACAATACATCTGATAACATTAATAAGCGTAAGTTTTTGCTGTTAATATCAAGATTCTACAAAAAGCATTCAAATTTTTGATTCATGAATTATTATTTACTTTAACATTAACTTTCTTTACTCTTGGTATTACTTCTGCTTTTGAAATATCTCCCTTGCCTAACATGTCCCCTGCCTCTTTCATTCTAGAAGAAATGACAACGTCCGACTACCTTATAATCCTGCCGACATTATAACCTCAGTCTATTGAAGTCTGGCTTATTTCGTCATGTGGGAAAATATAATTTCTTTCTCACGGAAGCCCGGGATTGGAATGTAAATTTTCTGTAAGCTTTTCAAAACATCAACGTGTTCCTGAATGCTAATGAATACAGACGTGGTGATTTAATCAACACCATAATAGAAAATAAGGGCATGCCCGGAGAGAACAATGCATTTCAATTAAAATTTATATTAAGAAATTCAAATGACTAAGTAACAGATTATAAATTTGTTCAAATAGAATAACACTGCATAGAAATTGAGAATGAAAACTACAATTTGAAACACGACGAGTGTTGCTCCACTCTCATTTGCGTCTATTTTTATGGAAGATTCAAATGATATTTGTGAAAGCAAATTAAGGAAGATGAAAAATGCATCAAGAGAAATAACATACAAAACGATAAAAAAAACATATCCAAGACAACAATAGTAGGAAGTAGTCGGCCCCGTGGGGCAGACGGTTTCGGCACCCGAGAACGCAACAGTCCTACGTTGTTATAGTTGTATTTGTGATTTACCCTTTACCCCTCATTATCAACCTATCACCTCATTATTCAAGGCGTATCAACCTTATTGTATCAAGAGACACTCGTGTAAATAAGCTGATCCCCGTAATTACATATGTTGATCTCTCCTGGAATCGGAATATAACGTGCAGCGTGTCATGAAAATGCAAATTACATAAGCAAATAATAATAATAATAATAATAATAATAATAATAATATAATAATAATAATAATAATAATAATAATAACACGTCGGAGTATGATATGAATCAGAGGCGATGTGCATTAAAGAAGTCTGTGAGTATTCTGTGATTCCGCGTGCTCCAACCATTTGAGTAGTTACACTCGTGAGTGTAGTGCATTTCATTGCTGGCGTATGGCAAAGTTCCTCCCCGGCTTGAATGTGTGAACAGATGTAGAACTACAAATCGATTCGCGGGGACTTCCCCTCTAGTTATTTCGCCCAGCCGCGGTCACCTCTTATGTTCTGACTGATCTCTTCACATGTGTGGTAGTGTAATGTAAGTAAAAGTAATTTTGTAAGGGGATAAGGGAAGAAGAAGAGCCAAGTGTAAGGAAGAAAATGTGTTGGGCGGTTTTGTCCATTTGTTAGGATATGCGCCTGCATTGTTCGGAGAAACTACGGAAAACTAACGAACAGAACACCCACCTATTAGACTTTTCCTAAGTACAGCGCTAAATTTGACGTGGCTGAGTATTAGCTTGCGTCAAAAATTCGCCACAACGAGACTTGACCCTTCTAATAGTAATTGCATTAAGCCATCTCAGCCAGTATGTATGTGCATTTAAAAATATATGAGTGGAAATTATATTATTAAAATAAATAATAACAAAAATATTAAAAGCAACTAGAAAATTGCAATGAAGCAAAAATAGCATTGACACAGTAAGATAACATTATTGAACATTATTTTATTAATTTCGTTCCATCTTTGCAATCTCACCAAGCTATTGACACATTTTTAGTACATGAAACGATTAATTAGAACACTATGCCGAAAATAAAGCACACTGTAATTTGAAAGCAACTCAGGTGGCCAAATATACAATGAGATATGTTTGATTCTCCTCTTCTAAGACAGCATTTTATGTATTGTTTATCTTTTGTAAAATAGAACTTCACTGACGTAAACCGATAAAACTATCTACTTACTACCTCGCCTATGAAAGGTCAAAATGATTTCTGGGTTAGGTTTGGAAGACACTTGAAGGTCAAAACCACCAAGTACTGGCGGTGGTGTAACAACTTTCTGATTATCTACTTCGTTGCGGAATCAAATGAGAATAACACCTTTAAATTTGTATTAAACCAAAAGGCAAAAAAAACAACAACATAGGAATAATTTCTTTGTGTTCCGTTATGAACACAAATAGAGTGCATATATTACTGATACTGTATGGATTAGTTAAGTTTGTATAATGTGTTGAAAATGATTTATTGAAAATAGATGGTAAAGATTTAATTTAAAAGTGAAGATATTTCCCTGGTTTATCGTATCTCGTGAATGTCCAAGACATGTCTTGATAAAAATAGCAGACGACCGTCATTAACAAAGATATTCCGCAATAATGGTTAGTGTTCCTGCAATAAAGACTGAAATAATGTGATTATTATTATTCCACTACACGACGACAAAAATGTTATGAGTCGGCTCAAAATAAAATCTGCTCCAGGTTGCAACCAGCTACATCTAGACGCTGTCGGTGTCCCTACAATACTTTGCGCAAGTTGTTCCAAATAAAGCAATTTCTTGCACTTCCCTGTCTTTTCAATGACCTAGAAGTTAAGCCAAGTTCTTACACAAATTTTGAGGAACAAATTCCAAAGCACCGAAAACTATCGATACGAACTGTGCTTCTACGCCCCACAATCGGCTGATCACGATTTCCTAACTCTTGTATTTCAGACGTTTCTCTGCCTCTTTGGTTATGACATTTTGATCACATGGCACAGCAACATCTACAAGTAGATACCATTTTTTTCCTAATCCCGGATAACAATATCCTGTTATTTGCTGCTATTGTGCGATCCGTTTGAATTTATTGGTCGTACAATATCGTGTTGAGTGTAACAGATGTCACCGGTTTTGGTGCGTGTTCGTACCACTTGTGGGCATGTGTTTGGAACTTCGAGGGTGGTACAGATCTGCCAGTCGAGGTAACTATACACTCTATTGTGTATTTTCATGTATTCGGTCTTCGCTAGAATTGGACAAGCTGAGACGATATGATCAATGTTTTCTACTTGTTTCTGGCAAATGCAGCATTTATCATCTTGAGAAATTTTGAGAACCGCTTTATCATAATGTCATGTTCTCAGCGCTTGATCTGGAGCAGCTAGTAGAACTGCTTTCGATTCTGGCTTCATTCTTCCCCTTTTAAGCCACATAAATGATTGATCTTTATTGATCTGCATCTTGTCCATTCTTTTTAGATATTGTCCATGGAGTGATTAGTGTCTCTACGATGTTATTATTATTATTATTATAATTTTTATTATTATTATTATTTTCCTCTACATCACGACTAAAGATGTTATGAGTTGGCTGAATATAAAATATGTTCCAGGTTATTGTTGTTGTTGTTGTTGTTGTTGTAATAATAATTATTATTATTACTTTGGAGGAAGGTGTGTTTGAGGAAGTGATTTACTATATATAAAAGATAATTAATGTTTTTTTCGATATGATGACCTTATCGAAATATCGACGTTTTTCACCACAGCATTACCTATTTCATTCTCTACAACGCAAGTAGTAAACGAGAATGTAACTAGTGGAGTTACAGAATAGCATAGCCTTCCTGTTCTCATCTGCTCTCTGTTTTCGGTTTTACCCCAACATCCATTACCGCCTTAAATTCATTTTATCACATCCTCTCAATTTTTGGATTTCAAAAAGTAGAATTGTACATTTGTATTAAAAATCTTAGCGGCATTTTAAGAAAATGTCGTTCGAGCGTGTCTGAAAATGCTCTGTATGAAGCTCAAAAGCAAAAGTTTTGATTGAAAAAAAATACTCATAGGGCTGTAGTCTAACCAAACTGACCTCTACGAACAGGGCATATTGAAATTGGTAGCAAGCTGGCAGAAATGTGTTGACAAACTTGTCGGCTATGTAGAAAAGTAGATCAAAGATGTAAGTTCTTAGTTAATTATTTGTGTTTCGGTACCAATTAAGTATTTGGGCAAAGAAATTATTGTGCGTTAGTTTCCGATCCGCCCTCGTATCTGACCATAATGACGAACTTGCCTTGATAGGCACCCCAGCACTTGTCCTGCACCCTCCGCACCCTCGTCGGGTGTACAAGTACACCTTCCGACCAATATCCGGATCCCGCCGGAACGCAGCCATCGCGGCAACCTCCCCATACAATGCCTGGGTCTAAGGCCGCCCTGCCAGCTCAGAGCTACTAGCTATCCAGGCTAGTACCGGAGTCAATATTGCCTGTATGACAACGCGCCACTCTATGCCCAGAGTATTGGGCCACTGCCACGACGAAGCCAAGAGCCCAACTGGGGGCCACCCGAACTAAGGTCCGGGCGGCTCGGGGTCCCCATCCCGTCTCCCCACTGCCTACACCTTCAGGCTATCGATCTGAGTTGGATCGTAATCAAGGCAACCGGGTAGGTAATTGCCCGCCGGACTTCTATTTGTGGATTCCGGAGTTCCCTAGGTCTCCTTCACCCAATCCTGCATTTAGGTCGACGTGCCAGGGGCCCAACTGGTGGTTTGCCGGGATGAACCGTCAACCAGGAGCTTAGCATCGCCTACTCACTGCCTCCACATTGAGGCTAACGGCGTCAGTGCCACCGTGAAACTAAGGGTCCGGGTGATCGTCTCCATCTCCTCACCAAAGATCGTGCTCACGACCCCCCCCCCCCTTGCGGGGAATAATGATGAACTAAAAAAAGTGTTGTTTCCCGTTGTCCAAGGGGTCGTGGCTGAATGTGTTTCCGGAGGGGCCGAGAGCGACACCTTCCACGCCCTCCGCCGGAGCTGGCGCCGCCTCCCGGAGCGACAGAAGTCTGGGCGCGGGCGCGGGTCTCCGAGTGGCCGTTAATTCACTTTAAAAAGGGACGTTGAGAGGGACATAACCCTGGGCCGCCCAAATAAATTTAATGTGAGAGCCCCGCGAAGCCGCTGCCTTCACCTGCTGACGAGGTGCTCAGACCTCCTCCAAGGCCTTTTTCACATTTACTTGGTTTCTAGACATCGCTACGTTGCATGTCAGTACTCATGCACAAACTAGAACTTACATACACTCTTTAATATTTCAAAAATGTTTCTTTGGTATATGAGTACCGAAAATAAGTCGTTATTGTGATGAGCCAGAAAACTCCAGTTGTTTTTTGAATAGGAAAAACGGCATCAAACGTTACAGATATGACGTGAACGTATACACATAGAACGCTAGAGTCAAGAAATACAAATTAGGACGACCGACAAACAAGTTATTATATTCCAAGCTAGTAGACATACGCTATTCATTTGGGAAAGGAATCGAAAACAAGACGCCGAAAGTATTACATAAAACATGTATGCCGTTGTTCTGTGGAAATGTTGAAATAATCACTCTCGCTAGTTGTCGAATAGAACCGATGCAGCGACCGAAGGGGCATGAGTATTCTTTCAATTAAGATTGAGGTAGTAGTTCAATTAAAGGGAAGCGGGTAAATGTATAAATAGTTTTGACATGTTAAGTGTTGCATGAATTAAAAAGTTAAAGATATCATATTAATTTTGGTTGAAAGTTGAAATTTAAATTAAAATATATCCCGTGTTCGAAGGAGATACGTTAGGATAGATCCGTAAATAGGAAGAATGTTCAGCAATGTTGAAGATAGACAGTCGCGTGTAAGTATTCAACTGAAGCACAGCCAAGGCAAGTCGCGCTCGTGAATTTTTTTTATTTGCAGTTATTGATTTCTATGAAATTACCAAAAACATTATATTACTACCTATCCTAGGGAAGATGACTAAGGCAGATACATCAAAAAAGACGTTTCACGGACGATAACTAGCCAGAAGATTTGGAATTTATCTAAGAAATCATCATAGAGCGCGAAGATCACAGTAAGCCCAGGAACTTTAAATCGGAACCATACGGAACTATAATAATGCACATAAGAAGATCAGATCATATCGTCAATGAGCTCATCTTTAAGTGTAACAATGTCATAATAAATGTTAAATTAATATTTTGAAAAAGAAAAGGATGATAATTTGTGGTTAGTGGCCGTCAACTCAATTATTGGTTTCAATTAACAGAACTTCCATGGATCGTAAATCTGTACAGAAGTGCACTTCCACATACGACAAGTAAGAAGGTATCATATTGTATCGAAACTTACAATGTTTGTAGAATCAAGATAATAACGTTTTAATACTGAGAATATATATGATAATAGCACGTTAAATAAAATAAATAATCATATTCATAAAAACAGAGAGATTAATTATTTCATAATATTTCAAAAATCCTTAAAAAATATTTATTCGTATTTATTATATATCAAAGTTAGGGTACGTCACACTATAATTTGAAAACAAAAGACATAGAGGCAAAATTAAAAGCAAATCGAGCATATCACAAATTATAAAAAAGTTTTAGGGTATTCTTATATTACAGAGAACACTGTCATAAATTTTTGTGAATAAATTTGATTTCAGCATCGTATTAATGGTATTGAGTGTCTGTAATATAATGTTTCTGAGATATCTCTTTAATATTTTCTGAAATGATTCTTCTTTTCTAAAATGATAGGGCTTTCAAACTGAAAATGTTGAGCGAAATCAAGATGATATTGAGAAATTGAGTTTAATTTTGTGTGAGTCTCCTTATGTTTTGATTTGTTCCTTCCCCTTTTCACCTTTGGTTAGTCTGATCCCTCTCTGATCTTACTTGAATTCTCGTTAAGGCGAAGATATATTGATTTATATTGAGAATTTATTTGAGTTTTTGGATTTATTCTTTGTAATTTTTTATTACGTCCGATAATTTTTTTAAAAAAATGCGTTATTTAATGTTTTGGTAAGTTCTCTTCCATCTATTTAAATAATTTGCAATTACTATATATTTTTCATTTAAACCTGCTTTTTACATATCTGATTTCTGAGAAATTTTGTTTTTATTTCTTTTATTTTCAACAATATCAAAATATTCGCCTGGTATTTGTTTGAAGAAACCACAAACAAATATCGATATGAAGTGCCGGTAGAATTCTCCAGACAACGGGTGAATTCGTCCTGGCTATCTAGTTAGTGTCGAAATGTTTTCCATCGTGGGGACTCGAACCCTGGATTCTCTGGGTCAGAGACATTACTGAGGGCGACAGTTCTTGCCCTGAACAATCTCATCCGGTGCAAGAAAATCGGTAAGAACAGTGTGAAACTATTGATACCATCCTCTGATTTTTCTTCTATTTTTGTGACAAGCGACATGGTCTGGTGCGTTACGATCTTCTTTGGAGACAGAATTCCACCTTGGATGGGAACCTGTTCGATCGAACAAACACGCAACCGGTGAATACGGAGGGGGATTTCGGGAGATAAAGTAAGGCTAACGGCCGGTGCGGGGGAGCGGGAAGCATCTCACCCCGCAGCACGGGGCGATTGGGAGCGCATCCCCGCCCGCGCCCCCGCCCCCGCCCGCCCCGCCCCCGCCACGCCCCGGTCCTTCGCCTGAAATACGCCCTGCGCCCACTGAACACGTGTCCTTGTTAAGCGGGCGCGGCGCGGCGCGGCGCGGAGTGGCGTGGCGAGGCGCGCCCAGGGCGAACATTCAAATCAGCGGATGCCGCCACGATCGTAAAGCACCGCGGGGCCTCAGGGCGCCCGGAAGCGGCGTTGCCACCTCTACACACCGTTCGCACTCGCAACATCAGGTGTCAAGCTCCTGCACAGACTTCTACGAATGTCTCAACGCGAAAATATATCCAAACCAATTGGTTCGTTAGTTGTTATATTTGTTTCTTTATTAAATAATATTTCTTGATTATTTGCCTACTTTTGCTGAGATATAGATGAAATAAAAATCATTGGATTAAACTGGTATTTCATGTTCCATAATTCATACTGTTGCTGAAATACAACCGAATAATAGAAACAAAGGAAAAGGGAATTAGAAAATTCTATATTTTTCTAACATATTGCTAGTGTCTTGAAAGTTGTATTACTGCTTCTTGACAAAATGCCCAACATTTATTTACTGACTTTATAATAATAGATCGCAAGATTGATTTCATGTTTTTACGTCTGCAAATCTGCTCTCTGTAATTGAATTGAAATGGCATTTACATAGGTTTAACAAATACATTTTCTCTATCGAATTCCTCATCTATTAAATCTTTAATTCAGTTGTAGTTTACACAGGAAAATTATATATGTCTTTCCCTGGCTAATTTTTGGATCTTAATGTTACCATTTCTAGAAGGGTTATTTGTCAATCTGTAAACAATGCACACGAAAAAAATTAACGGGTGCTATTCAATTTAGGATCAAACATTTTAGAATCGAACACATCGGAACAACCATCAGAGTTACATTATTCCTCTGGAAAATGATCAGAGCCCGTTTCGCTCATAGCCAATGAGTATGTCTCATAGCTTCATACCAATGAAATGTGGATTAACAGTTTCTTACAATTTAGCAAATTTCTATTATAGTTTCAGTTTCTATCGTTGTATAACTCGGTTCCATTTGACCAGTAGTTGAATTTCTATCTTTGTATAACTCAGTGTTAGTTGAGTAGTATTTTTTTTACCAAAGATGTTGGTGAAGGGAATACTATTTTAAAATGGCTAGCACTCATGAAAAGCCCCGACCCAAACTAGGAACACGATTTAACAAACGAAGAGTTCATTGGAATATTTCAGATGCAACCTGAATGAAATCTAAAATTAGCAGACAAGAAAACGTTTCCACAATCCAAAATATCAGTACTTTTCCTACAATTGCACAATTTGAGTCAGTATAAATGAAAAGACTATTAGACACATGATAGACTTTGATAGACTGCAGTAAAGATACATTACTTCAATAGAGAACATTCCCGAGTAGCCTTCACGAAAAAATACCTCTTAGAGCAATTAATTATCTTGTTACACATAATAATTTCTCTTGAGGAAAGATAACAATTGGATATCGTAATATCGCGGATTTCGTATGAAACTAACAAAATCATTGAGATTCCTTCCCTTCATGAACAGAATGTTCGGTGTCCCTAAATCCAATCTGCATCCGTTTCACATCCCTCGAGCCAAAACCAATCGACCAGCTCCGAAAGAATTTTGAGCCTTAGAAGCCTCTCAATGCTTCTAAATGGTGAGAAGTATTTGATTGTTTGATTGTATTAATTGGTGAGAAGTATTTGAATGTTCTCGTGAGCGTCAATTACTTTAATCTTTTTGTTCCGAGAGTGTTGTTTATGATAAAGTCAGGAAGGAAAATTGTTGTTCCCCCATATTCGGCGTTGGTTTGCGGGCTGATCTAAACGTTGGTTTGCAGAGTTACCACCTTCAGTTATCTCCCCCAGTTCAACTCTAAGCTCGCGACCACTCTCTCAACACGTGTGGTAGTGTTGTTACTTGAAGTGTGTGTATAAGGGAGAGTAGAGGTCAGAGACGAGGAAGAGGAAATTGCGCGCAGTCTGTGGCCCGTGTGTTAAGGTACTGCTCCAGCATTCACCTGAAACTTACCGGAAAAACTCGGAAAAACTTCCGAGCATAACTGACTTCTCCCCCAAATAAATCAAATAGAGGTTGAATTCCACCTAAATTATAAGTCGTTCACCGTCATGACTCGAACACTAAAGCGTCACGTCACGATCAGAGATGCTGCAGCGGTAGCAAATGATGTCGCTAAGCCATCTCGGACGATGAACATTGTTGGCCAGTACCAGCAAAAATTTCAATGAGACGAATAGGGGGGCGAGGCAATACTGAAATTTGATATTTTTCATAGTGTATTATGTGTCTTGTTGGAAAAATATATTTTTCCACTTTAGTTTTTTTCTTACATTATCTATTATTGTACATTGACAAAATTAAACAAGTAGGCTATCTAAGATATCTAAACAAGTAGGCTATCTAAGATATCTAAACAAGTAGGCTATCTAAGATATCTAAACAAGTAGGCTATCTAGAATATCTAAGATAATATTGTTTATAATTATGTACAACAATTTTTCATATAATTTACATTTAAATATTGATTTTATCAAAATCTTCCACATCTGGGCTTAGATCGTTATTCCCGAGTTCCCTTGACCGGATTGACCGGGTTGACCGGATTGTAAGCACTAACTTTCTGTACTACTTACAAATTGTGGCATAACTCAAATAATATACGTCTTGTTGACTCTGTCACATCCCTGATTAATTCATTAAATTCAACACATTAATGTAATATGTAGTATGTGTTTCGTATAATCATATTAAATATCTTCTGACGAGCCATTACTTGATGTATGTTTCAACAGGAAGTTGAAATTCAATTCCTGTACCAAAGCCAAGATGAATACTACTCCTGTATGTGTCTACGTAGCTCTGGTCTATACCATCAACTGTCCAAACATTATCTGTGTATCATTTACGATTGATAAAATGAAGGTGGCGCTATTACTTTCATGAAACACTCATCATGCCTAAATGGTTTTTTTGAACTATACAATAGCATACACGATAGGATAAAATACTATTAGCGCTGTTTCAATGATACGTAGCAAAAAATAAAAATACGTCAGTTTTTGTGAAAATGACACTTATGCGATATAATGCGATATATTGGGTACTATTTTTACAAAAAAGTTTGGATAAAAATTGTTGAGACGTTTTTGAGGAATACTTGTTTTTTGTAAAATATACCAAAGTTGCTCCTCAACTAATCATATTTTTCAAAAATTGTTATTGACATATTTAAAGATCTTAAACTGTGAGAAATCTGGCTTTAAAATTGAAGATGTAGAGCAAATTCGAGAATTATTTTTGTTTTGGCAGTTTTGAAATTTCAAATGTTTTAATTAAATCGAAATTCTTACGTATTTATAAATAAAATTTTCTCTATTAGAATTTAAAGAAAAACTTGCGGTCATTTTTCAGAAACTTTCGTAAATTTAGCAGGGTTTTCACGTAAACTACCCGCAAAAATTAAAATATGTTTATTATTACTCCTGACGTGTTTGCCAAGTTTAAACTCAAAAGCTTCTAATCTGACAGTTACGCGTGACACATACGCACGACATCCATTTATACATACATCCCGATTTGGGGAATAAATCTGCGTGTACCGCCTAGCCACCAGTACTGATTTTAATCATATTTGTAACAGAACCAGTACATCGTAATCCTGATGTGTAATGCCTTTCTTTTTCTTTCTTTCCTCCAATAGCACTACACCCCGGTATGGGTCTGAGCTACATTCACGATATATGCGCCCATTCCTCTCTTCTCCGTGCCTTTCCCCACCACCTAGTAATCTTCATCTGCTTCAAATGGCTTTACAACAGCAAATTGATATTATATTGCTAAGGTGAATCGAACACAATTGTCTCACACCGAAGTAAAGAGAGCAAAAGTAAAAAATAAAATAAAAAAAATAAAAAAAAGGTACGAAATTCAGAAAGAAATCAGACGTTAATGTGCGAGAATGTAATTGAACTCATTTTTTGTAATCAGCAAATACGCAGCAATGCCTTCTCTTCCGCCTCCTATTCTTGATTCCGCTCCCAATTATCGACTGGTTTAGGGATAGAGAGCCACTTCGGCAACAAGGGACCGCGGGCGACGGAGGGCGGGGCGCAGCGCGTGAGATATGGAGGCGCCGCCGACGGGCAACAAGGCCCGGCTCCACACACGTCTCCTTCGCCTCCACCCCCACCCCCACCCCGCTCACGGCCGTCCGCAACGCCCATCCTCAACCAAAATGATGGCATAGTGACGAGGCATTTGAAACGCTTTATTGGAGAATTTGAAATCGGGCATACAATTTTTATTAATTTGTCAAAAAACTGTATATGACGTGTGGGGAAAGAGATTTACCTGCGCACATTTTCTTGAGGGACAGAATTAAAAAAAAACAACGAAAATAGAAAAACGAAAAAATTAATTTAGAAAATAATTATTTTCGAAAAATAAACATATTTGAAAAATGTTTGTTCCCGAGTTATAGAAAATCAAGGTAAATGAACTACAAGCAAAAGAAGTGCTCAACAAAACGTGCGCACAGTGAAGCTACATTTACGTCCAGAAGCAAAACAAGGGGCCATCTCAGCATTGTAAAAGGGGTATACAATTTACGTAACAATGTGTACAGATAGCTGTGTTTCATGCACAATACTTCAATATTTAGGCGAATTTTTGAAACATCAATCAGTAGTTTGCATTGCATTAACAGTTACTTCACTGCTGATTCGTCCAGGAAATTGAGGCTTTTCCTGGTAGATTTACGTATTTTATCGCGACAAATAGGTAAATATTAAAGTGGAAGCATAACACAAAATATATAACCAGAAAACTAATCAAATTGTTAACAAAGCAAGAAAATGTTTATTACTGTAGTTGAACTGACATCAAACGAGTATTTTCATGGGGTGTTCCTGAGTATAAATGTAAACACTAGACAATACGGTGTAAATATAGTAATTAAATATTATAGAGCGTCTGAAGCAAAGAACTTGTTTTTACAAAAGCATCCATGAAGTCATGAGGGATGATGGGATGATTCATTTGTTGTCATCAATGAAGTTGCATAATAATGCAAATATTCACTTCTTAAAGAAATGTTAACATCATCTACATAGTACTTCAAATTATTTTATACTTGCTTACTACATTATTGAGAATTTCATTTTGGTTTCTACTTAACTGGATTTATAAATAACTTCCTTTACGTTAAAAATATTTTTGGAATGTGTAATTTTAAAATACCATTTTTTTTACTTTCCCGCATACATACGAATATACGGAGTAATATACGTCGTATAAGGAAAATTATATATTGCTGCGAGAGAAAAAGGTGGATTTTCGGCAGAAAAAACTATTCATTGACGGACCCTGATAACGAAAAAGTGGATAAATCCAGTTGCAAAATTAAGAAAACAACTCCCTATTATGCGGTGTAGCCAGAATACCTGTTCTGTGAGTCCTTGATACCAAAAACCATTTGTAAGCAAAACGTCCGTCCGTCCGTCTGGTTGTCTGTCCGTCCGTCTTCCTGTGAACACCACTAGCGCCCAAACTTTTGGTAGGATTTTTTTTTCAAATTGAACAAACCGCTGTCGATGTGACTCGAGTAAAAGCTTTGAGATTTTGGAGAAGATTCTATAAAATTTGGGGGTGCTTTACATGAAGCCCCTCGGTCATGTTAAAAACTTTTCTCAAAAACGGCTCCAATTTTTTTCTTTAAATTGCTTGTAAGAATAAAGTAAAATACACTTATTAAGGTCCAATAGGACTTAATTTTCCGATTAACTCTGATTTTCGAAAACTGCGAAAGTTTGTATTTTCTCCGGCCTCTTCCTACAACTATAAAATTAAAGACAGAGATTTCTACTTCAAATAAAATTTGTTCTCCATAGTTTCGTTAAGGTCATGTACATTGCTTGAAAATTTTAGTAGTTTCCGCGTAATATTACGTGAAATATGTGCAATTTAAAAAAAAATGCATAAACAAGATTTATTCACAAATGGCTCCAAATGTTTTCTTTAAGCTTTTGTTAACGATAGCGCCTCAGTCACAAACGACACTCATGTTTTTGCAAAAGTCACAAAAATGAATATTTTTGACTTGTCGCTCATGTCGTTAATATTTTCATTAGCGGAGATTTCTACACATTATTATATTTATGAGTACATGTTCTTTACATAATGACGAGAAAGTTTCTAAAAACCCCAGCAGTTTTCGGTGAAAACTATCTCAAAATTCATTTTCAAAAACGCTCAAACACCATTTTCTCAAAAACAGCTTCAATTTTTTTCTTCAAACTTTTGGAGCGTGTAGTCCTAATTGCACTCTTTTGTGATGTTAAGTTCATATTGTGGTATTTCTGCTATTTCAAAAATTTCACAAATGTACTTCTTTTGAAAGATTTCTCACAAAGTTAATATACGCATTTCTGGCAACTTGTAAACACTACTGTATTTATGAATTAAAGCGCTTCAAACCAGGGCCACTGAGGTTTTTCGAAAACTCAAAAAGTATCTGTGAAAACATTTTCGTAAAATCGCTCGAAATTTTTAAAGAAAATTGCCATTTCGGACGAGGTTCTTTAATATTGTTAGAATAATATTTCCATTCTACCACTAGGTAACCGAAAAAATTAGAAAATGTTAAAAAAATATAGGTACTTCAGGCGAATAATAGATGGCAGCTAGTAAGAATATGTCCGACTAGCTAGCCCAAACCAAAGTAAATATAAAACTAATACGGGAAAGTCTGAGCCATTTGGTGGCACCCCTAGTTTCTCGTTTTCTCCATTTTTCGTTTCCCTAATGTAAAATTAACTTTCAGAATGTTATACACGAGTCAAGACTTATCTATATAGGAATTATTGTTAAAATGATTTCGTCGAAAGTAGTGTCAAGAAATAAAGTAAAAAGATGCAAGAAAATGATCATATATTTATTTGAATACATTTACAAATTAGGAAACAAAATATATTTTTACTCATATTAAAAAATTCACTTAGCTCATAAGCATCACAGGTTAGAAAAATTCGTTCAGAAAAAGTCACATCAAAGAACATATTCCGCGATACCCAGCATCGCAACACCGGAAGTAGTATGTAAAGCTAAGCTACAAATTCTTAATTAATCTCCTGGGAATCTTTTCCATAACCAAAGTAAAAAAAAAGAAACAAAATATTTTTCTCATAAACATCTCCGCGGCGTACTACGTGAAAATGATGAATAATATCATCGTATTTGCAGGATCATTCACAAACCACCGGTTCCCTAGCAATAATACTTCTAGCTAAAATACGCTCCGTATTGCTTGGTAGTGCATGCAAAGCATGAGACAACTCCAAAGCCACTGGGTATGGTCCACCCACAAAACCAAGTCATCCGCAGAATATTATTTCTTTTCTGTAGTTCGTGTAGATTTGTGTGGTACGCAAAGCATGAAGCCCACCAGCATAGCGGTTGGGCTCTCCCACAAAATCCCCGTTATCCGGGGAATAGTGTTTCTTCTCTGTAGTTTGTGCAGCTTGTACGGTACGCAAAGCATGAAGCCCACCATCATAACTGCTAGGCTCTGCAACAACCTCCGTCATCCGCAGAATATTTTTTGCGCCCAACTCGTCTGGTTCGTGCGAATCGGTCCTTTGCAATGAGACATGAACAAATGAAAAGAATAATTATGCACATAATCTTGAAAACTACGGATTCAATATTAACGTAGCGTAAAATCTACTGATTATAACTAGTGGAGTTCGTAATTCATATTATATAGTACGGGAAGAAATAACTAATTAATTGGAGTATCCGTGCAAGAACTCTCGGATATTAAATTGCAGCCCTTTCCCTATCTTTCCATTTCCATATTAAGATGGAAAATTATTAACAAAAACGTGTTAATTTGTTTCAAAAATGTATAATGGTATTTTCCGATGTGGTTATAGAATATCAAAGAAAAAGGAAAACAATAAATTGATGTTTGAAAACAAATTTTGAATAAATATTTATTCAATATTACAGACAAATTGTCTTGGAACATTTCATTATACTTCCTTAATAACAACATTTGAAGTAATTATAGAATCTCCCTCGACAGATTTTCGCTTTCCTTGATAAACACATAAAGACTTTTTCTGATAGGTTTTACTCTTGAGATAGCTACGTAAAGTTGGCCATGCGAAAATATAGCATCGCGCAGGTACTACCATTCTCTTTAAAATATTATATAACTGAATTGCCGAATTGAGTGAAACACCCGTGCATTTCAATCGCCTAGAATATCAAGAAATTAGTTTAATTGCAGGTACAGTTGCAGATTTTGCGCGTCTCCGAATAGGTTGTATCGAGGAGTGCCGAACAAAGAAAATATAAAAATGTCACAGAAGCTTTCATTCTATAGATTACTGTGCGAATAATGTTTCTGTAAGGTCTTTGGCTCTAAAATTACATAATTAAATCCTGAGAATGTTTATTTGAGAAGTTATTAAACAATAGATTTTTAAAATTCTGACCTGTGTGTTGCAGGTTGCATTTGAAATTAATATTTATATGCCTTTTTTTAAACAAATCCTTCATATTTTTAAAGTCAAAGTTCAATTCGCTACATCTCCATGAAATTATCTTTCTTTAGATATGTATACTTTATGTGAACAAATATATGCACTTACAGATCCCTCATTTATAAAGATTCATTGCATGTGAGCCTCATAATGGATCTATATTACTGAAATATTATAAGAGAGGATTTTATATTATATAAACAATAAAACATGAGGTGATGTTGCAGCATCTGGACTATCGTATGATGTACCAACTATAATTCCATCTTTGTTGACTAAGAAATATTTAATATAAACTCCAAAAAACGTTTAGCATTTTTCCTTAACCTACTTCAAAATATTCTCCTCTGCTCGCTCTTCCTGAGGGTTAATCTTATAACGAGAACATTTTTTAACTGTTTGTAGCTCTAGATATATATCACATCACGATTTTATAAAAAGTATGTGAGGGAAAATAGGAAACAAACTACTGCAGAAAGCAGACAAATGATCATTGTATCTGTTACACTGTAACTTCTTCAATGTTTAATAAATCAATCTGCTTAATAACAAGTTTAACATGCTTGAACATAACATCTGTATCTTTTACTGACATGCTTAAAATAGCATTTCTGAACGTACCACGAGATAATCCCTCCTAGTTTTCATGCAAATAGTTTAACTTGTTTTCTGGAAATGTTCTTACAGTATTCTTGCAATGATATACGAGAGCGAGATATCGCTGAAGATTAAGATGATCCGATTCTCTTCCATTCGGTGCGCTTGAATATAATCGTTCACTGGAGAGAAATCGTTTATATTATATTGTTTTTATTACCAAACCTAGCAAAATACTCTTCACTCTTCGTAGTACAGAATCGTCTATTCTTTGCCAATATTGTTTCTGTTTTCTGTTTGAGGAAGAGTAACTAAAGATGTAAAAGCTTTCTCTCTCGCTTATAGTTTGACTTCATTCACGGTCTCCAGCGCCAAGGCTTGTGTTATAAGTGGTATACCGATGAAGGCCGAACCCGCAAAAATGTAATAGAATTTTTAGTAATATCTTATTTTGTATATTACAATGTGGAAAACGATTCTTCGGCCTCAAAATTCCAAAGTTTAAAGCCATAGAACGCTTCGTTTTGGAGTTATTTAACTATATAGATTATGACAATGCTGTCATGTGGAGCGGGTTGTATTTGAAATGAATATTTAGATGCGTTTTTTAAACATATCCTTCACATTTTTAAAATCAACGTCCAATTATTCAAGTCTCCGTAAAATTAACATTCTTTAGAGACTTCGTTCATAAAGAGTGGTTGCATGTGAGAGCCACAAAGGAAAGGAATACTACTCAAATAATACAGGACACGATTACTGCAGTAATAGAATTATAATCGTCTTAAATAACGGCATTTTTATTACCATATTCAATAAAATGTATAATAAGCATAATTTACATTTAAATAATCATCATGGACAAAATCATGGAGAACGGAGTGGTGAAAGTGGGAAATTCTAAATTAATGATATCTGATATGTCTTTACTGATCTCTCTCTAGTTTAAAATATTGAATGGGCAGTCCGACGCCTTCTGGGAGAATCCCAGGCAGCTATCAGCTGTCAGCCCATGTTCGAGCTGAAGCAAGGCGAAAGCCTGACCAGAAAACAAATCTAGTTGCCTACACGGCATACTGACCTATTCAACATGAATATATTTCATAAAAAAAGAATATTGAATTTAATTTATTTCGCTTATTTCTTCTGATATTTTATCTAAAAGTTTGCAACTAAACACCTAAAATACTTTTGCGGTGTTTTAAGCCGATGAGAGTTGAAGCCAATAAAACACATAATTAATTTGCAGAAATTAATGTGTCTCTTGTTTATTACTGAAACAGTTATATTCGATTTTTACATCTCTTTTCGCATATATTTTATTTTGTTTCGAAACTTCTCCGTACAATAAACGAAGCTAATAAGTCAATTTTGTCTACAAGCTAATTACTCAGTTTTAATCGTTTTCTAGCTTTATCAGTTCCATAGATACTTGGATGAATACAAAGATTCGAAAATAAAGTAACAATGGACATAGTAAATATCAAACAAAAATGGAAGATACCTCGGTGTCCTTGCTTGTCGGCTTAAGAAGAGAAAGAAGAGATTGACTCCGAGGCTTGCCTCATGGGCCGTCATCACTCGGTAATGAGGGCACCCTCACCAAGAATACATAGCGCACGGCACTGTCATGAACGCTCTGTTGAAATCGCGATCTTCGTTGGGTTTCCCCATTTTATTTAGTCTATTTTTTAAGTGTTGGAAATCAATTCGGAAATTTATTTCATTCAGCCGAATATTTAATTTTTACCTCTGGTTTGCAACATTTTCTACCTCTGGTTTGCAACATTTAATAGAAAGGAATGTCTGAAAGAAGGATTTTCTTTGTGAGCGATAGTACTGAAGTATGTAGAGCCTTCGTGAGATGAACAGCAATTTTGCAAAGTGTTGCCTGAAGAGTAAAGGCAGTGTTCACTTCTCTATCACTATCTACTAAATCAACACTCTACCAAGTTTTTAATGGATATGACCGTATTCGTAACTAAATTCCATATTATTATATGGCTAATATTTGCGTTTAAACTACAGTAATTATGTTTCATCACTTTAGCTTGCGCTATATAGTTTCTTGAACTTAAATGAATTTTCGGGAATAGAGGCAGAAAACAGGTGATATTTTACGAAGTTAAGTAATAAAATAATTTTTCTTTTGGTTTTAGATTATTTTTTATTCCATTGTATTGTTCAAAATTTTTGGGAAATGTTTAATATTCGTCATTTTAAAAACAAGGTCTGCAAAAAACTTTTTCTGTAACAAGACCATAACACACTGTTTATATAAGATAATATATCTCTAAATCTAGATCTAATTTCAAAATTTCTGTATCGGCATCAGTTTTTATGTGATCTTTTTCCAAATGCAAATGACTCTCTATATATTATATGAATCTAGCAAAGTGTCACGATTTAATAACTGATTCAAATGTATACTTTAACTCCAGCAAAGTAAGAGTTAAGAAAAATGAAAAGCTCACCTAAAATATTTCTTTCTCTATTTATCGCGATACTTTGCCTCATCGTAACCTTATATTGTTTTAAGTTCCAGCTGTAATCGCATAATATTGCGTCACTCAAATTGCATTGACAACGCTTTCGCATTTGAGGGATGTCCTGGTGGAACCCATAACGTACTCGATATCATTACAAACAATTTCACTTCTCTTGGAGAAATAGTTTGAAGAAACTATTTGGAGATCACAAAAAGGACTCAGTTTCGTACAGGAGAAAGATGATTCCATCCTTTTAGTCGTGCAGCTAAAAGCTCAGACTGTTGCTTCGACAAATTTAAATCACGAACAAGATAGTTGAGATCCCCTTAAGACAAAAGATGTGGTTCATTTGATTCACAGGAGACTTGAAATTTTGGGTCAGCTTGGATATCTCCGTCTCCGACTCTGTCGTTTAAATTGTTCGTCATCGTAACATTCATTTTTACTCACTGTCATATTCACAAAAGGTATCGGTACCAGCAATTCTTTGCTATGACATAAAGATCCTATAGCAGGGAATAAATTAGGATATTATACAGTTGTCTTCGTTGGGGGTGATTCCAGCTATTTTTGACAGAAATAACAGTTTTTTATGATCCGTGTGTTCCCTCCCAAACATGGGAACAGCAAAGAGCATGTGCCGTGTACCTCTTAACCAGCATATCACCTCTTAACCAGCATGTACCTCTTAATCAGTATAACACACGACACACAGCATATATGGGGGTCCATTTCAGGCCCTGGTTGCCAACCTTACTCCGAAATACAGTTCGTAACACTTCCTTATCAGAGCACTAAGGTTCAGTTTTTGCGATTTCATAGTTGATTCTCCACAGATGTAACAAAATGAATTTGGGCTATTTACACAATTAAGCGACTTTCTTCTTCTAAATTAATGCAAAGGACAAACCTTCACGAAGCTAGAACAACAAGCAGTCGCATCCAAGCACTTTCCTCGCTATCAGATCTCTCAAAGCTCGGACGCAACCAACAAGAAACAACGCGATTATGTCTGTTCTACCATGACTTATTAGCAATATTGTCAATTTGCATTTCCTAGAGATGGATTTTCTGAATTCAGTGTCAACTATAGGATTTACTTGTTCACATTTCGATTGTACCTGCACAATTTAATATGCAGAATGATTAATTGAGGACAAAGAAAAGTTACTAATTCGCAGAATTTTCAAGCATATCCGTAAATAGGGAGTAGCGTGTAACAAGAAAACTGAGCGCGATAAGCAAAAAAAGATTTCATATTCGACTTCAGGCTCCGAGAGCACCATTCAGCTCTTTTGTTAAAAAAAACTGCTGTTCACCAATGTTATTAATTATATTTGTAGCTTTTATCAACAGCATTGTAGAAAAGTACATGTATTATTATTAATCTAATCTATTTCCCAACATTAAATCTTCAAGTATAAGTTCATATATAATTTTAAAAATATTATTTTTTTTGCGGAAATTTAAGTCATATCCTGACCATTTTGATTCTGAATTATTAGAATCACCACAACATTTAAACTTTGTTAGCATAGCCAACGCAAATTAAGCGTAGGCTGCAGAGGTGATAATCTTGCTTTGTAAACCTAAGCACTCGAGTTCGAATACGCGATTCAAATAACCTTCTGACCAAGTAGTTTTATTTGAACATTTCTGAAAGAAAACGGCAATATGTACTGAATTCAATGGCTTGTTTGGTGGGAAAGTTTTCAAATGAATTCCGAAGACACAGTAGGATAGAGGTTAAAATATTATAATATGAAGAAACGGTTACCAGTTATGCGAAAAAATTTTCTTCTGTAGCACCAATAGTTATCTATGGTATCATAATAGCAATCGAGGTAAATCATAAATACACATCAATTCATTATAAATAATCGAATTGTAAATTGCATTATGTGTAAACAAAGAAATTATAAAACATTACCAAATACCTTGGGAGTCCTAGCTTGTTGCCGATGTCTCTTAGACCCTGGCTTAAGTTTGAGACCCCCCCCTCGCCTCACCATCCTGTCGTCACTTAGCAGTGAGAGCCATCCAGAAGAAGAATGAGGGGTGTGCGGCGTGGTTACCAACTATATCACGGTCACTGTCGTTTATACCCATCAACATATACTTCAATAAGTAATATTTTGGTCTGACCAATAATGCAAACAGAAAAACATCAATGGGTCGCCAATATACTCTACTTAAAGAAGTAGTTCAAATATTGTTATGTGTACTTTTATCAAGACAATTTAAAGTAATGATACATAACTTTACACACTATATAATGCTACACAATGTCACAAGCTTTATCGTACCAGTTAGTTTCCTGTTCTCGTGAATCTGATCTATATTTTCAGTTTCGTCTCTCCCTCCCCACAGCTGCCACCTATGGCCGCTTAAAAGACCTATCAGAGCCTCTCGCGCTATCTACCGTTTTCCTGAGAAAATTCACAGTGAAGAACTCTTTCCCACGCCCCGAGCACGATGTCCGATGGTGCGTAACTCTCTACCCAACAGTAGCACACTTACAAAGTTTGTGCTCATAGCTTCTTATAAACTGCCAAAAACTACGTTCTCATCTTTTCTTACGGTATGATGCAATGTACAAAGGATCATAAAGCTTAAAAATATGATAATAAGAAATTAAATCCAAGGTAAAAAGATTTCTCTGTGCTCCCACAATGTATACAATTGTATAATAAACATTAAAATAAATATACAGAAAAGTTACAGGCGTTTTTACAGTATATTTAAAGTCATAATTGATTGAAACCCAGGAAAAGGATAAACATAGTTTTTATTACTTTATTAATTTACTTTTTATGAACTTTGCGTCATAGTAAAGAGTGCAGTTAGCACTATCCGTTACAAAAGTTTGAAGAAAAACTGTCGAGCCATTTATGAGAAAATGGCATTTGAACGTTTCTGAAAATGCAAAATTGTGAGCTATTTTTCACAGAAAACGGTTGAGATCTCAAGAAATTTTCCTTGACATTATTCAAAGCATTTTTACCCAAGTAATTTACTCGGCGGTGACTTCGGTATTCGTGAGTTTAAAGTTGAACAAAACTAGAAAATGGATTGTGATATATCGTGAGAAAGAAATGTAATTGTACCTCTGAATTTAATTCTATCTGTTTCGAATACATTTGTCCCTGTTTTCTAAAATTTTTGTATATATAATAAATTATATTGAAATATTCCAAAAATAGGTAATGTCAATGCCTTCGTAAAGTTTTGTGTAAAGTGTTAAGTACTTAGCCGTTCGAAAATTTACTGAAAAACAGCTTTTTCAGCATTTCCTTTCAATCTGTTAAAAATAATTTACTTGTTGCTTTAATTTGAATTTCTTACAATGTAGTACATTTAAGTTCCGTTGTGATAAGTATTGAAGGACAACATATCATGTTCAAATAATCTAAAATATGTTTCTTAAATAATATACAAAAATAATTCTAATACAAAATTAAATTGTCATTTATATAAATATATTTTTTTTCAATTATTGCATGCTTTTAATTCGAAAGTAATTTAATGGGAGTTAACAAGTATAGTTAAGCACGATAAGGTGACACGATTAGCAACCTGCAGTACTTTATAAAGATGATGGTGATGAATATTTTTAGAAGCAGATAAGAGTTAATTTACGTTTGCTTGCACTTTTGGAATTTGGAGTAAACGTATAAGCGAGATCAATCATATTCACTTTTATGATAATATCTACATCGCGTTTGCGGATTGGCCATACGCAGTGGTTCCCAAAATCGGATGAGCGACGCGAAGCGACGCGTTTGAGTGAGCGCTAGGGATTAGCCCACCCCACCCCAACCCCCGGCCATGAAATATATTTCCTTTATTCAGAGCGCGCGCCGGATAGGGCGTCGACGCGAGCGACAGCCGGAGATACGACCAACAAAAGACGAATACTCAATCCGTAATTGCTTCCCCGCCGCCTCGGCGCCCACGCATCCTCTGTCCGGGGTGTGGAGGACGCGTCCTTTCAATATGTGGAATTGCGCCTCCCGCCGCGAAGAGGGCGGGGCGAAGGGATATTGGTGCCGAAACACGTGGCCGCGGAGACGGTTGGCCGAAAGATACGAGGCCATCTACGTCGCCTTTCTTCAGCCGCTGTCCAGAGGAGGAGAATTCTAGCGGCCGGTTACTCTGATCGGTGTTTTTCCGTGGTTTCTCAGATCAACGCCTCAAGCCCCTATGGCCACAATGGAATATCACACGGCATTTCGAGTGTTTCTCCGTCATGCCGCTAGACGTCACATGATCGTAAGCTCTGCTACGGTCACGATCATGCGATGTCTGGTGGCACGCCTGAGAACGTCGCGAAATATCGTGACATATTCGCGGACATGAAGACGGGTCTCGAGGGGCAAAGTTAGAAAAACCGCAGAATAGGCGAATGTTGAAGCTGACGAACGGGTCATGGACCACGTACTATCTTTCCTTCCTCTTCCTTGTCCCTTTCCCATCCGTTTCTTAATTTCACTTACACTCACAGGCATTACACTACCACACGTGTCGGAAGACTAGTTGGGAGATTAGAGCGTGTTCCTGCTGTAGTGGTACCCTGTTGATGGGAGATACCTCGTTGAGGAAAACGCGCAAGTCATGTAAATGGGCGCCGGATCTCGCCATCCAGCGGGAGAAGATCACCTGGGTTCTTAATTTTTGTTCTTCTTTGTATCTTCACCGTCTCCATAGTATCAGAACAATTTCCAATTCGTCTTTCGTTCCAAGTGGATCGTGTACATAAATGCATTCTTCATGTCAAGTGTTCACTGAATCTTGACTCGTTACAAAATACTTATTTATCTCTAATCTTTGTAGCTCTTTTTAGTATCTGTTGTATTTTTTGTTTTATTCCAAAAAAATATGTCGCCAAAGTACAATGTTAATGATAGATCTTTTTTCTTTCCTTAAATCTATTCTAAAAATTATATCTTTGAATAAGATATTTCATATTTATTTATCCAGATTGTGATAACACTAAATTAATTAGAGGGCATACTAAAACGTGGAGACATATCTCCCGAATTATTTTCGTAAAAGCAAAGCCTTTTTGGGAACAATGTCAAAATTATCAATTGTTTTTTTTTTTTTTTAAATTTAAGACCTATAGTTCTACTACTTACTTCTTTAAATATTTCTTTTAATGACTTTTATTTATTGCTTTTAGGGCTATACCATCACCATATTTCTTTTTCTTCAAAATATGCGAGCCTAACCAAAAGAGAAAAAACATGCCTAGTCATACTTCAGATTCAAAATACAGTACTTCTCAACTTCGCTATCAGAACTCTGCTCTTTCTGGACAAGCGCACTCTAGACACGAAAATTTCCAGGTATCTCCCACCCCAGTCCGGAACGCCAGGTGACCCAGCGACCGGTCTCCCGGCATATGTGTTAGTGTAGTGTAAGTGTGAGTGTAAGGGGCGAGGGGTAATGAAGAGGAAAGAAAAATCGCGTAGGTTTCGTGGCCCATTTGTTAGAGTACTGCTCCTGCATTCACCTGGTGTTGATCGGAGAAACCACGGAAAACTACCGATCAGAGCTTCCGGCCGTTAGAATTCTTCTCCAGATAGCGAATGAATTCGACCTAGATGACACGCTGTGGGGCTGACTAACTGACAAGCTAGAATCTAATATTCTGCCGCCGCCGTCGGGACCCACACCTAGGACCTCCCGGGACTGCAGTGACATCAGTTGATGCTTTGAGCAACCTCTTCCGGTTAGCCTTTCGGTTTTGGACTGCTCAGTATCATGCCTGTAAGACCTGCTCGGGCCTTTTGCGGTACCTACCGCTCCTCTGGGGACATTCCCAGTGAAGAGCACCTTCGCGCTCCCCAAACATCTCACAGGCCTATTAATGATGCGACATCGATAACAAAACATCGATGTTAGCGAACATCAATGTTAATAACAGATCGACTAAAATCATGGATGTTTTTCAATATCGATTTTCTAAGCTGGTTTAGTAACTTTTAACAATAAATTCGTGTGCAGGGAAATTTAATTCAACAGTATTCATGTGTATCAATTTACCATATAAGAATACGAGAAGAAGCCGACAGCTCATTTGTTGACCACTTCTTGATGTGCGAAAGGAATGTGACAAAACATAAAATACAAGGGCATTGACGTCATCTGGGGCGAGAGAGTTCGGTCGAGGAAGGTAGTGCAAACAGCGTTCCTTTGGGTGTAGCACATGAACAATATTACCATTAGTTATATTTCATATTTTAACTTTTATAGTTTTGTGAACATGAGAATTTTTCTTTCAGAAACGAAACAATCGAAAATAAAAAAATTGATTACAAATCATCGATTTTAAAAAGTATCGGCGTTAATATATCGATGTTACTACAAAAACAATTCTATAGCCAAATCGGCGGTTTTTTCGACAAAAAAACCGACTACTTTTGGGATGCCTCGTACCGTAAATAGGTGTTATGAGACAGTCTCTGGTAAAATAGATCCATGCGTAGCGTGCTAAAATTTAATTTTTTAGCACTAGAGGTAAAAGAGAGGCATTGCTCAAATGTTCAGATAAATCTATGAATACAACAATGAAAGCAAAAGAATTTCGTATGAGTTACTACTTACCTTAATATATCATTAAGTGATTTGCATACATGAATAAAAACAAAATTAAAGATTGTCTAAAAAATAGAGTATGATACAAGTGGCAAAAGTGATTTTATTTTCTCAGCAGATCAAAATCGTATCGCAAATTATTTACTCCCAAAATGGCACAAGTTGAAACTTCGTTCGGCTTCTTCCTACAACAATATTGGAGGTTTTTTTCTCTTTTCATAAGTTTTCAAATTTTGTAGGTATTGCAGGGAATTAAGACACACAACACGCTAATGACGTATTGACGACGTATATGTAGTAATTGTGTAGGTATACTCTTTGACAACAGTACCTCAATGTCGTAAAAAATTACAAAGTTAATGAATTACGGTCGGATTTCGACCACTGGGCGACCACTAGCTAATACATGGCTGATGAAAAACCGTTAAGGCGTAGGCTCCTCATCGCAAAATTACGGAATAAATGGACAATTGGTATCTTTGTGTCTATTAAAGAATGGATCCTGCCCTTCTAATGTTTTTCCAGTCGTAATATATTTATTTTTTTGTTTCCGCTCAAAAAATATCTTTATAGTTACTACTTTTTGCCATTTCAATACCTCAATCGTTTTCAAGACATTGCGGGGGTATGTTTTGAGAAAGAGAAATTGGTTTTGCTCCCGTATTACTTTGACTTACAGTAGTGATAAAAAAACTGCCTCACCTAAAGAAAATTTACATTCTGCATTTTCCTAATTTAATATGTTCTCAAAAATTGATAATCATATATTTTATGTAGATTAAATGATGTTTATGATTCCAATACCTTCATGTCTCACTCGATTTTTGCGCCTAAAGTGGTGTATTTTCAGAAAATAAAGCTGAAGTGAGCGAGAACACAACTGTGAGCGAGATGTGAGTGAACTGTGAGTGAGGTGATGCGTTTGTTTAGCTCTACTGCACATCTTTGCTTACATTATCGGCTATCTGTGACTATTTCCGCTAATAAAACCATGGATTTGTGGGTAAGAAGATAATTCTTTCTAAAGACGCCTGAAGCAGGCATTCCTGGGTGGGTCAAGCCACCCCCACCCCACGGCAGCGCCGAGCGAGGCGAGGGCGCGCTGTGTTTGGGAAGGCGAGGAGATGAGGGTTTCCGATTATGCGTCCGTCGCGCCTCGCCGCGAGGGGCGGAGCGGGGGCGGGGGCGGGGCGGAGAGGTTGCTGTCGTCGCCGCGCCGCGATACGCATCTCCGCACACGCAGCGGCAGACACTAATCTCGGGGAGAGCACCCGAGGGCGGCGACGGCGTCACAAGGGCGGCTTATCGGGGCTGCGGCGGCGCTGGCGCCGGCGGAGACGACGACGGCGCGGCGGCGGCGGCGGCGGCGGCGGCGGCGGCGGCGGCGGCGGCGGCGGCGGCGGCCGAGGCAGTGGAGGCGGCGGCGGCCGCGACGGCGGCCGAGTCGGTGGCGGTGGCCGAGGCACTGCAGTCGGTGGCGGCGGCGGAGGCGGAGGCAGTGGAGCCGGCGGTGGCCGAGGCAGCGGAGGCGGTAGCGGAGGCGGCGGCGGCGGCGGCGGCGGCGGCGGCGAAGGCCATGGCGGTGGCGGAGGCGGTGGCGGAGGCGGCGGTGGAGGCGGTGGTGGAAATGGTGGCGGCGGCCAAGTGGAGAGGGGCTGCCTGCGGCGTCTTGGCCGGCGCGATGCGCTGCGCCGCGACGCTAACGGTGGCCGAGTTGGCGACGGAGATGACGATGATGGAAATGATTAGACCACGAGATAATGACGAGGTGACACAATGAAGTGATCATGTTAAAAATAAAATTGCTTAAATTTCGAGGTGTTCGCTTCGTTGTTATCGTGTATGATATCAATACTTTTTTGTTCCTCCTTAGTTTCATTCCTTTTTAATTACTCTGTCAGAAATTTCCGCATTACTTTTAATGTAAAAGTACATTAAAGTATCACGTATGTAAATGAAATTTAATGTACACGTACAGTAACTTTAAAGTACGTGTGCATTAAATGTAATGTACGTGTACAATTAAATTTACTGTACGTGTAAATTAAACTTACTGTATGCGTAAATTAAATTTACTGTACATGTACTAACTTCAATATTTAAAATTTGTTCAAATAATTGTCACCCCGACCGGGATTCAAACCCGTCTCTCCTGGTTTACGCCCACTTACTCTAACCATTATCCTATCGAGACAATCAATTCTTAGAACATGTTCTTAGGCCTGATGAATTGCCCGTTGGGATTTATGCAATTGTCACATTCTTGGATGCGTTTACGTTCGGAAATATGTCCCGCAGATGTAAAGAATACAAAGTTCTGATCTTGGTACTCAGTAACAAATGTATTTTAATATTTAAATTTGTTCAACGAATAGTCACCCTGACTCCCGGATTCGAACCCGGGACTTCTGGTTTACGCGCAGGTGCTCTAACCACTGAGCTATTGCGACATCCAATTGCTTCAGCAGGTTCTTAGGTCTAATGTATTGCCCGCTATGATATAATATATTCTTTACGTCTACGAAACATATTTCTTTAGATGTAATATATATTAAATATGTATTTTCTCTACAGAATTACGTATATTATTTATAATTGTCACTACTTCTTCACCTGTTTTGGACGCGTTTACGCTCGGAAATATGTTTCGTAGCCGGAAAGAGTACTAAATTCTGACATTATTACAGTGACAATTCTTTGAAAAAATTTAAATATTTCCGGAGAATTTGAAATAATTGTTAACTAAAGAAGTACCATACTATGTACACCGCTACAATTTTATTATAAAGATTTTGACAATCTTATTTGTTATCAATTTGAATGTAAATACGAATTTTAATCATTTATATTTTTTGTATACATGTTGAAAATATATTTTAAATTTATTATTCGTAAGTTGAAATAGCGGAAGGAAATATTTCTAAAAACTGCACTGATTTTAATTTAAACATTAAATTTAATGTACAACACATTAATATCCGTTTAATTTACGAGGTACATAACGTTTAATGTAGTCCTACATTAAATCTACATTGATTTTAATTTTAACATTAAATTTAATGCACAAACACATTAAAATAGCTTTAACGTACACGGTACATTAAATTTAATGTACTGCAGTACATTAAATCTACATTGATTTTAATCTATACATTATTTTAAGGTACATATACATTAATATAGGTTTAATGTACACGGTACAATAAATTTAATGTGAAAAAGTGCATTAAACATCATTAAATTTAATGGAATTTCTGACTGTGTAGTATATTATTCGCATACATTCCATACTTTCATAAAGAAGTACTGAACAATATTTATTTCATTGTAAAATAATAATAATAATAATAATAATAATAATAATTATTATTATTATCATCATCATCATCATCATGTTCATGTATATAATAGCCAAAGAATAATGACGGGATTTTTCCTTCTATAAGAAACCATCAAAGGAATTCTCCGAAAGTGTATTGCAGTTGCTATTACACCTCCGCGGTGCATCAAAGAGATTTAAGATCAAACACCTAGAAGTTCGAAGATTGCGTCGTATTTAGGTAATGAGGCGCACATGCAACCCCCAAAAACGAACAAGTATTACGCCTAAACGCACTTTAC
Source organism: Acheta domesticus (assembly GCA_031308135.1). NCBI lineage: Eukaryota > Metazoa > Arthropoda > Insecta > Orthoptera > Gryllidae > Acheta > Acheta domesticus. The sequence continues at coordinate 71,420,927 of JAHLJT010002406.1, read as the reverse complement.
CATCTTGCACTATTCTGCAACAACGCTTCCGAGAGCAATAAAATAAATTTTTTTGTGTCACTCTCTGACACAAAAGTTACATTTTCTGTAACTTAATCAACAAAATGAGACCTTTTCCGATGATCTATTATATTTTCACTTTCTCGAACACTGCTTACGCAGAATAGAGAACGAATTGTAATGTTGCAGAAAAGCAATGCGATTTTTCTACAGAAAAATCCTATTGCCGAGTACTGATAACGAAAAACTTGATTATTTCTATTAGTAGTAAATTACTTTCTGTAAAACCGAAAATAGACAGAATTCACATCTAGTGTATCGATACCGAAAAATCGATTAAAGGCAAAACGCCTGTTTGTCTGTTTGCTATCAACCCTAAGGTCCGTTCGCTCTAACTTTACTCAGCACGTAAACAAATGCACGTGGTCGTTACTTGTTCTCATTGGCTCACGGACACCACACTCCCCATCGGGGCGTCGTGCGCTATACGAGTTATGTCCCTTTCAAAATTGATTTATTTCCTGACTCTCTATACAAACAATCGAAATAATTTTGTCCTTTGCGTTGATGTAAAATCAGACTCCGAGCGTTACCTTAACTGCCAACCTTCAGCTGTTAACGAACCTCTTTGAGATAATGTTCGTTTGCCAGGCCGTCGGTGCCGCTCCTGCCAAATTTTATCAGTAGCAGTTCCGTTCTCGAATGAAAAAGTTGTAATTTTGTTTGGTTAGTGAAAGGTGTGTTTGCTCATTGCGTTGATTTTTGTTTCCACATTGAACAAATAAGTGAAGCAGTTCCCGGGATAATCCTGCTTCACACATTTGCAGGGAAAATACCTCAGAAGTGGTGAGAAGGAAGTTGTTTGAATAATTAGAAGCTAAAAATCCGTCAATGACTGTGTTGCAGGTGGAAGAAATGACTGCTGAATTGCAGGTGTTGGTGTCAGAAGTGTTTGAAAACTGAATTAACCAACTCATTGGAAAGGTTATCCACGTAAGAAGAGATGTAGAGCAAAATTTTCTCGCTTTTTTCATAGAAACGAATTTCCAACATAAAATAAAATTCTTGATGTGGTTAATGAAGATTCGGGACAGCCAAATTTTAAAGAAACATCTAAGAAAAAGTTCTATTGAAATTTGTGCTTCGGGAGGGATTTCACTGCTACCTTGCAAGAACACGCGTAAATGTATTGTAATGATTTCATTTCTGGCACATTCCCCAAAAACAATTGTGGAAGAAGGATAAATATTTATTAAACTGTAATTGATAAAACAACGTGTACGTGAATCGATAGTAGCAAGACAGAAGAACAGCGCGCCGCGGAAAGTATATTTCGACAATTTTGGAAAACACAGTGGATTCGGTAGTTTTGGAAAAACATCTGACCATGCAGTTAGTTGTAAGATAAACAAATAAACATTGTGGTCTTTATTTGAACACGATCGGACTACGGGTTCATTTAAAATTAGAATATGAAGAATTATAGAAAAGTCCCAGTGACGTGTCGGATGCAATAACTTAAATATCAACATTTTATGAAGAAGCTTTAATTAGACAACGAGAGGCGTTGTAAATCGTCGTTGTCTAAATTTAATAAAAATTATAGCTGATCCGAAAGACTTATAGAACGTTGAATTTCTGAATTGAAGAAATATTACAAATTAATATTATCAAAACAAGCGACGAATTGGTGTATAATGTCGACAGAGAAATTTAGCATTTTCGACGTATAAAATCTCAAAAATATATGTTTGGGCAAAAAACTTGAACATTGGGCAAAAGCGTTAATGAATAAACGCATAGTCGTGTCAAAATAACTTATATTGTACATTTTAGAGAAATTAGGAAAACAACAATGAAAATGCAAGAATGAGATTCGCCGGCATTTTTTCTCTTGCGAGGTGACGTGTTAAATCGACATGATTTTAAGAACACTTCTTCCGAGTCAGGGGTGATAGAAACATCGAATCCATGTTGGACGAATTCGAGATTTTTTAAGAATTTGGACTTAGACATTTTGGTGACGAATCGGTACCGTGCAATGGACATGCGGACGGGTAGTGCAAACAGCCATTGATGCAGTGAATGAAGTAGAAGAGAGAAGAAGTTGTTTTATTATTTTTATTGTGACTCTGTGCTTCGAAGTGATCGAGCAATTTTTGGAATTCACGGGGAATTTCTTATGAAGAAAATCAGCATACGCAAGATTGGAGCGTGCGAGTACATCGGCGCGTGCAAGTGGGCACGCACGGGACGACCGGGCTGGCAACGGCGCTGTCTCGACGAAACTCAACAACAGGAAAGTGTCGCATTCGTGGCGTAAATATCAAATTAGATATTTGTTTTCTGGGACACCCAAGTAAAGTAAATAAACTTTGACAAGACCGGTGGAAATCTTAAATTTTAAAAGAAGAATGCATGTAATTGTTGTCGAACTAGCAATGCAAAATTTAGTCTTGTTTTCTCATTGTTAACTTCATAAGTACGTACGTACATACGAGGGAAAATTTTTTTTTAATGACATTGGTTTTTGGTAAAAGGAATTCCTGGACGCATAATAGTTATAAATCAGCTGATTAATATTAATTTCATTTAAATGTAATGGTATTTGAGTTATAGCATTTTGCCAAGCACGAGTACATTTATATCTTTACACATTGTTACATTGTTGTTGAGAGAAGGCAACAGGGGACGTAGTGATACATGTTGATGAGAGAATAAACGAGAGAGAACGGGATTTAAAATTCTTTCTTTCTTTTATGAAAAAAAAGGTGTTCTTATTTCAGTATTTAGAAGTCCTGTGTATGCTGCAATAGGGATCGTTGTTTACAGGTATTTCCCGTACGGGGCCACGATCAAAATAATTTTATGCAACGTCGTAATATAATAATATTGATTAATTGAAAAGAGGAGGGGCGAAGTACGGTTGCATTGACGCAATAACGTGAGGGCAAGAAGTACGGTTGCTTTGGCACCATAACGTGGGGTTTGGAGGTTAAAAAGGAGAGAACAGTTGCAGTATGTTCTATGATATTTAAGCAAAATATATGCATATTTTGCCTGGTATTTTGTGCGTATTAAAAAAATACTAGTGAAAATAATATACTACGATAGTTCTGGCTGTGACACGTGCCGGCATTTGAGTATGGTCGTGGCGCGAATGACGTAGCCAATCACGAACTACAGAGCGGAGGGATTCACTCAAATTTTGTTTACATGCGGAGTGAAGTTACAGCGACCTTAGCTACTACGTAGGATTTTTCCAAAAATGGTGTTCTCGATATGACTGATGTCACGAACCCTTGAATTTAAATTTGCGAGAGTTCAAATTTTTTCGGCGTCTTTCTAAAAGTATGGCACTGAATTTAATTTTTGTCTTAATGAATTACGTTCGTCGGAAACATATCTTGAAATAAGGTTAAGTTCAATGTTTTGACAATATGAATAGTATAGTGTTATTTTGCGTGACACATAAGAAATTTTTGAATTTCAAACAATTACTCTTTCAAATACGGTTCCATTTTTTCTTTATTTTTTTTCTAAGCATGTAACAAAGATTGTAAAGAAAGTGGTGCTGTCCCATTTTTGACAAACTCTCTGTACTTCCGGAACTTGCAAAAACAAAAAAAAAAATAACAAACGAAATTGCACATTTGAATTTCCAATGTTTTATTGGATGTGCTATGGGCGATGCGGCGATACCGCTCTTTAAAATTCTTAGAATTCATCTAATTTTTAGCAGTCGTAATGAATGTATGATGAATATAATTTTCTTATGAAAGGAAATGGATTTAAGAAAGGCAATCGATTCAACTTAGAACAAAAACACAACTTTTACTTTAAAAAGTTTTGATCCCTTTTACGATATTCTAAAATTGGAAGCTCACTTCGATAAAGCAAACTTCTGAGAAATATTACTCTTCCTTTCATGTATAATGTATTGAAAATAATGCAACAGTTAAATTTATTCACGTTTGTTTAATTTCTAAAAGTTAGAAATGACTTTTGTTCCTGGTTAACGAAATAAACGCAGGTATGCACCAGAGACGCATCTTTTGAATTGCTTGAATTGAACTTGATCAAGTTCTATCTGAAGAATCAGAAGAGAAAAAATTGCAACATTACAGTGTTACATAACTTGTCTAACCTCGCACAAGCGATAACTAAGTGAACTATACAACTAATTAGTGTTATGGCTGAGATCTGATCTGCTGTATACTTCCTACATTATACACACGTACATATAAATATAGTATTAGCGTTTATTCACTTTGGAATGAATTGGCTGCAGTAAAACATATACACTTCACGCAACAATGGTTTTAAGCAATCTCTGAAGTTCACCCAGGCTTGAAAGAGAATGTCCTCGCGAGGCAAGCAAGTGAGCGGAAGGTCACTTCCGTCCAAGGCCAGGCAAATGTTCTTGTGAAAGACATTAACACGCACAGTTTCACGCGTTGGTAAAGTCTGCAGGAGCTCGACATAATTCACGCAAACGATGCGAATGTAACGCAGCATGAGTTCAAGGTGCCACGGTGATCTAGTAAAGTTCTATCTTAAAGTAACGGTAATAAAAGTATCGCACATATTGTGATACATATTGTGATACATTAGTTCTAAAATGCCTTTGTCTATAATAGAACTTCTGTTGCCCGAGGGCATAAAACAACGTGGTGAAGACGCGTCTGGTCATTTGCGGAGAACGAATTTTTACCAGGGCCTTTCAATTCGCATATGACGTGGTCAAGACCATTACAGTGGCGTCCTCTCCTGTAACACTTCTTACGCAAATTAAAATATGAACTACTGTTAACGATACTTCAAACGTGCGTGGTTGCTGCGTGAGTTTGCGAAACGCAAGCAGGCGCGAAATGTTACAAAAGATACTGTCGATGTTCCCGCTTTCTTCAGCGGCTTCTTTCATGAACGTATTACAAATAATTGAGCACTTATAAGACACTTTTCGTATTTTTTCACAAATTAGCAAATGTTTATGAGCAGAAGTTGGCGAGCCTAACCTGCAGCTGTACCCGGCGATACTAACATCTCCTATCGTCTCCAGCTTTGTCCTCGGCTTTGAAAGAGAGTTGCAAGGCCCTGATATTTTCTGAATTCACTTTCCCTCGTTGATGACACACAAGCGGAGTTGCCAGATGTGTTTCAATCTCTTTCCCAACCACTACCACGGAATTTCCCCAAATATCCCACCCAATGAAACAAAATTCCCCAACATTTAAACGAAAAGTATTATCCAAAGTACGGACCAACATGAGCGGTCCCTGATGACACCATTAGCATTCACCTTAAATTCAAATAATTCAAATCAACCAATCATTGTCCACTGAGCTGCTGGAAGCCATATGATATCTCCGTTTTTCCCATATTTTGCTTTCTCTATGCCAATCGCTTATTTCCCTCTTTTTTGGTACATAAAAATGAGAGACAATAACAGCATTTTTTATTCACAATAATTGAGAGAATGATATTTCTACCCCGACTCCGGATGCGAATAATTTCTCAAAAAAATCCCCTAACATTTCCCATTTATGTTCCCCATTTTTTTCCCACAACGAAAAAAATCCACATTTTGGGGACAAAATTCCTTAAACTGGCAACCCTCCACCCAAACTTTGAGCATGAAGGAGTGGGAATGTACGAATTGCCTAGTTTGAAAAGCTTCTGGAACGATTCGGAACGCCGCCGCCCCGTGGCATGGACAGCAAGGTTCCGAGAAGACGCTCGCCCAACCTGCGCCCAGGGGCGATTGCGCGTGCGGGCGACTGAGTGGGCGGCAGGGCTCACATTCGTGAACCTTACCTTCTGTCTTCTCTGAGGCGCTCAGAACACGCTGCTCCACGCTCGTAAGACAAGGGTCTCTGCAGTAGCGTGAAATAAAATTTACTATTATTATGGAATGATTCTTGAGATTAGGTCATCAAACAAAACCATTTTTAACCTGCCAACGTTTCGGCTTTTATTCAGTCTTCATCAGGGCTACAAACAGACCGATTTTTTTAATATATAAATACTCATTACGTACAAGGATTGCTTACACTAATATCTACTAGACTACTAGACTAATATCTACTAGACTAAATAGTGTAATAAGTTCTCATCGCGTTCCTCAGAGCGCTTAGCACATATTCCGACGTAATGATCGTTACGCAGTTGATGTAGGCCAGACAGGAAGAAAATTCATTCAGAGAGCCAACGAACAAAATTTAGAGCTTAAGACCAAAACCAAGGAAATTCCACTTTTGCTTGACATATTTTTTTAATATAACCACTCTTTTGATCCAAACAAAAAATTTTAATTTCTACACATTCAAAATAAAGGATCGACATTATATAATTTAGACAATTTAGAAATTACGAAATTACTAAAACATGCTTCAATGGCATGCTTAAAAGACCAAACAGATGTAAAATGCAGCATGAATTTATTTACCACTTGAATGGAGCCATGGATTCATGTGTCGCTATTGGAGCTATCCGGTCTGACAGACCGGGTGGTTAGATTTTATTTTACAAACATAAACATTAAGCGTTGGCCTCTTATATGTAATAGAAACTGTAAATCAACACTAAATCAAAGTTTTCCAGCATTTTTTATTATTACAAAGATACAATTTTACTTAATGAATCTCAAACTTAAAATATTACTAAATTTTCATCAAAATAATCTTGTCGTATAATTTTATGAAACTAAAAATAAACAACTTGTTTACAGTTTTTTTCTGTTAATTTTATAAAAAGAAATGTAATTTTCCTTCTACCACAAAATAAAACACAATCAGGAGCACAATACATACTGACTTTCTGGCTGCACTCAAGGCAGATAGATTTTGAACATCTGATACATTGGTATTGTGTCTCTTTCTTTCAGAGAAGGGCACTTGCTGTATGTCTTTCATTTGTTCATCTTGTCACTTGGGATTTCTTGTGGATTAACTGGAGGATCATCACTGAATGCCTGTGCATTTTTGTCTGGGTGACTTCCCAGGGCTCTGGCTTGACCGCTATGGCCGGGTAATCCTCCCCTAACAATATTGTGAGCTGGAACCCTTACTTTTGCCTAGGCTCAGAACTATTCCAATTCAGGCTACGCTCGTTCTTTTGAGGTTTCCAATAGTAGTATTCAGGCTCCATATTGTTTTGTATCTTACCTCTATCAAGTTCTTCATTCAGAAGATAATCACTTTCCACACTGGAGTCCGTCAAATCAGAGTCTTCTTCATTTGAAATCACGAAATCAGGATCTTCGTCGATTTCTGAATGTGAACAACATTCATCGCCAGACACTTCCTCTAACATCACTTGAATTCGTCGCCCACGTCATCAAAATGCAGTAGACGGCTAGTGGAAGAGTTATCCATTACACTTTATATTCAACTATACCCTTCTTGGAGTAATCCGGTACGAGAGACCTGATGCAGTTCGTACGCTACTGGAGCTATCCGGTATTTGAGACCAGTAGGGTTCCCAGAACAGACACAATGCTCATAAACTATCAAACGAGACTGATTAACAACAATTGGAATGTAGAGGGAAGGTTTGGGGGGGAAGCTATTGAGCCGGAGAACCCATTCTGCCTAACAGGTGTGCCAGTATAAACAAACAAAATTATTGTCCGGTCTCAGAGACCGGTAGCTCCATTAAAGTGTTATTCATGAATTTATTTACTTCCTGTCCCTCCTCCCACCCCCACCCCAGACCAACTGTGGATAAAATGGTCCTTTTAATGTGGTCGGTGAATTTTGTTAACCTCAATGTTTACATATATATGACCCCTAACTGACCGTTAATGTATATAATTTGAAATTATTTAATTTTAAATTTTGTTTACTTACTTTTTGTTTACTTTTGTTTATTTACTATATGCTCTTTTCTATTTAATGAATGGTTTTCTATGTGCATGTAAAACAAAATGAAATATTCTTACATAGGTGCATAAAAATAATATACGGGATTTCAGCTTGCTTTGGTTCCTAGAATTTTCAATATGGCGGTCATTCGGCCCTGCCAACTTCGAAAATGTACATGAAGCTAGACATCGGCGCTACATTCAAACATACGCAATTCGAGAAATCTATCATTAGGAACTTCTCTCATTATGTTAATTTTAAATAACAATGTTTTGAAACATTGAAATAATTATCATTTGGATCAATTTTGATAATTTTCTTCTAAAACTCGTAATGTTGAAATATGAGAAGTTTAATGTTTTACTTCATTTTAAAATGCAAATATAATTAGAATGCTTTAGAGGAATAAATTAATAAATTACATTCTAACAAAGATTGTTAATGATTGATAAGAATATAGAATTAATGGAAGGAAATTTAAAAAATTGAAATCAGAGTATTTTTTTAATTTTATTTGTCTCCATTTCATAATTACAATCATATATTTCATCTCAACATTCAACATTGAAAACTAAGAAAGAAGAGTTAAAACACTAATTATTTTTTTACCAAGTAAATTTTTTTCACAATAATTACAAACAAGTGTTTTTCAGTTATGTTTTTTGTGAAATCTTCATCCACACTGTCCCTGATCAGATGTACAATAAATTTGTTTTCACAATCTCCCCCTTACACTTCTCTCTACACACAACCATAATTTTCTCAGAATACTCCACTGCATTTTTCCAATGTGTCCAAAGTTGACACCTTAAAAAATAAATAATGTATTCATAACACATTATTAAATTTAAGATACTGAACCTCATTCTCCTTGTGTTAAATGTGTCAATGCATTTAGATAACTAAGATACCTGTTTAAAAGCCTGCTTCCAAAGATTTGTGGCCTTTTCCATTCTGTCGCAAGATTTTCTAAGGGCATTCTAATTGAAGAATCACTTTGACTGAGATCACATATATTCAGTTGAAACTGTAATAGGGAGTAAGTCTTGAAACAGTCTGCCCTCCCTTCAGTTCCCAGCAATTTATCAACTATACACCAGTGGTTAATTACTTTTAACACTTGAAAAAAATTAATTTATATGATAACTGCTTAAATCATTTTAATAGAATATATGAAGGTGAATATGAAAAGATGAAAATTAAAATGCAAGAATAATAATATACAGCATTTACCATGTATCCTGACAATAAATATATTTAAAATGTTCACATTTTGCACAGAACGTTAGCAGTATTGGTCTTATTTTACTTATGATACCTACATTACAGATCTGCTCATGGGCTTTCTGGCCTGGCTTCATAAATCTTTGGTCTCATTGTGTACTACATTCACTCCTTTCTTTGGATCAGCCATGACTGTAAAATATCAAAAAATTTCAATAAATATAATAGTTATATAATTACATTAATACTATACAAAAGTATTGCATATTGTAATGTATAATATAACATAGGTTTACATAGTAAATACTGTCCCACATTTAAAATACTAAATATATTTCCATGGGAGTGTGAAAGTATCAAAGTATGTAATCAGTAATTGTATGTTAGAGGCAATGTAAATATGCATATGATTTATTGAATATGAATTGCTTGAGCGAAGTACCTTGTCTTACATTGTTTGAAGCAATTCTCTTTGACAGATATTATTGTTATTATTTTTACTATTGATATTATTATTACTACTAAGGCTGACAAAAATAATTCTCCTGGATAATTTACATCATCTTTTTCCCCTATAAACAATATACTTACTTCGATTTTCCAAACAAAATTCTTTTAAGAATTCTGAACAAAGAAGTTTAAGATTCTTGGAAAAAGAATGTATCATAATTGCCTATGATATTTTCCCAAATTTCTTTTTCTGAAAGAACTTTCCCTGTAAAGAGAGTTTCCTATTATTTCTTTGCAAACTATACCCAATACAAAGTACAAAAATATACAGTCATATGTTGAATGTTACCATCAAGAGTTTTTTATAGATGAATCTTACAATTGCCTTCTGCACAACTATATAAGTGATCTGATTCAGTACTGACTTCACAATACTGAAAGAATATTGTGAAGTCGATATGAACAGCATTTTAGAGATTCACATACATTTGTAATGTTAATTTATTCACATATGGCTTCATTATTAGACCAAACAACATGAATTAAAATATGTTCAATCACCGTGTGTGCTACAATTCCCAATTTATACTAGATATAACCAAAAACATACAAGATACCTGCATGTGGTAATGCACAAATAATCTATTCCTTAGTACAAAAATTTAAGATTTGTTGTTTCATAAACATCTTACCTGAAATAAATATGCCACTTCACATGTACGTTCGGAATTCGTTTTCATCATCCATTCTCTTCAAATTCGCTTTTGAATTCTCATATAGAGCAAATAACATTGTATCTTGCTGCACTATTTAATATTCATTGTTTACCTTTTACACGATTTTCATGCGGCATTTTAACACACTTACGTGGCATTGTTTGCACTGTCTCGTTTAAAAATTCAAAACCAAATAATGCGATAAGAATATGAAATCAAAACGACAAATTCAATTAAAAAATTGTAAATATGCTTCTACGCCCGCTTCTACGCGTTCAAGAGTGCAGTTTTGAACATGTTGGTAGAAAATAAAACAAATGAAAAGATGCCAACCCCAGCTAAACAAAGTCTATTTCGGCGTGTATGTGCCAACACATGGGGAGTTTCGTTGACGGTTGACTCCTCTGAAATGGACTTGTACTAAACTTAAAGTGTAACGAAAAGTCCCTAAGCCAATGCCGTTAGTATAACGGGTGATATTCATTAAGTTGGTATGATCCACTTTCTCTGGGACCATTTGAGCCTGAAAACTCGTATAATTATGTACGTGATCATATTGGAATATTATTTGCTAACAAAAATATTTTTTACATTATTTGAATATTTCGTAATATTAGTTATCTTGCTTTACTGTTGCTTGCAGGTTAAGAGCGTTCCAACTTGCGACTAAAACAAACTTATATTTCTCCACGACCTTTTAATAATATACGTATTTCTGCTGTATATTTAATCGGCAAATGATATCGATTACATACCCCGTGGATTCCAGCTCGAAATCCACGGTCTGTCAACCAATCACATTCCTAGAATTTTCGGAATTCACGGGCAGAATTGCATTCTCTTGGCAATTCGCGCTTCTTTTGAACTGCGGTAGAAAAGTGAACGATTTCGCAGTTTCATGTACGTAACCTAAACATTGTACTCATCTTTCTCGTTACATTTCGCTTTGATCATTTGTGATAAAATAATGAATGAATGATTTATTTTATCTAATTTAATTTACTAGCTCAGTTCTTTGGTTCTCATGCTCTCTATACAGAGAAGCCTGGAAGTCTGAAATTATTTATATTCCGAAGGAATTACATACAACGTGGCACAACAATAATTTTGTTTATTAAGAATGGAATTTGAGATTAACAATATAAAAATTCTCTTGCTTGATTTCATGCATTAGGTTCACGGTACCGAATTGTCTGGCGTTGTGAAACGATGGCCCCGCAGTTCGTAGCCCCTTGACTTCCGCGCCGAAAATCCGTCTTCGCGCCGGTCGTCGCCGAAGTCGTCTGCTTCTTTCTTGCTGCTCACTTCTTGCACTATTGTTCCACAATTTGTCCTCCCTATTCGCGTCGGTGTCCAACTTAAACAATTCAGCTTACATACGCGCCGCTACCACCAGGATGCCAGTCAACCACCAACTCAACTCTCTAGTCCAGGGCCCCCTTCTTCCCGTCAATAACCTTCGTTACCTAGTAACCGCTACCGTCCAGATTGAAGCGCGGCGTTTGTTTTGTAATAATTTTGTATATTACAGCTCCGTCCGTCCAGATTAACGCGCGGCGTTTGTTCTGTAATATTTTGTATATTACACATTCAACAGAAAATAAATCTTGAAGACAGCGACATTGACAATGAAATTTGTATTCCATCTGGAGTTCAGGAAGTAGCGAATTAGACAACTTTGCAATTATAACAGAGCAATCTAGCGAGTATAATGAATGCTTTATGGAGTGCAGAAAGAGATATAGTGGAATTCTTTTAGCAAAACCGTTATCTTAGCTTACATTACAAAACTTTCTCAACAGTATAAACCCTCTTGTTTATGGAAGACTTACTCAGTGATAAGAAGCACATTAGAAGCAATCCTTGAACTTGAGTTTCAAATAAAACAAAATCTGTTCAAAATCTATTTGAATATTTCAAGGTCGTAGGAAAAGTAGTCTTCGACTCGCGCATAATGGCTATTATTCACTAGTAGAATTTACAACACTCGCTCGTTCGCCGCTAGTGTCGTAAGCATCAACTCGTGAATAATAGCCATCATAATGTGCTGTTGAAGAATATACTGTAGCGTCGTGGCCACGTTTCCAAGCGGGCGGCAAGCCTAAGCCGGAAGCTATGGTGAAAGGACGCACCTGAGCTAAAAATAGAGACGCCAGGATGTGGCAGCTCCAGGAAACACCCCACACAAACAAACTATTGAGAAAGGTTAGTGCGAGTCTAGGACGATTGTACAAAACACCTGTAATTGGCTAGCCATCGAGCCTGGGGACGCCGACAGCATGGCGCGCGGTAGGGGGACGGAGGTGTATATAAGGCGGGCGCTTTCTGCGCTCGCGGAGATTCAGATAGATTCGTACAGCTTGTTGTTAGCCGACAGGCTGGGTGGGATCTCCAGTGCACTCTAGCACGTGGTTTCCGGGGTGGAGACCGGTTTGATGCCAGGCCATGTAGGTACGTTGGTTACCGGGGACTTAACATCCGATAGCATCGCATCACGCGTTGTTAACTGCTTTAGGACAGTGGCACTGGGCTGTAGACCTAGGGACGGTCGCGGGGTTTTCACGGCTAAGGGGAAGAAAAAGATTACTGGGGTTTAATCAGTATTTGTAAATTTCTTTAATAATTGTTAAAGTTCTTTGTAAATAAATGTAAATATTGTTATCTTCAACGCAGTGCCATTTTCTTCAGTACGTCGCAATACTATTACACCTCACATCCATGACATGGCATCGATTTGAACCGTGTTTAAAAGCCCTTCGCAGCAGTCTGGCGCCCAAAGGAGCAGCGCGCGTTGCCTGCGCTGTGACCTAAGCCAGCGAACGAGGCGCCGGCGGCGGCGGGGGTGGCGGCGACTGCGGGGGGAGGGGCGCGCGGGGCGGCAAACGAGACTTCGGAGGCGCGGATTAGAAGACGCGTTGCCGCCGCAGACGGTCGCCGCCCGCGTGCGGGCGGGCGGGCGGAGGAGGGGGGCGGATTACGCCGGGAAGCTCTCGAGGCGGCGCGGGGCGGTGCGGAGGGCGCGACGAGGGCGCGGGACGTGGGAGCGTCGCCACCGGCTTCCGCCTCCGCCTCCTTAATCCGCGCTTCGCTTCTCCTCCAGATTCTCTCTTCTGCATCTTTTCTAATACGAGTTCACGCCAGTAAATTGTAAGAGAGACACTACAATGTAGGCCACTGATATTATACTCTGTAATCGTTCAGGCGATGCACAAAATTGTGCCTTAATGAATAACGATGGACTGACACATTCTGGCATTAGTAGGTTCATTTCTATGAATTCGATTACGGAGAAACCCATCGACAAACTCTGTTTGTCTGATTGATTAGTGATTCTGGGCGCGTCAACCGCTAAGGTTATTATTCTCGTCAGTGAAGTGCACGTTTTTATCGCGAGATGGGATGGTTTGCTAGCGAGACCCGGCGTTGGCTTGCGAGATCTGGCCCCCGGCGTTGACTGGCGAGGATTTTCACTCATCGAGGTATCTCTCCCCAGATGGCCTCGTTCTCAGCCGGAACAAGCGGTGACAGCACCAGACTGGTCTCCTGACATGTGTTGTAGTAAAGTGCTTCTCAGTGCGTGTGGAAATAAGGAGTGAGGATAGGACAAGGAAGAAGAAAGGATCGCGCAGGATCTGAGATCCGCTTGTTGGGGTACTGCTCCGGCATTCGCCTGGCGGAGAAACGATTGAAAACGTTAGGGCAACAGGCCTTTAGAATTAGATACCTCAGTCAGCGGCTGAATACGATGTAGTTATCTAGCTAGTGTCGAAAATTCTGCCACCGTCGGGTCTTGAATCCTAAGACCCCCCAATCAGAGGCACTGCAGTGACAGAAGTTGATGTCCTGAGTTACCTTTGCTGGTGTCAGTTTATAAACGTGTAATACGTGAACTAATTTGACTGAAAAAGAGTAAAAACGTTTAAAATTTACGCAATATACCTCATTCTAAAATCAAATATTGTCTTAAGTACATAATAGTTGCTGTATTTCTTCAGTTAATCTAGTCATTCTTAAAGGCACGGAACGAGAACACACCGAAAGATATTCCAGAAGCAGCAGCATTGCGAATACTAGGCAGAAATGCACGTAGAATTTTGCTACAACAGTAGTAAACAATGCGAGGCGAGGCGAGCTGAGCTGAGCTTTTTGTATGCATGGCGCACAACGTCGCGCTATCTCCGCCGCGTGGACGGCCGCGCCCAGACGCCGCTCCGGCAGCCATTCGCCACAAGACGCGGCGCCGGGGCGCCGCCGCCCGCCGCCGCCGCCACCGCCGCCGCCGCCGCCGCCGCCGCCGCCACCGCCGCCACCGCCGCCGCCGCCGCCACCGCCGCCGCCGCCGCCACCGCCACCGCCACCGCCACCGCCACCGCCACCGCCACCGCCACCGCCACCGCCACCGCCACCGCCACCGCCACTGCCACTGCCACTGCCACTGCCACCGCCACCGCCACCGCCACCGCCACCGCCACCGCCACCGCCACCGCCACCGCCACCGCCACCGCCACCGCCACCGCCGCCGCCACCGCCACCGCCACCGCCGCCGCCGCCGCCACCGCCACCGCCACCGCCACCGCCGCCGCCGCCGCCGCCGCCACCGCCGCCGCCGCCGCCGCTGCCGCTACCGCCGCCGCCGCCGCTGCCGCTACCGCCGCCGCCGCCGCCGCCGTTGCCGCCGCCGCCCGTAAGGCGAGAACGAGGGAACAGACCAAAGAGCGCGTCTGCGAGGGGCGCAGTTGGAGAACGACCGCCCTCGCCGGCCCTCTCGCCCGGCGCGGCGGCCCCGGCGCGGCGCGCGCGCGGAAGATGGGGCCCTAATTCACAAATCACAGGCGCCCCCGCGCCTCGCGCAAACAATTACCAATGAAAGTTTCAGCACCGCCATTATCCTCCCTTGTCCCGTTCCCCCGGAAACAAAGGCGCGGGGCCTGCCCCGATGGCTGGACGCGCCCCCACCCCCGGCGCCCACCGCCAGACCTCAAACGCACCAGCCAAGCCGTGCCTGCTTTGCGTTCGCTACCCACAAGCTGTGTTCCTCTCGTAACAATGTCGTTTCTTGCATCACCTACTCATCATCAACCAGCTCAGGGACTCGATTGCTGTGCCTCTGAGTGGTAGGTCCTAGAGTTCGAGCCCCGATGGTAGCAGAATTTTCGACACTAGCTATAGAGCTGGATCAAATTCATATGCTGTTTAAAGGAGAATTCACGAGGCAGGATGCTCTGATCGTTGCTTTTCATCGTTTCTCCAAGTAACAGCAGGCGAATGCGAAAGCAGCACCCTAAGTATTTTCCCGTAGAAAATAATTAACTTATTATGAGTTATATGCATACAAATGACGAAACAACGAGTTTATTTTCAATATGACATACCAATTAGAAAAATCTAACAAACGTCAGTATTAAAGAACACCTTAATACCAGTTAGTAGGAATTTTTTTGGGGTTGTCAACCCAGAAACAAAACATAGAAAAATACTGGATAATAATATAATTTAATAAAATTTAATTTCCCGCCATTTTTAAAGCTTTTTGAAGATGTGAACTATGTCTTCTAATTTTTTTCGGAATTGTATCTTTGAATATTGATATGAAAAAATCAAAAAATAAAATTCGTCTTTTCTTATACAAAATAACAACGCTGTCACTCTGAGATTTTCGGAAAATGACTTTCAAAATATCAATAACATCCCCTCTATTCAAAATTGAATTAAGCTTATGTGCATTTTTACCCCCTTATCCTGCTACAGTATTTTCTTTTGTCTTTCCTACGAGGTAAACTTCTTCACTGCAACAACATCCAAAACCTCATGGGAGCATTGGGGGTATTGTTCGGGTCCACATCAAAGGAGGAATAAATATGTGTATTTCACAAGCAAGGCAGTTAAAATGCGTAATCGGCAGGAGCGCAGCCGTTGAGTCAGCGAAATCACGCCATCGCCTCCCCATCCGCTTTTCCACGAATTCTCCAAAGGACGGAGACTGCTCGCGCACGTGCGCGCCTCGCTATCTCTGCCCCCCTCCGACCGTTATAGAGAAGCAACGGACGAAGACCAGAATGTTCCAGACAAAATCAAATGGCAATCCATAATTGGTCATCGCCATCCCCACCTCTGCCGCACAAGAGAGCCCATTCCTAACGTCTCTCTGTCGCCTAACCGAAAGGTTTAGTCCACTGAAAGGCATCCTGAGAGATGAACGCGCGTGTCAAGGGCTCCGTGCAGAAGCATGTAATGTTTAATAGTGCAACTTCAGCTGCAAACAGCTCGCACACATTCATTAATTGAACCGTGGCAGTAAACATGTAAATTGTATCTGTCGCTCTTGCGTAATGTTTACGCCCGTAATTGTTACTTCAATTGTGTAACTCACGGCTGCTTCTGGTCGGCATTCTAAGGTAATTACTGCAGTGTACAAGATCCCTGCAAAAAAATGTACTTGGACAAACTGTAAATTGACGCGCCAAGAGAAATCTTTATGGTTAGGTACTGTGCTCCTCTAAATGACAATTCAACAAATCTGCTAATTAAATCTTGCTTGTGCTGGAACTTTTCTTTGTGTGTATCCTGCAACTCCTGCGCCAATCCCACATAAGCTGTCAAATGGTTTCGGGACTACTGTACTTCATCACCATTAATCGTACAATCCACTTATAAAATAACGTAATATGAGTATAGTAGCCCCGAACAGGTGTAATACGTTTCGTAAGATTTGCCATTATTCTTAGACGCTTCAAACGTAAGGTTGAAGATAGTGCTATTAGATAAAGAAAATGAAATACCGTCTCTACCAGTTGCCCATTCAGCCTAAATGAAGAAATCTTATAAAAATATTGCTTTATTTCTCTTGATACTTCTATTGGTCACAATAAAGATCAATGAAAAATCTTTGCTGATCTCCAAGGTTTAGGTGACCTTTTAGGAATGCAACCAGGTTTTACAAAATTCTCCTTTTTCTTGTGTTCTTGGAACAGTAGAGTAAGGGAAAAGCACTACAAAATGAATCACTGGCCCCAGCGAGAATGTTGTGCCCGGAGAAAAAAGCGTCTCTCTCAAACCCTTGGTTGTAAAAGCAAGCTTGGTGAGGAAAAGCATTTTTCTACCTCCACTGCAGATCAAATTAAGATTAATGAAACTTTCGTAAAGGCAATGGACAAAGGAAGTGAAGGCTTCCAATACTTACGAATGAAATTTCATGCACTGAATTATTCAAAAGTAAAAGAAAGGATTTTCATTGGCCCTCAGATCCGTGAGTAAATGAAAAACCCCAATTTCGTAGAATTGTTGAACAATTGTGAAAAAGCAACTTGAGATGCATTTCTAAGGTTGCTTGTACCAATTTCTTGGCAACTTTCAAGCCGAATATTACTCTAATCCCGTGATTACAACGTATAAAGTAAGGGTATGTAATATGTCTCAGAAAATTTGTTTTTATACTCGCATTTAAACGTCTTTCCTTTTAAACTTGGATCCGTGACTGACGATCAATGGGAACTGTTTCATTATCACATAGCATGTAAGGAAAAATGATATAAAGGGTCACCCAATTTTTTACCTGATTACTGCTGAAAAACAGTTACGGAAACAACCACAAAATCTCTCACAATTTTTTTGGACGTAATTTTTATTTTTTTTATTTTCTAGAATTAATTACATAAAATATGTTTTTTCTCTACATGAAAGTACCAAATAACAATGCAAATTCTTTCGCAATACATTGTAGTGTCTGAGTAATACATTTTTTAATATCACCCTTCCATTAAAGAAATATTAAACATAACCTTTGAAAAACAACATTTAAGCTCTCTAATATTTCAATATTTTGTAATGATATTTCCAATAAAAGTGGTACGCCATATGACATTTTGCACATTATATTTGAATATAGCGCCTGCGAATTAGCAAAGGTTTTCTGTTTTCTTCGAGTAACAAGAAAAAGTTCTCATTTGTTCCCCAGTGTAATTATTGGTTAATGTATAAGTTTCAATGCTAGGAGCAAAAACAATTCCAAAAAGGAAGAGCTAGTTTTGTGGTAACTATTTTCGCAACACCTACCATTTTCTATAGAATTTTACGCCGAACATAGACGGTCGGCACATTAATGTTACTGGACTGGGTTAAATTGTTTTGTGATGTAGGGTATTATCAGCTTACGTGATAAGATGGAGTTTATTGCTATGCATAGCTATTAGCAAATTAATATTTTAAAGGATACCAATCAAATAATATTTTATAGCTTTGATGTAGTTTATTGGTATTATATTCCACTGGAAGGATTGTACAGACTTTGAGGGGACAAGGTTGAAGAAATAAAGATTGCGTGCGAACCCTGTCTCGTTTGTTAACGAACATGCGTTGGAATTGATCGATAAAATCGAAAAACTACCGATCAAATGAGCTGCACTTAGAACTTTCCTCCTAACTGTGGCTGAATCTGGCCGAGCTATACGAAATAGTGAGCGCGGACGAAAGCTTCGGAGGTGAAAACTACATTAGTGAGCACCTCTGGGCCTCTTTTTCCTTTCTTATCTACATATATTTTCCCAGTATTGATAAAGGGAAAAATGAAATCCTTATGTCTTAAGGGTTAAAAATACAACAATTTATTTATAGATATATGTATTGTTTCAATTAAAAATTACAACTCGACGTTTTGGATACTGTTTGTGAACCGTTTTCAAGGGGACAAAGTATTTGATTTCATATATTGCATGGTGTTTATGTTTATGAGAGTTTAAATATGTATAAAAGACTCATCATATAAATCTAATATAAAAATTAACATACACAGTCAATTCAAACAATAAAATAAATATGTTTATGAGAGTTTAAATATGTATAAAACACTCATCATATAAAACGAATATAAAAATTAACATACACAGTCAATTCAAACAATAAAATAAATAGAACAAAAAACAATTAAATATAACAGCAATAAACTATTACGAGACGTAGACTCATAAAATTATAAATTTTATGATACACCTGACCTAAAAAATTCATTTTGTATTGAACCATTTATACTGTTGCCAGATTTTTTCTTTCTAAATGTCGTGTATCAATTCCCCAAAGTATCAGCTACAAAAGGGGATTTTTTAAAATATTTAATTCAAAGAGGGAGGAATTTATTATATTTAAAGGAACTTCTTCTTACTTTTAGTTTAGGGTAGAGCCTGTTTCTTTACAAAGGATACTTAATTAAACTTTTTTAAAAAACCTGATACATTACATTTATGTAGTTATATTTATAAATTGGCACTATATTCATGCTGTCTTGTTTCACAAAATGTCTTTCCACTTAGTTCTTGGGCGTCCTACTTTTCTCCTTCCTTCCGGTCCTTTCTCTCTAGTCACTTTCACCAGTCTGTCTTCTTCCATTCTGTCTATATGGTCATTCCATTTCATTCATCTTTCTCGAACCCAGTCTGAGATTATATCTATTTGGCATGTTTGTCTTACATTAATATTAGGTTCTTTATCCCTTAGCGTTTTATTTGTAATTTTTCTCAACACCCGCATTTCCGACACTTCCATCATTTGGCATATATTTTTTTAAAGAAACAAAGTGTTTTATTACGTACTGCTAAGAGGCCTCTTTCAAAATCTTCTGGGGGGAGGGGATCACGGCCCCGCGTACGCCTAGTTTCGGAAATCCGCCAGCGTCGGAATTCGAAGCCTTCGATTGGCTAGTAACAGACCCCGCGGCGACAACGAACTGCATATTCTCACTATATTCTCGTTTCATTAAGATTACAAGATACAATCATAAAAGTACATACAATTCGATGAAATGAAGATTACTTATTGTACATATTCAATCACCAAAGAAAAGTACTTAGCTAGTGTTAAGTAATAATATAGAATTTTACTTTAGACACACTTATTTTGTGTAGATTATACATACATAGCAATTATTTGTAAACCAACTAACTACCTGTAACTAATTTTTATGACCATTAATAGCCTTAGTATAGACATAACGTCCAAATTATAATCAAGTATGTTAATTTACTCCCGACATCCTACAATTCACGTAAGCCAAAATTATCCAAAAAGTTCCAGTGACAATGCTGTTTTCCAAATTGTATTGATCGTTGTTTCCGTGATTACTTATTGAATATAAGTGTCTAATTCGTTTGGAGTGGTGGCAGCAAAAATTACATTTAAACTAGGAATCCATTTATCATAAACGACAAAACCACGAAAATGACGGATCCCGACAATGGAAGTCCCGCCATTGAATGCCTGCGCATGCGCAGTAAAATTCGTTTTGAAATCATCACATTAAGGCTTTAAAATTCACGCCTTACTAAAATTTTCTAAACAGAATTCTCTAAGACAATAAAGCTCAGGAAAGAATAGGTAAATTTCAGATCAAGATTAATTGTAGTGAAATGGAATATATCTACATCAAAATAACTCAGGTGTAAAACTTTTAAAGGCTTAGGAAAGAGATGGACACGAGCAAACTGATAGTATAGATAGTCAAAAGTATAGATATTTTACAATTTCCGAAGGTAATCGAGTTTTTGAATTTGAGTAATTTTTTTCTTGCGATTCAGATTTTCGAATTCACCTCCAAATGAGTACCAAATTCATTCACGACTACAATGATAGTTATACTTTGCAAAGAACAATGAGTCAAGCCAAACAGCACTATTGGATTACAGAGTTTCAAGTTACAAACTGGTCACCAACCTAAATACAACGAAACTATTATCTTCGCTCTCTTCGTAAAAGTTGAAACAATTTTGAAGAAGCTGGTTATGGGTAGGAACAACCGATATACATTATAATAAAACTACAGAAGTTTTTATTTTGTGGCTACGGAGTAGAGAGAAAGTTATGTATTACTGTGCAAAAAAACTACGAATTTTCAGCAGAAAAATTCTTATTACAGGGCCTGGTAACGAAAAAGTAGATAAATCCAGTGGATTCATTTAGAAAAAAGTCTCTATCACGTGGTGTAGCCAGAATTCATGTTTTGTGAGTCCTTCATACTGAAAAATCGAATGACGGGAAAACTTATGTCTGTGAACTTTAGCAGCTAGCGGCTAAATTGTTCATCCGATTTTCTCAAAAATCTTAAATTCCGAAATCGTTCTGGCAGAAACCCTGGCCTCTTGAATTTGAAACAGGAATTTGAATTTTCGGGAGTACTTTATATTAAGCCCCTTGGATAATTTTCCAAACATTTGCTCCATGTTTTTTTCTTATTTTTGTTGTTGAATAGTGTAAAGCACTTTTAAGACAATGGTGCTAGTCTCAAGTTCGTTGAAAACTCTGATTTTTCGAAAATTGCAAAGTTCAAAATTCTTTCGGAGTTTTACTACAACTAAAATGTTGAAGACAGATTTTTTCCTTAACGAACTCTTTTCCTTAGAGATAGATATTGAAAGAAGGTCATGTACAATTTTTCAAAACTTTGACTACTTGTTGTGTAATTTTGCGTGAAAATACAGACTAGAAATTACGTGCTGTTTTACCTCCACTAGTTTCTTAATCGAATCAACCCTGCCCTCTGCAAGAGACGTGACGCGCTTCGCGATTATTTATTAGCATCGCGTTGTTGAATAGTGTAAAGCACTTTTAAGTCAATGGTGCTAGTCTCATGATCGTTGAAAACTCTGATTTTCCGAAAATGGCAAAAGTTCAAATTTCTTTCGGAGTCTTCCTACAACTAAAATGTTAAAGACAGCGATTTTTTTCCTTAATGAACTCATCTCCTTAAAGGTAGATACTGAAATAAGGTCATGTACAATTTTTCAAAAATTTGACTACTTGTTGCGTAATTTTGCGTGAAAATACGGGCGAGAAAGTACGTGCTGTTTTAGCTCTACTAGTTTCTTACGCGAATCAACCCTGCCCTCTGCGAGAGACGTGACGCGCTTCGCGATTGTTTTTTAGCACCGCGGCGCGCGGAATCGGCGGTGCGCGTGCTCTGGAACACGCACGCAGCACGCCTCTCCTCGCTTCGCCTCGCCTGCTGCCGCTCGTCCCACCACATCAGCCAGACACTTTGCCCAGCCGAGCAGCGCCCAAATAACGACCTGGCGCTCTCAGGCGCACCGCGGCTGGCGCTCCGAGCGGCAGGCGCTCAAAGCTTTGCGCAGGGCGCAGAGCCTTTTCCCCTGTAGCGCCTTCGCCGCGTGCGTCAACGGCTGCCTTCACCTGTTAATGTTTGGGAAAACGAGGAACAGCGAACGCCTGGGCTTGGAGTACCCTCCAACCGGCGTCCGTTATGAATATACCGTCATTGTCCCTCAAATTTAAGGTTAAAGGTAGGCGTTTAAAAAGACTTGTTATTTTCGTAAAAGCCTGTGTGACCTAACCTGGATAGCTGACATCGCCATGGCGGATACTCATTTCGGTCTCGACAGGGTTGTAGGGTAAAATTCCACCTCGGTCATGGATATAGCTTCATAGCTTCTGTGGTGTGGCATAGTCTGTTCCATAACGCCGTGTGTCACCTAAACAAATGACATTTTCTTCCCATCCCTTGTCGCGCGCCGGTTAGGAGTAGGTAGGACGATGGCAGGAGTTGATGATTAACTCGCAAAGAGGAGTAGTAATGCCTGAAGGCAACGCTGCTCGTTGTTAAGTCATCAGTATTCAAATATATTCCAATTACTGTTGCATTTCCAATTGACTACTCATAATGCAATACGAGAGCATTAGTACTGTCAATCTCCCCCGATGTTTATCACGGCTAAACTATTTCATTCTAAAGAAGATCGAAGTAAGTCGGCAACTGTGTCTAGAACCCGACTTCTTCCGGACAACCAAGAATCTATTGTCTCCAGTCGCGGAAACCTACGTTTTCATATCCTGAAATATCTTCTCTTCCATCTCTCATTCATTTTCTCTCTTTGATCAACATTCCCTTCCTGAACACTTCGTCTATCCGAATCTACATAATTGTCCTCACATCCACGTCGCCCTCCCTCTCCTTCCGCAAAAACAGATTCCTTCGTTTTCTTTGAATCCAATCCACCCGCGTTGCATCGACGCCAACAGACAGACGTGTCCTCTCCAGCGACGTCATTTCCGCAGCTCCTCATCCACGCCGGCGCCCAAACAACGCGAGAGCGCAGAACAATCTGACGGGCGGGCGGCGCGGCGCGGCGCAGGCGTCGAAGTTTGAGTCTTGTTATCCAACGCAGTCGCCGCCTCCGCATTCAGAAGCGCTCGTGTGTCCTGCATCTGAATTTCTTTCCCTGCGCGCGCGCGCCGGAGAGAGCGCCTCGCCGCTCGCTTTCATCTCCGCGAGCGCCTCTCAAAGACTCCGCGAGAGGCGCTGGCGGCGGCCGCGGCGCTTTGGCCGGCGCTGATGATTAAATCGCGGCGCTGGGGCGAACGGTGCGGCTGCAGGTGGCGGCGAGACGGCGCCCGTTGCCGCTTCAGCGACATCGCCTCCAAATCACCGCCAGTAGCGTTTATTCGATCTTCTTTTTGAGTATTTCTCGCTCATCATTGATTTTCTAATACTTTCAAAAACGTTAGTTTAAGAATATTAGTATACTTTGAAATAAGTAAGTAAAAGGCCAAAATAATAGACATAAAATTTGTATTTATTATATTACATAATAAAAACTCAGATTGTTCACGTTTCGACCCTGTTGTTTGGGGTCTTCCCAAGGTACAATCTCAATATGGTAGACAAATATACGTAGGATAAGACTTCACGTAGAGTCATCGTCAAATTATAAAAATTATAAAAAGTTTCATTCAGTATGATACAACTGTTCAAGTGTGTGGCATCCATACCAATAATTTGACTGATTTTATCCATCTGACGTATGTTATTTTTATTATTTGACGATGATTCTAAGTGAAGTCTTATCCTACATATATTTGGCTGCCATGCTGAGATTGTACCTGAGGAAGATCTCAAACAACAGGATCGAATCATTGTGAACAACCTCAGTTTTTATTATGTAAAATAATAAATGTGAATTTTATGTCTGATATTTTGGCCCTTTACTCACTTATTTTAATTTATCACAGACAAATATCTCTTTATAAGCATATTTTGTTTGTACTCGGCGAGTCGGCCCGTGTACGGGCCATGGCCTACCAGCCGATTCCTGGCCTCGCAGCCATGGGTTAAGGGGTACGTGTGGTTAGCACGAAGACATCCCCATGCTGATATCACAAATAGTCCGAATTTTTTGAAACAATGCGTTTCCAAATAGATTTTATTTTATTAGTTTTTCAAGATCCCTGAGCATGAAATTCCGAGGCTCTTTGGAAAACCCTTGTCTTACAAATATATGCGCATCATCATTAAAAATATGGGGGAAGCAATCAGATAATAAAAATAGACATTAAAGTAAAGAATAGAAATTTGTAAAGTAAAAAACGTGCTGAGATGAAAACTAAAGTAAAATGTTACAAAATGTTTTGAGACCAAATTTAAAGTATTCTGGAGAGAGGTGAGACACGAAACGATGGCTCCATGGGAGAAAGATGTAAAAGTTTAGTGTGGTTCCCCTGCCACGTTTCTCTTTTCCTTCACTGGTACAAGAGGATCTTTGTGAAGCTTTTCGCACTTTTGTAGAGCTCATGAAAGTAAGCTTAGAATATGCGTTTCCCACTCATGAACTTTTGTATGCTCTGAGTTTCTTAAAAAGAAATGTGCTTCTTCAGAAAACCATTACAAAACTTGATTGTCTTTTACGAATGTATTAACTCTGCTATTACTAATTGCATCAAATCTTCTACTCAAACTGCAGCACAACGTAACTGGTGTACACATTTTTGGCATAGTGGTTTTAAAAGGAATCACGTTCAATTACTTTTCATAATTGAGCTTTTTCATCAGTGATAAAATTGAAATGTCATTATTTGAAATAATATAGTATTAAAATATGTGGTTTGTGTAAGTATCAATTAGAGATGTTTCAACTTTATGTACAGTACATCAGAAGAGAATTCCACATTCTCTAAAGGTAATATTTGTTAAATGATGCTTTATTTCAGCAACATTCACAAAAACAATTTCATTAACTTCCATTCGCATCGGCGCAGATTACTAAGCACAGCAAGTGTACATTTTTATTTATTTTTATCCAATTACACGTAATGGTCTGGAGAGAATCATGTGTCGCTTTGTTCTATTTGATGCTCTTCTATTAATGGAAGCTCTTAATTTTATTAAACATATCTCGTTTTGGAATTAATTCCATAAAAACGTGAAAACTGGTCAGCACTTTCACGCGAGAGTTTTGCATAGTTAAGCAAATTAGTGCGCTGCAGTTTTAATAACGCTTAAATGCGCGCGGGGGCGCGCAGGTAGCTCGCAGCTGGAGAGGGGAGCAGGCCGGAGCGGAGACCTCATATTTCAACGACGCCACATCACTCGCTTTTAAGTTAACAAAAACGCGAGTGTTCTTCATTTTTACCTCCTCTCTTCGCCCCCCCTTCCCTCTGGCACCGCCTGCGTTCACCGTCTCGCGCTTACTTTTTGCACACGTAGCGAAGAGTGCGGCAATCATGAAGAATAAATCCATCATGGCGGACGCCCCGTGTACCGTGGTCTTTAAAACGCCCGGCCTCTCGCGAAGAGTAATAGATATTTCAGGGATTATTACCCACTTAAGATGAAATTTACTCCCTCGAGTCTAAAGTAATTAATTTCTTAGGCTAGACTTAATTTATATTGTGCTCGTTCCTTCCGGGCACGCGGCTCTCGCCTCATTGGGGACGGTGGCGGGGAAGGGAGCGGGGCAGGGCGCGGGTGGGGGTGGGGGGGGCGCCGCGGGCAGGGGTGCGCAGACGGCCAAGATGCGCCCGAAGACGCGCAGGGGAAGTGCCGTCTTTCTCTAGCGCAAGGATTCCAATGACCTTGGGAAGAAATTCCATTGCACAGGTGAGGTAGCTCAGCCGGTTCAATGTGACGGGGAGGGAGCACAGCGCCTCTGATCGGGAGGTCCTAGGGGCCGAGTCCCGACCATGGCGATATATTTGACATGTGTAGACGACTATGTAGATAGGTGAAATCAACCACTGTCTGGAGAAAAATTCTAGCGACCGCTTGCTCTCATCAGTAGTTTTCCATAGTTTTCCCGAGCAACACCAGCCGAATGCCAAAGCACTTTCCTTACAAACGGACCTCGGCTAGATGATAATGCAATGCTGTTAATTTCTTAATCCAATAGATACGCATCTTATCGATCCCATGGGATTTCCAGTTTCCCATGTTCTTAATTACGTGGAAGAGGTCCTCTTCCGAGAATTTGTGAACATCTTCCACTATTTCCGTGAGTCCATCGGCAGCATGAACTTCATATTGGATACGTCTTTTTGTACGGATCTGCTTTTTTCCCCGATTCCTAGCCAAAATGTTTCGATGTCATCTTTTGAAGGAGGGGCAGGATTACAATTCGGTTTCTGAGTCAGATTGCGATAGAATCTCCTCGTGCCTGTTTCAAACGACTGCTTCTGCACACGCAAACCGCTACGTTTGTAATGCCCAATTCGTTGAGCACATGATTGAATTTTCTCTTTTTGCTTCTCAGCTGCCATGAGCGTTATGATGTCATTTTGAATTTGGTATTATTGTTCAACATGAAGTATTTTTGGTTGAACTTTCGATGTGTGAGTTGATATAGAGGGTGCCTCGGCTAAGAGTGGTATTTCACTCAGAGTGTCATCTATCCGTTTTATACGTAGTATATTCTTTTCGCCAATGGGGGTATGTTACTCTGTCAGGCTTCCGGTCGAGGTTCTCGGCTAGATCCAAAATTGTCAGTGATATCAGATATCCAGTTGCATAAACGATGTGATTGATTTCAGTAATATTTAGATTTCTACCTGGGTCCTAGACAATCTCATTAAAGATAGAATTCGCTGTCTCTATCAGTCTCTTAGCTTTAGAATATTCTCCTCAACGGTGTACGAGATTCGAATGGTAGTAGACGAATTCTTTCTATCTCGCTTTGAAGGAGGTTCCTTATTGTGTGATTATTATCTAGATGAATTTTCATCACGAATGTTGGTTCATGAACGGCCAAATTGATTCAAATTTGGTGCCGCTCATGGAATTCAATTATTTATAACAATCGTTGGCGTTAATTAACAGCACAGAACATTTATATCAAACGTCGCGCGTAGTAAAAGCACCACATCACTCCCTTTAATTCATCCCGTGGCCATTTCTGACGATGGCTTCGAGCTACTGCCGGCTCTGGGTCCCTGGGACTAACATCTTTTGAAAAGACAGACGTCGACATGGTGACATTAACTCGGTTTCTGAGCAGCCATGGGACAAGGGTAGAAAAAGGTACTTTAAGATTCATTACATTTCTTGTACTAGCCATTTTACTAATTGGTTTTAAGTCAAGATTCGCAGGAATAAAGTTTGAGTTCACAGATCACACTTAACCCATGAGTTATTTTCTGTTATCCGTTACTGCGACCCACAGTGGCCCCAGGACATCCTCCCACAGGGTCCAGCAATGGGTTCCTCCGATCGCCAGTCGGCATTACTAAACTCTATGGGATTTTCACTGACTGCTGATGGCAGCCTTCTTCGCTGGCTAATGCAAGGTTCGGGCCTCCACTCTAATCAGTGGCCTGGCGTGCCGACCCAGTGTCTCCCTTGTACCCTCCATGGGTCGACAATAGGAAGTCCAAAAGTTTATGACCCCACCCTCTCTACTTACTTCCCACTTTCCTCTGGAGTACTGCTTCGTCTGACCCCTCACCTTAAACCTATTCAGCATGGGAGGCTCTACTTATAGCTGGGCTACCACCGACATAGCTCGTAGGCAATGGGGGTTCTCAAGTTCCACCACCAACTACAAGGTCGTGTACTCCTTAGCTAGAGTTGTCGTTATTGTTATTATTATTATTATTATTACTATTATTATTAATACTATTATTATTGTTATTACTATTATATTCTTTATTCAATATTTTACAGTAATCACAGAGATACAAATCAAAGCATGACTACATTTTACTTACAAATAAGTATAAAACTTATAGTCATTATTACCACACAGTAATTGATATATTTCACTCGTGAGATGCCCACAAATGAAACGTAAGAATGGTAATAAATCGTCCAATCAAAAGTATTTTGCTCATGCAATTTCATCGTTTTCGGTTTATCGCTCCAGGTGCATTGGTTTCCAGTATAACGTCACCAAGAAAATTCCAAATGAACATCACCTTCTTAGATGACCTGTACGCCTTTACAAATTGTTGATGGAATAACCGAGGTAAGCGAGTGCAAATGGATCGTCTCTTTCTCATTACTAATCCTTCTGTACTTAAATTTAACTTGTTTAGCAACTGTCTGTTGGTCATAAATAAGTTTATAAATGCTTCTATATTTCTGCTGAAAAAGCTGATTTGGAATTCACACGTAAAAAATGACTAACCATTCAAATCGCTCGACAGTAAATTTATAAATGGTTTACGTCGGAATACAAGAACAAGCTGTTAAAATAACGGGTCATGCGAATGCCTCCTCTTTAAAATCTCCCTGCAGTTAAATGAGGAATACAATTCTTCATTTCTGGACAAAACATACAATTCAAGAACCACAACTTCTTTATACTGAAGACCAAAATAATATAATTAACTTCTGTAAAACCATAAATATTTTTTTAACATTTGACACCATTGTCACTTGTAAAAATTACTTCCACTTTGCATTGTGTTGATTTAATTCTGTACCCAATTATATATGCAGTATCATAATGTATCTGTAACTCTTAATAGTCGTTGAATAATAATAAATAACGCAACTATAAATAAATTAATTAAATTAAAAGAACAACAAGTTCAGTTCTAGAAACAAATAAATCTTCACAAGTTACGTATGCTTTCAACAACTGTATATTTCAAGTGTACACATTCAACAAAAAATAAAATTAATAGAGGTGATCTATTCATACACCTAAGTTCGTTTGGTTTGTTATTTACTGATTATTCTAAAAATTAAATAATTTAAGAAATAAAAGTTTCGTATTGTTGATTTCACTCTAGCTAATTTGTACAGAGATTCTTGACTTTATGGCTGATGCCGATGCATCTTCTATTAAAACGTTTTTTACTAATATTAGTTATTAAGATATTGTTGAAGTTCAGATTTACTAATAACTATATATTTATTTTCATTCGTGAAATAATCTTCACAATTGCCACTCGAGGTTCTGAGTTTCCGAGATAAATTCACGCGCCACTACCTGGCGCCGCTATGCGACTCATTAATTTA
The DNA here is from genome assembly GCA_031308135.1 of Acheta domesticus. Taxonomy (NCBI): domain Eukaryota; kingdom Metazoa; phylum Arthropoda; class Insecta; order Orthoptera; family Gryllidae; genus Acheta; species Acheta domesticus. The sequence goes on along the minus strand of JAHLJT010002406.1, from coordinate 71,391,444 downwards.
TCTGTCAACTCAGAGCCTCTCATATTACGTTTCATAAATACATGATTTCATAATTATAAGCGCAGAATATTTCTCCACACGAAATGTAAAATTTTGTATTAACAATTTTACTAAATATGTGCATTTATTAAATTTCTGGTCATAAAACACTTGTTGTTTACGATTGCCTTCTATGTTTTTAATACTTCATATTTATTGATGCCCAGTTCCTCCTTTGACTTTGAGAGAGGTGTTTTCGCGTCGCCCGGAGGCCATTCCTTCTTTACAAAATGGGCCAATTCTCTGTATTTTTCCAACTTCATCTAGTAAATTGGCATGTAGTTGTTACAAAGTCTACAAAGCAAATCGTATTGAATACATTGATCCAAAGAGTAATATCAGGTCTGTCGTGATAATCGGTTTTAAGTATTTGGATACTTCAGTCTCAGTGTAGTTTGTGTCCTATTCTAGGACTATTTGTAGATCTCACTTGTAATGAGATGTAGTAATCTGCAGAATAATAATAATTCTTGGAGTTAACAGTGGATTATACGCCCCATGCTATCATGGATTAGTTTGTGCACAGAGTGTGCTAATACACAATAGCTTCCTAATATATGTTGGATCATTTCAGGTCCTTTGCCGCACTGTCTGCAATTGCTATTCACTAAATGCTTACGAAAGTTATGTTTTGCTCGTACTTGGTGTTATATTGCGATAAAGAAACCCTCATTCTCATGATATATGTACTGTAATGGGTTATCTGAGTACCATTACAGCCCATCACTAAAAAAGATTTTAATAAAAGAATATATTATTGTAAACAACAATAGAGGTCGACGTTAGACGTGTAATAAAATTTAAATAAGGAAATAATAATGGGAAGGATGTATAATAAAAAACAACGGAATTAATAAAACAACAAATTAATTTTAATAGTGATTTTGATAATGAACACGTGGGAATATCCCGTGGATAATAAAAATAATTAAAGAATCGCAAGGACACCGGATGTCAAAGAGCAAAAGGAGGGATATGCAAATAAATAGTTAGCCAATCCGTAGGAACACGGACATTATACAATGTGGGGGAAGTGCGCAGATAGAGCAAGAAGAAAGGAATCTGGAGACGCTACTGAACATAGAGGAAGACAATTGAAGGGCGTGGATTACAGCATGCAGGAGAAAATCTATGCGTATTTTGGTGAAGGTCAGAATGATGAGTGCTTTGATACAAGATAGAACGATTTGCGTTGTGGTCGAGTAGAGAACGCTTTGTATCGCAGTAGAAAACGGATGTCGGTGGTTGTAAAGAGCAGAACGTGCTCAGGAGTGATCGCGTATATGTTATTAGTTGCGCACTTTCATTACAAGGATTCGGATAGAAAGCTTAAAAATTGAATGGACTCAAGTGCAATGGAACGCGTCCCAGTAGCACATGGTAAGACATCACCGACGGCAGGAGGTGAAACGTCTACAAACCTGGTTAAAGTAGGCGGAGAATTCGAAAAGGGAAATGATCGATCCCGGACCGAAGGATAGCGAACCCGGACTGAAGGATAGTGATCCCGGACCGAAGGGTCGCGGGTTCGAGTCCCGCCTCGGGCATAGTAGTATGTATTCGTCCTTCACTCCCTATCATCACCATATCGTTTGATCCTCATAGATAGCATTACATTTGTTGTGTCTTTACAATCAGAAGAAAAACTCCGTTTCTCACAACATTTATTTTTCACAACATAAAAATACAATGGTCGCCGGGAGGCGAACTGGGTGAGCCACTTGCTCCGTTTTTACAGCCGACGGCCGTGGTGAGTGGCAGTGTGGGGGCCGTGACAACGGCCGCGGCGAACAGGTAGTGTCGCCGGTTGAGAGTCGTGGCGGCGGCGGAGCCGTCGCCCAGGTGCCGAGCGGCTGGAGCGCGGGGGCCAGGTAGAACCCGCGACAGCGTGAGGCCGTAGCACCACCCGGGCGATGCCAGGCGGAAAAGTCGCTAGCCGAACGTGGCGACGGCAGCGGGGCCGTCCGCTCGGCAATGGTGAGGCCGGGGAGTGGCTGCGTCGCTGGGAGAGCGTCGTGGCGGCGGCGGGGCCGGCGCCCGGGGCGGCGAGGCAGTGGCGTTGTTTTGCTGTTGCCTCGGCGTGACGAGTCGGTAGACTTGGTCGGTTGGCTCGTGCTGGCGGTTGCGTGCGCTGGCAGTCCGTAGCTCGCTGGCAGACTTTTGGCAGATTCGTAGCGGACAGGTTGACGACTGGTAGCTGACTTCTGCTGACCCGTTGTCCACCGGGCTTTTATACCCCGGTGGGCCAATGGGAAATCGAGTTCTACGCTACGGTCAGTGCGCAGCGCGTTTGTGCTGCGCCCTCTTGACCGAGTCTTGCGTTTTTCTGGGGCGCGCCGTTTGAGTAGTCGGCGCGCACACAGCAACATTAAAATCCAATAGTGGTGGCTAATAACCAAGAAGTTGATACAATCTTAAGCAACAAAAAAATACTGTTATTAGTTTTGTAAGTTAAGATATATTTGAGAACAAAAGTGGAAAATATGGCCATATGTGTGAATGTAATCAAGAATGTCTGGGTTGCATATATAGGGTGCATGAGAGGAATTGATAGTGAGAATATTTGTTTTCTTGGCATTGATGGTGTCATTTTGTTTTGTAAAATAAAATCACAGAAAGAATAGAGATTGTAAGTCTTGAGAAAAAAATGGAATTATATTTTTTTCAGAAAGACGAATCTATTTATTTATTTTGTTTGTTTATTATTCCAGTGATTGAATTGCACAAGAAACAAGACTCGTTACGAAATACTTTCGTCATTGCAATTCCGTATGGACAAGTCTGTAAACCCACGATAATAAATTTTCTGTTGCTTGCAATAATCCTCTTTGCTGATTAATAGATGAAATTACTAAGCAAGCCAAAATAGGTGAAATATTAGATACTAGTGGAATGTGACGTCGTCGACCCTATAAACTGTTTTAAAACTATTTTCTTGTGTTGAAAATTTCTTTCGTACTTCATTTCTTTTATGCGTAGGTTTGTTCAAGTATTTTCGTAGAGTATCTGGCATTGGACTTATCAATGAATAGTAGCAGCTGTTAATGTTATACTCCCATTAAAAAATTCCCAACACTCAATGGCCTTGTATATTAACTTCAAACGGGTAATATTGCAATTTCAAATTATAATCGCAGCAAATACAGGTATATGCATGATGCGACTGCACTGCTATATTTTTTACGTTTTGTTTTCTAATATGAACATAAATGATCATCTGTAAGCTGTTGTTCTGCGTTATTCTCTAACGCTATTATATGATCATTCTCAATTAGTTCGGAAAATTCTGACGCAAACACTTCTACAACTATATTTGATTCCCATGAGTTACTTACCACTTCCATATTTTTGGCCCCTATTTTAAGATTTTAAAACACCACAAACTCAGTCTAATTTTTGTTCTGAAGACGATCAATAAAAGATTACTATTTTGTATGTTTATGTGTATAAGTAGTAAGTCACATTAAATTGAAAATCGAATTTTGCACGCTTAAGAAATGAATTGCTTTTAGTATTTACAGTTTTTGTTTCCTTCGTATTCACTCCACATTCTTCAAATTTAATGTTCTAAAGCAAGTTACAAATTCTTTATACAAAATACGTATGAAACACTTCCCACTGAAATACTTCAGAATTTTGAGCACATTCAGTCGGGCGATATTAATTTTAATTGTATTCCTTTGTCAAAAATCAGTGTTGCCATCTTCATGGAAGACAATTTTGGTGTCGCGGACTGAAAATAACCATGGAATAACCACGGGTTTAATCAACACCACCTGCATAGATCTATTTAGGTGGCGTTGGTTTAATTACCGTCATATTCAAAAGATCGTAGATCCAAAACACGAAAAAACACCTTTTTGACAATTTCTTGGCATCTTATGGCCGGATCGGAAAACAAATTATCAGTTCCCCAACAGGGGACCGAGACGCGTTCAATGACATCTCATATGCCTCGATTGGTGCTCGGGAAGTGGTCTAGCCGTGAGTCACGGGAATCCCCACACACGCACGGTATAGGAGTTTATTCAACTACTGTATAGGGATTAGTGTGTAAATAAAGTAACATTGTTTACGTTAATAGGGGAGCGTAGCGGGAGATATTCCAGTTCGGCATATGGTTTATTTATTTGTAATTTAATTAGAGAATAGCTGGGCTGAATATATTTTAAAAAATATATTAAAACCACTGTTGATAAGGGAGATCCACTTCAGTACTTCACAGAAAGCCACTCATTCGACATGCCGTCTACATTTTGATTGATACAGCTACAGGATATGCACCATGGAGATACTTCAGCTTCTATTTATCTATTTCTTCAACTGATGCATGTTACAGAACCTCGTCTTATCTAAATTCAAGAGGAGTGTACTCATTATTTGCCTCTAGAATTATTTATTCAATTGTGGGGTTAACGATTTCTTTCTGAAATACTTTCTCAAAGAACTTATTTGCTTGATGAGTATATTTGGTTGGTAGTTGATAACCTAGCCACTTTTTTCTCAGTAGCATGACCCTCTGAATGCAGCTCCTGGAGTGATAAAAAAACAGTCATTTGCATTTTTATGAATATTTACATAGCTTCGATATCCGCATAGGTATACTTGATAAAAATCATAAAGTACGTTAGTATCGATGTGAGCTGTTGAAAGGCTTGGCTGAATTCTATTTGCCTAGAATTATATTTATTAAACCTTAGTTACTCGCGCTATGTTTTGTCACACAAGTACCCGCGCGGCGTACTTTGTACGCCAAGCTTATTTCTTTAGGAAAATGAGCTCTTTGACGCCTGAATAATATCTGTATATAATTGTTATTTAGTTTTATTTGAAATATATACGTATTACAATTTTTCTTAAATAATAATGGTTATAAATATAGCATATTAGGCTTCAGAACAATGTTTGCATTTGATGCCTCTTGCATTTGAAAAACATGTTCGTTGCATGCAAATTTGTGGTACCAGTTTGTAGTAACTGCAGTAGTGCGTTTTTTTTGCTCTTCCGCAAATGTGAAAGTGATTTCGTAATTTTGTTGGTAATTATTCTTGATCATCACGACTTGCAGTTTTTGTAAATTTGCTGAAAACCTGTGTTTTATTCCACTTCGTAACATTGTCTTTGACAATGAAAACATCTCTATACTCTAAATTGTTGCTTGAATAATCACTAGCAAAATCAAGCTCAGAACACGTGTAATGTTTAGTCTCGGCCACTACATCTTCCCCAGAAACACTTGCAGCATCGCAAATCTCGTCTTCTGACGATTCCTCATGTAATAATTATTTTGTAATATGTAATAAGTATTTTCCGATAAATTATTTATCTCTATATTGTTTCTAATGTAAAACAAAATAAATTAATTTAATTACGTCTATAAATTTTGATATTTAAAAGAAAATGAAAACTCACATTGGTACCCGCTTGGCGTAGAAAGTACGCAAAAGAACGCTTTCCAACGGAAATACAATCGTATAGCCAATACACTAAAACGCAACTAAGTATCGAGGAGGATGTAGCTGAATGTGTTCTGAGAGGTTAGGTTAAGTGTCAGAACGCGCGCTGATGTTATCTGGCATCTATGGCGATAACAGTTCCAGTGGCGTACAAAGTACGCCAGGGCGAGTAACTAAGGATTAATTTTTAAGAATTTAGTTTCGTATTTTATATCTGTATTTATTTACTTTCATTAATTAATATTGAGATGGACTCATATAAAGATATTTGGTTAAAAATAAATTAAAATATGTAGACGGATTTTGTACAGAAAATCTAATAATTCTGAGTAAATGTGAGAAGTAAGGTGAAATTGGCTATTTAAAAGTCTTGATATTCAAATTAATTTCTAGTGAGATTTTAAAATTATTTTAAAATATTTTAAATAAACAAATGTTTTGATAAGAGGGCATTATTGACATAGAAAAAAGAAATCAGCTGGTGCAGTAATTTAAGTTTAAAATGATCAGAAGTAAGGTAATGATGACCATCATAATCATAAAAATCAGTAAAGATAAATAGGTCGTTTGATTTCAGTTCCTTTGTTTGCCTCACAATAATGTGATGAGAAGTGAGTATAGTTGCGCTCTGTAGTAAAACCTTGAGCTAGTCAAAATTCAAATGAAATTCAAACAAAAACTAGAAAGAGTTATCAATTAAATTAGTTAATTAAATAGGAAGAGAAAACGGAGCATCTCAGTGTATTTTTCAACATATATAAAAATTATTTAGATAATGTATTGTCAGTACCTCTTGTCAGCTTGCCTTTCTTAAGGCGTCTCTACATATTCGGCATTCGCCGAGCCTTTAATGTGTCCAAAATACCGACACGATATGGGTAGGGCGAGCACGGAATGTTTGTCACTCGGCAAATACGAAGCAACTCATCCATAATACTTGGAATTCGGCGAGCGGTTGCTCGCTACCCGTCGAATGTCGGATGTGTGGAGCCACCTATATGTTTGGATCTTACATTTGGCAGGGCCAAGTTCTAGTTCAGATCTTCTTCATAACTATTTCATCCAACGTTCTCATCACAAGTACATTTTTGTGTCATCCATCTGAGCCAAGACATGCCACTTTATATGTCAGTGCCTTTTAATTTGAATCCTGACACTTTCTTCAACAGAGTTGAGGCTCGGTTGAGAGTGGGTTCATTGTGAGGCAAAATTAGAAAGGAGCCAAACTGTCGCAATGGATGATACCATGTTTGATGTCTAAGGTCCTGCAAATCACTTTCTTAGTGTTGAGTTGGCATGAATAGTGGTACGGCTTTTGTAGAGACATCAAACAACTTTCTTTTACATTAGCGGGGTGGGAGAGCTGGAATGTTTTGTTTAGCAACCTTCTAAAAACGATTTCCTTTGTTCTTGTAATAGAGAGTCCTGAAATGAAGAAAATTAGTGTCGTCACACGTCGTCGTTAGAATATAATTTCCAATATTAAGTATTTTAAGAAAAATATTATGTACCACCTGACCTGGGATTTATTCACGTCTTTTTCAACATATGCGTCGCCACTCTTACATAAGTTACCGCCAACTCGGATGCTCAAGCAAAGAAAAAATCTGTCACCGTCAAGGAAATTGGATAAAGCGCCGAGCGTCAATGACTACTTGGCAGAGTCGAGGTATGCGAGTATGTCATTCGTTGCGCCTATCCCAACACAGATGTTCAGACCGTTAATTTTTAACAATGCGTACTAACAACGTCTTAAACTCGCTTTTAAACTGGTAATGTGCCAGACAGTGACTACGTACGCGTCTGCCTACGACAAGGAAAAATGGTATTCGTCGTTTTTTTACCGATCCGTGTTGTTATTGACAGTAATGAAATTCGTTTTCGATCTATGTTGCTATTGACAAGAATGAAATGAATTTGAATCTTTAATGGATAATGTTCGAAATGAAAAAATAAAAAAACACAATAGGTAGAATAATACATTGTGGTGATTGTTGCCCAAGGCGAACAAAGTTTCATTTATATTTATTCTTCCAAAAGTCGTTTCTTTTTTTTAAATATTTAAAAAGTGGCCAGAACAAAAAAATATTTTTATATACTTGAAAGGCACAAACATTACACAATATTTTGTTTATAATGGAAATGATTTTTGTTGAATTGGCATTGCTAGCTTATCATTAAGATACTAATTTTGGAAAAACTGTTGGAGCCAAATACAGAATGTTCGAATATGTGGAAAGCACATAAGCGGCACAAAATACTGGTTGTAGAAAAAAAAAGAGTTTTGTAGAAATGATCACCTTAACGGAGGTCAATTTAAGATATTACTGGATGTCAAACATTATGTCATTAGTATAATAATGTAATATTTTTTTAACTTGAACTTCAAGGGCAAAATGACTCAATTTAGTCTTTAAGTTCACTATAATTTCATATCACGAGTGTTATTTACATCTTTTTCTTACAAACTCGTGAGTCGAATTATCTCGTAATATTTCAACATTCAAACAATGTAAACGCAAAATCTCGAGAAACATTAAATAAAAAGTAATAAAGTGCAGTTCGATTGATCAGACACCGTGCACTAATGAGTTAACGGAATTAATAAAAAAAATCTCAAATTCGCCTCCAATTTTTTCTTTAATTTTCGACCCACGGTTGAAACAAAGGAATCCATAAGTAATGGGTCTTATTTTCATTGAACTCCATGTATGAGTATTTTCGAAAATTAGAAATACTGTGAGAAAGTAAGTGCTGTTGAGGCTTAACTAGTTTAAATTACTTTTTGTATATATTGAAATGAGATTTTATGTACTATCTTTCTTTTGTCTGCTGTCCCTGTGATATGATAATACACCATTGACATGGAACAAAACATTTTGGAACATTGTGTTCCAATCGTACCAGATAATTTAAAAATGTTCGCAGGTTTCGAGAACATATTTTTCACGAGGTTTTTACAGTGTTCAGAGTATGTTTAAAAATTACTTATAAAATATTATTGTTATTATTATTGTTATTATTATTATTATTATTATTATTATTATTAAAAATGCATTGAAAGTGAGGAAAAGGAGTAAAAGAGTTTCAAACAGTGTTTTTATATTGTAACAGTACGTAATCATGCGTATTTCGGAATATTACGCGAAAACGCATGCAAGAAACTGCGGTGGAGGGATTGACGATCAATGAGATTTCCCAACACTAAAGAGATTCAAAGCCTCTTAGAATGAACCACTACTCCCACCCAGTGACACCCAGGAGCGCTTCGAATACAGACGTAAACAAACCCCAATATTTCACGGTCGTTGAATTCCCTGCTCTGAGCTCGTAATAAACTTACCAGTTAATAATGCGGAAATGAATACGTACTTAGAGAGCTGGAACTTGTCTCCAATTGTAAGTTCGCCTTCAGACATTGTGTACTACATTAGCGGTCGTCTGATGGGAGATACTCGGAGAATACGACCTGAGTATTTCGAGAACTTCCAGTCTCAGACATGACGTCGTAGATCGTCAGCTGATCCAAGAGGTTCATTGACTGCGTAGCCACCGACTCCACGCTGCTGCCGCCAGTCGAGGGTGCCAGGAGAAAAGATCGAAAGGGGATGTTCATATCTCTAGACTACCAGCCGGTGCCTTCCTGACCTTCTTCTGTGTAAAATGTGAGAACCTCAGAATCCCGAACAAGAATTGCAGCTGTGAATGTGCATGAGAAGTGTTGGAATTACAACTCTCACAAGTTAAATATGAATTTATTACGCACTGCGAAATATCCTGCTATATCATTTGCTTTCGTAAATAAATGTGTTATTAAATTAATTTGAGACTACTCATCGTATTGCCATAGCTGTAATTTTGCATTTGTTGAAGTGTGTTGAGTAGCTACTAAGAACTGAACCGAGATCAAATGAAGTGCTCCGTCAATAGAGGCTCTGACTATCTAATGCTCTCCGGAAATCAGTTGGGACGAGGTAACAAGGTGTCTCGGCCAAGCGGTAATCCGGAAGAAATCGTCACAGACTCCATTATCATTATTATTATTTGCGAGTTCATGGCAACTTAGAGTCGCTTATCGCATCCTAGCTTCCATTTGCTGCGATCTTTCCAGTCGTTTTCTTGCAGGTTTCTTCCGTCAATCGCTTTATTTACTGCATCCTTCCAAAGTGTCCTCGGTCTCCCTCTTCTTCTTCTTTCTGCAGGGGTCCATTCGATAATTTTTTTCGGCCACCTTCCCTCATCCATTCGACGCACATGCCCATACAATCGGAGGCACTTTGCCTCCACAGTGTCTAAAATTGTGGTCCCTATGTTTAGCCTTGCAAGCACGTCTTCATTCCTGATTTTGTCCTGAATCGTGAGCTGACAACAACGTCGCCAATAACCCATTTCTGTTGCTCTTAATTTCTTCTTTAGTTGTTCCGTTGTTGCCCTCACTTCTGTTCCATAGGTAACAATGCTCTGTACAATAGACTTGTATATCTTTATCTTCGTGCACGGTCTTATTTGTGGGCTCCATATGGTATTATGCAGCTGTTTGGTAACTTGTTTCCCGTTTCTTATTCTTTCAATAATTTCAGCTTCACTTTTACCATTTTTGGTAAACATTACTCCAAGGTACTTGAATCTATCGACTCCTTTAATAATACCACCTTCTAGCATCAAATTTCTGTTTACATTATCAGCTACAATATATTCAGTTTTAGAGATATTTATTGTTAGCCCCCATTTCTGGTATTCTTCAAACAGCTTCCTCAACATGTAATGTATATCATCTTCATCTTCTGCCAATATCAATTGGTCGTCAGCAAAAAGCAAAGTGAACAGTTTATCCGTTCCGATTGAAACTCCCATATTCGCGCAAGTTTGCCTCCATCTCTCTAGGGCAGATGTTAGATATATTTTGAAGATTGTAGGAGCGATTGCACATCCTTGTCGCAGACCTTTGGTGACAGGGAATTCTTCAGATATTCTTCCACCTACCTTCACCCTACTGGTACAATTAACATACAGTACTTTCACTGCTCTTATATATAGGTCACTAACTCCATTTGCTTTCATTGCTAACCACAATTTGCAGAGGGGAATACTGTCATATGCCTTTTCTAAATCGATGAAGACCAAATGGGTTTCAAGGTCTCTTGCTAACCGTTTCTCCAGAAGTTGTTTTAAACAGAAAACACAATCCATACATGTTCTTCCGGCACGAAATCCATTTTGTTCTTCTAGCTCGTGTATCTGATTTTCAATTCTTTGTTTTATAATTTTGCCATATAGTCTTGAAAGAGAATTAGTCACGCTTATTCCTCTGTAATTACTCCATTATCATAAAATCATTAAATTACACGTAGTACTAGCGGGGGGTAATACTGATTAAATCAAAGGAAAAATCTTTTAAATCTGAATGTATTGACGAAAGATACAGCAGGGGAAACATAAGAATAATATTCTCGAGAGACTGTACAACTTCCTTTTGAACACAAGTTAATAACATCCCTCTCTTGAATTTGATTCACAATACAAATTTATTACTAGTAACGTTTGTTGTGTTCTTTTAATTTTTAAGCCCACTTCCTTTTCTTTAATATTACATTAAATGTTTCAAATTCAAGACAAATCCAATTTGCAACCCTAAAATATTTTTGAAACTTCCCCAACTCTCTGATTTTTTCGTATTAAAATTAGGATTAATTGATCCATTGAGCTATCAATGTAATGATTTATTTCCTTAATCATATGTATATTGAACAAAAATATTGATCACTAACACCCGAATTTAATGTATGTTTTTAGTTTTGCAAATATTTAATACGTATTTTGAAATTTGTAAATTTTAATTGGGATCACGATTTTTCTCAACCAGTGAGAGATATGCGAACATATCAGATTTCTAGTTCTAGCCTTTTGTAACAAACGTAGCTAAAACAATAACACGTGCCACTGGTAAAGTCAAAGAAGGCATTGTGACGTAGAGCCAAAGTGTAATACTCAATTTGTCCCTCTCTACGTATTTCTCAGCATCAATATTACTATTATACATATTAACGATAAAAAATGACATTGCACTGAGGTCGAACACTAGTAATTTGTTTCACTATTTAAGTTTCAGTAATAGTAAAACAATAAACCAAGTTCACTATATTATCCATTTTGCATTGCAACAGAAAAAACATTATGTAGAATGTGTTCTACAATTTTAATCTAGAAATTAAAAGAGTTATTTATGCTTATATGTGCCCTCAATTAATTTTAAGTGTTGAAATAATTGATCGCAAATTTGAAACAAATCTTTTAGAGCGTCCGAAAAAAAATAAATTGCGATTTATTTATTTTTACTAATTTACAAAATTGCTTTCGAAATTACGAAGACTAATTACAATAACTTAAGTATTATTAAATATCAAAATGCTTGGATTTCTCGTAAAAAATACAAAAGCACATGTTTATTTTTAGTTCAGTTGTAGTCAATAAAACATGATTAAGATTTTTCTTATGGATTCCCTGAGCGAAAGTGAAACACATTATGAATGATGTGTTTATCCTAAAACTGTAAAAGTTTGTGAGTTTTTGTAGAGAAATGTGTTTTATGATTCTGGAGAGGGAAAGTGTACCTTTGGGAAATGAATAAATTGTTTTTGAAACTGATAAGAGTAAATTTGGCAAGAGAAAGTGTAACGCAGGTAAAAGAGCGATGGAAAGTGGGTGGGTATTCGGAGAAAATGAACGGATCTAAAAGCGCCTTTATAAGGTCGTTAAAAATAGAAAGATATTATTTTGGATGGTACAAGTCAAGCCGAAATTCTCCGTCATCTCGGACTGTTGGATATTTATAATTATAAAACAATGCAAGCTTTCATGGCATGCGTCAATATTGAAATTGCTTTCCTGAAAGGGTAAGCCGTGCCTCTAAGTGGTCGCACATTCGTACACTGGAGACGTTTGGAGTGGCGGACATTTGCATTGACGACGGGTCAGAGATCGAAGAGGTTCCAGGACGGCTGCTGGCTCCGCGGGGCTGTCCGAGGTACTGTCCGTCAGATTCAGTTCCATGCGCAGAAATCAATTTTATTGCTATAAAACGTACTGGATATCTTATGTTAATAAAATGACAATTTGTTCATATACTTATGTATTATTTATTTAAGTTCATCATGTAAAAGTTTTGGATAATCCATGGATAATTTGGTGGCCACCAAATGTTTTTGTAGAATCTACAAAAAAACAAACAGTTTTATTGGAACAAGCTTCACATTTCTTTATTTATATTTTTCACTAGTGTGACAATATATCCTGTATGTTTACTTGGAACCACTTAAATAATTTATGGTTTTAATCAAACTTACTAGAATTAATTAGAAAGGCAGTATCTTCTTTAAGAAAAATATTTTTAGCAACATTTTCATCGCCTTTACGATCCCCTAGTGACAAACAAATATTCAAGCTCAGCCTGAAAATCTAAAACTTACATTTCTGAGCCTCAGTCACGTTAAATACTTGTAAAATATATTTTAAAACATTCTTAATAAATACAGGTTTCCTGGGATTAAAATGTTAATTTTTAAAATACAGTTTTGAAATCCAAAATTTCTAATTCGTTTATTATTTTTTCTAAAACGACCTTTTCTATAAAATACGAAACAAAATTCGCCTAGCACAACATTTCAAAAGTTCTTGATTCAAAATTATTATGCAAAATAACAATATTATTATTTCACCTTTAAAATTCTAAAAATTCGGTTTAATTCACGTTAAGGGCTTTGACACCAAACATTCACCAAGATGCAGAACAAAATGTTACATGCAAGTCTTTGAGCCATATGTTGATATCGAAAGTCCTAAAAGTGCGTAATCTCTATCTCATGGTTGCCAGATTGGGGAATTTTGTCCCTAAAATGAGGATTTTTTTCATTGTGGAGAAATAATTGGAACATGAATGGACGGGGAAACGTTTTTTGGGGGGGGGGATTATTTTTGTCGGGAGTCGAGATAGAAATATTATTTTTTCAATTATTATGAATACGAAGAAACAATAGAGGTCATCCTCTCTTTCTTATGTATCAAAAGAGAAAAATAAACGACAGGCTTAGAAAAAAGTAAACATGAGCAAAACGAAGATAGTAGACGGCTTTAAGCAGCTTAGAGGAGCACGATTGGTTGATTTGAATTATCTGAATTGAAGGGCACAGCCAATGGCATCATCAGGGACAGCTCATGTCGTTGGTCCATAATTTGGAGAATAATTTTAGTTTTAAAGTTCAAAAAAATTTGTTTAATTGGAGAGGTTATTTGGGGAAATTCCGTAGTATTGGTGGGGAAAGAGCTCGCAACACACCTGGTAAACCTGCTCTGTCTATCCATAGCTACGCTAGTCTCCGGGAACAAAGCATGGGAAAGCCACTCGACCGCCGCCAGCACCAGAGCTCGCCCAGTCGCTCCAACGTGCGAGTAAGCGGTGGCTTAGCACCCCTGACGCAGCCGCGGCCTCCTTCGCGTGGCCCCGCCCCCGGCCCCGCCCCCAGCCACCAAGACGGCGCGGCGGCGGCGGGCGCGCTGCACCGGGCGTTGCAATTTATGGGACCTTCTTACGCAGGTATTTCTCATTAGAGCGCACTCCCTTATTACGCCCCGTGGGTCGCGGGGGGCGGGGAGGCAAATGAAATTCGGCGATATTGGCGGGGACAACGTATGTAGCGACGCGTCAGCGCAGCGGCGGGAGGCGGAGCGTGGCTGCGCGGGGCGGGGAGTATGGGGGGAGGGGATGGGGCAATGAACAAGGAGAGGGGCCGAGCGCGAGAGACGGCACGGAAAACGAGGCTCTTGGGGGAGATGAAGAGGACTCTGGAGAGTGGAGCTCGCACCGGGAAGGAAAGGCGCGGGATGAACGTGCGGATGGACGAAGGGGAGTGGCCTCCGAGCAAGAGGCGAGCGGCTGAAGAGGAACCCTGAACGCATCGACGAACAACACAAGAAAACAACTGCGAACTCAAGAAAACCCGTATAGATGACAATAGTAATTTTAGAAAATAAATAAAAAGTAACTAGTGCTTTTAAACGCAAGTGACAATAAGAACGTAAAGACAACTACAATATTGAAATGGAGCTTAAAAATATGAGGTTAACGACGGTTTCAGCAACCTTTATATATATTTGATGAGCAGTTTTCTACAGCACATCATATAATCAAATATGCTTCATGGAATTCAAAAATTTGGTTTCTGGTCTGAAGCACTTGGTCTTCTCAAATACGAAGTAACAAAATCTCCAAGAACTAGCATGAAAATAGAATTCCGACGAGAAGCATTACTCAGATTCTTAACGCTCCTAACTGAAATGAAGAGTAGGAAAGGTGGGACAGCGCGGGTGGCAGGGCTGAGGTGGGCGTGGGAGAACTGCGAAGCATCGAGGTGCGAAGGGGCGGAGCCTTGAAAGAAAAGCCGCTCGCGCCGGGTGGCGGGGCGGGGCAGGGCGGGGCGGGGCGGGAGGAGTTAAAGCGCGGAACGATTCCTGGCGGAGGGCGGGCGGCAGCAGAACGCAAGAAATGAATAGGGGACGTGCGCTTCCCCGGAGTACTTCGCCGGAGAACTTCGACTACAGGTGCGGAACGTGCCGCCCGAGCGCGCCCCTCCCCTCCCCTCCCCTCCACCCCCCTCCCCGCCCCGCGCTCGCGCGTCGCGTCGCGCCGCCGGAAACTATGCGGAATTAGGGGGAAGGGAGCGAACGATATTAGAAAGATCCGGCCCGGAGAACCATAATAAAGAAATGAATTTATCCCTTAAGAAACTTTGCCTCTTTACGAAATGTACAGAAGGGGACCCTTCGAGCTACACCGAAGCAAACGGAACTTCCTACCTAGAACGCCTCATTAACAGTTATGGAAGCCGTTTGTATCGAAGGATCGCGTAATCGCTGACGCTCTGGTAAAAAGTTAAGTAATTCTCTGGAAAGTGGTCTATAAATTGGGAAGCACGTGTTTTCAGACCTGATCAACCGACCGTATCATAGCCCCACACTTCATATCTTGTACATAAATTGCTCCATTAATTTTATATTATCGTACATACTTTTCCCCTTACAAGTAATTACATCATATTGATTACAGGGTACATGTTTTGCTCTACTATGGTAAGTCTACAACTATTTTTTAATATGAATATCGGACAATATTATTTGCTGGTTTATTTCTCATTAGTTTCAAAATCGTGTTATATCGATGTTTTATAAATGTTCAAATGGCGAAAAAAGAAACCACATTTAAAGCTAATCAGTTATTAAATTCATTGCATAAACGTGCTATGACATTTGAATTAGAAATGTGAATAAAACTTTAAAGAAATATTTCAAGAATTCTGTAAAAATGTGGCAGCATAGAGAGATATAAAACATCCCACAGCAAAAAGAATAAGGCAAATCAATGGTGAATGTTTAATGTGAAGTGTAAAAAGACAGGAAACACATGTTCAGAGGATTCAGAATATCTGAAATTAAGACTTTTGTTTCAGAACCCGCACACTGCGTATAGTTGTGGTGATGATGGATAAGCACCGTGTGGTTAAACGTACTCCGTAAGAATTATTATTACTCTCTAAGAATAATTATTCGATATCTCCCCTAATGTTTTTCTGTGTTTTCCCCAATTCAGAAAGCTGTAAGTCCAAGAATGTAAGTGTAAGACATCATTTAACACGCCTGTACGGGAGAACACAAACAAAACCTGTATAGAATTTGGAAAACTGGTATTTCAGCCTTCGACCGGCGTAACTCGGACAGCCCAGATCACACTTATAACGTTTTATTGTAACATTAAGCCTTGTAAAGTTACAGACTTGAACAGTTCTTGTTTCTATTTTCGGCAAAGCCCTTTCTTAGCTATCTCTCTTATAAAAGTAACGTTATAATGTTCAATATAGAAATGATTTTATTTTCGTTCAGCACTTATCAGCAATATGTATTAATATAACTAGAGCAAAAGACATGAACATCTTATATTTTATCAAATATTACTCTGTATATACTTCCGAGTATCTGAGGTTGTTGGGTTACAGATTGCCTCGGGTTCGAAAACAGATAATCCATAGTTCATTTGATAAGGAACAAGTACGAATTATTGGTAAAGAATTGTGTGCGATGTCAGCACAGGAAAGACATAAAACAATATACGAGTAGAAATATCGTAAATAATTACTTTTACCGTAAACATAGAAGGACAACTAAAACTTGGAACTAACGACACAATGTTTGTCGAGGGCATTAAATGATAACAGAATTCGGAAAGCAACAATATTCCTAAAATTACCAACGGCATCCACCGTTTTGCAATGAATTATTCTGTTGCTTTTCCTAACGATCCTAACGACTACCTCGGTGAATCGGGATTGGGATAACCCCAAGACTTCACTACTATCAAATTTTATTTTACGATCAATAAGTACGCAGAAACTTAGTTCTTCTCAAGAAAATGTATTTTTTTCTCAATATTGCTTTTGTTCTCTTCAAAAAAAGCATCCTTGAAATAAAACATATTTGTACTAGCGTTTTTAGTTTCTGCGCATTTAGGTGCGTGTACGAGGAAGTAATAATATAAACAAACTATTTTTTATTTTAATTGTGGGTTTCAAATATTAAACAATTGATTTCTAGATTTCTTATAAAGTTACTGAATGTAATTTAGCATATTATAGATATTTGATTTCCGTACATTCTAAATAATATTTCTGAATAATTTTATTATTTCTTGAAGTTGTTTATGTTCCAGAAGTTTGTGTTAATCTCAATGACATTCTAATGTTATTATATTGTTTATGTAATTCTTATTGCTCAAAGATATAGATTCCTAGACTGTGAAGGTATGATTGAATTTTTATCTAAATTCGACCTCTACGACTAGCAGTTCACTATGTGTGAGAAGTTTCCACAAGCTTCCATCTTTCCCTTTTCTAGGCCATAGGTGCGACAGATACAGTGAATTCAACTATCAATAACGGTCAGGAGTGTGGTCAACCATGAATAACAGCAAACACGATGGGCAGTGGTCAACAAGTCAACAGTGGTTAGAGATGGTAGTATAATCAGTAGTCAGTAAAAATTAAGTGGACAATAATATGGCCAGTGACCGATTACAGGGACAGTGGAGAACAACAAAATGGTCAGTAAATAAAGTGAACAACGTTCAATGATACAGACAGTGGACAATATGCTTTGAATAAACCCTTTCCGAGACTAGCTCACGTGAAAGCGGCTACAATTTTGAACCACCCCACTATTGAAGTGGGAGGTCTTGCCCAACATTGGGATCCCTGGCTTTATTACTGTTATTGTTATTATTATTATTATTATTATTATTATTATTAAATATTACCATTAACAATATTACTAGTAGTTCATCTATCTTGCCGCCAGAGGGAAGTTGGGTTACCCAGGTTTCATTGCGCGGTTTCTCCACCTCGGAAATCTGCGTCTTAGAGAACGTAACTTGTCGTCTAACGTAACTAACGTCTTAGAGAACGTCTTAGAGAACGTAATTTGTTATGTATAGGAATTATCCATTTTTTCGTTACTAGAGACCAGCAATACGAGTTTTTCAGTCGAAAATTTACGATTTTCTCGAGTATTACAATACTTTCTCTATACTGCTTAAGCAGTACAACAGAAAGTAAAAGTTTCAAAATATTCCTCAGTCCAAAAATTACAACAGTACTTTTGTAAACGAGACCGTTCTTTGTAACATAATATATCACTTCCTACCTGTACTGAATCTTTCACATATTTACACATTATCTTATAAAAACTAATAATTTCTAAAATATTTTGAGTATATTTTTTATCTTTGTACCACTTTAATCGAACTAAAAACCGCAAGTAAAGACTCGTTTGTATTCAGCACATTCAATAATACCTTAAATATGCAGCTCGAGACAGTCAAGATTGTCTTATTTAAATACCTAGCTAGCATGTGTACTCTTTCTATAACATGACTTTATTTATGTCAAGAGTCAAGTCAATTTATCGTAAATGAAAGCGTCGACCAAAGTGAAATACAATGAACTCGGTTATCGCGGCGATCAGAGTGTTTGAAGACAAATGAAACTTAAACAAGAGAGATGAGAGATAGAACGCATTGTCCGAAAGCAATAATCGATAGCCAGTTATTATTCACACCTTCGACAATATGAAGAACACGCTTCACCAATGAACCAACTAGTATACATGACTTGGGTTGAGTTAAACGTCATTCAAAAATTGAGGTCTTTTATCGTTTTTTACCCAACACACGATTCATTGAATGGATTGATGAATGCCTTGTCAGAGCTCAGTATTTCACCCAACAAAACTAGTTGGACTCAATTAATACGTTTCAGCGAGAGCCGCTCGTGAACGCACAATAATTTGTCTGGTGGCGAAGGGGCGAGGGCAATGGGCTTGACAAGGGAGGAGGAAAGTTGGCTGTTAGGGAAAGTGCAGCAGAAAGAAATATGAAGTACGTGAAATAAAGGGGTAAGGGCAACATGTGAAATGGGCCTTCCTGGCCCCGGAGAACATTTTACATATTGCGGGTTTAAACTTTCAGCTAGAGAAACACTCTTTATTTCAGTTTCATCAGTTATCGTATTATAAATCCTAGACAAAAGCAATGCAGTGTAATACTATGAGAGTTGTTACTCGCAAATATGCACTACATTTTTGAAATCTACAAAAACTCTTATATTTACTTTGCTTTTTTTTTGAATTCCAACAATTCACTTTTATTTTCTTGTATTACTTGCTACACCCACTATCTATACCGCAGTTCTATAAAAGCAATACGCAAGAATAGCCATTAATAACCAGGAGACCAATATGACGACCAGAAATCGATTGGGACATGAATGCTCTCTTTCACCACCTTTATTCAACATGTTTATATACGATGTAATAAGATATTTTAAATCAAAAATTAGTGGTGCTAAAACAGCACGTACTTTCCTGCCCGTATTTTGCCGAAAAATTACTCAAATTTTCAAAACTTTTACATGACTTTATTTAAACATCAATCGTTAAGGAACAGATTTACTTAAGAAAAATCTCTTTCTTGTAGTTATAGGAATACGCCGAACAAATTTTGAAATTTTAAAATTTTCGAAAAATCAGAATTTTTAACGAACATGAGATCTGCACTATTCTTATAAACAATCTTTACACTATCCAACAACAAAATTAAATCAAAAACGATGGGGATTTTTTTGAAAATTTACAAAATTTTCCAGGGGATTAATGTAAAGTACCCCTCAAAATTGAAACATCGGTTTCAAATTCATGTTGCCGCGCCATCAACCATATCAATCTCGAAATATCAATTTTGAAGAAAATCGGCAGAACGGATTATGTACTAGTGTTGTGCACAGACTGACGGGCGAACGGATAGACAGATGTTTTCTCGTCAATCGATTTTTCGGTATGAAGGACGCATAAAACATGAATTTTCGCTACACCACGTGTTAGAAGAATTTTTTGACCATGATGTGCTACTCAAAATATCCGATAATTTCATTGTCAAAATCATAAAACTACACTTATTACCAAATGTCCTCGACACCTTCAAAGAAGTCATCTTAGGCATGTATGCAACGATCCCAGCTTTGTTCCCATTTTTGGAAATATTCCTGAAAGTCCACCAGTTGGAGGGTGTTCAGGACCCATTGCGATTCTCCTAGGATATCTTCCATGGAGTGAAAATTTCGGCCTTTCAATACGATTTTCATCTTCGGAACATATAAAAGTCGCACGGGGCTAGGTGAGTAGGGAGGCCGAAGATACGTTGCCATGTTGTTTTGGGTCACAAATTCTCTCACAACGATCGATGTGTGCGCGGATGCATTGTCATGGTGCACCAACCAGTCTCTTTTTTTCCACAACTATGCTCTTTTGCACCGAATATCTTCTCTCGGTCGCCTCAAAACCTCCCAGGAAAACTGCCTGTAAATAGTCTGACCAGTTGGGACAAACTTTTAATTCACAATTCATGCACTTTAATGATCGTTTCCGGTGTTGTGCATGTTGACGGTCGACCAGAAGGTTTTCATCTTCCACAGATTTTCGGCCTTCCTTGAAGCGTCTGTACAACTGAAAGTTTCTTGCGTGACTCAGTGCACTCTCACCAAATGCCTCTGTAAACATACGGTGAGCTTCAGCTGTAGGTATCTTCAACTTGAAACAAAATTTGATGCAAGCCTCCTTCACGTTATCCGTTTGGAAATACACAGAAGCACTGAAACGCGCACTGACAGGCACCACTATAATTCACAAGTGGATACGCCAAACGTGATGCAACTTTACATCACAGTAGGAAAGAAATATACCTCGATAGACATATCTAGCGGCGCAATGTCGTAGTGCAACTGGTTTGCCCAGTACAATGAAATTCTCGGATATTTCGGGGAGCATCTCGTATATTTAGCAACTGGATTTATGCACTTTGTCGTTACCAGGGCCCGGCAATAAGAGCTTTGTGGAAATTTTGCCGTTTTCTGGTGCACAATTACAATACTTTCTCTTTTGACTGGTACGTGCGGTGCTTGGTACGTGCGAGAAAGTAAAAAACTAGTGGTGCTACAGAATGGCACAGACTTTCCCGTATTAGTTTTCCCTTGAGTCTTCGCTAGCTATTCGGAACTGCCACATACTCTGTCTTCCCAGCTGCCATCTATCACCGCAAAAATACATTTTTTGCCATTTTCTTAATTCTTCGGTTTCCTATTGGTAAAACGGAAATATTAATTTTAGAATATTAAAAACACAAAAATCTAGTCCTAAATGGCAATTTTCTTTTAAAAATTAGTTGCCGTTTAAGAGAAAATGGCGTTTTAGCACTGCTAAAAATGCGAAATTTGAAGCTCATTTTCCAGAAAAAGTTTGAGTTTTCAAAATACTTTAGTTGAAGTTATTTGAAGCACTTACACTGACAAATATAATAATCTTTACAAATTGCGGATAATGTGCATATGAAAGATCTGAGAGATCTTTCAAAAATTTTACATTTATACAATTTTTGAAAAAACAAAAAATAACTCAAAATATACTTTACGTCATATTAAAGAAATTACCACCATCCGTTACAAAAGTTTCAAGAAAAGATTTGCAGCCATATATGAGAAAATGGCGTTTGAGCATTTCTGAAAATGCCGAAATTTGAGTTACTTTTCACAGAAAACGGTTGTACTTTCGAAAACTTTACTTGACATTATTTAAAGCATATATACTGAAAAATATAATAATGTAAAAAATATAGCCGATAGTGTAAATATTAACGACGTGAGAAAAGTAAAATAATTTACATTTTTGTAATTTTTGAAAATGCCAATTATAGAACAATGTGGCTTTTATGTCATCTGATAGAGTACATGTACCACTATCTCTACCAAAAGTTTAAGGAAAAAATATGGAGCCGTTTTTGAGAAAATCTTGTTTTTGTAATTTTTTAAAATTGCACATATTGCACGCAATATTGCGCGAAAAATACAAAAAATTTTTTAAAAATGTATATGACCTGAAAGAAAGAACTCACTATAAAGAAAAAAAGTTATTTGAAGGAAAAATCTATGTCTTCAATTTTGTAGTTCCAGAAAGACGCCGTAAAAATTTGAAACTTTTGCAATTTTGAAAAATTCAGAATCATCCGTGATAATCGGACCTATGCCATGTAAATAAGTGTATTTTTACTGTATTCATACAAGAAATTGAAAGAAAAAATTTGGAGCCGTTTTTGACAAAATTTTGAAAATCCCCTGGGAGCTTCATATACAGTACCTCCAAATTTTGAAGAATCTTTTTCAAAATCTCAAAGCTTCGACTAGAATCAGATCGACCGGGGAATATCCATTTTGGAAGAAATCGTAAGTATGGTTTAGGCGCTAGCAGTGTTCACAGACGGACAGACTGACGGACGGGTAGACAGACAGGCGGACGTTTTCCTTTCAATTGGTTTTTCAGTATCAAGGACCTACAAACGGGGCTTCTGTCTACACCACGTGTTAGGGGATTTTTTCTTAATTTAGCAACTGGTTTTATCTACTTTTTCGTTTTCACGCCCCAGCAATTAATTATTTTTCGCCGAAAATTTGCCATTTTTACTTACCCGTACGATTTTTACTTTCCCGTATACGTACGTATACACGGAGTGATATACGTAGTATAGGGAAAGTTATGTAATGCTGCGCGAAAAAATGGCCAATTTTCAGAGGAAAAAAATTAATTGCCAGGCCGTGAAAACGAATAAGTGGATAAAACCAGTTGCTAAATTAAGAAAAAAAAATCCCCTAACACGTGGTGGAGCTAGAAACCGTGTTTTCTTGGTCCTTGATACCGAAAACCCAATTGAAAGGAAAACGTCCGTCCGTCTATCTGTCTATCCGTCCGTCCGTCTGTCCGTCTGCGAGCACTGCTAGTGCCTAAACCATACGTACGATTTCTTCCAAAATGAATATTCCCCGGTCGATCTGATTATAGTCGAAGCTTTGAGATTTTGAAAAAGATTCTTCAAAATTTGGGGGTACTTTATATGAAGCTCCCCGGGAATTTTCAAAATTTTCTCAAAAACTGCTCCAAATTTTTCTTTCAATTTCTTGTATGAATAGAGTAAAATACACTTTTTAACATGGCATAGGTCCGATATTCACGTACAGCTCTGAATTTTCGAAAATTGTGAATGTTTGACTTTTTTTCGGTGTCTTACTCCAACTACAAATTGAAGATAGAGATTTTATCTTCAAATAAAATTTGTTCTGCATATTAAGTTCTTTAATAAAGGTCATGAAAATGTTTTTCAAAATTTTGGTAGTTTTCGTGCAATATTGCGTGAAAAATGTGCAATTTTAAAAAATTACAAAACAAAATTTTCTCAAAAACGGCTCCAAATTTTTTCTTTAAAGTTTTGGTAGGGATAGTGGTAAATGTACTCTATCAATGACATAAAAACCATTTTGGTCTATCGGTTGATTTTTTCAAAAATTACAAAAATTTAAATTTTTTTACTTGTCTCTGACGTCGTTAATATTTACATTATCGGCGATTTTTTCACATTATTATATTTACGAGTACATGTGCTTTAAATAATGAGAAGTAAAGTTTCTCGAAAACACTACCGTTTTCTATGAAAAATAGCTCAAATTTCGGCATTTTCAGAAATGCTCAAACGCCATTTTGTCATATATGGCTGCAAATTTTTTCTTGAAACCTTTGTAACGGATAGTACTAATTACACTCTTTAGTGTAGCGTAAAGTTTATTTTGAGTTAAGTTTTAGTTTTTTCAAAAATTACATAATTGTAATTTTTTTGAAAGATATCTGACATCTTTAATATGCACATTACCAGCAATTCGTAAACACTATTATATTTGTGAGTGTAAGTGCTTCAAATAACTTCAAATAAATTATTTTGAAAACAAAAATTTTTGTGAAAATGAGCTTCTAGTTTCGAATTTTTAATAGTGCTAAAACGCCATTTTCTCTTGAACGGCACAATTTTTAAAAGTAAATTGCCATTTAGGCTGGTTTTTTGTGTTCTTTAATATTCTGAAATTAATGTTTCCATTGTACCAATAAGGAACCGAAAAATTAAGAAAATGTCAAAAAAATGTACTTTTGATGGTGATAGATTTTTGGTAGCTGGCAAGAAAGAGTTTGTGGCAATTCCAAATAGATATCGAAGACCCAAGGAAATAGAAAACTAATCCTGGAAAGTCTGTGTCATTCTGTAGCACCACTAGTTTCGCGCAGCATTACATAACTTTCCCTATACTACGTATATCACTCGGTGTATACGTACGTATTCGGGAAAGTAAAAGGGACACATATTGTTCCAATTTGAAGTACATTACTTCCTCTAATATCTCCGTACTGTGAATTTATGATTTGTGGATGCTTGATACAGAAAAGGAAAAACAATTTACGACAAAAGATCCGCCCGTCAGTGAGGAACACTTGCACCTAAAACTTTTAGTACAAGTTTTTCCAAAATGAACATTTACAGATCAATCTGAGGATTTTGATCAGTATACTTGGGGTATTTTACTTGAAGCACCTTGATCATCTTTAACATTTTCTCAAAATTATTCTTCGTTATGTTCTTTGCATTTCTTGTAAGAATAAATTTAAAGACACTCTAAAAGATATAATTTTTGTGTCAGTGCAAAAGTAAGCATTTTCACTTTTGAGTAAGAAATTATGTTGGCATTACCAATAACAAAAGAAGGTATTGTAGTATCAGTAGATTACTCATCTGTAAGAATGAAGGATATCGTCTCAAAAAATGTTGCAATAAGGAGTCAAAATTTGAAACTCTTTAGAGGATTGTATCGTACGTCGGAACCTTAGTATATTGTGAATGCTACAAACGAAGCCGTGAAGACACACTTTCATAAAAATTCTTACATTTTGTACTTCTGAGAATATCTTTGAGATCGCCATTCTTAGACTATTTATTTGCTATGCTGGTAAATATAGAGTAATTTTATAAACCACCTGACGGGAAAAATGTAGGAAATTCACCAAGCAACAACGAAAAGCTAATAATTTTATGAAAAAATTCAATGATGAATTTCCGTGGCAAAAAGTGGTGTATGACATCAACTGAACTGTGATGACATCTGTTCAGAGCTACGATACGTTAGGAGATATGAAAATCACTCCAATATTTATGTCCCCTACCTTAAATAATTAACGCACAATATTAATTTGTCAGATTTTTTTCAATTCTTCCGCTCGATACTCTTAGCCTTCGAGCGATCGGTATACGAGTTAAAGAGTGCGGGCGGTATACGAGTTAAAGCCGCCTTTGAAAATAAAACCGCGCTGCGCCTTAATGTTTGAACTTAACATGACGGGAAGCCAGGTATTCCCTAGTTATGTATTGAGGCACAGAGTAGCGGTAACTTCTTCTCCAAGACCCACTCACATTTGTTCCAAATTTGCGCGGAAGTGATCAATGCCAATAGTCTTTGCTCTACGCGACAAAAATACCGCCATGCGATCGTGCCTGTTCTTGTTTCTTTTTTCACGAGTCTGATGAACATGTAAGAATATTTTTCATACATTTTTGTAAGAATATTGTCATAATAATCCTTTTATGCTGATAATTGTGTGTATTAAATGTACTGGTTATTCTTTACGTTTGATTTGTAGGTGATTACAATGGATTTTAGATTCCCAATCCTTACCATTCTCATATTATTATAACATATTTACACATTCTGTTATTTCTGTAATGTGTTTAATGTGTTACACATTCTGTAACACATTACACTCTCTTTACCATTTTCATCTTAATTATTAAATTTTTTACCTTTCTACATCATTAGATTTTAATTCTGATTTTTATTATGCCATTAGTATATTGTAAGTCTTTCTCATCGGTGTTTTGTGAAGCCAAAGTAAAAGAAGAAATTTATTTTCTGAAGAATAATTAAAATTGTTTCAATAAATTTTTAAATAGCAACGCCCAGACGATGCTATTTAATATATTCCCTATGACTGACAATCAAGAGAAGTTATAATATTGAGAAAAGGGAAAGACGCTTGACGGCGGCAAAAATGCCGCCACGCGATCGACACTAAATCGCGCGAGCGCTCGAAGGTTAATACTTGGAATAATTGAAGGGTTGAAGCAATAACATGGTAACCAACCATTTAAAAATAAAAGAATAGTTATGAATAGTACCTTAGAAATTTCTCGTGAATCAAAAGTTTTCATGTAGGTATATATTTCTCGAGAGAGTAAAGCCAAGTGATTCCTAAAACAAAGTTTAAACAAAATTAAATTTTTGCTTTGTTTAGTATTGACGGTAAAATTGCAGTTTGTGCAAAACGAGCATCATGTGGGTTATAATTTTATTGCTCCCAGCCCTTCCATTTCTGAAGAGAAAAAAATCTCGGCGAAGAAAGCGCGAAGGTGCTCATCAACCGGCGTCCGAAGAAGTCCGACGCGCGGTCTGTTCTCGCGGTGAACGCCGCCGCAGCGCAGATATCGTGATCGAACCAGGGGCCTCCCCCAACACGCGAGAGCAGCTGCCAATCACAGCTTTGTACGGTGGAGTGCGGTTGATCCCTCAAGTGCTTGTAATGCACAGGGTCAAAATAGCGGAACAGCGCGAGGGAGGGAGGGCGTTTTCGTAACCAACCAGCACGCGAAGCTAGGTCCTTCGGGGGCAGGGAACAGCAATCTGTGGTCACGGGGTAAAGTTCTGAAGTCAATGTTTGGCGAAATTGTGTTACGTACTCAAATTGCAAGTTACGTATCTACATTTTATTTTAGTAAAACTACCGAATTCCAATGTTGCCTCCTTAACGAGAATAAAAAGTTTGGAAATTACGTTGAGCGTAGGAAAAAGCGTTGGCTCAATAACCTAAGCCTTGTTTTCTCCAAAGTAAGGATTTTGACATAGAACTTATACTCTGTGACCACACAATTGCGTTTGCCAGCGGCTTTATCTTGATGGTTCGGATCAAGGGGTGGGACTGATCTGAGTCTTAATAGATAATTTTAGAGCGATGGAATCCATCACATGTCTGAGTTACTCTTTTTGATTGGTTTGCAGTGGGCCCTGGTCAGTGGGCCCTGCTGCAGCTGAAGCACTTGGCTGATGTGTCTCAGGGAAGTTGCTCCTGGGGTTTTAGTTTCTTATTCCATATAAGACACTGTGTGCCGACTAAAACGTTAAGGTTGAGCACTACATTTTATATCAGAACGTTGTATTCTATCCGCACTCTTTACTCTGCCCAGTCGAACAGGAAGTTGGGGCTTTTGACTTGACGGAAAATTTAATTTTGTAATTTGGTCGAAAAAACACTAGTGGCACCCTAAAGATAGTTTGTTACTACAGTGTTTGTGTGTGTGTGTGTGTGTATGTGGAGAGAGAGAGAGAGAGACAGTGAGAAAGAGAGGGAGAAAGGTGGAGAGAGACGGAGATAGAGAGAAAGATGGAGAGAGAAAGAGAGAGAGATAAATTGCGTGGAACGCCTTCTAAAAAACACTAATAGTCATTGAAAAAAAAAATAGACACTACACAAAGACGCAAAACTAAAGTAGACAAGAATTGCCCAAAACTGCGGAAAAAATGTATCTGCAACTAAAAAATTGTTTACCTAGAACGTTTTACTTCAGTGATCTATTTAATTACACAGAAGTAAACGAGCATTGAGGAGAGCCAGGGCGCTGACAGGAGGCGAAGGTGTGGTGCAGGTCGCCAGCGCTGCGGGCGCGTCGTGTGGAGCCGCGGCGCGCCGCCCCCGCCCTTCGCCCGCCGCAGTATCGCCCGCCGCCGCGCCGCGCCGCCCCGCGCCGCCCCGCGCCGCGCCGCGCGACCGGGCCCCGGGGGCGCCGGAAGCAATAACAGCGTCGGCGAACAATGCGCGCAACGAGTCATTGTGCGTTCGAACGCCCTGATAACGGAATAATACTCGCAGAGCGCCCGCGCGCCCGCGGCGACCGATAGCGCGAGCGGTGGCGGCGGCGGCAGCGGCGGTGGAAGGGGTGGGGGCAGCACGAGCGCGGCAATTGCAAACGGAGTGAACCAGCGGCGGCGGCGGCGACGGTGGCCATGGGGCTCCCCGCCCGCGGGACAGGCGACGGCGTTTGCGCTGCCGGACACGGAAGGCGGGCGGACACTGGCGTTAGAGCTGGCGTTGGTGGTAGCTTGGGAGATGGTGGAAGAGGTTGGACCGGAGAGGTGTCGGGGGTTTGGCTGAGAGGTGGCGGCGATGATGGAGGCGTGGGTGGATGGGGCGGGACTGGAGTGGGGAAGTGGCAGGGGCGGGGATGGAGGCACCAGCTGGGCGTTGGTGGAGATGGTGGCGGCGGTGATTGCGCTAGCGTGATGACGGTAGATAGGGCGGGACCGCGGTGGAGGCAGAGCGTTGCAGACGCTGGCTAGAACGGGGCAGGGGCCGAACCGGCGATGGTGGGGATGGCGTGGGTGGCTGAAGGGGACGGACCGGAGAGGGACGGCACGGAAGCGGGGATTGGCTGGGAGGATGGTCCAGGCGGTGGCGGCGATGATGGAGACGTGGGTGGAAGGGAAGACCGGAGTGGGGCAGTGGCAAGGGCGGGGATGGAGGCACCAGCTGGGCGTTGCTGGGATGATGATTGCGCTGACGTGGCGAGGGCAGACGGGGCGGGACTCTGTGGAGGAAGTGAGTTGGGGAGGCTGGCTGGAAAGGGGGAGAGGCGGAGGCGGCGATGATGGCGGTGGAGTAGGCGATGGCGGAAGGGGCGGGACCGGAGAGGCGACATGGGTGAAGCTGAGTTTGGCTGAGATGATGATCCAGGCGGTCGCAGCGATGATGGCGGAGGCGTGGATGGATGGGATGGTCCCGGCGAGGAGGCAGCGACAAGGGCGGGGATGGAGACGCTGGCTGGGGCGGTGGCGGCGATGATGGCGGAGGCGTGAAGGATGGGACGGCCCCGGCGGGGAGGCAGCGGGAAGGGTGGAGATATAGACGCTGGCTGGGCGATGATTGCAGACGGTGGTGGCGATGATTGCAGATGGGACGGAACCTGCGGGGAGACATCGGTGAGGGTGAGTTGGAGACGCTGGCTGGAGTGGGGAGGGACGGAAGCGGCAATGATTGCGGTGGCGTATATGACGGCAGATGGGACGAGTGTGCTTGGAGGCAGCATGGAGAGCGAGGTAAGAGAGGTTGGGTGAGGCGGCGGAGGTGAGACGAGGGCGTGGGCGAATGGGACTGCACGGGGCAACATGAAGAGCGTGGGTGCAGACGCTGGCTGGGGCGGTGAGTGGTGATGTCGTGGGCGGGAGCGGGCCAGTTATGGGCTGGGGATGGGAGGGGAGTAGGAACGTCGCGGTGGGGCGGCGGCTGTCGTCAACGACGGGGCCGTGATAGCATCGAGGCAACGGCGAAAACGGGAGGTGGGTTGGGCAGGTGCTTCGCATTGGTAGTCGGTGTATCCCGTGATTGACAATGGTGGCGGTGTGGGCGCTGCATCTGGGCGCGGGCGTGCGGGGCGTGAGGGGCGGGGGAGGGGGGTCGTGGCCTCTAAATCGCCCGCAGCGCGCGTTATCTGCCCCACACGCGGAGCCGCTCCGATCCCTTCGACGGACGCTGCGCGGAGCGCCAGCCGCTTTTTGCGGGCAGTGCCGGTTTCGCGTGGAACATCGACAACAGAACCGCACTGGAAATCTAAAGTCACACATCTACGAATGTCAGTACCTGTGGAAGCATGGTAATAGAAGAAAATGGAAAATAGAAAAAAAAATTGTACGTTGATATTTGGAATCCGAATGTCAGCTTTTAAAAAATTGTATCGGTTTCGCAGAATATGACTGTCAGGAAAATCGTACATTGAATCACCTTTAGTGTAAATGAAATGTAAAGAATAGAGCAGAAGTAAATGAAATTTTAAATCCATTTTCTACAGTAACATATACCGTCATTAACAGAATGTTACACTCACGTAGTTACAATAGCTATAAGTGCATTATCTCTAAATATGTTCCACCTCCTACGCATATTGTTAACCAATTAAATTATAGTTGTCTGATTGACATTTATCATTGCGTGTGACATTATTATTGTTTTGTTTTCTTCTGCCGGTTAATTTAGAAATTTGAATATTTTTTCTTCGTATTCTTCTACATATTTAAGTTTTTCTTTATCCCAATTTTTTTAAATTGGTTATGAAGTATTTATAGGTTGATCTCGTTGTTGCAGTTTTGGAAACAAATTATGTTGGTATTCACTGAGTTATTGAATTGAATATTGAATATTTATTTTATTGGCTTTAACCTTAATTATACGCCATTAATGGCGCATTCACTGAATTATCAAATACGATTAGAAATGAAGGTAAAGAAAGGGGAAACATATTATTAATTTCCTTTTTTATTTAGAAACAGTTTGCCTGTTTTTTAACAATTATCTGGCAATGTTACATTGTTGCTGAATTAAAAAAATATTAATGTATTGCCTGAATCGTAAGAACTAATTTTGTGTTCTTTCCATTTGTAAACAATGAAAACAAAAATAATATTTACACTCTTGTACGAGAATCGTTTTCGGGGTGCTTCTAAGTGATACTTTCTCTACCCTACATACACCTCTACACCTTGTATATGAGAAAACAACTAGTGATGCTACACCAGCATTTACTTTTTCGCATTATTTGCAAACGGGCCGCCATCCTCTAAAACGCCGTCCGAAGGCTTCATTATCTGGGCAGCAAAGTGATTAGAGGAAATAAACCTGCAGTGCAAAATCCGAACTCGATTCCCGGCTAGGGTAATTAATACTTTCGACCGTCATATCATCATTTATAAAGCAATTAAATACGAATTGCCTCATCTTGTAAGCAAGCAAAAGTATTGAAACTTTGGGCTGATCCATACCAAGGACGAGAGTAGATCAATCGTTCATCTTTTTCGAAGTAGGATTTTAGGATTATTCCCTTAGAAAATGTCTCATTTCCAACAACTCAGATGACACAAAGGCCTGCAGCAGAAATAAATCTGCATATATGACAGAGCCCCCTAGAGCCAGTTCAATAAGACATCCCGACAGCGGGACGCCAGGCCTACACGCCAAGCCGTCGCGTGCTTTTGTTTGATTGATTTTCCCGGCGCGCCCCTGCCCGGGGGGAGAAGGGGGGGGCAACCTGAAGAATAATCTCCTCGGAACCAATAAGTCGACGGAGACGTCGCTCGCGTCGCAAGAGGAGGCGAAGTGCATGGCGGCCTCTCAGGTCGTGTGTCGTGAGAGCAGCCGCTCCAAGACTTTTTATTCATGTTTGCGAAAGTCCCTCCCTTCCCGAAATTTACGTGTTCAAATATCGCGGCGGGTTTCATCTCCGATGGGCCTCCCCCCCCCCACTCCGCCCGCGCCCCGTGCTGCACTTGTTGCCGCCGGTGGGGAATTATTTAAACATCTTTGCTTTATTTTTATTGCGAGTCTTTTCGAAAGTTCCGAGACAGCGAAGAAGGGAAACTCGGCATATTGCGAAAACTTTATTTTTCTTCCTCGTAAACTTTTACAAAATCAGCCCATTCTCTCTCTTTATGGTAATGTTTGCAATCAACGCAACTTGCAGTGCTTTTAAAGAAGAAAATTTTCGTCGAGATTTTGCGAGTCCTATTATTATTATCACTACCCAAAATTATTAAATATGATGATAGAAAATATTATGCCATCTTCAACGAGTGTTGAAATCTTTTGGTACCAAAATTCGGTATGCAAACACTTTCATGTGTTAAAATGCTAATTTTTATATAGTTGTATCTTTGTTTTCAGGAAAATTCTCTCGAAATCATCTTTAAAGCAGTGGAATAGTTCAAATTCAAAATATTTTTTGCGTGTAAATTGTAAGCTTAAGTAGAATCACTGTATGAAATTCTGTATGAAAGCGGTATGGAATTCGTATAGTTAAATTACACTTTTTACATACAATTGAAAAAATAATTTAAAGCATTATTCGATTAAAGGTTACGTACGAATAATTACGTAATATTGGAAACGAATTCCAAATTATTAAATGCTCTCAAGGATATTTAACGTTTCACAGATAATTATTACTTCCGAAACATTTGTAGTAAAATTGTATGCAAAGTATTATTTTAGTCAAATACTGAAGTTTACAAATCATTTGTTCCATAAAGGATTCCATTACCTTTCAGATATAACATCAGAATGTCAGCAAGAAATTGAAAATAGATGACATATTTTTATAACAGCAAGGATTTTCCGTGAGGAATCTGCTACAAAAAGCCTTCAATTCGAAAACCACTCCAAGGCACGTGCGAGGAGGCCTTGCAGAAGCGGCGTCAAGTTCGATTCGGAAAGTTGGGAGTTTTAAAAGGGCTTTGGTGCAACATATGACAAATGAATCCCGTCAAGCGGCCGACGGCTGTCGGCGCGAGCTCTCAATCGCGCAGAACGAGGCGGAGAAGAGAGGAAAGAAAGAAGGGGAGGGAGAAGGCGGATGGATCGTCACGTGTAGATATAACTGTTTACGAAAGGTACTGTTTGCGTAAAAAGTCTTGTCCACGTGAATGTTTATGGAAAGTCATATTCACAATTTTTAGATAATTTAAAAATGGATGCTTCTTAGTACGGGCATGGCGTAAGTATCAGCATCATCTACGGCGTAAACATCAGCACCAATTTATCATTATAGTATAATTTTTAATTTTATGTATCTTCCGTTAAACAAATTAAAATAATGTTTTTTTTAATTCATTAATTTCATAGCTACGTCAAAGATTAAAGAACTAAACAATCTCAAGATCTTAAGGGACCTTTAATTGTGTTAGAAATTGAAAGGGCAAAACGTAAGTGTATCCACCTTGTTCTACATTTTCCTTACCTATTTATTTAGTAATGCTGTCAAATAGTAATGATTGTTTTCGTAGTAGCCAATTAATTTCCTTTAGTCCCTTCGAGCATACTCATAGAAGTCTCACAATAGGTGATCGTCTAGCGGGAGTGGATCTTCAATATTACCCAGCCAAGTCTCTTTGCAATTGCTATCATTGTACCTACCGATACAGAGCTAGCTCACGTCAGTGGTTAACATTTCATTAGTCGCCTTAAAGAGAAATATTGGTACCTGTCAACTGAAAGAGCACTCAAATATGCTTTGCGTTATTGTTCAAACTGCTTCGATGCAAACGTATTCCCGCTCAACAGTTCAAGACCAAAATACCAGCTGTTATACTTCAGGAAAATTTAGTGACAAAACAGTAAGTATTGATTACATTGCACATCTATTAAGTAGGTTTGGCGCATCTCTTAGCAAAACATTTTAAAGTTTAGTTAGCTCTTTTCGCATGTATAATTAGTTACGCCATGCCCATTGAAATTGTCTCCACTGGCTACCAATACCTTATTGATTACTCTCAAATGATTTGTTTGACGAGGGTGTTTACCTACATCCATTTTTGTAAACAATGGCACTACACTAGTAAGGTCTCACGGAGAATTAGAAATTTCATATTTATTTACATAATTCATTCCATTTTGAGAACAAATGGTATATATTTGCACTAACAATCACATTTAACGGCATTTTATTCCTCCAGAACCATATATTGTGGGAGTGTGTAGAAGGCGAATATTCATTCATTCCTTGTGCTTGAAATACTGGATGAAAATTACTGACTTTCAATGAATGTGTAGTCCTTTTGAACTCCTATAAACATAATTTGTGGTCAAATTTGTTTCATCTTATCTAGGGCAGACCAGAAGAGGTCCCTCAGTGCATCAACTAATGTCACTGCAATGCCTCTGACCGGGAGGTCTTAAGTTAGAGTCCCGATGGCGCAGAGTTTACTCATTTACGGAAACATTTGCCTTGAAACCAAAGTTGTTGAAACTTCAATGTATCGTTTCAGGATTGTGAACAGAAGCTTGAATTGTTAAAAAAAAGTAGGAATAGGTGATATTCTGTGAAGCGTAGAGCAATAAAGCTTCTTGAAACAGTGTATATTGAAGAGCGCGTTCAGTCAAGAGTGGACGTGACTCGGAATATTGTGTTCTAAGTGTACTTATACGTGTCTATCCAATATTGTTGTGAACATTTTTGTGTCAACATCACATCAAGTTCCTTAGGTAAGTAATTCACTAACTTTTACGAGAATTTAACGTTTTATAAGCACAGAATTTATTTTCTAAAATATTAGAAGAAAAATGAACGTTTGTAACTTTTATACGAAATTGATTTGAGTCGAACAAAATAGTTACACTTTGTAACATTACACATCTTTTGTATAATATAAAGTATTTATCTTCCTTTACATTGGCACTAACTTTAATGTGCGGAGATCTGCGGAGGCTGCACTATTTAAATTCCTTTCTCGTTAGGTGCGCCGCTGGGATGGATGCGACTTCAATTGAATGTAATTCTTTGTCGCGAAAGGTCTTGTTTACCGAGCGAATACAAAACGTGGGAGAAATGTTATTGTAGATTTCGTTTCATCAAGAATATATAATATTTCAGAAGAGGTTATAATCAATAAAATCAGTTTCTTTACTATTAATATTGTAGGTCGTTGGAACGCAAGCGGAAGACATAAGGGAACTTTTTTAATTGCAATAACGATATGTTAAGAGAAGAAATGAATTTTCTTCTACAACATAAAAGTTAACTAAAATCCAAGACATAAAACAACGAGAATTTGACACATTAAGCGGTAGGTCAAAGAGAAGGCGCCCAAAAATCTTAGTCGACAACCATAGACCCCAAGAACGAGCGTCTACAACACAAACGGTTTTTACAAAACAAGGCAAACGAAAAGTGGCCCAGTTATAGAAAAGTTATAAAAAAGTCTAAAATTTCAAGTGCTCATTCTTTGAAAACAATTAAGACTAGAACTTTTCAAAAAATTCAACGTTACAGTCCAGAGGAAGCCCTGGCATTAATTATAGATGCAAAATTAAGCAAATAACAATATATTTGATTAAAAAAAGTGCGCAAGAGAGAAATTGTGACGTATACGCGGCCCACATTAATTTGTTTAAAGTTAAACTGCAGTGTTCCTCCAATGATATAGTTATTTCGGAGACATAAGTTTAGTACAGAATTCGCTTAATACTCTCAAAAATAGTAGAAAACGAAATATGGAAGGCCTCCTCCATGCGCACTTGGTATCTTCTCGTCCACTTATTTCAGAAGTTTAACTAAAAGATTAATAAATAAATTGCCGCCGAAAGTCATCAATACATTGAAAGTGCCTTCACATCCTCCAGAATTGCCAAGAGTTTACCAGGATTCAGAAGACACATTCTAGGGCCAAAATGTGGATATTGAAGATTCTTCAGAGAGCGATTTTGAAGTATAAGCCATGTGAATAAGTGCTTATCTTATATTTTCACTCGTAATATAGTTACCAAAATGTTTTCTTCAAATTTTTTATTCAAACTTTTCGCACTCTTTAATACAACGTGACGTTAATTTTGGGGTATTTTTTCGTTTTTTAAAAAATTACACACGTGTAATTTTTTTGAAAGATCTCTCATACCGTCAAAATGAACGTTTCCCACAATTTGTAAACACTATTATATTTGTAAGTTTGAGTGTTTTAAATGACTTCAAATAAAGTTTTTCGAAAACACAAATGATTTCTGTGAAAAAGAGCTTCAAATTTCGCACTGTAGCGCTTAAATGCCATTCTCGTAAAAAGAGCTTCAAATTTTTCAATTAAAATTGCAATTTAGGGCGAGGTTTCAATTTTCATTAATATTCTTAAAATTATATTTCCGTTCTACTATTAGAAAGCGAAAGATTAAGAAAATGTTTAAAAAAGTAATTGGGCGGCCACAGATGGAAGCTGGTAATATATGGCAAGTTCGAATATCTAGACGAGACCAAAGGAAATAGAAAACTAATACGGGAACGTCTGCGCCATTCTGTAGCACCACCAGTCCTTTACTACGTAAATACGTAGAATTGTGTGAAAGCAAATGCACTAGGAGAAACAAAGAAGGTCGTTTCAATAAATACTGCAGGGTAGTGACAGTAAACACACAAGTTACAGTGTTCGTGACAGTGTTTTTGTTCTTTAAAATGCGCATTTAAAGAGTTTAGGTTTGTGTATATAATAGAATAGAAAATAAAACACATTAACGAATTTTTTCATAAAGCGATTTTTTAATAATTCCACGCGCTTCACTCAAGTTCAGACCATTCATTCAACGTATATAATCACCATAGGTAATATCAGGAGTGCTTTGGAAATTGTCGATAAATCCACGAATCGCAAAGCAATGAGAGGATTTATCTGAGAAGTTTCAAGCACGAGTGTCATTTAATAGGAGTATTCCACGAATGAAATCATGTCCAAAGGAGTTCCAAAATTTGTCAAATATTGAAAATAACTGAAGGCTACGAAAAATCAAAGAGGTCATGCTGTAGCACATGTACGGTTTATTGGATATAGATCGATGTATACCGCCTCCTAAGATAGATGTCACAGTTTATGATTGGCCAGAAGCGGTAAGGACAGTCGGGTAGAAAAAGCAATAAACTTTTTGAGTTACACCACCCTCATTGATGTATTTCGTATGTCTAGTTAAACACTATTGGTTTTAATTTCACGAGTGGAATAGTCATTATAATGCATCACTTTGACTCGGTTAAACGAATCATACGAAATGTAAGCGCTAGTAGGGTGATGAATTATTTATCACTGGGAAAAATAGTGTTGATTCTGCTGCGGTTCATTTCCAACTACTAACAAGCGCATGTGAAACAAACGTCATGAGGTTCCTGGAATCCTTGCCGTGTTTAAGATTCCATGAAATTTGACGTTTTTCCAATTCTAGTGGATTTATTGGCCTAAACATTAATTAAATACCCAAGATAACTATAACTATAATGATAACTATAACAACTATAATGATAATGGCAAAACAATTCATAAAACAGATTATAACGAATAAAGATACTCAGACACAAAAACTTATCCATACAAAATTTAAAACTAATACAAAATTACATGTTTCGCCAAAGTATTTCATTAAAATAATATTACAAAGTTCACAAATATTTTCTTAAAAAACAAAAGTAAAATCGTAAAACTAATTTAAGAATCCTATATACGTGTTACACTTTATTTTCATTATGAAATCTACAATAGTTTTCAAAAGAACTACATTAGTAGCCTCCTTAAAACAAAGGAAGGATATTATAGAAATGGGAACAAAGCCAACTACTTTCGTTATTACTTTTAACTAATGAGATTGAAATATGTGGAGGTGACGTGGTCGACCTCCTTTACCAAAATGAAGCCAGCCATTTGCAAGCTAGGTTAGATTACCGGCAGTACAATTTAATCAACTAGCCTGAAATCCATATCTCCCCCTTTTTTTCAATTATTTATTTTACGTCGCCCTAGAAACAGCTAGGGCACCATTATTTATTCATGTTTTGACATTTTCATAAAAAATATGTTTTATATACAATTGATTTTAATTAATTTACATAAATTTTAACGGAATCAAGCAAAACAGGCATGAGAAAAATATTAAACCTCCCCTGAAGAAAGACAATTCATTAACTGACAGAGAAAATATTTTAAAAATCGTTTTATTTATTGCGTGAAGTTGAATATAATTTAATTAATTTGTTCGAAGGCACATATTCTTGAAACAGATTTGGACCCTTCACTTTATGCCAGTGAGGAACTGCAATAGATTAAAAAAGAAGGGGAAATGAACATAGAATAATGAACACATTTGGCAACACATTCTGAATAATGAATCAAGGAAGGAACTGGCACTAATGTCACATAAATTAATAACGTGAAAGGATTTATTGCTAATCACATTCCCAATTTCACATAAATAAGAAGTAGTGAATAGTTTGTCTATTCGGAAGGAGCATGCTACCCTTGAAACATTTTGTAAGAAAATGGGATCAATTACCTAAACAATTACATAAGTTTTAATTCAATTTAGAGAAACTTTACTTGAAATTATTTAAAGCGCATGTACTCATTAATATAATAATGCAGACAAATCGCCGCTAATGTAAATACGACGTAAGAGATAAGAAAAAAATTGCAATTTTTAAAAAAAACAAAAGAATAGAGCAATATGGCGTTTATGTTATCTAATAGAGTACATGTATCATTATCCATACCGAAAGTTTGAAGAAAAAATAGGAGCCGTTTTTGAAAAAATCTCGTTTTTGTATTTTTTAAAATTCTAAACATTTCGTGCAATATTGCCAGAAAACTACTAAAATTTTCAAAAAAAATAGGCCATAATGAAAGAACTCACTTTGGTGAACAAATTTTTATTTGGAGGATCAATATCTTCAATTTTGCAGTAGTAATCCGAACACAATTCAAACTTTTGCAATTTTTGAACATTCAGAGTTAACCGTGAAATTCGGGTCTTTGCCACCTTCATAAGTGTACTTAAGTGTACTCTATTCTTACAAGAAATTTAAAGAAAAAATTTGGAGCCGTTTTTGACAAAATTGTGAAAATGTCTGGGGAACTTAATGTAAAGTACCCCCAAATTTCGAAGAATGTTTTTCAAAATCGCTGCGCCTCGAGGGGAAGCAGGTCGACAGGGGAATATCCATTTTGGAAGAAATCCTACTATGGTTTAGGCGCTAGTGTTGTTCACAGGCACCGGACGGGCGGACAGTCAGACGGACGGACAGACGGATAGACGGACAGACGGAGAGATAGACGGACGGACAGACAGACAGACAGACGGACGGACAGACGGACAGATAGACAGACAGACAGACGGACGGATAGACGGACGGACGGACAGACAGACTGACAGACAGACGGACGGACGGACGGACGGACGGACGGACGGACAGACAGACAGACGGACAGACAGACGGATGGACGGACAGACAGACGGACGGACAGACAGACGGACGGACAGACAGACGGACGGACAGACAGACGGACGGACAGACGGACAGACAGACGGACGGAAGGACGTTTTGAAAAATATCACTTTTTCGGTATCAGGGGACCCCAAAACGTGTATTTCCGTTGAAATCTCGAAATCGAATTTCCGCAGCAATACATAACTTTCCCTATCTATCTATACTAATATATAAAGACAAAAGTACGCTCGCCTACAGCGCGATAATCTCTGAATCTACTGAACCAATACTAATGAAGCCTTTGTGCTAGCTTCCTTTAAAGGTCTGGAGTACTATAGGCTATTATTTATAACTATAAATCTTAATATATTTACAAAGTAATTACTTTTCCGGACATTTTCCGCATGGTTTTACATCACAGATTCAATAGTGGATCAATGTCAATAGTTTAGCTGCGCACCACCAGAGGGTGACGTCTGAGATCTACTGA
This sequence comes from Acheta domesticus, assembly GCA_031308135.1. Lineage (NCBI taxonomy): Eukaryota > Metazoa > Arthropoda > Insecta > Orthoptera > Gryllidae > Acheta > Acheta domesticus. Next base: position 71,352,131 of record JAHLJT010002406.1, on the reverse strand, counting down.
TTTCATCAATGTCCAGAATTATTATGAAATTCATTGGGGTTTAAATAATGCTGTGTAAAGTCCATGAGTGAACGTTAATGATTATTTGGTTACTTCTAAACGTTGGTGGAACATTTGAACGAAATCCGTTCTGAATGTAGTAAAGAACGCCAATGTACAAACGTCCTTAGTCCGTGGTGTATGCAAATTATGGCAAGAAAACATTTGAGTTTGAAAGTATTTAGAGTTAAATGTACAAAAATATACAGTACAAAATACACAGTAATGTACAATGTACAATAAGATATCGTATACAGGTATCGTATATTTTCTAAATAACTCTTCTTTTACAGAAATTTATGAACATTGAATTGTTTGCAAGAAAGCCGACCCGAAAGTTACATCTGTCAAAACAGAATACAAGTGCTAAGAGATGGGCAGCCTATTAAAATTCTAAATCGGCTACTCAGAGACAAGAGCGACGCATCGAGACGAAGAACACGCACCATTGAAAACATTACGATAAAGAAGGAAGCAAATGCAAATAATTTTCTAGGAAGTAGAGTAGCGTTTCGTTATGACTCTCAGTTTGACTGTTTGCACATCTCTCATTTTCAAATTCGTAAAATGGAAAATATTTAAATATTTTGGTCAATCTTGTTTAACTGTTTTCTTCAATATGGGAATGGGACTAGTACAGTGGTATGTAATTAAGCAATGGTCCTTTACATATTAAGACCAATCTGTGCTGCTGTTTCGCATGTCAGTTGCTCCCAGTGAATTAATTCATCTACTTTTTCTATAAAAAGCAGACAAAAATTAATTTATATAAAATACTTATGTCTAATCTAATGACAAAATACTGGGACTCCTTGTTTTCTGTTATTCACATTTCAATATCCATTGTATCTGGCACTTCAAATCAAATAATGAAGCTAATATTGTGTTGTTAAGTGGTTCAGTAGATTGTCCATTTTTGGTTTATATATTATGTACAGGTTGGTGGATCAGTATTGCTGTTATGTTGTGATGATATGATGAATTTATTTACCTAAACAAATAAGTATTATACTACATATTACTAGCACGTAGGTCATTCAATATACATATTTCTGTGTCTTCAAAATAAGTATAGAAACCAGCAATTACATTTCAGCATAGATATTTTCATTTACTTTTATGATTGTGATTCATCAAATACGTTACTTCGTCTATATCTATTTGTCCGGATCTGTCTACTAGCATACCCATGCAACAACTCTCGGATGTTTCGTATACTCCGATGACAACTGTAAGTCCCTTGAAGGTCACGAGTTGGCAGGAGATAAATTTTAAATCTTTCTTTATGAATACGAAAGAAACAAATAATATAAAAATGATTTTTTGTTACAATTTGGCAACTTATTGAAAGTATTGGTATAATATATAAAACTTCCGTCCTTTGGCTCGAAGGCAGCCTACTATGGGCATAGACTAAGGGTATACATCTTTACTCTATGCTAGGGGCCTTGGCCGACCAGCGGTGACCCATCATCTCGGCCATGGGATAAGGGGTGCGTGCGGTTAGCACGAAGTCATCCTTTCACCGTATATACTGGTCTCCATAATGTTAGGGTGGGCTTTCTCATCGTCACACAGCAAACGATACTGAGACATTTGTGAGGAAAGCGCACAGTTCTAATTTACCCGGCCGGGAATCGAACTCGGAGTTGCGCCGCGGAAAACGAGTACGCTAATCAATGAGCCACCAAGGGATATAAAACTCTACGAAAAGAATATACGTGAGTCTACAAGTATTTTACGAGTATTTTGTATTAATAGTTCAGATTTTTTATTGTTTTTAGTTATAAAGTGGGGAATGTTTGGGAGCTGAAACTCCCAATAAGAAATATGAAAACTTTCTTTAGAAGGAAAGTGAGCGAGGCACACCGGGAATTTCCAAATAGGGGGAAGACAAGACAGGGATAATTTGGCGGGGCAGTGATTCAATGGGAGAGAAGTAGTCCCTACCAGGGCATGAATAAAAGGAATTCCTCTTCCTGACTAACAATGTACTGCAGTAAATACCTGGGCAACGCTGGGTAGTTCAGCTAGTACTAAGTGTATTTCTCCGTATATAGGTACGTATATGGGAAAGTAAAAAGTGGATAAATCCAGTTCCTAAATTTAAAAAAATATCCCCTAACACGTAATGCAGCCAGAATTCCGGATATGTAGGCCCTTGATACTGAAAAATCAATTGAAAGAAAAATGTCTATCTGCCCGTCTGTCTCTCTGTAAACAACCCTAGCGACTAAAGCGTTTAGAAGATTTTGTCAAAAACATACTCCTCGATCTATTTGGTTGATCTTGTGGCCTCTTGAATTTGAAACCGATATTTTAATTTTGGAGGGTACTTTACATGAAGCCCCTGGAAAATGTTCAAAATTTAAAAAAATGGCGCTAACAGTTTCGTCTAAATTTTGTTGTTGAATTGTCTGAAGGTCATTTAAGAGAATGGAGCAGGTCTCATGATAATTGAAAACTGATTTTTCAAAAATTGGAAAAATTCAAAATTTTTTCAGCGTCTTCCTACAACTACAAATATGAACGCATCGGAACAAATGTCCCGGCCCAGCACGAGTAGGGAAGAGGGGACTAATTTAAACTAGAGGAGTTCGTGGTGAAGGGAGACCCCATCACGGACGAGAGAAGGGAAATCTCAAACGCGGTCCCCATCAACACCATTCAAACGGTGACCTACGATGACCAGCCATGGCAGAGGCGAAAGAGCTCAGACGTTCGAATAAGAAAATGCCCCACGATTAGAGTGATGTGTGAAGGGATAAGTACTGATGCGTTAGTGGATACAGGTTGCATGACTACTGTGGTGTAGGAGAAATATTATGAAGAGTTGTTGGCGGAAGGTAAGCAGGTGATGTGTTTGCCCATGAATAGGGCGTACGTAATAGGAGCAACCCAAAAGAGGTCGAGCCCCATTACAAAACAGATTATGATCAATGCGGAAATCGGCAACCAAAGGTATGAAGTAATAGCGCTGGTAGTGAAGAACTTACTACATCCGATGATCCTGGGGACAGACTTCTTGTCAGAACATAGGGCTGTGATCGATCTCGACCGAACTAGGAGGCCAGGAAGTTGAAATGGACCAAGGATTGGAAAAAGTCTACGAGGTATGCTCGGGAAATGTAGTGGAAGAATTCGAAGAAAAACTAGGGGAACAAGTCAAGCAAATAGGGATATTGGACAACCAGCAGAAAGATCGATTGTTGAAGATATTATTGGACAACAGGCAAGTGTTTAGAAAAAACCGAGCCCCAATTAAAGATTACATATTCAGGATTCAACTGACCGATTGTACCCCGTTTCGACAGCGCAATAATCCTGTCCCATTAGCACTGAAACAGGAAGTAACCGAGTTGTTAGCAGCAATTGTGGAAGACGGAATTATTAAGAAAGCACCAACGCCATACACAAATCCAATAGTAATTGTGAAGAAGAAGGATGGAGGGTTGCGATTATGCTTGGATGCCCGCCGACTAAACGCGGTGACGGTACCATATAGAGATGCGCCGCCAACCGTGGAAGAGATTTTACAAGGATTTGGAGGCAATATGGTATTCTCGAGTACCGACTTTAGTAAGGCGTATTGGCAAATGGAAGTCGAGGAAGAAGACCAGAAATATACGGGTTTCTCGTTCGAAGGTATATGTTACGTATTCTGCCGAGTGCCTTTTGGTCTCCGCAACAGTGGAGCCGCACTAATACAATGCGTTGATCGAATCTTGCAGGGACGACCCGGGGAAACAAGTATATATTTGTTATATTAGACGTATTCACAAAATTTGTCCAAGTGTATCCTTCTAACAAAGCGAATTCAAGGAACTGCCTAAAACTGGTGCAGAAGTTCATTCATATAGCGGGCCCATTCAAGAGAATATTATCGGATCATGGAACAATGTTTACGAGCGAGCGATGGACAGAGGGAATACAAGAAATGGGAGCGAAGCCTATCTACTCAACAATAAGACATCCACAATCTAACCCGGCGGAACGCGTAATGAAAGAGTTATTCAGACTTTTTCGCACATACTGCGGGGACAAACACCAAGCATGGATTGAAGTGATCCCGGATATCAACCGTTGGTTGAACCAAATTCCCCATACTAGCACGGGAAGTCCCCATGGGAGGCACACTTTGAGCAGAAACCGCCCCACATTTTGTACGCTTTAGAGAGGCCTGAAGTATCTCAAGAAGGAACGCCGAAGGCGAAGGAGCAAATTTACCAAGCCTTGGTAAAATCGGGAGGACAGAGAAAAACGAAGGTGAAGAAAAAGACTTGCCAATTTAGTGAAGGACGATCAGTGTTGTTGCGGGTCCCTAAAATGCCGAATCCGAAATAAAATAGTATGCAAAATTCTTTCCATTGTACGAGGGACCATATGTTATCAGTCGAGTCACTGATCGAAATGTAGCCGAGTTAGTAAACAGTAGACAAGAAATAGTGGGATGTAATAACTTTCATAATTTGCGACCATGCCCTATAGCAGGGGGCGACCTTGAAGATACCACTCAATAGCTTATTGGATGTTATGTGGAAAAATCCGGAAAAAGGGGAGGAGGGGGTGATGAAACGAATTGTTATCACTAATATGATAACAATGCGTTCCGATGCATATCGAACGTTTCAACTGCGCGGCAGCGGCCGGCACACCGACGGAGTCGGGTGCCGGAGTCGGTTCAGTACGAAGAACCGGAGGCCACGAATCACGGAACGGACGGGGAGTAGAGCAATGGCGGAGGTAGGAGACGGACTGTAGGAGTGTAGTAGCGTGCGGAAGGAAGAGTGAGAACAGTGGCGAAATCCGGAATCATCGTGAGGAATCGGCATCGGGAGTGATAAGACGGTGGGACGGGGTAACAAGTGAATTAAAACGCGGATGTTATTAAAGTGAATTAAAGACTATATCACCGCGTCAAGATATCCACGTGGGCGAGCGCGAAGGAGCAACTGAAAGCGGACGCCCGTACCTCAGTCCAACCGTTAGCGCTTAGTATTCGTGACTTCGAGAACAGGTGGGAGCTGCGACGTCGGTGAAGTGAGCGAGATGTATTATGGGAACTTATTGAGAGTGGTGGATTCAACGTTGATGGGGCAACGCATGCGGATGAACACTGGTACGGCACCGAGTGACTGTGGAGGAGCAGCGTGAGGCGGTAGGTTGTGAAACGGAGAAGAGAGGAACTTGTCACGGACGGCGGAGGTGAGGGGGATAGGCGGGCAGCGCCCGGTGGGTCTGTTGCCATCGCAGTGGACGTCGGGGTCCCGGCAGTCGGCGACGACGGAGGAGCGGCGAAGGCAAGCGGCACCGCGGGACTCCCCTCCCCGCGCTGGCATCCTGCGGTACGAAGAGGCCCGATCGCGGACGATGCGGCGCGAGGCGTCGGCCCGACGGCGGAGGGGCGAACATGAAACGGCGTGATTCGGACTGAAGTATCGTGAGTAAAAGCGGCCGGAAGATTGGGAGGGAAAGTAATTAGCCAGTAGATAACAGTGATCTTGAGTTGAGGCCCCCCAAATGTGGGAATCATAATAAAGGAGTGAAGCTCCAGGGTAACGGAGAAATTGTAAATGGGATGTAATTAAACATGGGGGGAAGAACAGAGTAAATGCTCCTGTGAGCACCAAGGGCAACCAATTTTGTATGGTGATTATTCAAGTAATAAAAAAATTATTGTTACCCGCAAGTTTCCCTTGTGCACGTGATTGAATCCGGAGCCCATTCCCGGGTAAGAATCCCTGTCCCCTTTTTTATCATAAATCTTGTGCAGAGTCAAATCCACGACTCGTTTCAATATATACAAGTCTACAACCAAAAATTTGATTTTATAATTTTGGCTTATCTTAATACTTTTTGGTGTGCTGAAAATGAATATGAAGTCCATCCTTCTCCACCACGTACAGATTTAAATGATTTCTAACATTCTAAACACTTATTATGTTCTAATCACAATCTGCCCGAATAAGTGGTGTAGTCATGAAGGTTCTATTCAGATAGGAAGGTTATTTTCTCAGTAGCCCCTTTCTGAAGTTAATCAAGATAGAAATGGTTAAATATGGAAATTGGAGCCCACTTTCTTGCCCATTCTCCCAGTCCAGTAGTGTCAATTGGAGTGAATACATTCACTTATCTAGTTATTTCAAAGTGATTAAAAAGGTTTTCTGAAGTTTGAAAGTGCATTTTGAAAGAATGTCTCATCGGCGTTGTGTTACCTGTCCATACTACTTCTGTATAATCTGTGGTGAGTACACAATCAAGTAGTACAAAAGAAATATAATGGATTTCATCACAATAAAGAAAGTGAATGTTTCAAGTACTCATCAAGGGGACATCAAGGGGATGAAATGTAGGTATCAGGGTAAGTGGAACTTGAATACGATGGCAGATTGTTGCTGGATGCTACATCGTCAAACACCTGAAGAGTCATATTCCGGGAAGAGCACATGAAGAAATTTCCAGGAGAAAAGTTCACGTTTTCACAAAAATTACAATTAAATATTCATCATTGTTAACTCTGGCAAGCTTACATGAGTACGAAACAGTGCATTTGGTATTGTTAATGACTTGTACATAAATAAAAACTGTTAGCCGATTCTGTATTCTTATGCCATTATAACTACTATTTTAGAGACTGAACTTGAGATTGAAAAAAAAATCTGTACGTGATAGAGAAACTGACCTCACTTTCGGTTTCAGCACGCGAAAAACCATAAAGATCAGATGCAATTATCAATCAAATTGCAAAACGTTTTTTTTGTAGACCTGTGTTACCAAACCGAAAGACCTGAAGAAAGGTAATTTTGTTGGTGATTTGTGATACCCGACTTGGTGGTGCAGCCGAAATCAGAACTCTTGGCCACGATATGTTGGCCAAGAAACGAAACGTGAGTATTTTGCACCATCCGAATAGACAGCCTGTTGGTCAAGTTATTTCCATAAATTAATCCTCACGATTTTGTGAAATTAAATGTGAGATAACAAACACACGAATAAAAAATTCAGATGTCGTGATTCGAATAGGTCCAAGGAGAGTTTAAAATATGCGCATCAGAGGCCGATGCAAAATTTAAATAAGGAATGGACTTCATGTGATACCAGACTTTACTTGTAAAATCTGATTTCTTTACTTTTATATAAATTATGAATATTGTGTTGTGCACTTTTCCTTTTTTTGAGTTTCTGCAATAAATTTGTACACGATTAGAATTGACTTTATTTTAATTTACTCGTTTCAGGGAAATACCTAATGCATCTACTGGTATTTTCGTGTATCACGCAACTGTGGTAAATCACTAGTCCATACACATTTATTTATTATATTGCACAGGCTACCAGATTTTAAATGGAACAGTTGACAATAATTCAATTGGGTTCTGAGTTGTGAGTGGGTAATACCACCTGCGAAATTTCTGATTCGCCTGTGGCGCCAAACGATACGTCCGCCAGGGCGAGAGTGTACAAAGCGAGATAAAATCGCGTGTAAAACAAAACGTGCTAGGCTCGTATAAATATTCCACCCGAATACCACCTGGAGCTGCGCTCAGCAGCAAGTCACATTTCGTAAGCAAACAATCTTCTTCTGGCGAAGATACAGCCCCATGTTAGCGAAGATGCAGCCAGAGATAATTTGAATTACACGAAAAATACGTCATTCACTTGAATTTTCCCAGAGGACAGGTGTCACAGAACACATTCTAGGCCGCAATACACCGAGCACACAATAATAAGGGAAAACAAAATGGAAAGGTCTTCACTTTACCTGATGTAGTCAGTTGCGCCTCACCTGCGAACGCAAATGAACAAGAATTAGAGCTCAACGAGATCAAGAAATTAAATTTCAGTTCGTTCGCTAAGAAATGAAGGCGCGCCGCCTCTAAACACCTGACGCGCGTCGCGTCGCGTCTCTTCCTTATTAAATTAATCAAGGAAGGCGGCGGAGCGTCGGGCGGTTTATGGCCGAAGCCAAGAGGGACCAGGAATCGCACCGTCGAGCGAGGGGTTTTGCTTGTTGCTGGGCCCGGAGGGAAAGCGAGGGGAATGACAGAGGCGGTTGCTCTGGGCAACACACTTTCGGAAGCCTTCCGAGAAAGTTCCTCATTCGGGTTAAATGTTCAGATTGATTGATTGCTAGTGATTCCGGGCGCGTCAACTAAGGAGGTCATTAGTCCCGTAAGTGTAGTGCATGTTTTTTCATCGGTAGGGGGCTGTGATCTTCCTCCGCTGGGTGGTGAGATCCGGCGCCGACCTACCGTTGGCTACCGGGCTTTTCCCTAACCAGGTATCTCCGCCAGCGGGGCACCGGCCCAGCCGGGACAAGCTCTAAGCCCCTGACCGGTCTCCCGGTATGCGTGGTGTTTTATTACATGTTATTGTACGTGTATGTGTGTGTGTGTGTGTAAGAGGTGAGAATAGGATAAGGAAGAGGAAGAAAAGATCGTCCGTGACCTGATTGTTAGGGCCGTTTGTTAGTCTAGAATTTTCCTCCTGACAGCGACTGAATTCGATCTAGCTGACAAGCTGGTGTCGAAAATCCTGCTGCCGTCGGGACTCGAACCTAGGACTTCCCGGTCAGAGGCTCTTTAGTGACATCGGTTGATGCATCGAACTCTCTTGTCGCGATCTTAAATGTTTATAGTGCTGTTATTATTATTATTGTTATTATTATTATTATTATGATTTTATAAAGCACTTCTCAGCTTTTTGTTGGTAGCTACTTCACTATATTATGATTTACCCAAGCATCTAGGAATCTCAGAGGATGTGAGAAATTCCCACTAATAAAGTCGTAGCCAAATTGTGCAGAGATGTTTCGTCTTGTCACTAGGTGTAACCCCTAAAGGCCCAATTACGCCTAGACAACCGTTTACCACTCTGCGTTTTCAGATCTATTTCAGCCCTGGAAATCACGATATTTCGTCATTTTTCGATCACCTGATCAGATCTGAATTCTGCTGTAATGCCCGTATTCCTCTTCAACGACACGCCGCTGAAATCTGTCGTATTATGGTCCACAAGGGCGCAGTGGGTTGCTAAACGGTTTAATCCCGTACTATGGAAAAGTATTTTCTACGTAGTGTACATTTGGAATTGTTAATACAATTTTCTTAAAGTTAACACTTTGCTCACAGATATTTTTTGAAGGATGATAGTGGCAGTTACCTCAGAAAAAAAAAACATTTCGAAACAATGAGTATAAAACATTTCTAATATCTTTATGTAAAAGTTATTTTGAACTGTAACTATGCTCACACGCCAGTATTAAGGTCTATTAGTGCTGTTTCAAAGATCATTAGATAGAATTGAAGAAAATTTAATAGTTACGATTCGCATGAAAATTATGAAATTTTTGAAAATGGTAAAATTGAAATTACTTTGCAAACCTATTCTCCATCTCCAATACGAAGGACATTTACGTTTGTTAATATTTCTTTTTCAATGAAATTTATCCATCGATTTCAGATCTTTAAATTACGAGGTGCAATCATGTTAAAATTATTAGTTGTTGAGTAATAACTAGTGACACTAAAAGAAAGGAAAAGTGTCCATACCCATCCCCCCATTCGTTTTGAATTATTTTTATGTTTTGTTACTTTTGGCAGCTTTGTTAAAATCTGATTTTACTTTTGGTGGTAACTGCCAGGGGAAATGGGCACTTTGAGGACTGCAGCGAGAGGGCTGCTGAGGAAAGAGCGACGCAGCGACCCGATGATGCAAAGCAAGGCGTTGGCCGAAGTTAATATATTAACAGGGGGATTTGCCTTGATATACGAGCGCTCAGCGTGACCACAACGGTCCCCGACGCCGTCCTCCCATGCCCCGCACGTCACGCCCACCACGCCAACACAGCCCGACCGGCGTCGCCTCCATCGCCGCCCCCCCGCCGCTCCACCCACTCCGCCCCCGCCGCCGCCCCGCTCCTTGCTCCCCACGCCCTGCTCCCGGCGAGCGCCCTCGCCATCGACCCCTCCCCGCCCCCGCCTGGCCCAAACCTCCCCGTCCACTCCCCGCCCCGCCCACCCCTCCCCGTCCCTACCCATCCTTCCCTGCCCCGCCCCCGCGAGTGTCCACGCCCCGTCCTTACCCCATCCCCGCCGCGCCCCGCCCCCGCACGCTCCGCTCTGTTCACTCCTCGTGCCCGCCCACGTCCCACCCAGCCCCACTCCTTCCCTGCCCCACCCCACCCCTTCTCCGCCCCACCTCTGCCCCAGCCTGTCCCCTCTCCACCCCCGCAAGTGTCCCCGCCATACCCCCGACGCTCCCACCCTTGATAGATGTCATAAATAAGTCTCATTGTGACCTAAAAAATGTCAAACGTTCTTTCGGCGAATGTTTGGGAAGCAATTTGATCGCTCATGGGAGAATGTCGACGAGAACTGGGAGCAAACACACTCTGAGATCCATTGCACGTCATTAATATTAAATTGCTCGACCAGCTTTGATTCAGAGCCACACCCACAGCGAACTTTTGCCGCAGTATTACAAAACTTTCTTTTTACTACATGCATAGTAAGGCGAAAACATGCGCACATGCACATTCTGCAAAAGCATGTGCACAATGAAGCCTATAATTTTGCAATAAATTGAGAATTATCTCTTCAGTAGTGTACTATTGAGTGTGCAATAGTGTTACTTCTTCGTGTTTGAAAAGAAACGTTTCCGAAGAATACAAGATGAAATATTTATCACTATTGTATTGCCATGCAAGAAAGAAATAAACAAAATATTCGGAAAGGTAAAGATCAAAACAAACTAAAAACCCACGCGAATTTAAAAATAAAGCATAAATTGTTGCTTTAAAATAGTGTTGGAAAGGTGTGTACGTAGCAAATTGATAAAAGTAAACTTTCTTTTATTAAAATTAAACAGCGAGAAAATACATACATGAAGCAAATACGGAATCGATAAACAAAATTACAGCAACGCAAAGCAGAACTACAGTGTTTTTCCTTTAACCCATCCGAATAACACGAAACCCACGTCGGCCTGCAAAATAATGCAAATCGAATGAGTGAAGGCCCTGCTCGGAAACCACACCCGCAGAAAGAGAACCTACCGCAGCAAATGGCGCAGTGACATCCGATGACTGATGAGACAGACTCACTGCGGGCGCCCATAGAAGCGAGAACACAAGCAACAGCGCGGCCGCGGCGGCGGCGGCGGTGGCAGCGCTGTGATCCCGGTCGCTGCGATCGTCAGCTGTCCCGCGTCGCTAGTTCGTGCCCCTAATTATGCTAATTATCCACCCGCGGCGCGCGGGTCGCGAATGATGCGCCTGAGTGGGCGAGCTCCCCCACTCCCCCAGCCCTCCCACGCCAGCGGTCACTCCGCCGCCGCTGCTGCTGCTTCGGGTGACCACACGGGGTTTCTCCCTGGGTTTTCGCACTTCCGCGCTGAAACTGAATTCTTTAAACATCAAGGAATTATGTAACGAAACGGACTCTATACAATGAAATGAAGATCGCAAACCAATAATAGTTTAAACACGTTGCTGAGAGAAAACCTGTAAATCAAAAAACGTGTAAATAAAAAAATGTGTAAATCAAAAAACACTTTCATGAAAATGACGTGTAAACGAAAAACGCTGTAAAACTATAATGCTTACAAATAAATGACCTAAAGTGTTATAAACGCGTCAAGGAGATGTTTAAATTTAAAATTACTACTAATATTTTGGACTGAAAAGCTGCTTATTAATTTAGTAATTAACAATTTTGCTGACTTCCACCATTTCTGAAAACTATGACTTATATTCAAATAATTGGTATGAACAATTTTCTTCTGAGATAGTAATGTGTATAGGGGAAAGTAGGGCTTTGTCAGGATTTTCAACCAAGTGAGAACAATTTTCAAGTTGCGATTTAGACCTGTACACGTATCACTAAGAGCGATTAAATGTTGTGTTTTTTCCAGATGCTCCTTCTGTGATGGGTGCAGATAAACAACAAGATATTTCTTGGGAGCACATGGAAGCTGTTGTTTAGTCCCATCTGTAACTTACACCACAATTGCATGCAGCGGTATGAGCAACTTGTTGGCTACTTTTGCATTGTGCTGGCCTCTAGCTAAAAAATATTGAAGTTCGACTCACACCATTTTAAACTGTTATGGAACAATGTTCAAACCGGCTAGCAGTGCATCTACGTAACTCAAATCATAAATTTGACTTACAACCCTTTTCCTCTCAACCACTCAATTAGTAATGATGACTGAGGAACTTCTTGCCTTATAAACATATATGGGGACCACCAATTTTCCTACTTTGAAAATAATAAAAATGTTATCACCGCAATGATTATTTTCTCATATTCTGCTGGATATCGTTAAATCGCTTCAAAGCAGGAGACAACAGTGTTTCACTCTGTTTGAATTCAATGAGTTTATAGGCGGTACTTTTTATACGTTATTTTGTTGCAAACTATGTAAAATTTTCAATATATTGGTCATTTGGGGCGTATATTTAAATTCTGTATTTTTATTCTTTTGTGAAATGCCACTACGAATTACAAAAATCTTGATTTTCTTTTCCTATAAATAATATATGCGTTTCAGAAAGTGACAATGGCTCCAGATAGGAATGATTTCTTCTTTCTCGCATTACTTATAAAATTCGAATTTCGAAAATTCAGAGGATTCATTGAAAATGATATCAACACTATTTTTTAAGCGTTCCTTCTTATATTCGGGGGAAAATCTGAAGAAAAAATTGGCACGTTTTATTAGAAAATGTGTTTTTTTTATAAATTGCAATTATTTCAAGCAAAAATTACGCAAAAACTATTCATTTCTTTCAAAAAATGGACATGATCTTTTTAAAAATCTGATCTTTAGAAATGACTTTGTTAAAGGCAAAAATCTCTAAATTCAATTTTGTAGCTTAGAAATGTTAACTTTTTGCAATTTTCGAAAATACAGAGAGTTTGCTGAAAATGTTACTAGTACTATATATTTACCGTCCTCGATACATACGAGGAAAAACATTAAAGGAAAAATTTGGAACGTATTTTGAGAATAAAAAGATTTTAAAACATTTTAAAATTGGCAAAATTTGATCAAAATTACAAGAAAAAACTCAAATTTTCGAAAAATCAAATATAAATTGATTTCAATGTGTCTTTACGGAACGTATTTTATTACAAAAAAATCTCTATCTTCAAAACTGTAGTTGAAGGAAGACGGCCTCAAAAAATGCACTTTAGTAATTTTCGAAAAATTATGAATTTCAACGAAACTTTATTACTTTATCGGCGATTTTTTCACATTATTATATTTACGAGTACATGTGCTTTAAATAATGTCAAGTAAAGTTTCTCGAAAACACTACTGTTTTCTGTGAAAAGTAGCTCAAATTTCGGCACTTTCAGAAATGCTCAAACGCCATTTTCTCATTTATGGCTGCAAAATTTTTCTTGAAACTTTTGTAACAGGTAGTGCTAATTACGCTCTTTAGTATAGCGTAAAGTTTATTTTGAGTTAATTTTTTGTTTTTTCAAAAATTATATAAATGTACATTTTTTGAAAGATCTCTCACATCTTCAATACGCACGTTATCTGCAATTTGTAAAAATTAATATACATGTGAGTGTAAGTACTTCGTTTAACTTCAAATAAAGTATTTTGAAAACTCAAAAATTTTCTGTGAAAATGAGCTTCAAATTTCGGATTTTTAGTAGTGCTAAAACGCCATTTTCTCTAAAAGACACATAATTTTTAAAAGAAAATTGCCATTTACGGCTAGGTTTTTGTGTTCTTTTAAATTCTAAAATTAATATTTTCGTTGTACCAATAGGAAACCAACAAATTAAGAAAATGACAAAAAAAATATACTTTTGGCGATGATAGATGGTAGGCAAGAAAGAGTATGTGGTAATTCCGAATAGCTAGCGAAGACCGAAGAAAATAGAAAAGTAATACGGGAAAGTCTGTGCCATTCTGTAGCACCCTAGTCCCTTTTCACGGCCCGGCAATTAATTTTTTTCCGCCGAAAATTGGCCATTTTTTCGCGCAGCACTACATAATTTTCCCTATACTACGTATATCACTCCGTGTATACGTACGTATACGGGAAAGTAAAAACTGAAGTCATTTTTGGGAAAATGTTGAAAATGATTTTACAGCAGTAAAGTAGCTCAAAAATGAAGCTCAAGAACCAAAATATCCGTTTGAAACTCTCAAAGCCTCGAGTTTGACCAGATCGGTCAGAAATATCAATTTTAGAGAAAATCGATTGAACGGTTTAGGCACTATCGTCGACCATATACAGACAGACAGGCATTTTGGCCTCAATCGACTTTTCAGTATCAAGGACATAAGTCAAAACATACATTCTTGATACACTACGTGATAGAGGAAGTAATTTACTATACATAGGAATAGGATTTATCCAGTTTTTCGTCACCAGGGCTCGACAATAAGGGTTCCAGCTCATTTTCCAGCGCACGATTGCAATACTTTCTCTTCTTATACTTGTAAGGGCAAGAAAGTGAAAAGTTGGTTCCGTTTTTGAGAAAATTTTGAAACGTTTTTGAGGCGTCATGTGAAGTACCCTTAAGAAACAAAATATCCTTTTGAAACTCCCGAATCCACCACTTCAGATCGATTTGGGAATATAATTTTTGAAGAAAATCGGATAAACGGTTCAGTCGCTATCGTTGATCACAGACGGATATACAGACGAACAGAGAGACAGAAAGACGTTTTTCCTTCAATTGGTTTTTCGGTCTGAAGAATGAATAAAAATGGATTCTGGATACAACATGTGTTAGAGGATATTTTTCTAAATGTAGTAACAGGATTTATCATCTTTTTTGTTACCAAAGTCCGGCAAAAACAGTTTTTTCTGGAGAAAATTCGCCGTTTTCAAGCGCAGGATTATATAACTTCCTCTTCTTACGAAGAATTTTGTAAGGCGATAAATAAAGGCGACACACGAGGTCCACGTATCGTTTAAGTACTGCTACGACATTCGTCTCGAACTTACAAAGAGAAACAACGACGTATCAGAGCAGCTGCTTCTACAACGCTCAAGCTCCTGCATTTATTACACACTTTATTTATTGATTCACAGAAACCAGTTACTCTATCTTTCAACTTTGAAACTATTTTATTTTTACCCACAATGACATAAATTAGTGATTGCAAAAATAAAGTGCCGTAACAATTGAATGAGATAATAGAGTGTAATTTTCCAAAATTGACCACATGGAATGTTTTTGTGTTTGAAAACAATTTTTGAGGAATGAGCAAAATGGAATTTGACTTGAATTTTGAGATGTGATATTGTCACGAAAAGAGGGGACATCCCCACTTTCCTCTGTTAGTTTGCCCAATACACATCCGCGAAGAAGACCCATATTTACTGTTCCAAATTTCAATCAGACTCTAGTTGAACTACAATAGCACATATTTTCTCGCATTATTTGTAAAGGATCCGCAATAGTAAATTTCTACACTACCGTGTAAAAGTGTTTCCAAAAAGCAAAATGTTTCAACCGCGCGTTAAATCAAACCCGCATCCATCGAGTTAAATCGACATGCGCTTTTCTACACCAAGCCATCGCTCGGCTGTACTCACTTTTGCCGACGATTAAAAAGCCAACGATCTCACCCAATATTTAACCAAATTTTAAAAAATTTGGAGAGTTCAACAACAATTAAACATGCGACATTTTTAAATGTCATTTTCATTAATCTGCGCTCAAACGAACTGAACAATTTTGTTTGCGTTGTTGTGAATGTGTGCCACTGTGTCCTGATTTTCCCGCGACCTTTGCCCAGTTCGTTAAGCCGCCGTGGCGTCGTGTGGCGACGGCGACAGCGGAAGGGGGCTGGGCGGCTTTTATGGAACGCATGCGTGACGTATTGCGCGCGCGTTTGCGAGGTGGAATCGGCTTCCTCGGCAGCGCACGAAAGGTTACCACTTGTGCGATGCCCTTTCACATTCGTTCGTGTACGTCGTCACGTTCTTTCGTATACGTCACAGAGAGGAAGTTAGGGAATGCTGTAAACACGTGATCTCGAAATTCTGACGGAACTGTAGGTAATTTATCAATTTTAGAGTGAGGGTTAGTTTTCTCTGGATAAGCCAACCAGCTCGAACCGTTAAATATTGGATCTGTCAAAATATTGAATCCAGGAATCTGGATCAACTGAGTTGCGTAACCCACATTCTAGATGACGTATTTGTCCCCTTCTTGTAAATATTGCTTCAAACTTATAAATTTTATTCTTATCTTCATTTTCTTCTTGAGAAAAGTAAGATAATTTGTTTTGAAAGTCCCTGATACACACTTTTTGTTTGTTTGTTTTGAAAAACGTCTGGTTGTTCATCTGATTCTCCTTATGGCTGACTGATTTTAAACTACACTAGCACTCATAAGAAACGCAGCCTTTCATCTAGAATAGGTATTTTTCAATCAGCTTCAAAGTCAGAAAATTTAAAACTAATATTTAAATTTTAGTGTACTTTTCATGAAGCTTACACTCTTTTTCACAAAATATTTAGAAGATATGGTTGGAAAATGATCATTATATATTTTTCAATAAACTATAATAATTTTGTTTTGACATTGTTACAAATAATACAAGAAAATAAGACGTATACATTACGTTGTAGCACCATTAGTTTAAATGAATTTGCGAATTTATTCTTGATCTATTAATGTACAGAAATTGGTTCAAAACGCACAGTTGACCGGAAGGAAAGTTATTTGTCAATTAAAAGCCGTACAAAAGGAAGTCAACCTCCATTCCGGATGGTGACTAATGGTGGTCATTGCCAATCTCCGGAATTGAAACGAAGGTAAAGATAGAATGTCTGCGCTTCGGAAACTGTAAAGACAATTTCGAATCCTCTCGGTGTTATTCGTAGATTTGGGGGTGGAGGCTGGGAGGAAGGGTTAATGGTAAAGCCAAGCAAAACGTGCGTCTTGGCTCCTGTAGACAGGCGGCGATTGCATAGCTCACAGGGCGGAGCGGGGAAAGTCGTGGCGGGGCGCGACGGAGTGAAAGAGGGCAGCTGAGCTGCTCGCCACTCCCCCTCGGAGTTAGGAGGAGCTGAGAAGGGAGGTATAGGTGGAGAGAGCGGAGTTCAGAGGTGCGGAGGGTGGCGGGGTGGAGCGGGGAGGGGTTGAGCGTGGCTTGGAGGGGAGGAGAGGAGAGTTGGGCGGGGAGGGGAGCGGGGCCGGCGGGATGGAGCGGACTTAAATGGTGCGGAGCGGTAGAGGGGCGGGAAGGGTGGAGTGGGAAAGGGAGGAGAGGGGAGGGCAGTTGGGCGGGGCTGGGCGGAGAGGGAGGGGCAGCTGCACCGCTCTTCGCCAGCCCAGTGAGTTGGGCGGGGCGGGGCAGGGCGGAGCGGAGCGAAGAGTAGTAGGATGGTGTGGAGCGTTGTCGGGGCGGGGAAAATAGGTGAGAGAAGGAGGGGGAGGGGAGTTGGGCGGGGCGGGCAAGGACGGTGTAGGCGGGGCGGGGCGGACTGGAGCGGAGTTGGATAGTGAGGGGCGATAGCGGCACGGGGAGGGCGGGAAGAGCAGGAAAGGGGAGAAGAGTTGGGCGGGGAGGGGAATTGCGGAGCAGGCGGGGCGGGGCGGAGCGGAGATGGGTGGGGCAGGGTGGTAGCGGGTGGGAGGGGCGGGGAGGGAAGTTCGAGGGGACGGGGCGGAGTGCAGGAGGGACAGCTGAACCGCCCACCGACGCCCCTCAGAGCTGGGCGGAGCGGGAGGAGCGGAGCAGGCGGGCAGAGCCGGGAGGATGGGTCGGGGCGGGTGGGTGGAGCGAGGCGGGGCGGGGCGGCGTGCGGGAGGGGCAGCTGAACCGCTCGCCGGCGCGCCGCGCGGCGCCGCGCCGTGGCGTGGGCGCTCTGAATATGCATAAGGGTGCGGGGCGGGGGCGCGGGGCGCGGGCGCCGCCCGCTCTCCGAACGGCTTCACTACAACGCGGCCGCCGCCTGCGCCGCCGCCGCCGTGATTTACGAGCAGTCGCCCGGTGTGCGACGCGTGCAAGGGCCCACGCCTCGCCCTCCCCCCCCGCCCCCGCCCCCGCCCTCGCCGTCCGCTTCCATTTCCCTTCCCTCCGTTATTTGAGGGCTCTCGGATGGAGTCTCCACGCATCTGTGATAACAACGTTTCTAAGAGATGTTTTCCCTCCTATTCATTTTTTGGAGGATATTTCTATTGCTGAGAATTACATAATTTACTACCTAATGTTCCTCTTAAATACCTGACAACCTACATAATCTGACATGTAGATAATAAAAGCTAGTGGTGCTACACATCACACACTTTCTTGTATTGCTAGTAGCGATAACTTTTTATTGCAAATTCTATCTCACTGACACTCAAGTCATTAAAAAATATGGAAAATTCATATTATATTTTCTTTAATTCACAAGTTTAAATGACTTTTCGCTATTTAATTCAGTGTATTGTGCTCTATTGTTGCAAATATTAAAATTTTATCCAGACTGGAGTTCGTATCCGAGAGCTACGAATGACAAGCCAAGAGGCGCTCTCTGACAATTTCAAAGCGTTTCTGAGAAGCACTGATTGTAGAAACCACTACGAATTATGAACGTTGCCTTATTTGTGACAAACTACAATTCAAAATTACTAAAGTTTTGAAAAATAAGTACATATGACATTTTTATTAACTTAATTTTCTCTATTAGAGAAATAATTTTAAAAAATTATTACTATTTTTTACAAAAGATTAAAATTATTAAGAACGTTTAAACCATCATCGAAAATGAAAAGAACTGTTTTGCTATTTTTCCCTTTTCATGACACAGTTAATCCTACCAGAAACCTCAAAGTTCAAGCCAAATGTAACCAGGGTGAAAGCAGTAAAGTGCTTAATCACAATTGTTCACATTTTTTTATACTTTTACCTTTTGACAGTTTTCTTATTCACTGCATATAGTTTTAAACGAACAATTTATAATTTGAGACCAAAAATAAACTATTGCTGTCGCTGCCTGGAATGTTTAGTTCGCGCACATCGGTGGCAGCTACATTTCACATTCTAGAATCTTTTTTTTCACGCAACGGTCGCCAAAGTTCAACTATTAAGTTATTTCGTATACCGTGTACCTGGTGTATACTCCGGACCCACGCCACCACACTAAAGTGTATAATGAGAAGCTGCTATGACCTTCAGTGTCCGTCCTCCCTTTTTGCGTAGCAAAAATATTCCCCACCGTGTGCTCAGTCGTAGACTTAAAATAGTCTAATTCAGCATTACTCCTCTTATTATCAGTGTAATACCTACATAATCAATCAATCAATCAAGGAATATATTAACGTCTGTTATCTTGTGATTAATTGCATTGATTTTTTGCCCTTAATAAACGGACATTGAAATATTTTCTATTAACTTAAGATGTCCGCGGCTGATTGGCACTCAGGTAATTACACCAGCCTTGATCTTTCATTAGCTCTAGCTTTGCGTCACGTGTACTTCAGGACATAATAAACGTCCCACAGATGTGTTAACATGATCAGTGCAACGAAGGTGGAACCGAGATTTCTTGTGTTTCAGAACTTGAGAAATATTTTCGTAGTTCATTAATTGTCTTCTACATTGTGAGGAAAATGTTTTACTATTTTCCAGCTGAAACCTTCAACCAAGCTCTTGATTTTCATGTGTCAGATTTATATTTATTTTGTGTTTACTTGTCGTATCTATGGTCATCTTAAATCAAACATTCCAATCCGGGCTGGTTTACACTTTTCAAACGGGGTGGTTGGTACAGTGTCAGTCTGTCGCATTCTCTGCCTGCCAATCATCTCCACTAAATAAATTTATTTTTCTGATATTTTTATTCACTCGTAGGGTAAAAGATACAAACAGTTTCCGAAGTCAAGAGTATTTTCGTAGTTTTCTCAAAGTTCTTGTATTTCTGTTCTAAATTTGTCATGGGAAACTTAATAGTCAGTTAATATCTCTCGTTCGAATTGGCACACTTGCCTAAAATTTCCAATCATTAATTTGCTAAACACTTTATTAATTTATAACATAGACACGATTTTTTTCATTAGTTGTCACTTAAGAATTGGAAAATGTTGGTTTTGGTCAGATACTCGACTCAAAAATTGACAATTCTACGAGTAAACTCTGATTGTCCCTGAGATCAAAAAGGTCCAAAACTGTATCCGTTCATGTTTCATTGTTACAATGCCAAAATTATTTTTTGCAATGTTTTCAGTTCTTTACACATAAACTAAGAAATAGTAACAAATTACTATCTTCGTTGAAATTCCCATCACTAGAAGGAATACGTCTCGTGTAGTGTAAGTTTAAAGTCAGCGACTCAAAGCCTTCAATTTTGTTTTCCAACTGTCCTTGAAGTGTCCTCCATGAAAACTATAATCACTACTGCTACCATATATCCTTCGTTACCCTACCAACTGCTATTTTGAAAAAAGATATTTTGTGTGATTTCTGAGATATTTTCAAAAGCACAAACATATTTTTCAAAATGTACCGACTTTTGCACAGGAACGCAGTGAGCTCATAGTACGGACGCTCCCTCCGCCCTTGAGATGACACGAATGGGAGATACATTTGAATCGTTGTGAGCAAAAGCAGTGTAAGTTGAAAAGCATACTTTCCGGAAACTGACGTGTAAACGAAAAACGCTGTAAAACAATAATGCGTAGAAATAAATTTCCTGAAGTGTTATGAACGTGTTAAGGAGATATTCATTTAACTTACTACATATATTTTGAACTGAAACATTTTTATTAAGTAATTCACTATTTTGTTGACTTTCACCACTTTTGCACCAGACCGTTTCTGAAAACTATGACTTACATTCAAATAATTGGCACGCACAATTTTCGCCTGAGATAGTAATGTGATAGAAAAATAAGGAAAAATAGGGCTGTGTCCCGAGTTTCAACCAAGTCAGAGCAATTATACGGCCGTATTCTCAATCATGGATTACTTCGAAAATAATTTGTGAATCGAGGAATTCGCGGATTAGGTTAACACTCGAATAACTCTCTATTCTTATTCACAAACCGCGGTCATCAGAGAATTGGCGGATTCGAGGGTAACCCTTGGCCAGAATGTTACAGTAAATATGATTGGCTGTGGAGTATCTCGATGTCGTGGTTCTATTTGTAAACATTAATAATAGCGCCACTTCAAACGCTATCTTCAATGTTATATCACTTCGCGTACTAAGTAATGTATCCAGGGCCAACGAATCTCACATTTCTATTTAAGAAATTGATATTTTCACAATTGTCATGGGCAAATACCCGAATACTGTTGTAAGCAAAGTTACAAAAGCAAAAAAGAAGCATCACATAACCTGCAAACGAATTTCAACGCAGTAAGTATTGTTCAGCAGTTAAGAACAACTATAAAGGTGTGAAAAGAATGGTTTAAAAGGCAGGAGTGATAATAAAGGTCCTATTTACAATTATAGAAGCAGCTACAACACTGTGTACTTAATTGGATGGGAAAATTACTGCATTCGTCCGCCTGAAGAACGTACTGCATGTGACTATGATTTGGGATATGAAAAGGCAGTTAATATGACTCTAAGTAAGTGTTTTTGGTTTTATTTACCTTTTTACCTTGCAAGTTGTGAATTTAATTTTCAAAACAACAGTGTTGGCTCTCTACCAAGAATTTTACAAATATTTTTTGATTGATACTTTGTGTTCTGGTGAAGGGCTACATGCAAAAGTTATTTCAGTAGTTTTTAGTGCAACTAATAAAATAATTTCACCTCAAGACTATTTGCAAAGGAATCGTGCCACCCTAAACCATGGTTTTACCAAACAAATCTGATGTCATGAAACAAATGCAAGTAATACTGCATGACTGATGTCATGATTCAAATCAAATCAAATCTGATGTCATGAAACATTCAAATTCAAGTATGCACTTGCACAATTTTTTAAAATGAAATGTATACAATAAAACATGATAAACCATGTCTTTTAATAAAACAAAAGCAAATTCAGCATAATTGTCATAAAATTCAAAGATTGGAAATAATCCTGCCCAGATGTCAAAGTTATTTTGTCTTCTTCAGAAGATACAAAATTAAATTTTATTTTTGTGTGTGACATACTGGAGTAAATGTGAAATAGTATATAAAATTTTCTTTGGTTTTCACATAGATTCGAAAACTATTATTTGCACATTTTCATGAACTCTTATTGTTAAATGTACTAACTCATATTTATGTTTTGTGCTTCTCTGAATCCATAGTAATATATACTTGTATAATGAAGAATACCCTTCTATTTCTGGAAGCTGAAGCAGATTATTGTTACTTTGTTGCTGAAAATGTAATGTAGGCTAAATATAAAAAATACTGAATTTTAAAATTCATTTATATTTTATAATATCATTAAATTTAAAGAAAGATTAATTAAATGTCAACAATCAAAATTAATTATATATCTGCCTTATGATATCTGATACCACAACTTCTATAAATATATTGTGCATATTGTTAATGTGCATAGTCTAAATTAGATTGGGATTCCAGTATCAAACATTCTTTTAGAATATTATTTATGTTTGGACTGATTGCAGGGTTGGATTTCTGAACTTAGGATTTAAAAAAAATTAAGATCTGTTGTATAAGGGAAGTAATTAAAAAAAATTGTTTTGGTTTTTCAATTTGTTTATTGCTAGTAATTTTATTATTAATTTTTTTAACAACTGAACCATCCTTTAAAGCATTTGTAGAGTGCAGAATTTATTTTTTCATTTATGTTTTTTTTAAAAATCTAATTCTACACTCTCAATTGTAAATAAATTGAAACACCTGTTTCCTGAAGTTCATCTTTGGTAATCTTTACTATAACGTTGATGGATTTGTGACATATCATTGACATTGTAGATAAATGAAACAAGTTTCTTTATTATCAGCAAACTTTTGTTGGCAGTGATGAAACCAGTTATTTTACAATTTCTACAATCATATTCATGTCAATAATATTCATAAGTTTTTATTGTTTGTCTTTCTTCATTGCATAAAAAAGGTTCCATTCATTACAGACAATCAGGTGATAATAAAAAATATTTCATAAAAGGTTGAAGTTTGTACATAAAACAAAGTTGGTGTTTTTACAATGTTTCAGAGATCATTTGTCTCCATCATCAGGTACTTTTTGGCTTATATTGGATATAAGCCAAAAAGTACCTGACGATGGAGACAAATGATTTGTGATGGAGACATGTGATTGTGATTGACATGTGATGGAGACAAATGATTTGTGATGATGGAGACATATTATCTCTGAAACATTGTAAAAACTCCAACTTTGTTTTATGTACAAATTTCAACTTTGTATGAAATATATTTTATTATCATCTGATTGTCCACAATGAATGGAACCTTTCTTTATGCAATAATATTCATATTTAGAAAAAGCGACTCATAAAGATATCCTTCAAAATGAATATTTTATTTCCAAATAGGAAATGCCAGAGACAGATAACCAGTACCAGCAGCTGCGAGAGGGACCAGAAATTATGAGAATGGTATCTACTTCCCAGGAATGCAAACAGTACCTGAAGGATTCCACATTCTTAAAGCATCAAGAAGAATTTGAATTTATGAATGAACATGAGTTGAGGATGTAATGTTTATCTACCTAAAATTTGAATATTATCAAGATATGAAGAACGAACAATTCATTCTTTAAAAAAATTCAATTTTGTCTACAGGTTAAATTAGTAATGGAATCAAATATGGACTACATCCTTTATTTGTTTGTTTTTGGCAATTTGAGATTTTATATTTGTTCTCCAAATGCAAAGAAGCAAATAGCAAAGAAATAAAATATTCATTACATTGAAACCATTCAGCATATTTTGCTATGTCTCTTCTTTTTTATTTTTGTTTATTGTGTTTATAACTTAGGGTTCAGTAATATTCCTGTATTTGGGCATTAAATTTGGAAAATTATCATTTACTTACCAGAAAAGTTTCTGTTTCAATATTGTACATTAATGAAATAAAAATATTTGTTAATTGCATTCAGTTTTTATTTATTTACTTCAAATGAAAAAACTTATAATTCAATTTAACCAAGGATCTACTTAGTAGCATTTTTGTCTAATTGTTTTTGTATTCTTTCTTTAAACCCTTGTAATCCATTTCAATTTATTTGAATTTCTGGTTTATTCAAATATTTAACTTGAAATTCCTTGACCATTTATTTGCCTGATTATGTTAACAATATCTACACTGTTTTTGGGTGTTGCAAGTATATATTTCTGATGATCTCCTATAGTGAATGTGAAAATTAAAAAAGATATTCTAATAGATGAAAGTAAGATAAACTATGACCATACCTTTAATTGAAAGCAAAAGCTAATAATGTGATTTTATTAAAAAATAACCCGCACTGATAGAATGATAAGTCCAAATTATATAATATTAAATACGATAATTGCTGAACCCATTACTAGAAACAATATTATTATTCAAAATTATTCAGCATGTAACTGACTACTCAGATGATTTATATTACTGATGACGGAAGGGAAACAAATAGAAGGGTCTCTCTTTATTTCAAACGCATTCCATAAACTCAACAGCAAACAAATCGTACTTGGCGGAGTCGTCTGTATTGTTTAACAGGGTCGCCAATGGCAACCAAGTGCAATTCGCGAATTATACGCCGAAATCGGATGTATAACCCACGGATCGAAATCGGGGTGACTAATTCGCGAATCGCAACCGATCCTGCCTCGTGAATAAGGATTTTTGCTTTGATTCGCGAATTATCTGGACTCGACGATAATTCTCGTATTACACGGTATTGAGAATATGGGCGTTAGTGTTTCGATTTTGACCTATGCACGTATCAGTAAAAGCGATTAAATAATTTGTTTTTTTCGAGATTCTTGTCTTGTGTTGGGTGCAGGGGAACACGAAGATATTTCTTGGGAGGCCCTGAAGCTGTTGTTTCGTCTCACCTGTGACTTATACCACAATTGCATGCAGCGGTATGAGCAACTTCTTGTTGGCTACTTCTGCATTGTGCTGGCCTCTAGTGTGTGTATATATATATATATATATATATATATATATATATATATCCGCCTCTTCCGACCCACTGTGATGCGTTTCACACGTGTTTACCCCGCAAGTGTCCACGATACCCACTGTGCACCACGCTGTGCACTGTGTTCCAGTAACGGACGCTACAATACCTCCTCCTAGATTTTCTTTGTGTTCACAGTGCAATCTCCCCATTTTCACCGAGCTTTCTTTGCAGTGTGGTAGTAACGCTTCCCGCAGCGTTGACGACTCGGCCGCCTCCCCTCCCCCACCTCCTCGCGTGGGGATCGCGGCCGACAGCCCACGGCCTTCCCTGTTGCCGCTGACCACGCGTCTGCGGTGATTTACAGCTGCTCCCTAATTAACTAGCACCTGTTTTATGGGGATAATTTGAGGATAATATATAGTCCGGTCGCCAAGCTTACTGGCGACGTGATACACATTCATTTTGTATTCACTTCTAGAAACGTTTCAATCGAAACTTGTATGCTTTGTTTTGGCTACTTAAAACACTATCAAAGAATAATTTATTTGTTTTAGTAATAGAATATTATTTTAGTAACAAAGATATTCATAAAACAATTTAACCAATTATATTTGTAGAGAAATTTACATTACATTTACTCTACAATTTACATTTGTAGAGTATTTCAAAATAAATTTGGCGATTTTCTCGACATATCTTATTCTATATATTTTCATATATTTATATATTTACATCGTATATATAATATTATATATACGATACGTGTATTATATATTTTGTTATTCAAATTAATGATTTTATTGTTCAGTATCTAGATACGTGTCAATCTTCTAGACAGAGTGCGACCAAAACGAATGTTTAAACATTATCAACAAATGACTATTTTTTCATCTCTAGTAGGAGAAAGATATTGTTCAGAGACAACATTGTTTTTCAATAGAATGTCAAGATTAACATATTTTTCACAATTTAAGACTTGTATTTGTTAAAATACTTTTTTAGCCTATTCACAATCTTTTGTAACTCTTGCACTGTTGTTTATATCAGTATGAGATCATGTGCAAGTACCCCTTTTCTTTTTATTGCATCTTCTTTTCATTCGAAAATTTGCGCAATTTTCTATTTTTTTATTACGTGGTGCATATATGTCTAATTATAAAGACATATTAGAGTCTATACCGTCATTACTTTGGGTGTTCTCCATACTGATTCCTTTTTAAACAACTTCCTTTTTGTGGCAGAACTGTAGCACACCAAACGGCACGGAATGGTTGTAGAGGAAAAGTGCAGTAGGTGACAGATGACTCAAGACATTTGGAGATTCTTAAGTTCTTCTGGAGGCCAAATGAAATCTGGGGAGCTGGGGAAGTCACTAGTGGGGACGGCGAAGGGACTGCTCGCCAGGAAGCCAGGGGGTCTTCGCCCTGTGCCCCGCCCCGCCCCGCCCCTCCCCGCAGGGCCCTGGGCGAGGCGAGGCGCCGCTCCGCGCCGGTTGCGCGTGCGGCCAAAGGGGATCTGACGGCCTCACTGGATGGATATATCGAGCCCCCTATTTATGAGCCGCGGGCGCCGAGTGGCCGGAGCGGGGCGGGGCGGGGCGGGGCGGGGCGGGGCGGGGCGGGGCGGGGCGGGGCGGGGCGGGGCGGGGCGGGGCGGGGCGGGGCGGGGCGGGGCGTGGAGTGTGCGTGGTGGGCGCCGGCTGCCGCGCCGCGCCGCGCCGTGCGCTGTGGTCGCCTGCCGGCCCGCTAAATCATGGCGGTAATTCCCCGCCGTCACGGCCCGGCGCGCACGGCCCGGCGGGGCACGGCAGGGCAGGACAGGGCAGGACTGGACCGAGCGGGGGGGCGGGAGGGGAAGGGGCGTGGTGCGGGGGTCGGGGGAGCGCGGGCGGGGAAGTGGGGAGGCGGGGGAAGCGTGGGGGTGAGCGGGAGTGAGCGGGGAGGCGGGGCGGGGCGGTAACCGACCGTCGGCGGCGTAAGGCGTGACGGCACAGCGGCAGCGAGACAGGGTTGGGGGCGGGCACCCCCCTGCCACCCCGGCCACTCCGTCAAGGAACGCGCGCCACCCGTCATCTGTCGTGACGCGCCCCCGCCCGGCCGTCCCCACGGCGCGCCCCCGCGTCACGCGCCGATCTGTTCATGTTGGGCAACGAAACTGTTCCTTCGTTGAGAAAATTCTCCAACAGTACGTGGGTTTCCTCGTCAGAACTTCAAAAATATTTCATTCTCGCTGACTTAAGTTCTATCACCTCCGATATTTCGTTATGCATCTGTTAAACGTATCCGTAGAAAATTACAATATCATTGAAAATAATAAATGCATTCTTCTTTGAGATTAAAAACACATTTATTACCTACTTGTGTATATACACAGGTATTCAATTTCTCATCAATATATTTTTTACTAATTAAATAAATGTTAATTGGAGGGAAATCCGAACCCAGATTTTTCGTATTTCAAATAAATGGAATTTTCAGATCCGATCAGATGAGTTGCAATATTTAAAGGAAATAAATT
This sequence comes from Acheta domesticus, assembly GCA_031308135.1. Lineage (NCBI taxonomy): Eukaryota > Metazoa > Arthropoda > Insecta > Orthoptera > Gryllidae > Acheta > Acheta domesticus. The sequence continues at coordinate 71,324,553 of JAHLJT010002406.1, read as the reverse complement.
ATTTCTACAAACAAATTTTAAAATATTTTTATATCCATCATTCTATCTGTATAGGATTTTAGTGTTCAAAGGTAGTAATGTTATTCACAAAAATTTGGTGATAAATAGTGACCTGGGACATCAAAAATACTGCTGAACAAAACCACACAAAATATTTTCTACATTCTATCATAAAACATCACTATTTTTCAACCACTTGAAACTATTATGAGGTATAGGGTAGAAAATAGGTGACACATATTTTTCTTCTTTTTTCTCTGATTACACTTTATTCAGATATTATTACCAATTATTATTATTTCGGAAAAATCCTGGGCGAGCTGTTTAAAAATTTTTCACTTTTCTACTTTTTCATAAAGAAAAATACTACTACGTTTAAATTAAACCTAGAAAGACGTTCTTTTTCTAAATATGACGTAAACTTAATTTTCATACACTTATTATTTGTAGAATTTTATTTTTAAAACACGAATTTTCACATTACGTCGATCCTCAAATTCATATTTTTTTTAATTCTTTTTTTAAATTCTCGTGTATTTCTGAACTAACGGATCCATCAGCCAAATTTCCTCCCGCTCACCACGATGAATAAACGTGCACAGCTGCTCCTGGTATCGTATGCTAACCCGAATATAACTCCTGATAATAATAAAATAGACCGAGTTAGCTCGTCATTTGTTTCTTCTGTTGTCTTTACCTTTCACCTGCCGTCTTGTGCTCTTTTCACGAAACAGAAATAAAATTTGACAAAAGGATTTTCATTGTCCAATGAGATATTTTTTAGAAAATTACTTTTATGTGAGTGAAAATGCAAATGGGATCATTGATTTTAAAAAGTAGTTGTATTAGAGTATTGTCTCACGGCTAGCTCTTGGTCAGCTTTCCACTCCGGGGCCCCAGGTTCAATTCCTGATCGATGCAAGTTTATAGTGTGCGTTTTTCTTGCAAAGTCCGAATACATGTTGCGGTGTGACGATGAGAAAATTTACTTCTCAGGTTGAGAAGACCGGAATACGGCGTGGGGATGTCTACGCGCTAAACATACGTACCCCCTTAACTCATGACCGCGAGGCAGGGACGTCGCCGGCAGGCCTGAGCCCGTTTACGAGCTGTCGCGCCAAGTATATACATAGTATTAGAGTATTATATTTTTACTTAGTATTACAAAAAGGAAAAAAAATTGAAGTTAAGCTTCTGCAAAGAACTTCCATGTGAGTGCTGAATGGAATTTCTTTGCTATGTAACGTTTTAGGGAAAAAGAGAAGCGACGTCTTACGGAAAAAGACATTGGGACGGAGTGTTCGCCAGCGATCTGTGGTAATGCCAACATCAGCTGGTTTAAATCTAAAATGATCGTGTTAATTCATGTAGTCAAACCATCTAACTGACGTATTAAGCAGCAAATTCGGGGATTAGCCAGTTTTGGACTTAAGCAGTACCACAATCACATAACTTTTATATATGTATATATAATATGTTAATTGAAGTCGGTATGTATAAAAGCGGATAACTCTGACACCACCTGACCGATCTCAATGAAGTTGGTACATCTACCTGAATTTTTCACCCAGAGGGTTTATGTGCTGTTAATTTTGTTGTAAATCCACTGGATGGCGCTATAGAAGAAAAGTAAATATTCATGTTAGACGCAACCCGCAACATTCGACAGAATTTTTGAATCTATATTGTTATAACTCCTAAACGAAGCGTTTTAGGACATTAAAACTAAAATTTTGAGGCAGAGAGACGGACAGAGAGAGAGAGAGGGAGAGAGAGAGAGGGAGAGACACAGGGAGGCAGATGGAAAGGAAAGAGAAAGAGGGAGATGAGGGGCAGAACAACGTCTGCCGGGTTCCGCTAGAAAAATATAAAATGATATGATAATAGAGACATTGTACCAGAAAACAGTGTGTTTATCAAATTTGTGTTTCGTTCATAATAAATTTTGTATTACTGCTGACATGGCAATGCACAATAACATTCGTTAGTGCACTCAGGGGGGGGGGGAATCGCCGCAGCAGCCGACGTCTAGCGCTCCACATTTCGCTGCCGCCGCGTCTCATGTCGCTCTCCCTCTCTGGAGTTGTGGTCGTTCCACCAGCTCCTGCAATTTCATTCTCATTACTCGCCAACATCATCATTCCATATTAACATAAACTTCTTATCGGAGACCTGACGACATTTTGAGATTCAATCTTCAGAACAACGGCAGTGGTGACGTCTCTTGGAAATTAAAGCCGTATGATAAAAGAAATAAACCGCGCACACGACATATCCTAGCAGTAATATTTAATATTTCTTGAAGTTACTGCTGATATATATGACGACTCAAATATATTTAGTTTGAGACTTCATTTGAAAGATGGAAAAGGAAGAAAACTATCTCGGGCCGGATGGCTATTCCTGTGTTTTGAGTTATATATACTTCTAATATTTGCCCTAAATATTAGTTAATGAACGATGAAGGTTTTAATATTCACATTTTTAGACGATTTTTTTATTACCAGAAAAAATACCTTTATATGAAATGTAACGAGAAAATAAGGATATTCAAGCCTCAAACTTTTCTACTCGCTGCTGAAAATTATAATCTTATATTTCATTTATAGCATTAGTTTATATTCTCTTGCTTCTTTCTACTTTACTGGAAACTTAAGTACTTTCTCTCTTACCCTGGATTTACTAAAATCAGCTTGTACTAGATGACAACTTTGGAAACCTTTCTCTAGAAAAAAAGTTTATTGCCACAATTCTGAAAACTTTTACTCCTGAAAAAGACTTATTATTCGTTGGCCATATACAGTAACATGGTAATATTTTTAGACTAATGATACTAAGAGCGAATGTGAAGTCTTAATTTTCTAATCTTTCACAGACAAGATTTCTAATAAATGCTTTTTTGTAATGTAATTATAACTTTGAATAACATTAATGTTTAATATGAAAAGTAGTAAATGTAAATTTTGGCATAAATGTCATTTACGAATTGAATGGTGACACAATCTAAATTGTTTTAGTCATTATTTTCAATGCTTATTTAACATTAACGTCTGTGGTCTCGTAAAAGTTTCAGTACACCTGTTTAAAACCACACAAATGAGTAGCAGAAAGCAGAGCAAAGAAATAAGTATGTGCTGTTATTAAAACTTGCTTTTTGCATAAAACGAAGCTGTATGCAAATGACTAAATGTGTTATTTCATGTTTTTATTCATTTCCTTCTTGATATCGCCTTCTTCAAAGTACTTAACCAGCTGGTTTTTAAAAACATGTGCTGAACTCAACTAGTTTAATAACATTCGGACAGCATTTATAATGCCTTGTGGAGAATTGTGATGCTCCCCTCGGGGAGGCCGCGGCGGCGGCGAGCGGGCGCCCGGGGGCGGAATAACAGGGACTTTTTGCCACCTCGAACGGTAACTATCGATCTTCTGCGCATGCGGAGACGGATGCACTAAACGGATGCGAAACTTGAACTGCATATGAGCAGAAGACCGATAGTGCTTACCGTTCGAGGTGGCAAAAACTCCCTAATTCGTCGGATGATCGTCGCGATTGACCAATCGCGACGGGCAGCGAAGCGTGCGGGGGCGGGGACGGGGACGGGGACGGGGGCGTCTCCTCCGCCTTCCCGCAGAGCGCGCTGACGTCGCGGTCCGCCGTGCGCGGAGAAAAGACAATTCCTGTTGACTGTCGGGCCGCGACGCCCTTTCAAGAAGGCTCCGAGGGGAAATCCCCTTTTGTTTCACATGTCACCCGCGATCATCGCACTCGTCATTTGTTTTTCGCGGCGCGTCGACCGCTGGACCGCGCCGCCGCCGCCGCCGCCGCCGGCGGGTGAGGGTGGGGGTGCGGGCGCGACGGCAGGCGAGGGGCGCGCCGTTGAGAGCCCACAGCGCGCGAGCAGCATCAGCAACTTCTTCTTCCACTTCACCTCCATTTATGCGTCCGGCTGCACATTATAATTCAGTTCAAGCGGCATATAGGAACCCTTTCCCATACTACGATTGAAACAGAAAGTCCCTTAAAGGTCACGAACTAGCAGGAGAAGGAGACATTGTCAACCACTCGCGAGCTTTCTTACGACTTAAATGTTTGGTATTGAAGCTGCTGATTGGATGACAGTGTCCAACTCTCTTTTCAACTTGTGACCTTGAAAGAATATTTTGCATTAATCGAAGTATAATTGGCAAGTCATGGCAATCGACAGATCTACTGAAAGAAGGGAGGAATGATTGCCGAGAGTTGTCAGAAGAGAGGAACAACAAATTATGACAAGAGAGAAGGACTTACTTGAGAGCCAGTATTTAGACTAGATTATTTATTGCACTACCACGTCCGAGGCAGCGTGGACCTTAGTGAGTCGACGTGGCGTCGTCGAGCGACGTCGGAAGGTGCAAGACTTAGAGGATATGAACTCCCTAGGCGCCCCTTTACACAGACTGTGTTAGAGGAGAGCGTTTGACCCGCCAACTGCGTGAAACCACGAGACACATGTGCTGTTGCCAATTCAAATCTTAATTTCGAGGATATGCGTTTCCATACACAAAAATGTATCACTTAAGTGAGGTAAAGGTTGAAAATATTTACGATAGAAAATAGAAAACAGGAAAATTCAAGCAAAAGAGTGATAAATGGTTCTATTAAAGCAACGCTATCTTCGTGCATTCATGTCCACTGCTGTCAACAGGCACCGCGCGCTCAAAAAGGATTGGAAGTTCTTGCGTCTTCTTACCAGCAGGGAACTTCCACAGCATGACTGACATCTGACCACTGTCAAACTGCTTTTTTACCTAGGATTCGTCTTCAGTCACCTTATAAACATCAGCATATTAAGTTTAGCCATATATGTTGAAAAGTTCAAAATTTATTTTCGAAAGAATTAAAACCCTATTATTTTAGTGATCTGATATACTTATCTACGAAATACAAAACAAAATCTCGTGGATTGAAAATTATTAATGAAACCCCCTGCCTCGTGAGAGATTAGAAAGCGCTGTCTTTGCCTCCGCGAATCTGTAAGTAGGGGAACAAATGGCAAATTAAACTTTTGCAGTAGATTGATATTTTCACGAAACTAAGTATTATTTCTTTTAGATACTAAATGTTCAAATAATTGACATTGTCTTATTAGCAAAGTAAAATGTACAGAAAAACGGGTACACAAATATTAACAATAACAATTAAGCATATGTTTACGATTAGCCGGATTAACTTATCACATTAAAAGACAGTTCAACAAGAACATCGTAGAAAACGGTGTTTGCAGTACAGTCTTCGTTCCCAGATTAGATTCCTAATCACAGCGCAACTTACCACTCTCCAAGAGACTAAAGACAATCAGGCACTAAAAGGTAAGCAGTGGATACATCATTCAGGAACAAATTCTTATCACTCCCTCATTCAGGTTGCCATCTACGGCAATTGGGTCACCAATTATCGCCTTCTGGCGCTCGTAGTCTCTTACACTAGTGGCGACGTGACGCCATTGACTCGCCTTGAACCTTTCTTTAAGGTGGCTGCCCCTTCTAGCAGGCGACCCCCAAAAAACGCGCGCTGCCCTGCTGCTCGTGTGCCATTTTAAAGTGCCCCTACACATAACACAAAAGAAGGTTAACCAAAATTGTACCAAAGTGCTTCCATTCCCACAAACGTGACATAAAAACCTCGGAAGTCATTTTTTTGTTTTCCGATAAGTCACGTGCGAGATGAATGGTTTTGCATGTTTTATTTACTGAATTAGCATTTGATTTTACTTTCTCTTTGCGCCGTTTAAATTATCAGAAAATGCATCATTATAAAACCTTCCTATCAATTCTCGTTTCTATCAAAATAGAAAATTCATCTTAATTTCACGACAGCCTTTGAAGCTCTCTTGCGGGTTTTAAAAGCCGCTCCTTCCACGTGCCGATGTTCCGGTGGCTGCCAGGGCGTTGGTGGCGGGAGCTCCACGCCACGCGCCTCCTGCACGCAGCGGCCGACACGCCACACCACGCCACGCCACACCGCCTCCTCGCTCTACATAAATCTGTTCACCCTGCGCCTGACATAATGAGGGCATCACAAATTCAACACGGCTCTACCTTGTCACGTATTCAAATCAGAATTTCTAACTGCTGTCAGCGCGGGATCCGCGACGCGGGCGGCCGGCGCGCCGCGACTCCTGACTGCGCTGTCCCCAACGGGTGGCGTCGCGTCGCGCCGCCCTCAGCGCCGCGGACAGCGCGCCCTGCCACGCTCCGCCACGCCTCGCCCCGTCTGGCCCGCACCGCAACACCCCGAGATACTCTGCCTCATCCCGCCTCCCACAGCACTCCGACGCCCCGCCACGCTCCGCCCTTCCCGCCCCGCCCCGCCACGCTCCCCGAATCACCACGCCCCACCCCGCCCCACCCTCCCCGCCGTTCCCTCCGCCACGCCTCGCCCCGTCTGCTCCATACCGTATCACCTCGCTCCGCCCCTCTCAGCCATGCCACACCCTATCCCATCCCACCCCGCCCCGCAACGCTTCGTCCCGCCACGCCACGTCTACCCCACCTTGCCCTGCACTGCACTGCCCCTCCACGCCCAACCCCGCCATGCCCTGCAACCCAGTCTTCCCCGCCCGCGTTATACTGCTCCACCATGCCACTCCCCGCATCTCCCCGCCATGCCACGACATGCCCCGTCTACCCCACCTTTCCCCGCACTGTACTGCTTCTCCACGCCCCACCACCCCCGCCACGCCTCACCACGCCATTCCTCGCAACGTCTTCCCCGCCCCGCGTCGCCCCGCCCCGACAGGCCTCTCCCTGCCCTGCCCCCCAACACCAACACGCCCCAGTACGCTCAGCCCTCCCCGCCTCGCCCCGCCCCGCCACGCCCCGTCCGCATTGCGCTGGCCGCCGCCGGGCGACTGGCCTAATGCGCGGCATTACCGGATAGGTTCCAAAGAGCCCCGGCCTCAGCGCCACCGCGCGGCAAGTGGCTGCGAACAGAGCAGCTCCTGCGTCAGCGAAACGATTAGGTGAACGCACGCCTAACGCCGCACCAGCCACGCATCTGCTCTGTTCGCGCAGCCGGAGAGATCCCCCGGGCGCGGCGGGAAAAGCAATGAGGGCGGTGGCTCTCAGTCAACAAAGCGAGCTGCCTTCTGCAAAGGGTCATTGCTTGTTGTGTACGAAAACCAGAATAATTACACATTGGCGTGACAACCTGAGAAATCGGCATTGAACTCGATCTGAAAGAAAATTATTGCTAAAATTGTCAAAGGTGTGAACATGGAAATTAAAAGTAATAAATTAGGTTGAAATCAGAGACATAAATTTCAAACACTGACTTCCAAGTATAAAAAAGTTATTGTACGAACAAAAATAAGCCCAAACATTGCTTTTCAGTCGACCAAACTTTTCGGTTCGATAACGGTAAGTGAATGTTTACATGGTGGATCATTAGAAGTCATCTACTGCAGATGTCTATCTCCGTGACTAGTTTTTTCACACCATGTGCGCTTATAAAATTCAAGGGTATTATTAATCCAATGTTTTCCCGAACAATGTGATATAAGCTTTGTGCTATTCTGCAACTGTCGTAAGAAACGAGCGGAAAGCGGAAAGCCAGACGTCGCCACTGCTGCCCTGTATGGACCATATAAACTCAAACAGCAAAAATAACAAACAGCTGATATCTAAGTTTATTCAAACGTCTTTGGACAATATGTTAATGCCTTTATATGCTAGCAACATTTCTTACTGTCGTCAGATGCCTAATGTTGCTTCAAATATGTTAAGTTGCTGTGAATAAGCAAATCGTTTTTACTGATCCACCCATTGCTTCAGTATAGTCTTCCAAAGCTCTTCCAAATCTATCATGCAGTTGGAAAACTTAACAAACCTGTTAAAATTTGCTTTTTACAACTTTACATATTGGCTTTGTAAACACGCTATATCTTCTCTTCTATTATTTCCATATTCCACATACTTCAGATGAAAATGTATTAGGAGCATGTCACACTGTCCTCCCGCAGCCCTTCTAATGTTGCAATGAGAGGCGGCGGCGGCGAAGCCGAACGGGGGACGCGCCAGCAAAGCACCGATAGGCAGAGGGTGCGAGTTTCTGCTTAATAGGACCGGCTTAGGTAGCTCAGAGCATCAATACACGTCTCTGCAGTTGCACGTGATCGGGAGGTCCTAGGGTTCGTGTCCCGACAGTGGCAGGATTTTCGACACTAGCTAGATAGCTCGGTCGAATTCAACCGCTGACCGGAGAATTATTCTAGAGGCTGGTTACTCTGATTACACAGGCCTACGAAAGAAAACTTTTCGAAATTTGATTTGATAAAATTATCTGATCTTTGTTTTTTGGTGTTCTGAAACTGAAAGTGGGGTCAATTTTCCTCTATCACGTACAGATTGTTTCCAATCTCAAATTCAATCTTTAACAATAGTAGTTATAACGACTTAAGAAAACAGAATCGGCGAACAGTTTTAATGTATTTACAAGTTATTAATACCAAATGCATTGCTTCGTACTGATATAAGCTTGCTAGAGTAAACAATTATGCATATTTAATTGTATTTTTTGTCAAAACGTATTATTTTCTTCTGAAAACTTCATCGTGTGAGCTTCCGGGAATATGACTCATGTGTTTGACGATGTAGCATTCAGCAATAGTCCGCCATCATGTTCACGTTCCATCTCCTTGATGACCTAATGGAACCTTTCCCCTTGTTCTTCAATGACGTTCTCAAAGTTTTCCGGAAAATAGTCCACATGCCTGTGTAGGAAGTGAACCTTCAAACTCATGTTGCAACCCAGTATTTGAAAAGCCTTTCATCAGGCGTTCCACGATACATCTGTAGTTATAATCATTTACGTTACCGAAGCACTCGTCAACAACCTCTTTAAAATAATTACAGGCTTCCCTCTCCTTCTCATCCATGGTTTGAGCAAACTGTGGATATGAGAAACGTTTTCTGAGGTCTGGGCCTACAAAGATTCCTTCTTTTATCTTAGCGTCACTTAAACCAGGAAACATGGAGCATAAGTACTTGAAACATTCACTTTATTGTGATGAAATCTGTTATATTTCTTTGGTACATCTTGATTGTGTATTTACTCCAGATAAAACAAGTAGTATGGATTGGCAGCATAACGCCAATGAGGCAGTTTTTTCGAAATGCACTTCAAATTTCAAAGAATCTTTTATTCACTTTAACGCAACTAGATGACCTAAGTGAATGTATTCACTTCCATTGACACAACTAGACTGGGAGACTGAGCAAGAAAGTGGGCTCAAATTTCTATATATAACCATTTCTATCTTGATTAACTTCAGAAGGGGGACTACCGAGAAAAGAAAACTGTTGCCTTCCTGTCCGAACAGAACCTTCATGACAACACCACCTATTCAGTCAGTGTTATTAGAACATGATAAGTGTTAGAAATAGTTTAACCCTTTCCAGCCCAAATTATGGGTAATTAACAAAAAAAATTAATTTCCACATTTATTGCTTCTAAATACCCTCAACAACACACACAAATGAGTTTCTTTAGTTATTTTTGTCACATAGTTGAAATTTTTTGGTGGGTCCCTATGGACCCAGTGGGAAGCTAGGGTACAACATGTTTATATATACACATGTAATATACATGGAATTACTCACATATATACCTTTATATGTGTGTATATGTACATAAGAACATATATATGTATATGTATACATATACACATATGCACATATGTGAATATGTATATATATATATACACATACATGTGTATATGTATATATAAACACATATATCTGTGTTTATGTGTACATAAACATATATATATATGTGTAAATGTATACATAAGCATACATTAATATCTGCATACATGTGTACATATATATGTATATGTATGTATGTATAAATGTATGTGTACATAACTATGTACATATATAAGTACATATGTGTATATATGTTTGTGTATACACCTAATATAATTATACATGTAACTGTACACGTGTAATATAAGTAATTTTCAAGTTGTGATTTCCCGAACATAACTTCATTTTATAAAGGAATTACTCTTACTTCCCACTGGGTCCATATGGAACCCGAAACTAATAACGTCACAGTACAATACTTTTCAACATTACATAACTGCCAAATTTATATTATTATCCTTATTACATGTACATTTACAGAATATTTTTGTAAGACTGCAATAAACAATATTTTCCCTCGAAATTATTATTATTTTCATATGCAGCACAGCTGATGCAATGGCGGCATGCACTCAGTTGTTTACGAAGCCGTAGAATGTCACGTGTTCCAACAATGAAGTCCAAGTTGCCATTTACTGACTCTATATACCCACAACAAAGCCATGGTACCACATTAAAACAGTGGGCGATCACGGATGCAAAGTAATTATAAAACATTTGTAATGGGTCCAAATGGCCTCATTGGGAGGAACAGAGGGCTTTATTTGTGAGGCCTCGAAAACAGACGACACGATCACTAATATAGTTTTTTTTCTAATTTTTATAGTAACGTTAATCATTCAATAGCTAAATTGAATGTGTTATGAATAACTAAATATCAACAATTAAAAATAAATTTTAAATTAAGCGTAAATTAAAACTTAACCAACTGCCTAACGCGATTACAATTGGATTCGCCATTACATTTCCATCAAAATTATCATTCAATTATAATAAAATCATTTCCCAATACATTCCATTTCACAATACAATATATCCATTCGTAATAACATTTACTTGATATTAACAAAGCATATTTACTTCAATAATTACACTATATTCTCCTTCCTATCGTATCCGACATGCCAAATTTCTTTTCTCTTCTGTCATATCATTCTTAATCCTGTATCCTAATTCCTCTTCTTTTACTTCAACGATTCGTCAGTTTCTCTTATTTCTCTATCACTTTCATTACCTACCCTGATCTTGTAACTATATTTTTCAATTTATTTTGTACACTTGAGTAAGCTCTATTTTCTTTCCCTCTCTCCATATATGTTTCCAATATATAATTCCGATCTTCTTCCTCCACACGTTTTCTAGACAACTTTTCCTCGCTCTTTTGTCAATGTTTAATATCTCACCTATTTCACGACCTTTATCTTCCAATAATCCTTCTTGCTATATCATTAATATTCCTTCAAATACCCAAGTGCTTCATCCCAAGTCCTGTATAATATTATACACTAAATTAAATCCTAAATCCGTTACCTTACCGTATTCCCCGCTGCTTGCTGTCACGAAAAAGACAATCGCTGTAGTAAATTGATTAAAATAATAAAAGATTTACCTCTACATTCTTTTAAATTTGATGTCACAGATGTCACAGATGACAGAATGACAGATGTCAAAAAATGTCACAGATGCACTACGTGGCCAAAAATTTACTGTACGCCATGGGCTTAAACATTCAGATACCAGTTGAATAATTTATAAAATTTCTCCAAAAACTAGATGTGTTTTGGCTTCCCTCTTTCCAAAAGTTGTTGACTGCTCGACGAAGTCGTCGCGATAATCTTAAGTTTCTCTAGTAGCCCTCTCACCCACTATCTGACTCCAAATTACTCTTGCCAAATGTCAATATGCCATGCATATCGTTGTTCCCGAATATCGTCGAAACCTCGATCCAACAGGTTCATTAAAACACTAATTGATTACTGCTTGCTTTCAAGCTTGATATAAGCTCGAAAAGATTTCCGACCTTTGGAGCGGTCGGCACCCTCTAGTTTACAAGCCCTAACAAATTCACTAATTTTAATGTCCTGTAAAGAAAACCAAATATTATTTAAATTCACTGAGCTTATTTAATCTTTCACTTAGAAACTTGCATCATGAGATTCGAATCTTCAGCACAGCACAATTTCTACAATGATAATAAGGAAATAGTTTTTTCGTGGGCCTTACAGAATTTTGGGTACACATATTATAATATCTTTAGCTAAATCCTTGCAATAATTTCGCGCAAACGAAAGAGCTGTATACAAGTTACAGAAGAAATGTTCTCCACAATTGTGCACTGCACAGAAAATAGAACACTACAAAAATATTGTTTCATATTCTCAAATACTTATTGTCCCAAATTGATGAAACAGTGAGATATACCTGTCAAGGAACAATAGAATCACTATTTATTGTAAAAACGAATTAAATCTGGTTTTAAAAAATACAATTGAAATTTTTTATACTTAATAATATCTGTACGTGTATGCAGTAGTAAATTCTAGCAGGATTATAATAGCTACAGAACTTTATAAGTTAAAAACCTAATGGATCACATATAATTATAATCATTAAAGTTTTACACGTATTAGAAGATTGATGGTAATTGCTTGTATAGCCAATACCATTGCATAACGTATCAATTTTTGCATTTAAAAATATTCATTCCTCTCTGAACTTTAAAAACACGCTGTTTACGCTTTGGTAACTATAATCTTACATTCAGACGCTTGCGCTACTCAACGAAAAGTCGACTGCTTGCAAAAGAACGATGGTAAATCTGATAACAAAACGATGTATTAATAAACAAATGAGGACAGTTAAGAATAAACTCTATTGTTTTTAAGATACTGTTCTCATAGGTTTATACTACCCACCGAAGAACTTTTCGAGCATTTTTACCACTAAATATAATTATTTTCGCATGATAATTTTAGATTGTATTTCATTGTGAAGTTTATGACTTATTGGTCTGTTAAGTATTGTGCATTTAAAATTCTTAAAAATGGTTTTATTAATTGTAGATCAAAAATAAATCAAAGCATCTCGAGAAGAACACTGCCAAAACTGAGCAACACTATCTTGACTTCGATATGACAACAATTTCACTAACCAGTGATCTTAGACATGTATCTTAATAATAATAATAATAATAATAAATTATGAAATATAATAAATTAATTCTAAAAAAATCTTATTAATGTAGTGTCATATTTCAAGTATTATTTTGCAAATAGCAATATCTAGATTAAAGGCTTTTCTTTTTCATATGTTTTTTATTTCGTGACTCTACTGCCCATTATGTAATTACCTGTAATAGCAACAATTGCAATTTTTCCGAGTTTTCTCTTGCGTTTTCAACGATTTGATTAATATTCATTAGAAACCACGCAGAAAATACCTACTAAATAAATTTCCCTGATTGGTAGTGAGGAGTGGAATCGCGGACTGTTGACCCGATACTGCTTGAGGCCAACCAATGTGTTTCAAATGGAGCATTTATTGATCAACGTGTTTAGCTGTTCAATCTGTTATTACACATAAATAAATGAATATGTGTACAAAGATGATGAAATTGTGCAAAGTGTCCCTAACGTTTTGAGTGAATTATTTTTTATTATTGTATTAACGGGTATTATTGTATTATTATTGTATTAATCCATAACCCCTTGTGTCTACAGTGGGTTACCCGGGTAACCTCTACAACTTAAAATATTGATTTTGAACTTCTGAGATAGATTTTTTTCTGAGCGTCCAGTTATTTGTTAATTAGCTTCCAATTAACATTAAGACGTAGTTTTGTTCTCGGAGGACTTATCCTCAGAAAGTTATATGGATTTAATTATAAAGCACCCGTAAGTCTTCAGTAGGTTACCCGGGTAACCCTACACCCGGCAGTTAAAACAAATGTAAATGTTCAGAGCGACACACTACAGTGGACATTGCTAATTGCTAATTGCTTTCCTAATTCTTGAAGAAAAATCCTCCTTTTACGTGAAACAATCTTCTATTGTGTGTTATTTTCACTGTATATGAGGTATGGTGATAAAAATGCGACATCTACTATATTATAATAAAATGCCACTGCCATCTCTGTGTACGTCTTTTCACACTGTAGTGGGAACACATTTTGTCCATATTGTCTACTCCTCCTTTATTTTTGTTATGGTATAAAATTATTTCTGGTTTTGAAAGTGGTCCGGATGTAGAATCATCACAGTGTATTGTGGATAAAAGTATAATAGCTTTTTTTTCTTTGGTACTATGGTCAAGTAACTGTCATATGTAAATCTGTTTATCTTTAGAAGACAGCATGCTGTATTCCTCATCCGTAAGTTTCTGAAATTCTTCCATATTTCAATAATGGATGAATAAATACAGATGCATAGATGTTAAAATATAATGATGTGAAAAAGAGGAAAACAAAGACGCACAGAAGTAAAACACTTCCGATTCACAACAGAACATAGTAGGAAAATAACTCACTACGAACTATTTTTTCATTTGTTTCAAAGGTTGCCAACAATGCAAGACAGTCACCCCAACATAATACAATGAAATACAATTGATTTCTAATAATGGCAAACAAAACATAGACACGCAAAGCAAAATAGCATATATTAAAAGCCGAAAATAGGCGGGTTACCCGGGTAACCCAAGTGTAGACTAGAGGATATTTCTTTTACCGTAGACACAAGGGTTACACAAATAATTAAAGTAGAAACATAAATATCAATAAAATTAGTGTTACTATAATAACAAAGTAATAGGTTGAAAATTGCAGTGAGGAATACATTTAAAGCGTTGTGAAGAATGAGTATCAATTCAAAATTACTTTCAAAGACGTCTTGAATTTAACAGTGTCATTATCAAAGAAGTCAACATCATGGCACAATTGGCTGGCCTCACGCATAAATACACGTAGTTTGTTCTACATTAGATACATAATAGAGATGGCGAATTTTGAGTTGACGTTGCGGAGCAGAAAGTCTCAGTTTATAAAGAATAAGTCTCAGTTTATAAAGACAATTCTTATCCCCAGATAAAATGGAGTGTTCAAAGACGAAGCTGTGATACAGTCTTCTAGCTGATAGTACAGGGATATTCATTCCTGTCCGAATATTCTGTAGTTGTGATCTAGTCTTTTCTTATCTTTTTATTTTAGATTGCTTTAAAAACATATATGGTCATTAGCGACCACTATTGATTTGTACTAGAGAAACATTTGTTTAAAAATTAGAATAAACAGAAATATGAAGTACATTTTCAATTATTCAGATCATATTATCTAATCCAGCAATGTTAAGATAAGTTAAAATTGATTTGCAATCTTTAATTGAATTAAATATTTGATAAATTTCGTTTTTGATGCCCAGAGAGTTTCGTAGATTTTGGTGGCTTAAACATTTGAGGATAATGTCGTGACGTTGATAATATTCCTCCACATTTTGGACAGGTATCTGGGTCGGTTTTTTTATTAGATGGGATCTAGCCTTGATATACTGTTGTTGTCAATAAATGTCAAATGTCTCCTAAGTCTGTTCCGACTGTGAATGAAACCTCAGTAAAAGATGACTTCACTCCATATTCCTAAATAGACTTTTCAAATACAAAAAATAGTAATTTGAAACCCTAGATATTAAAAAAATCTTTCTTGTTTGCATTAGGAATATTAACATTTTGTTCACTTTGTTACATATCTGTTCAATGTTCAAATTAAAATCCAATCAAGAATCAAAGTCTCACCAAGATCCACAACGTTATCCACAGATTGTAGAGGATCGTTGTGAATAGTGTGTAAACTGCGGAAAGGCTTCTGTTTTATCGCGAAACTCACAACCTAACAATTATCGTAAAGGTATATTATGTTGTAGGCCATCTTCACAACTACGTAATAAAATGTGTGACAAAGTCCGCCATGCGACTAAGTCCGTGGTTGTTAGAGATTACGAGTGCGTCAACTAATGAAGTCATTAGTTTAGTAAGTGTAGTACATGTTTTCTCCTTGGGAGGTGGTGATCTTCCCCCACTGGATGGCGAGATCCGGCTACCGGGGCTTCCCCTAGCCAGGTATCTCCCACCAGCGGGGCACCGTCACAGCTGGGACAAGCTTTGAGCTCCCGACCGGTCTCCCGGCAGGTTTGGTAGTGTAGTGCAATTTAATGTGTGTGTGTGTGTGTGTGTGTGTGTGTGTGTGTGTGTGTGTGTGTGTGAGTGTGTAAGGGGTGAAGATAGGACAAGGAAGAGGAAGGAAAGATCGTGCGCGGTCCAGCAGGTTTGTTAGGTGTCCAACATTCGCCTGGTGTTGATCGGAGAAACCACGGAAAACTTCCGATCTGATCAGCCGGCTGCTAAAATTCTCCTCCAGACAGCGTCTGAATTCGACCTAGTTGACAAGCTAGTGTCCAAATTTTGGCCACTGTTGGGACTCGAACCTAAGACCGCCCGGTCTTAGGGCGTGGGGATGTCACTGCAATGACATCACATGATGCACTGAGCCATCTCTCGCGTCCGCCATCGTAGTGAGTGAGCACATGTTGGACTTGTCAATTCGCGCCCTCTGCGCGCTGCTCCTCATTCGTCCACGAGCTCAACTCCGAAGCCCCGCCCCTCCCCGCCCCGCCCCTCCCAACCCCGCCACGCACGCCGCGCCGCGCCGCCTCTCCAGATTGGACTTGGCGTCTCTATAGAAGCCCTCCTTGCGCCCCGCCCCCCTTCTCCCACCTCTCAACCCCCCCCCCCCCGGCTGCCTCCGGGCCGTGCCGGCAGATCGGATAATGCTTCTCAAGGATCTAATTTCTGTTAATCCCCAGTCCTCTTTGCTGGTTTCAATTCTTGCAAATCCTCGCTTGAGCGTTTCCTTCATTAATCGAGAGACTGCGCCTCTCAGCCACATGATACACTGGCGAGGACTAACGGTCGCCTTCACATCTAACTAAGGCGCTTTTGTTCGCAATGAACTTAACTCCTTTTATTTCTGTTTTTTATTGTTCCTTTCTTGTTCGTACTTTCTCAGTAAAATCCGGCGTCTGAAGACGAAGAAACTACTTGTTCCGCGGCAAAAAAAAGGGAAAGCTTTCCTTTAATTGCCGGGCCTCGGCCAATGAACGAAGCCTCTCGGTTGAGTGACGTCACGCACGGACTCCAGTTCTGCCAAGTTTTTCCCCTTAAATGTTCTGCGTAACATGTATTATTTCATGCCTCCGGACGTCGGCGCCGCAGTGAGGGCGGCGACGGGGCTGTGTTGGGGACGGCGGGCGGCGGCGTGCCGAGTTCTTTACCAGAAAGTAAGATGGAGTGGGCGAGGTTCATTTCCTGCGGCGGGAAAGTTCTCCGCGCGGATGAAGATAAATGGCGGCGCAGCCCCGGGAGCCGCCGCCGCCGCCGTAGCCTTGTTATAAGCTGCACGCATTGCGATCCGTGACGAAACGGCCGCGCCGCCCCGCTCTGCTCCGCACGGGACCTTTCGACGCCCGTTGCGAAATTCCAAGGTGCAGCGATGGCAACGGTGACGCCCGGCACGGCATTGCATAACGCTTCCCAACTTGGCATGCTAACATTCGAAGGCATTTATTAGAAATGCGAAATAATCGGGAATCAAGTACGTTTTAATATGATTAGTGGAAACCTGTGTGATTAACTTGCACGAGAAGTTTACAGCCGAATCCTTTTACTTGTCCGGATATTTATTCATTGTCATTTATTCATATTCATGTATTCATCTATTCAGACAAGAGAAAGAATGAATTTTGCCTATGTGTATCCTCTCAGACAGGCCTTCCATCCCCTGCTCTACCCTGCTCTGCACTGCTTTGCCCTGCTCTGTCCTGCCCTGGCCTAGTCTGCCCTGCCTTTACACTGAATGCCCGAACCTATCCTGCTCGTTGCTACCGTCCTCTCCCTGTGTTGCCCTGTCTTATGATGTTATTTCTTAAACAGCATTTTCTTTCACGTATTCGTGGCAAGTGCGGATACATGCAATGTATATAAATAGTTATATTTTGCTTCAAATTAATTAAATTATTGAGGCTCACATACCGAAAAATGTGTTTTCTAATTGCCTTTCTTGAGCGTTGGTAAGGAATTTGAAAAGAGATTGTAGAATAATATTATATAATTCTGTCCTATTACCTTTTGGAACTTAAAAAAAATTATTTTACTAGAAGTAATATATGTAATTTTAAATCTAAGATTTTTCTGTAGTAAATATCATTCCAAAACAGAAGATTTATTTCTTAAAATAGAATTACAAATAGTTCATTAATATTTCAATAAGATATTATGACATATCTGGTAAGTAGAATATTTAAAGAGTGTCAACATTTTAGACATAAAATGTAGGTCTTTTTCCTCGAAAACTATGAAGATTTGAATATCCCAAATTTGAATTCTTCGTATGTATACACTAAAACAGGTTGTGGCAAAATTGCAAGTTATTTGAGAAAAAATGTAAGTTTTGGAAATTTGAACCACGCCTATAATTCCCGGACTAAAGCAACAAGAAATTCAAAATCTGTTTACTAACGTCAAAAACAAATTTGTTTGGGTTTTGACTGTTTGTTTACTCAAAGAAGATACAACACATTGCCCAGCTTAAGTTATCAATTTCTTCCTGGATAGCTCAAATTAGTAATGATCTCCTATTTGGTAATAATAATAAATTTGGTAATGGTCATATTGTTCTAGATATTTCAGTCAAGTCGCATTTTAAACAATTTGCTGCATTTTCAAATTTGGGAAAATTAAATGGTCCCGTCAAATCTGCTGAGTAAGGTGGATTGTATTGAGACTTGTTTTTCAGCGAGGAACTGACGATTAATTGTTACACAATGATTCGTAGCATTATTGTACAGCCCAAAAAATCACTAGTGGTGAAAAGGTATTGATTCAATTCAAATGACTTTATCTGGATGTTGAAATGACTGTCACTGAAAATCAACATTGCAGAAGAATTTAATGCTTCCCGTTGTTCCTCGTTCTTGCCTACATTTTTTGTTTGACACAGACACATAACATCAAGATACACTTAACATCCACACTCTTCAATAACAATCCTTGGACTGAAGACTCTGAGCATGCCTCTTCGAACGAGTTAAAAGTTAGTCCAAAAGTCGCCCGATCGATGAGGCTTATCGAAAGATCGAAAAAAAAACTAGTGGTGCTACAACAGCACTTACTTTCCCGTATTAGAGGAAACAGCTAAGTAGTACTGTAATATTGCACTTTATGCGCTACTAACATCTTCGCTTGGAACTCACTATTTCCATTGCAGTGTTGTCAGAACTATGTGAATTCTACAACTTCACAAAAATAGAATGCAAAAGTTTTGTAACCCTGTATTGGAAAAAGAAGCCTGATACCCTGGAAATATAGAAATGCCTTCCATTGGGCCATGATTAGGGAAGAGTATTTTAAAACCATGCAACAAATTCTCTACTCACTACAAATGGTACAGCATTTGGTGCAAAACTAAATATTTGCCTGCAAATATCAACATAAATTAGACAATTATAACTCCTTTTCATACAGCTCCATTAATGACACTAATTCACACAACAATGACACTAATTCACAGATATTCGCGAGCGCAAAGTGAATTCCATTGTTGCAGACCCTGCATTGTCGCTATTCTGAGAGCTATTAATTCTTTTTACTTATTTCAAATATTTCAAAATAAACAATTTCTAAAATATTAATGTGTAAGTCTATAAGAAAGTTCGAATGTAAGAAACGAAGAAAGAAATAATATACAAAATTGCACATTCTAATTTACGACGCATCCAGCTGTCCGAAGCGCAGTAAATTTACAGCGGCCAGCAATTAACGTTTGTCACAAAATTAAAGAAAACTACTCGTATTTTGAAAAAATTAAGCATGACCGTATTTATTTTATTTATTTACTTGTCAAAAAACAGAAACAGAATGGCACAGACTTTCCCGTATTAGTTTTCTATTTTCCTGGGTCTTCGCTAGCTATTCGGAATTGCCACGTACTCTTTCTTGCCAGCTACCATCTATCATCGCCAAAAGTACATTTTTTTGTCATTTTCTTAATTTTTCGGTTTCCTATTGGTAGAATAGAAACATTAATTTTAGAATATTAAAGAACACAAAAACCTAGCCGTAAATGGCAATTTTCGTTTAAAAATTATGTGCCGTTTAAGAGAAAATGGCGTTTTAGCACTACTAAAAATGCGAAATTTGAAGATCATTTTCACAGAAAATTTTTGAGTTTTCAAAATACTTTATTTGAAGTTATTTGAAGCATTTACACTCACAAATATAATCATCTTTACAAATTGCGGATAATGTGCATATTAAAGATGTGAGAGATCTTTCAAAAAAATTACATTTATATAATTTTTGAAAAAAACAAAAAAAACTCAAAATAAACTTCACGCTATACTAATGAGTGTAATTAGCACTATCCGTTACAAAAGTTTCAAGAAAAAAATTGCAGCCATATACGAGAAAATGACGTTTGAGCATTTCTGAAAATGCCGAAATTGGAGCTACTTTTCACAGAAAACGGTAGTGTTTTCGAGAAACTTTACTTGACATTATTTAAAGCATATATACTCGTAAATATAATAATGTAAAAAAATCGCCGATAATGTAAATATTAACGACGTGAGAGACAAGTAAAAAAATTTACATTTTGGTAATTTTTTGAAAAAGCAACCGATAGACCAAAATGGCTTTTATGTCATTGATAGAGTACATTTACCACTATCCCTACCAAAAGTTTAAAGAAAAAATTTGGAGCCGTTTTTGAGAAAATTTTGTTTTTGTAATTTTTTAAAATTGCACATATTGCACGCAATATTGCACGAAAACTACCAAAATTGTGAAAAACATTTACATGATCTTTATTAAAGAACTCAATATGCAGAACAAATTTTATTTGAAGAAAAAATCTCTATCTTCAATTTTGTAGTTGGAGAAAGACGCCGAAAAAAATTCAAACTTTCACAATTTTCGAAAATTCAGAGCCGTACGTGAAAATCGGACCTATGCCATGTTAAAAAGCGTATTTTCCTCTATTCATACAAGAAATTTAAAGAAAAAATTTGGAGCCGTTTTTGAGAAAATGTTGAAAATCCCCGGGGGGCTTCGTATAAAGTACCCCCAAATTTTAAAGAATCTTTTTCAAAATCACAAAGCTTCGACTAGAATCAGATCGACTGGAGAATATCAATTTTGAAGAAAATCGACCGAACGGTTTAGGCGCTAGCGTTGACCACAGACGGACAGACGGACGGAATGCCGTCAATCGATTTTTAAAGAATTGGACGCATGACAAGTCGTAATATTTGAAGTGATATTCATGTTTAAATACCAATGACATCTTCAATAGTTTAGAAGATTGACGAAATCTTGGGGAAGATGTATGATGTAATTAATCGGTGCTTCAAGAATACAAAATAAGATTTAAATGTTACTAATGCAATTAAGTTTGAGAACTTGGTGGCAGAATAAACTAATCTAGCAGTACAGAACTTAACAACTTTACAAAATTTACAAACTTTACAAATAAATATAAAAATTTTCACCGTGCGAGCTTTCATAGTACTCCACCTCCACCTCACCTCACCCTACTCCACCACCACCTCACCCCATTCCATCTCCACCCCACCCCACTCCACTCCACCTCCACCCCACTTCACCCCCACCTCCACCCCACTTCACCTCCACCTCACCTCGCCCCACCCCGCTCCACCCCGCCCTACCCCGAGCTACCCCACCCCACCCCCGCCCCACCACGCCCCACCACGCCCCACCCCACCCCGCCCCACCCCGCCCCACCTCACCCCGCCCCACCTCACCCCGCCCCACCAGCCCCACCCCGACCCACCCGCCCCACCCCACCCCGACCCACACAGCCCCGCCAAAAACAATTGTCAGTGGAGTGTATTTCTAGAGAGAATCTACTGACATTAATTGGAACATTGCTGTTCTCAGGATACAACAAACTTTCTAATCGAAGATTATACTGGAGTACCTCTCCAGATATGCATAATATTCAAGTATCTTCCGCTATGTGAAGATATGTGTTCGATGATATTATACGAAGATTACATTTTGCTAACAACATGCAAATGACTAATGACATATTATTAGACCGATGTTTGTCATTTTGAATGAAGCTTTCAAGTTTAGAGAGGCAACAGAGTTCCTTAGTATTGATGAAACTATAGTTCCCTTCTATGAACGACACAGTACGAAGCAGATAGTCGACAAAAGAATTCTGGGCATTAATGGGTTAATTTAGATCACCCTGTATTTCGTTTGGTGGAACTTAAAGTGTTCCTATTTGAAATTACGTCGAGTGAGAAGAACGGAGAGCGTCGTGGGGTAAGTGGAAAGCAGCGGTAGCTGAATTACATTAGGGACACCCACGATCGCGAACACCTACGGGAGCACACATTTGCGGGACGGCAACTCATTAGATAAGTAACACGTAAGCGCGGTCGTTTCCTCTGGAGGAGCCTACTTGCGTTGCGCCCCCACGCCTGGCCTACGCGCATGTGTAGGCTGCGAGGGCAGAGCGTGTCACTAAGTTTTCGTGGGAGTTTAAATGGTCTAAGTCGTTTTTTTTTTTCGTACCACAGATTCGACTGTTCTCAATTTCCAATTTCATGTATTCAAACTTTTCTTTCCCCCTTTGGTTACAACACTCTGAACACATGGAAAAGGAAGTGATTTTTTTTAAAACACAACTGACCGTATTCAAACCAAAAGAACATCCAAATCTTCTTAAACTTAATTTATCAAACAATCTTCACCAGCAATTCTCTCTAATCGTATTTAATTATTTAGATACGACAATAGACATTTCCTAAGAACACCTAGAATCCAACTACCTAACCAACAAAAAACTTATTGTTCATATGACATGGGATTAAAGCATTCAAATTCCGCCTGGCGAGCATTTTAAGAAACGAACTGGAGGTCAACTACAATAAGCAAATTGGACACTTTGAATTTCATAGTCTATATTTTAGCAATATAGAGTAGTTACTAATAATTAGTAACAATATTCTATATTCTGTATAGAATATTTAATTATTATAGAAATTAGAAAATAGAATTTATAGAAACAGTTATATTTAAATGTTCCTCCCCCTGCCTGCCCTTCTCTGCCTTGCTCCCATCTGGAAATACCTGGAATTACTAACTCACTTTCTCACTCAAAAATATTTTTATTTTTCTTATTGTAGTTTCCTCAAACTTCATTCACTTTGTAAATAAAATAATGAACGGAATTAAACAAAAAATATATATATACACCCATATACCGAGGTATGTTTTTCTTGTGGAATTTTATTTATTTTACCAATACCTTCCATCAATTGCCACATTGTAAAGCAGCCTTTTTCATATTTTTTTCTTTTCGCGTATTTATAGAGAAAAGTTTTAAAATTGATCGTTAATGCCATGCCCGGAGTATGTCATGGCGTTCGCGTTTTAGGGTCCTTGATAAATAGTAGCTGAGTAAACGTGCCACTACCACTTAGTCAATTATAATTTCTACAAAAATCCGAGATTACAGCAGATCACGGCTTCACAAAAGTTTTTCTTCTATCTAAAATAACTACTATCTAAACGTTTATACAATTGAATACCAAACATAATAATAAACAAATAAGAATAAACAAAAAGTCCTCTCCTATTTTTTAAATATGCAATTCTGGACACCGATGAACTCAATCATAGATCTCAGTTGTCACCCTCTGGTGGCGCGCAGCTATACTATTGCACATTCATGCACTTTTGAATCTGCGATGTAATTGTTCAAAGAAAAAAAGTCGACTGAAGTAATTATTTTGTAAATATATTAAGGTTTGTGGTTGTAAACCATAGCCTAGGGTTCTCCTGACCTTCAAAGGAAGCTTGTACAAAAGGTTTATTCGATACTGGGTCTGTACATTCAGAGATTATTGCACTGAAACTCAACGCACTTGTCTCTTTATATATTTGTAAAGATAGATCTAGATATAGACTTATTTTAGGACTCGTACTCAAAACCTTAGAAATATTTTGGAAAACTTCGTGACAAGAAAAATATATACTGGAACGTATTGACTTCAACTGAAGTTCACGGCGCTTTCTCTGGATGTATTCACAATCCTTTGATCATCCCTTACTTTTTCTAAATTATTTTTTAACGTTTCTTCTCTCCGCCTTTCGCTTGCTGTTGCGTTGCCTCCACCGCGCCCGCCGCGTTGACCGTGTTTCTTTACCCGCTCCCGCCTCAATCGGTCCCTAAATGAAGGGCGACTCGCCAGACAGAGGCCGGAATGAGATTAGTCTCCCAAGGTATTGGAGACAACAGACACAGAGGAACCCCTGCACGTCCGCAAAAAATACAGCATCGGGCATAGAAAAAAGTTTGATAGAATCTTTCTCTTTTGTATATCGGAAACTTTTAAGAACCGCCTTCGTCCTCCCTCTCAGCGAATTGGGGGGATGTGGGGAGGGGTTGAGAAGGGGATGACGGGAAGGGCTTCTTTCTCGAGGCTATTTCATCTTGTACACAGAAAGAGCCTTTACTGGGACAATTTCTACCTCGAGGCTCTTTCCACTCCCCTGGAAGTATTGCTCATCTCCCATGAGTTTTAGGCACACAAGTTTCCCTTCCTTATCCGATGGCCCTTTCCCGCCGACCTCCCTGCCTCTTTAACGTTTTGTTGTTTAGGAAATCAAATCTTCTCTACGCCATTTACTTCGGAATATGGGCCATTGAGTTGTGCTTTTGTTTCTGTTATGTTGCTTTGTGGATCTTCTTTCCATTTATAACCTGGGCCACTCTCATTTCAACTTTTGCTGTGCTGTTTTCAGAACTTTGCATCTCCTTCCTTGCTTTCATATTACTTCGTTGGGGTATTTCGTTTGCCGGCCTTTCACTCTTTCCATTGTATCTTGAAATGAGCTAACTTACGAGAAGCATTTCCAATAACGTGAGTGCCTTTTACGTTCGATAATGTAATTTCAAGGTAAGAGCATGCTTCGACATGAACAATATTGAACTATATTTAGATCATAGGAATAAGAGGTAAAGTGTGTATTATTTACGCAAAGACGAAATTGGCCACAAACCTCCAAAATTGATTCTCCTTTGTTTACTTTACTTTGTACAACTTTTAAACAAAAGAGGAATAACACATTTTTAACTGTACTACATTGATTTTTATGCAAACGTAATGTTTTAGAAATACGCAGCTTTACCCGCAACTTTTTTTGCGTAGACTCTTGAATTAATTTAGACAGATAATTCAACAAGAAGAAATAATGTGTAAAAATATACTAATATTATTTTTCTGTATAATGATATAACAAGAATGTAAATATAATGAAATTATAATACAATCTACAGAAAAGCTTTTCCATACACTATGGTTTTTGGTTTTACGTTCAGGAGGAAGAAACCATTATTTTAAGGAGTCATTCATTAGAGATCATGCTACATATAATTATTACTAAAACAACTTTTACATCGCCCACTTAAAGTCTGCACTTGTGCTTCATTGAAAAAACCCATTATCGCTAAACAAATCTCTTGAACTGAATCGGTATTATTATGAATATTATTGCAATTCCTTGTACAACGACTTCTTTTCCGTTCGCACAGTCGTTAAGAATAACTAGCTTAACTTAATAGACAAATGCGTTGTTATACAATGACTCTCAAACGGATTATTATAGAATATTTATGTAAGTTTACATTTGTAAGTAATACGATTGTGAAGGGCACTCCTATTTTTGTCTTTCTCTTACGATGCGTTTCACATTAATAATGTTTAAAAGTTCATTTGGATAGGGGACTGACACGTCTTGAATAAACATTGTATCAAAATCTAACCATCACTTAGTATGACTTGAACATTTTATTGTGTTTCCAGTGTAACGTATCAGGTTATCGTCATTCATCTCCACCTAACAATGAGGTACCGTATGAGAAAACCCTGGCTACGAGAAGAATGCTTGAGGTCGTGGAGACAAGATTTAGAGCTTCTCATATACACGGTTGTGGAATTTTATGCAATTGTGTGCATTATTTGCTAGAGAAATGAGTGTTTAAATACGTTAATCCACTTTGGTTAGGTAAAGTCAAACATATGTCTTTCATAATCAGTTGCGTAATGAATTACTTTACCGTCCTAGTGTGGCAATGTACTTCATTACCACACTAAGACGGTAAAGTATTGGCGAAATTTGTCACTCTTCTTTTGCAAATATTTTGGACTTCTTTGCCTTGTATCCTGCACATATCAAAGTTTTCTCGGCTGTCCTGTGTATAATACCGGATGCGCAGCACCGCGGTGTCACTGTCCTGAGGAAGCCTGCGACATGATCAACGACGCGACGTCACCTGGACAACCAAGAAGACATGGATTCGGGTCGCGGAAGCTTACGTTTACATTTGATATCAATTTTTGTCATTAAGTGATATTTTACTCTTTAATATAACGTAGTGGGACCAACGACCACTTGGTTTCTCCTTCTTTGACTTGCCAGAAAAGTAAACAATCAAAACTTTTTCCGATATGGAATTAACGTTTTTTTCACACCAATCTTTAAAAATTAAAGACTATCGCTCATATTTCTTTCTTAATTTGTTGGGTAACAATGTTTTATAAAGCAGTAGTGGCTGCTATTTCTATCTACAAGTAAGAACTATATTATCTCAAGTCGAAAAGTATACACCAAGTGTGTTTATTGTTTTCTTTGTTAAGAATAGTGTCGCCACTTCCGGGAGAAAAAATGTGAGTATTAATTGAAATCGTAGAACAAAATTTCACATTAAGTCTAAGAAATTTTTACTAATTGGATAAAACGTACGTTATTCCTGACGTAACATCTGATTACATTACTCAACTGGCTTTTAAATTTCTATTGAAATTAGGTGCTCCACGACACTTATATTGTAAATAACTATTATTTGATCGTTGTTTGGCGCTAAAATTGACCTCATACACAACCAAGTGTCCTCTTTTGTGTTAATATGTTCCTTTGTCTGAATGTATATCGCTTATTAATGAATATTGCTCGTCGACAACTTCAGGAAGTGATGTTGGTAGAATAATTACCTTAATATCATAGTGTTCAATTTTCCCATTACACATCCAAAAAAGAACGTTGGCGTACCACACTTCCAGGAACCGTTCTCATGATGGCTCTCAGATGAAACTTTTGGAAATGTGTCCATATCACTGATATTTTCATGCATGCTGCAACTTCATCTGGGCGCGCTTTTCTATTAATAAGTAATATGTTAATAATAATGTTAATAACAGATAACATTTTTATTCAGACTTTTTCGAATACAATTTCTAATACACGGGTAAAGAGTTAAATAGTTAACAGTTAAAGAAACATTTTAAAAAAGTTGACAAAAAGTTAAAGGATCAAGAAATGAGAAAAAAAGAGTTAATAGCTAAAGAAAAAGTTTAAAAGTTAAGAAATAAAAAAAGGAGGCATTTAATTTGGATGTGCAGTGTTCTGCTCCGTGAGGGACGTGTGGCGCCTGGGACGCGAGTGTTGCTCCGGTACTGCTGCTGCTGCTGTTGGTGCGGTGAGGGCGGGCGGCACAGATCTTGTCAACAATCTCTCTGTACTCGCGCGGGGCGAGGTAAGGCCTGGCCGTGTGGGTGAAGTAGCACGCCGCGCTCCCGGTGATGGCTTCAGCTATGATGCGCTGTCTTAGTCTTTTCAGCTGATAGCCATTCGAGACCTTTAGGAGCGCAGCGTCGCTTCCGGGGTACCATTCGCCCAGGGCACCCACCACCAGCGGTATCATTTCGGCGGAGGCGTAGCCGGCGCTGAGGAGAGCTGCGCGGGAGGCACTGTATTTACTCTTCTTTTCCTCGTATCTCTCCTGCAGCTTACAGGCGCGCGCCGCCACCACCGTTGCATCCACGATGATGGAGTGTAGCCCCCGCGCGAGAACGAGATCCGGGCGCTCACTATCCACCACTACCTGGTTTTCTTTAAGGACCTTCCATCTACTCGCCACTGCGGCCTCCTTGTAATGCTCGCAGATGTTGTGGCGAGCGTGCCACAGCGCCGAATTGAATCAGCACTCATGGGTGACATGTTAATAACCCCCTTCTTGGGATTACATGATCTTGACATTGGCGGTGAGATTTGAGGACCCCAATGATTGGTATTACACTGTACAAGATTTTTGTCAAAGATCTTTTATAAAAGAAAATATGACAGTCTAATAGCTAATATTTGATAAAAGATTCCTTATATAAAAAATTATTTCATAAAATGTAATCAGAAATTCAAACGTTTTATCATACAATTGGTAACATGGTGACCGATAGATGTGTGTGGTATTGCTTCAACCAAGGTTTTAATTGCAGAATATGATCAATTAATAGTAGGGAGTAGCGCACTAGTATGAGCAATTAGAACAATTAGCAATTAAGAGTTCTACAATGGTGAGTAATTAGAATGTTTATATAATATGTCCAACCAGACTGTCCAACCGGACTACAAAAATAAAACCAAATGAATTGATACTAATGATACATTTTCCCAAAAAGTGGAAAATGAGGGATTTGTAAAATGCCCAATTCATGAAGTTATTTTTTTAACTTCAAAATTAGAGGACCCAATTTCGAAATAATGAAGAACGACAAAGAAAATTGAACGATTCTTCGTTCATCCTCAAATAATTCTTCATTGTGAATTTTTTTAATTAATACTTCACAATGTGCGACCCATGGCCTCACCATGAATGAATACCATGTTGTTCTTCACCCTCACACGTTTCCTCCTTACCTTTTACTTCTTCAACAATAAACAGAAATTAGTAATTATTAGGCATAAAATACCATAAACCGAACTGTTTGTGTGTCATCCATGTTAAAAGGTGAGCAAAACTACATAAAATATTGGACGAAAAGTAATACATTCATCAAATTTCTTTTTCAAAGTTCAAAGAACTTCAACGAAGTTTTTCATCAAAGATATTTATCAAATATATTTTACATTACTGCCTCACGGCAGCTCTTGTTTAGCGTGCTCGCTTTCCAGTACGCAGTCCCGGGTTCGATTCCCGGTCGAGGCATGACTATAGTGTGCGTTTTCCTTGCAATGTCCCAGTATATGTTGCTGTGTGACGATGAGAAAATTCACTTCTTAGGTTGAGAAGACCGGAATACAGCGTGGGATGTCTACGTGCTAACCACACGTACCCCCTTAACCCTGACCGCGAGGCAGGGACGATTTTATATATATATATATATATATATATATATATATATATATATATATATTTAAATATATGTATATAAAATTTACAAGTTTATTTGATCGACGACCAGACCAGAATAAGAGGAAGTTTTACTGTATAAAGGATTCATTTCAAGTAGCAACATTTACGAAATACGCAAACGTACTTGCTTAATTTCATCGCAAATAGCCTGTGAGTCAGTGATGTTAAGTCGTTATCACTGATTATCAGTCGTGATGTTCTCTTTCCACATTTATGTAACGTCCATTTAGCGGCCATCTATATTAACGGTCAATTTTTGCCGGAACCAATAGCGACTGCCTAAGAACGCCAAACTAGGTGCCTTCGCGTTGTGGTATGTTGGAGTGCACAGGCGTCGAAGAGCAAGGGCGCCGGAGCTTGCTAGGGCCTTGCACCCGCGAGCCCCTCGCCCGCAGCCGTCGCCAATCAATGCGAACGGAGGCGGAAGGCGCGGGCGGCGACCGCTGCCGCCGACCGGTGCTGCCGCCTCGCGCCGCCTCCGCCACCCCCACGCTCCACACGGAGGACGCTAGAGCCCCTAGATATAGAAGAATTCACGTAAGCACAAGCAAAAGTGACAGTTCGCTAAACAAGTGAACATCACATGTAATTCAGAGAAGTATCCCTCCGCCGCGGCAGCTGTTCAGAAACACGTGCACCAGTGCGCACCTTACATTCAAGACTCGGTTTTAAAATAAACATAATACTTATCACGCAAAAAGTAAAATTCATATAATGTGTATAAAAAAATAAATTTTTACAGAAGAGCACATAGCACTGCACTTCCTAATTTCAATTATTTCTCGTGGCGCACTATATTTTCGTCGGACGAGGACATCACAAAAGGAAGCGTCGAAACCATTTACTAGTTAGCCAACTGCAAACGAACGAATCGAGGAAGGAGAGTTCAATGGGATCAAGGTCTCAACGACCACAGAACCTTCGGTTATGTTGCCAGCACTAGCTGTCAAAATTGCTTGTTCTTACATGAATCTCTCTTTACAGAGAGTAGCGCAACCTCCGCCGTTTAATACCCACTCACCCAACAACCCCGTCAGTCACCGAACAGAAACTGAAGGGAAATTAAAGTAATTGGTGACTTTGTGAAGATTTTCAAGAATATTAATAGTGGTTTGGGGTAGATTCATTGTTCTCAGGACACAGAATACTTCACAGTTCCAGTTCACCTGACAACTGGACATAAAATGGCGGGATTGTTGGAACAATGGAATGAGTTACTCTCTGTATCTAGAAACTCTAGAGCACACGCTCCCAAAGCTCTCCCTGTGGATTCTTCTCACAACTAGGAAACAGAATTTACTGTCATAAAGAAGCAAAAAAATATTTACATGTAGTAGTAATTTAGCTGGAGCCGCGGTGGCAGGGCACTGGCATTCTGACCTGAAGGACCCAGGTTCGAATCCCGGCCGAGATTTTTATTTGGTTTCCATTCAGGGCGGTTCTGGGGTCGACTCAGTCTCCTTTCCAAGTGAGTACCAGGATCCTTCCTGGGGGTAAAGGCGACTGTAGCGTTGTGCTCGACCCACAACGTCCTTCTTGTGCCGACGGCGACGAATAGGTGGAGCCCTCCCTTCACCACCCCTGAGGGCCACATCGACCTGCGTGCTATTGCACAGAGATACCTTTACCTTTGGTAGTATTAGCGATGTTCTTTACAGATGACTGCGCATCCTAGTCGTCATGTCCTTCAATCGTCCCAATGTTCCTCTTGAAGATCTCGTTCTTCGTCGCCTTTTCTATCTCATTTTCCCATGTTGTTTGGTCTGTCATGTTTCCTGTTTCTTATATTATATATTGAAACGAATTATTATATTATTATAATATGTTTTGCAATATGAAGCGGCGGCTGACCCTATTCAAATAGCGCGGCAGTTATGGCCATTACCGCTTGACCCGTTCCGAACGGGTCAGGAGAGCGCGCCAGCGAGCATGGAATGAGTCAGTGAATAAGAGAACTCGGTAAGAGACGGACGGACACGTGGGCTGGAGTGATTTTGGATCGTAATCTAGTGACTGAGGAAACGTGAAGTTTAATATTGGACAGTGGACATAGTAATAACAGTGTATAGATGACTACGATGAATATACGACAGCTAATCGGAGTTCGAATTATAGAGAATTGAGCAAGTGCGAAGTATCAGGGGAAGCTAGTCTCGCCACGTGTCGGTACATGTGATTATAAAACGTTCGGTGAGGACGGGAAACTGAGTGCTGATGAGCAGCGGGTCCACCGACTAGACAGTGTGAAAGGGATGTACAAAATAAACATAAATAGTGCTTGGAAGAAAAGTGTTTTGGAGGGAGCATTGTACAGGGGCGTGTGGGCCCCGAGTTGCAGGCAGCGTCGTCCAGTCGTGGCTCCGGATAACGGCACCGACCGAGGACAACCGAGCAATGCCGATCTGGAGGGGGGACTGCGCCTCGCCTGCCTCGTCTGGATGCTAAGTGAATCGCCCAATAAATGCCAGGTTGTCTCTTTCCCTATGTGTATGGTCTAGTGTTTTAAGAATAAAAAGGAGGTGTGGTTGTGATTTGTTAGCAGTTAATATTAGAAAAGTGGAGAAGTGTCACACCGAGTGTATGAATCGATGTAACATAAAGTATTGTCCAGGTTCTTTATATTTCAATGTGTGTGTATTTCTGATGAATGTGTCAAAACCCAGAGCCCATTCGCGAACAACGATTACCTGTCCCACCCATAAAACATTGTTGAAATGAACTCGAAAGAGAAATGTTTCAACAAAAAAAAAAAACCTAGCGTACCCATGCGAGAACTCTCGCATATTCAACTCCACCCTCTTCTCTATTCTTCCATTTCCATATTAAGGGGAAAATGTGGTTAACAAAACGTACTTTTTTGTTTAAAAACGTGTTGATCAAGATATCTTCCAATGTACTTATTTCTGTAAGTTACATCAGTTACATTGGAAGTTATCAAATAAAAATAACAAATTATAAAATTGATGTTTGAAACAAATTTTGAATAAAGGATTATTCAGTGTCATTGACAGATCACCTTGGACAAATTCACAGCAATTCCTTAAAAACATTTGAAGTAATTAGAAACCATTCTTGACAGTTAGCTTTTCTCTTTCTTTAATAGTCGAAAATATTAGAAAAGCTTTTTATTCTTAAGAAAGCTACGTAAAGATGTCCATGCGAAAATACAGGATCAGGTAAGTACAATCCTCCTTTTTTAATATTATTTAACTTTATTACCGAACTGAGAGGTACACCCGTGCGATTCAATTGCCTCGAATATCAGTAATTAGTTTCACACACTCTCGCGGATTCTGCACGTCTCTGAATACGTGGGGTGGTATGGCGAAGCGCCTGACTGTAATAGAATGTCTAAGAAGCTTTCGTCCTTTACATTACGGTGCGAGGAACGTGTCTTTGAGGCCACCGGCCCCCAAATCCCAGATTTTAAGGCTCTACAACGCTTCGTTTAGGAGCTATTTAACTAAATAAATTTTAACAATGTGGTTCGAATGTTGCGGATTGTAGTTGACGTGAATATTAAGTGAGTGTTTTCAACAAATCCCTGATATTTTAAAGCCAAAGTGCTATTCCTCACCTCGCCGTGAAATTCTCTTTTTTTAATAGCGTGTGCGTATGAGAACACGCACTCGCACTTCATACAGTGCATATGAGGACAAAAAAATCATCTATTCTATAAAATAATAGAGGAGGGAAAGTTGTATAATATAAACAAAACATGATTTGAAGTATCAACATCTGGACTATAGTATCCTATGCCAACTATATTTCCACCTTTGTTGTTAAAGAAATATTTTATATAAATTCCACCTAACATTAATGAAACGATGCAATCTGATTCCTGCAATGTTCAGCTAATTCCTGCAATACAAGACACAGTATTCTCTCTTAGCTGCACACACTCATCCATTCTTCGTCAATACTGTTTATTTCTTCTTTTTTACGTAGATTATCATTAATGATGTAAGTAAATCTCTTCAGCCTGCACAAAAGACGTTCTACACAAAGTGTAAATATTAGATGGAGAGAATGTACGCCTTCCAAGTGTGACGTCACAAAGAAGACCACCGGCACCAAGAGCTGAAATATAGTTGGCATTGGTAGTATGGATAATTGGCCTTTGGCCTCTACATTTTCAGTTTTAAAACCTTAAAAAGTATCGTACACGAGTTATTTAACTAGAAAGATTTTGATAATGATATCGTGTGTTGCGGGTTGCATTTGAAATGAATATATAGATTTTTTACACCATCTTTTGATATTTTTATAGTCAAAATGCAATTCGTTACGCCTACGTGACATTTTATTTCTTTAAAGACCTAGTTTATAAAGATTGGCTGTGAGTGAGAGCCCCGAAGAGAAGGTATACTACTGAAATAATAAAGACGACAATAAGTCTACCGACTTTTACTTTTCTCACAATATACTTCCAAATTCACATATTTATTTATTATTCGGTGGCCTAGAAAGAAATAATTGCTAACATAATATCTTAACCACTAATTCCTTACGTCATCCTCTCAATCGCACTACTGGCCCAATTTCTTCTGATATGTACTTTCCTCGCTTCTAGTATTTCTCTCTCTCCTAAACGACCTGTTATTTGGACGAAAAACGTGAGACCTAGGTTTCTCTTGCGTTAGTCAAAATTCATTGCCTATTATTACCGTAGGATCACATGCATTGGCTTAATTCCAAAATTAGATTTCTTTATGTTTTTTGCGACAGTTCATCTGTAACAGTCGTGTCTTTTCTCACCTGAACATTTAAGGTCACACACTTCAGTCCCGTGTCACCATCGGATACGTCAATTATATCCCACAGACTTGCCTCACAGCTGCGACCACATCAGCCGAAGTAACGCATCCTGAAGAGTAGGAAAATGCCTATAAATTTTAAAGTTGTAATAAATATGGTTTTGCATTAAGAAATAGCACTCAGGAAAATGCAGATAATCCACCTAAACACGTGTATACTTAGGCGCGTGTTTACACGTGTATGAATGGAGTCACGCAGGAAGTTTTCTCAAAAGTGAGAACCACCGCGTAAAGTGCAGATCCTCCCTCAGACGACTGGCGCCCGCCGGCGTCACGTAGCTTTTAGTCATCCGCCAGGCAACGGATATATAAGCGGAGGTGCCGATGAGAAAGGGAGTACAATTAGTTGTAAGCTGTAACCAGATCTTTCTGTACTCTTCATATTGGAATAAACGGCTGCCAACGGGACTTGGTGTTTGACTGTCTCTTTTCCCCTGAGCCAGTTGCAGCAACGCAGTGTGAACTTGGACCGTACTCAGTTCTCTCACCCCAGAGAGAGAATGATCAGCACTACTCGTCCCCTCTCGCGTCTTTGTCACCGCCGCCGTCTCCCGCTCCCTCTCCTCTCCTCCGTCGCCATCGACGTCGCCTCCACCCATCCCTCCTTCGCCGCCGTTCGCAGCGACCACCGCCGTCGTTATCCCCCTTCCCTGTCACCCCATTCATCATCTTGTATTAGTCCGCTGATTGTCAGGGTAGACGCAAACATGACTGAATGATGTCGTCATGTGAGCGACCAAGCTTTCACGCTCCCTTTGATTTAAATGAAGTACGTTCCATGCCAAATAATTTCGCTGTAGTCAGGGCCCACAAATAACCCATGAAATTCCTTGCACATTCCTATAAGATGACATGATCTATGTCCATATTTTCCGATTGTGGACATCGATGCGACAAGCAATACTACCAAAAAATACTTGAGTATTTTTCAAAACTTTTTTCTTCACAGTCTGCCCGAGTTACACGTCTGTCCTACCGTTTGCAACACAGCTCACACGGTTTGCTTCTTCGACGAGTTGGTTCCAACGCATGTGAGAACTTCAACTCTATCTTTAAATTAAATTTTCTGGATCACGTTAATTATATTGTTTATATCAGTCTCGGGATACAATGCCACATCAGCACCCTTAGCATGATTTACACCTTCGCTGTGTCGCAGCGTACAGTACAGCGTACATCTTCACTTTCCCTTCGAGGGCGCGTTCAGTTGGCTTTCGCGATGGCGTTTCCGCATCAACAGGTCTTGCTGTGAAATTACCTGCACTTCCCGGATTTCTTGCTTCTTCTCCACAACTTGGAACTTTAAGGTTAACTCACCGATTGACTTGTAAGGCACCACCAGTTGCATTTCCAGTCCCTGAAGCCTCCGGTGGCGCCTTTCGGATTGCGGCAAGCATTAACTGCAGTGACCATCGTAGTTTCCGCTCCAAGGCTGAGATTCAGTTCTATTCCAGCAAAAAATATGATGCTAGCACCATTTTCTGGTATCGCTTGATTTTTTCAAAATATAAAAAAAAAAATTTTAATACTAAATGAAAGAAAGATTTTTTCTTTATATTTTCTGTGCATATATAATAAGAAACGGTAAGAAAAAAGGTGCTAGTCTCATTTTCAGGTATTGCTTGTTTTTTTCGAAAATTGTAAAAGACATTTCACAACAAAAAAATTGAAGATTAAGATGTTTTCCATAGACAAAGTCTGCTGTACAAAATAAGCTCTTTTAAAAGGTCATGTATAATTTTTTGAAAAAACTAGTAGTGTTTGCGTAATTTCTGCTTAAAATTAATTAAATATATACAGATTTCTCAGCAACTATAGGGCCCGAGAAAAATTGAATGAATCATATGAAAAATAATTAATTTAATTTTAATTATAATTTTCTTCTTAAAATGCCAACACATAATACAAATTCTCTCTACATTTAATTACTTAATTTGTTTTCTCAATGAATTGATGTATTTCTTTTTAAGCAATCCGTGAAGCTTAATGGAAATTTCGGAACAATGCCGCATCGATATTTGAGAAGTTAATTGTTGTCCAATGTCGAGATGGTGGTGGTGATTAGATAGAGCTGTTTTATTTAGTTCAGCTGGTGTTGGTGTAACTCCTAGACCGAGAGCCAGTACTTCCGTTTGCAATAAATTTCGCAACACTTTTTTATAAAGTACTCCTCAGAATACCCAGTGAGGTATGTTATATACCATTTAAAATCATCTGATCCCTAAAAAAAATTACTGCGTATTCAATAAATGAAAAGCGACGAAACGGTATCGAAACATATCTTACGACGAAGGGCAATTCACGAGTGAGTAACCAGAATTTTCGCAATTATTTTGATGTCAATCGCAGATATTCTAGTTACTGTATTGATATTATCAGCCAAGCGAATGCACATAGTTTTGACAAGACTTTGCTGGCAACAGAGAGTTGTTCGCTTCTTGTTTGAATAGGACGTTTTCAAATAATAGCTAAGATGTTAGTGGCGTATAAAATGCACATTTCAATATTACGTAGCTGTTTCCAACAACACGAGAAAGTATGTGGGGTTGTAGCCCCAGTAATTTTTCGATACTTTTTCTAGTTTTCTTAACGCATATTATAAGTAAGCTTGTATTACCACTATTACCATTAAAGATACCACTAAAGTGGTATCTTTGAGTTACCTCATTTTTCAATTCACAAATCCATTTTTGACAATTTGATATATTTGCCTTCTCGTTGTAAAACCACTCTCGCACATATTATACTGTGTGCACCACTTCAATTGCCATCACCAGTACTTTTTCCAAGAGAACCATAGGAGCCGGATGTCGTTTGAACGCCACCGATTACAAACAGCAACTGAGAAGGGAAAAAGTAAGACAGGAGAGTCGAGGGCGAGGGCTAGGCATGGGACGTGGCGTCGCGGGGTGGAGCGGGGAGGGGTTTGGGCTAGGATGGGGTGGGTGGGGATGGCGGAGGAGGATGAGGCGAGGCAGAGTGTGTAGGGAGAACGCCCACGGAACGCGGAGAGGAACGGCGGGGCATGGCTGAGAGGAGTGGGGCAACATGGAGCGTGTCGGGAAGGGACGGGGTGGCGAGACGCGGGGTGTGGCCAGGAGGAGATGGCAGGTCGGGGCGGGGCGGGCATGGCGAGGCAGGGTGGGACAAGGCGATAAGGGGAGGGTGGGTGGGGCGGGAAGAGGCGAGGCATGGGGGAGGGGAAGGGTGGGAAGAGGCGGAGCATGAGGGAGGGGCGCGGCGAGAAGAGGTGGGGCATGGGGAGGAGAGGAGTGGGAAGAGGCTGGGCGTGGGGGAGGGGCGAGGTGGGAAGAGGCGGGGCATGGAGGAAGGGAAGGGGTGGGGATGGGAAGGGGTGGGAATGGGAAGAGGCGGGGCATGGGGGAGGGGCGTGATGGGGTGGAAAGAGACGAAGGCGGGGAGTAGCCGGCATCGCGGGGCGTGGAGTGCCGGGGCGGGGCGAGGATGGGCGTGGCATGGCGGGGCGGGGCGGGAGGGGGCGTCTGCCGGCAGCGATAGGATTGAGAGTCCGCGGACCGGACGGCGGCGCGGCAGCCGGACACCCGGCCATGTTTTATTCTTATCGGTGATGCGCCCCGGGCCCGGAGGCGCCGCCGGCCGATTGTAGCGCCCGGAGCCAGTGACCCGGACAATACGAGTGGGTGCCGGGCCTCGCCTCGCCTCGTCTGGCTCCTCGCAGGCGCTATCCCGCCGCCCATCGCCCATCGCCCGCCTCCGCCCCCGCCCGTCTGGCGCGGCTCATGAAGAGCGGCCGAGCGAGCGGCGAGCGCCCACGGAATTCGGAAGAGCTGCTGCCAGAAGAGACGCAAGGGAGCAACCGACCACGTGGCCTTTAATCACAGCCCTCCCCCCCCACAGCAGTTACTTTACTGGCAGCACATAGCTTTATGATTCAAGGTTCATTTATTTGCAAGACCGTATTGAAATTGATTAATGTTTATCGCGTAAATGAACTGTGAAATGTAGAATTCAAGAAGACAAAAAAAGATGACTAGAATTTTCTTAATCGTTCATTTGATTTTGTATTATTATTTGCTAAGAATGATCTCTGAAATATTAATCAATCCGTTTAGTGAAAGTAGAGTAGTAAAAGCTAGAACAAAACACATACATATTGCACAGCATCTTACAAGGCAACAGATAGGAGAGAGACTTGTAGAAATTAAGTACGTGCTATCAGATTGAGACGTAGTTGATATATTCACAAAATGTTTGTGATTTGTAAAGATAAATGTGCATGTAAGGAATTTAAAACTAGGTGATTCAAAAGTGCGAAATTGTGAGGTTTGAATCAGTAAAGTAAAAAGATTAGTGTACTGAAGTTGTGTGCCCTGCGCGCCGTTAAAAGAACGTTCTAATGTCCTGGGTTGC
Organism: Acheta domesticus; assembly: GCA_031308135.1. Taxonomy (NCBI): domain Eukaryota; kingdom Metazoa; phylum Arthropoda; class Insecta; order Orthoptera; family Gryllidae; genus Acheta; species Acheta domesticus. Next base: position 71,286,330 of record JAHLJT010002406.1, on the reverse strand, counting down.
CAGATTGGGCGGAATTCCGCTTTTGGGCTGGCTACGGCTCTCTCGCTAAACAAAAATCGACTTCGTGGAATACCGCACAATGGACAGAAATGCATCAAAACGAGGGTGCTTTTGGGCAGGTTTTCATATTACGACGACATTTTCAAAAAACAACCACGACGTTGACAGCGAGTTTGATTTTTTTTAAATTTTATACATGATTTTTCTTTAATCATTTGTCAATTCGTTCAAATTTACTTTTAGAAATGAGTAATGTTAGTTTCTAGACCTCTAGTGCACCGTATTCCAAAAGTCATGGCGTCTAAGTGCCATCGTCGTACATAGCACGAATATAAAATATATTACATTGGCAGTACTTGCAGTTATTTTTGAACACGCCATTTACAATTAGTCATCTTTTGGAAGAATGGTGCCATAGCCAGCATTTTCCGTTAAGCACTAGGGCGTAAGCAAACATATGTAAGCATTTCTGTGGTAATCTTTAAAAGCGAGGTCTTCTCTGGCTCATCAATACCATCTCCCTCTACCCCACATTTGTCTCCAACCAACTTAAATTTTCAAAACTTTCCTCTTTTGCCTTCCTTATCTACTAGTTCTCAAAATTATCTTAAAAATAATTTTAGTTCTTCTTGTGCAACTTCTGACTTAATTTCTTCCATTCTTATTATCAATCAACTTATTCTAAATTATCTAATTCCATACATTCAGAAAGTAATTGAAGATACTTTTTCCTAAATTACATAACAATTGATTATAATTTTTTAAAATATTAATTGACAATATAATTCTCTCTTCGTTTCCTTCTTAAAAAGTATGGTATTTTATAAATTCTATAAATTATTATTACTTTGAAATGTTCTTGTAAGGTCTATTGCTCCACTTTGTACTGATCTAAACTTATTATATGTTGTAGGACAGAGAGATTATTTCATGAGTGTGCCGGCGTCGTGGAAAATTCTGCTCGGCCAACTGACCGTCGTCACTCGCCGGCGCCGGCGAACTCCCCTGGGAACGGGAGGGTTCCATAGTCTTGCCCTGCAAAAGGTGCGTTTTCCAGTTTTGTTGAGTAGTCGGTTTGAGACGGCAAGTTCACACTCAAACAGAAAGTGTTTGTGTGCGACACATAAGTAAAATGCAAATCTTGGAGATGGTGTCGTCAGAAATGTATTCACATGGAAATACGATTGAAAGACTGGTGAAAAAATTATTCTTGTAAAAATTAAGCTAGATATACTTGTAAAATGAAGCAGGTCTTGTTAGCAAAATTTCAATTTTCTTAAAATTACAAACCACACAATTATCTTGTATGCTCTTCTGCAACACCATTATTAATACAATCTGGCTCTTAAAGCTGGGAATGATGAAAAATCTTAACATGTCGTAAATTTCAATTTTTATTGGGTCATATGCGACCACAATACCAATTGAAAAACACCAAATTTTAAAACACAGATTTTAGATGCTTCAAACTGTTTGACGCTACGTCTCTTAGTTTTTGAGCAAATATTTTTTTTTCAAAGCTAGTGTCAACTGCCAAGTCCTCAGTGAGTGAACTTCAGATCCATTTTCCCGAATTTTCAGCACGTTCGTGCATGTCAAATATCATAAGTCATAAGTCTTCAACTATTAAAGAATAATATAATTATTTTTGCAGCTTGTAAAATTAGCTCTAGTGCATGAACTAGAATAGTTAATATATTTCTAAAAGTTTCCATTTAATGAACTGAAAGGTCCAGAATAAATTTACTTACAATTTTTTTCTCAAGTAATCAAACACCGACTATTTTGTTTTCACAGTACCTTTACCATTCTAGTTCATTCACTATAACATTCAATTGTGATAAATTTAAAAAAATATCAAAATTTATCAATTTACTGTAGAGTTATGATATTTGAAATAGAAAAATATGTTTTTTGCCAAGGATACAAAACAACAAATAGATATTTTAATTAGTTGATATCTAAAAACATGAAGAAAGAAAATTGTCTCAGGTAGACAGCCACCTTGATGAAATCTATTCTCGAAAATCAAACCTTTCAATGATGTCATGCTGAAGATTTCAAGGTATGTGTAGTTTTTGCGTGGGTTTCAATTATATTGTGACAATTAAAAAATACGTTTTTATCGATAACGTTTTTACTTTTCACATTTAGAATATTTTACTTTATCATACACGTACGTATATACATAGTACTATAAGCAGTCTAAGAGAAAGAGAATAATCTCTGGGCCTACGGGATGTTTGGGGAGCGTGAAGATGCTCCTCACTGGTATTGTCCTCAAAAACGCGGACGTTACCTTGAACGGACCTGGGGTTTTAGGCGCCGTTGGATAGTAACTGGGAGTGGATGGAACGAAATTCAAAAGCTGTCCCGGTTCATGAGAACAGTAATCGTCCTTGTGTGAGAAATACTGTGTAGTTTTATTGCAACAATAGTTTATTTTGACATGCATGAATTCTAATCTATGCAGCGTAACTACGTCAGTCGTGTACATTGTGGATAATTTTTTGTCTTACATATCCTTTTCTAAAACATTTTCTTTAATTCATCAGATATAATGACATTAGTTACAATAATGCACATTTATTTCAACATTTTTGTTTTATCGTCAATACACTTCAATAGCATCGTTTTACGCTAGATTTTGTGGATTTGTTTTAACACTAAACGGAATTCTATAACTCGGGATCTATAACTCGGGACTTGATTTTCTATAACTCGGGAACAAACATTTTTCAAATATTTTTATTTTTCTAAAATAATTATTTTCTAAATTCATTTTTTCGTTTTCTTTTTTATTTACTATTGTGGTTCTCAAGAAAATGTGCGCTGATAAATCTCTTTCCCCACACGTCATATACAGTTTTTACTGTTTTTTGACAAATAAAATAAACAAATAAATTCATTATTTGGTATATGTCCTCGATTTCTCACTACTATAACTGTTTTAATAGGAAAATTTGTGTTACTTTTCCATAATAATTCAGCAATATTAGCCCATGCTGATAGTATGGGTTGATAGTGCTGAATTATCCCTTAAAGATTTTTAGTGTACTTTAAGGATTCTTATTTTCTTACCATATAAATCAAGATCTTATGGATCCCATGTGTGTAGAACGAGACCATGGATGCCGAGGAGATTGTGACAGGGCGGCCGGTAGAATCGCCGAAGAGGGAAAATGGGACATTTTTGGGTATTTTGAGGTATATCCTTGTTTTCCAAAAATTACACAAATGTAATTTTTTGAAAGATCTCTCACATCGTTAATATACAATTTCAAATAATTTGTAAACACTACTGTATTTGTGACTTAAAGTGCTTCAAATGAATTCTAATGAAGTTTCGTACTTTTGAAAATGACAGAAATACAATATTGTTGAGGTATATTTATGTTAAATGAAATCTATTCTAAATTAGTGGTATTAAAACAGCACATATTTTATCGCATTATTTATAACTTGTGTTATTTACGAAAATTCAAAAAGTTCAAAAATTACATATACAAGATCCTTTAAAGTGTCACATGTTCTGTCCGTGTAAAAAATGAAACAAGATATTTGGAGATGTTCTTGACAAAATCTTGTTTAAATACATTTTAATATTGCCCATATTTCACTTAGAAGTGTGCGAAAACTACTAATGTTTTCAAAACATTGAACATTACGTTAATTAATTACCAATAGTTGAGAGCAATTTTCATTTCAAGAAAAATTGTTAACTTCAATATTGTAGTTTTAGGAAGCCGCCGAAAAAAATGCAGACTTCTGTAATTTTTGAAAATTGAGAGTTAACAGTAAAAAAAGACGTATTTCGTCTTCATAAATGTATTTCGTTACATTTTAACAAGAAATTGAAAGAAAAACATTATAGACATTTTTTTAAAAAATTGAAAATATCATAGGGGCTTCGTGTAAAGTACCATGAAGAATGTTTAGAAAATCCGAGAACTTTGAATTGCTTCAGATCCATCCAGGAATATTTATTTTAGAAAAAAATATAAATTGTTTAGGTGCTAGTGCTATTTCCAGACGGATGGTCAGAAAGACGGACACAGACAGACGAACTGACGGAGATATTGAAGAAAAAAACCTTTTTTCAGTATCAGGAGACCCGATAATATGTTTTCCGTTGAAATTTCGAAAATGATTTTTCGCAGAGTTACTACATAACATTCTATTCAGTGTATATTTCGTGGTACGCTATACCTTTTTACAGGGAGTCCCACCAACGTAGGGCCACCCCCATAACTTCGAGGCGGTTCCCTACATTGAAATTAATTTTTCCCTGAACCATGGGTCAATAATGGGATAATCATGAGGTAACTAATATGCTGTAGAGATATTGTTTGAAATATTTTTAGGTTTTGAGAAATTTATTCATCTTTGTTTTTTTAATGGAACCGTAAATTTTCTCACTTGCAATAGATAGATAATAAAAAGAGCATTGCAATGATAACATATGTTAATGTTTTGAGTATAAAATTATACTTTCTGACATGTGTTTTAAACTAAACATTCAATATTCCCTGTAGCAGCTTTTGCAACTGTCGCCTTTAGGGAAGATGGCCTTAGCTTCACGACGCCGCCACTCATAACTGACTCGGTGCAGTGAAGGCTACCTTCTCCAAAAGCGACAGTTGCAAGGACTGCTTCAGGAAATATTGTCCATCTAATTTAAAATAACACGTCATAAAGTCTAATTATACGGTGATATTACCATTAAAATATTAATATATAATACATCAATGTACTCGTCTTTTTTATGATATATCAATGGTTGATGAGAAACATGTATTCCATACAATAAGTCGATGATGTTTAAATTTTTCGCAAACTAAAAATATTTCAAACTATATTCCACATTGTTGAACTAAAACTGCATTTCGATATCGTGAAGCGTTTAGAACTTATGGGGGTGGCCCATAATCGGTCGAAGACTCTATATACATAAAAGTATGTTATGTGCATGGGCATCATTTAAGTGTTTAATTCCGTTTTCGATTTGAAGCTTAAAAAAGACGTACTACTCTTTTGATGACATATCTGATATTTTTGCAATCTACTTCTTCTTTCAGACTACGGCTACTTGAATGTTACGGCGAGGAATTGTTAGCGATTTTAACGCTGAATGTACACGTTCAAATTCCTTCTTCATGAAGCAATAATTTATCTCTGAGGTACTCGGCAGCGGGCTCGAGAGGGCTAGAAATAGGAGGTTTCCGTGGAGGCAGCTAGAGGAGTAGGTGGCGGCGAAAGAGAGCGAGAGACGGAGGGAGTGGCGGGGGTGGCGGCGGCGGCGGCGGCGGCGGCGGCGGAGACCGTCTTATTGCATTCCCGACTCGCGATTGCTCGGGCTCGTTCATTCGTTAAGTGCCTTTGCCAATAAGAGAACGAAATCGAGTCTAGTGGTGAAAAAGTTCGTGCGCCGCATTCCTGAAGCCGCCGTATAAGCGGCGTGCGGGGGGGTGGGGGAGGGGTTGGGGGGGTCGGGGGGCGTTGGCGCGTGAGCTCGCCCACGCACTCACGCCTCCGCGCGCGCACGGCGCCACCGAGGGGGGCCGTGGCGGGGGCGTGGGCGGGGGCGGGGGGTTCCTCCGTTCGCCCGCTGGCTGAGCCTGGCGCAGCCCGGCGGGGCGGGGCGGGGCGGTCGCGCCAGAGAGGATTTCTGATAGAAAGCACGTCGAGGAAAATCCGCTGGCCGACCATGCGGTTCCTTCTATTCTCCGAATATTTTTTTTTATCGTCCACGGTAGTGTTTCTTAACCTGGAAAAAACCGTTGTTGGCTCTGATGAGTCTTTAAGAATTAAATCTTGTTTGCAAACAAACGCCTTGAAAATGCTCCGACAACATTTTTCAGAAGCGTCGTAAGTAAATTTTCAATTTAAATCAACACAATATGTTTTGGATATTTTAAAATAAATCATTTACAATAAACAATACTTAAATATTCTAAACAGTGTATTTTTAAAGATAATATTCTACTACAACTTTCACATCCGTATGTGAATATTCTCCATACATATACCTTTCGATTAGTGTCTACCCTGATTTACATATTTAGCAGAGTTTTTTATAATGAAAAAACTCAGTAAAACTCAGTAAACTATACTCAGTATTTTTCTCAAAATTGATATATCTCGATTGATCTGACTGCACTCAAAGAACACAAAATTTGCAAATAATGTTTAATTTTTATTAAACTTACTCTATTATTATTATTATTATTATTATTATTATTATTATTATAGCACTTATCATGAATCAGCTAGAACATTAGCAAAATTTTCCAAAATATTGAAACTTCTTTCAATGTTTCGCTTAATATTATAACTTTAAATTATTTCATATTCATCTTCTTCCAAAGCCAACGTTAGAATATTACAAGTTGTCATAGTGGGCGTCACAAAAATCTATATTCAAGTCCTAGTCAAAGCAAATATTTTAAATATAAATATTCTAAATTACATGCAGTCAGGAAGAATATTCAAAAACTCTCCAACACGTTAATAAGGTTTAGCAAAAGACATCAAATGGTTATAACCAGACTATGTATGGGCCATTTTAAGCTTAGCCTTAGCTACCAGATGAAGACTACTACTGATCTCTGCCCAAATTACAATTTCCCATTATCGATTATGCAACTCATTGTTGATTGCCATGCAATATAAGCGGCTGA